>JAWNLL010000166.1:312500-1512500 GCA_035042425.1 Drosophila flavopinicola
GTGAGCGAGTGAGTGTGCAACTGTTAACGGTTTGCCAGTTCTTGCAACACTTCAATTGCATTACGAATTCAAGGTCCCCCATTACGATCTGAGTAAATCTGTTCGATTTCTGTTTTTGCCTGCGTGGCGCGTGTCAGTCATAAAATGCAGTCGAAAAACGGCTAGTTAAACACAAATTCCCGCCAACTGGCAACTGTCAACTGTTTTGCGAAAGTCCGTTCAATATGCCAATTAATTGATCATAATTATGAACAATAAGCACGGCTAAGAATAACTACTTCCCAGAATGATACACAACACATAAATAACAAGTGGCCGGCCATAAACGCACCTATAAACATAAAAAACTATTCGCTAGCCATAAATTATAGCACAAAACAGCCAGCTTGACCACAAATGACTAATAATACTAGGGCCCCAAATAGCTGCAAGTCAGCGTCTTATCACTATTTTAATACCCCAAAAATACCCAACTAATTTCATTAGTTCTTAACACATGTTCTCGTGTTCGAGAAGTGTGTCCCTTATATAAGTTGCTGGGGGATTTTAGTCTACGGTTAAAATCCCCAACGCAAGTAAGTAATGTACAGTGCTCGCTCGCTAAATGCAACGATTGTGAGAACAATATTTTAAATTCATTGATTTCTGTAAACCAAATTTTTACGGTATATTACAACATGTTTACCTTCAAAATGCTAATTTGACTTTAGTCTGCGGTAAAAAAATGGCTTAAGACGCATAATATAAAATGTAGTGGTTTTAAGTTCTGTATCGTAATCGTAATTTTGGAAAACCTTATTCTTTTAAAGTATGTATGTAGTCTTGTTATAATTTCAAGAAGTCTTGCTGATCTATTCAAATATTTTCAAATTTCAAGTGCTATCATTTATTTGAAAATGTTTAAAAGTAGTAAATCGTGCAATTTGGAATATATATTTTGTTTAGGGTCTGGAAAAGTGCGCTTTGCGAGTGAGCACTGTATTGCTTTTGCAATTGGCGAGTGCAACGCCAAATTGCCTTTTTCTTTGCAGTTGTTAGCTAATTGTAGCTGCTGTCGCATTAATTAAGCACTTGTTTAGCTGTGTCGCACTTTAAGAAACCCCCCCCACAAAAAAATCGCATATTTTTTTGCCACTTTCGCTGCGACTGCGACAAGTGATAAGATAAATGAAACGCTGCTGCCGTTGCTATTGCCGCTACAAGTATTGGCTATGGCTTAACACGCATTTGTGTCAAAGATACTCGCATGTTTGCAAATAATGTACACACACACACACACACGCACACACACATGCTACTTGGCACACGGCTGCACTCGGACTGGCAGTTATCGCCGGCAATGCGATAAGCGGTAAATGCTCGCGTGCCACTGCCTCTGCCAGGCGGGATCGGGAACGGGAACGGGAGCGGCAACGGGAGCGGCAGCGGGAGTGGGCAGCACAAGGTGTGGCATTGTGTAAACATGATGAGCACTGCTCATTTGATTCTATTTCTTGTTTATGGCAAAATCGAAAGCACTCTGATCCAATATTGATCCACAAGCATGCATATGTGTGTATGCGAATTGATCGAAAGGTTGTTGACACGAGCGCGCTTTGGGGCTTAGTATTTATCGAGAGATTGGCGCGAGGTCGTTTTGCGAAAAGTCCCCCTGGGTAATTCGCTAAGTGCATGACAGCGACAATTAGTGTGCTTCCTGTTTTGCACCCAAATTGCAAGCAAGCAATTGATAAGCAGCACATAATAGCCAATGCTTTATGGCCCGCACTTGGCCAAAAACTGTTGAGCACCGCCCCATAAACTTTAACAATGTGCAACCTAACCATACGTATATATACATATATGTATATATATGTGGCACTCACGTACGTCTTTATCAATGGACAGCAATCGCGGCACACGATTCTGATGATTGTGAGATAGAGATAGGCGCTGTCCACAAACACAGCGATTAGCAGGCGTAATTTGGCAATTCAATTGGTATATGTACAATATATTTATAGCCTCAGGCGACAGGTGCAAGTGCTTTATGATTTGTTGGGTGTTGGAACTTACCTTGGACATTAGGCGATCGGCACCGGTGCCCTCCTCGTCTTTAAATAGTATATCCCTATTGTAGTTTGGTACTAGATCCTTAAATTTGGGTGAATCACGATGAATGACGCCCTCGAGCGGGCCGGAGGCGCCGTTCTGGTATTCGGATAGATTTGGCACCGTTTGCTTCAAGACCAGCGGATACAGATTGCGCTCCCGGCGCCGGCCCAGACCCCGGCCCGGACCGCAGCTATGCGCATGCCGAAAGTTCAGCGCCAGCAGCAGCAGCAGCAGCAGCGCCATAAAGCAGCTGCCACGCGGCGTATGCGCAATGTGGCGCAGCTTTCGCGGATCAGCATCGGCGGCGGCCGTCTGTGATTGTGATCTGCTGTCCTGCTCCCTGGGCGTAGTGTCGCTGTGTCGTTGCGGATTCAGCGCCAGGCAGGTGGCGCTGGCGCAGGACGAGAGTGCCGAAACTGCTTGGTGGCTATCCATGTCTTATTTGTGTAGTATAATTTGTTATATGTTTAGCAATTGAATGCGTTTGGTTTCTTAGCACTGCACTTTTGTCACTATGAAATTTACATTCAATGGAGTTGTTGTTGTTGTTGTTGTTGTCGTTGCGATCGCAGTCGATCGAGCGACTGGCACTTGAAGGCTTGACGGCTTTGCTTAAGTGATTTAGTTAATTAGTTTATGGCCACTGGCAAATAAACAAATCATTATAATTTTTCTTTTTATCACCGTTCTGCGAACTTTTGCCTTAGTGCAATTATTTGTTATAAAACAGAATTTCAATTTCAATTTCAATTTCAATTTGAAATATAAATTTACAAATAGCGGCGCTTGTCAGTCAAATTGAGCAACGTTTCTCTGGCAGCAAGCGGACAACGACAACCGCTGCGCTCGCACTGTGATTGACAAATGACATATCCGAGCGCTCGAAGCCAGCGGCCGAGCGAGTACCGAGCACGCTTAAGTACCGAGGGTGCTTTTGCAGAACCCTAGGCATCGCAGTCGCAGTCGCTGTCGCAGTCGCTGTCGGCGTCGCAGTCGGCACACGTACGCACACAGGCAGAGCTCGCGTTCATTCGTTTGTGCGGCTGTGTGCGTGTGCCGCTCATTGGACATGAGCCCGACACGATCGTTTGGCGTTCATTTTTATGCTGGCGCGCTGTGCGGCAGTGCGAGCGAGCACACTAGCTAGTCGCATTTGCTTCTTGCTGCACACACACACGCACACTTGGATGTTGGTCTTATGTACTTATGCTTTGGGCAACAGATGCTGGCAGACGGTTCATTGTGGCCATGGCTCGAACTAGCTGTGTGTGTGTGTTGCCAATTGGAGTGTGTGTGTGTGTGTGCGTGTGTGCTGTTGCTGCAATTTCTCTTAACACTTGCACTATTGACTCGAAATCGACTCTTGCGGCTTGTTAACTGCCGCCTGCCGCATTCCGCCTGCTGCCTGCTGCCTCTGCCGCTGCCTCTGCCGCTGCCGCTGCCTGCTGCCTTTTCTTCAGCCTTCTGCTTCTGTGGCCGCTTTTGCTTTGCTTTGCTTTTTTTTGCGCATTGTTCACCTTTTGCTTTTCTTCATTTTTGGCTTCGCTTTATTGCTTGTAAATTAATAATGTTCCGGTTTTTTGTGTATTGTGCGCTTGAGTTTTGCTCGCCTTCGCCTTTGCCTTCGCCTGCTGCTGCTGCTGCTGGTTCTGCTGCTCTTTCTTCTTCTTGTATAACACACCACACACATATATATGTATGTACATAGCTACATATATACACACACATTGAATTACTTAGTTTCAGTTGCCGCTGCCGCCAACGCTGCTTACTTTGTCATTACACCATTTTGCTGCTTGTACCTGCCCCTGATTCATTCAAGTTCCCCTGCCCCCACTCTGGCCTCTTCCCTAATTTGAACGAGAAGCAACTTCCGTTGGCGCTGAGACTAAGCTGGAATGATCTGGCTGTAGGACGATGCTTGGCTCAGAGCTTATTACTGTTCTCATAGACAAGCTATTTCTTAATGCATTTTTAAATAGTCACTTTATATACATATATCATTTTATAAGCATTTTTTGAATCCAACTAAATGCATTTGATTATCTTACATAGTATTATTTTAACTTTGAGCTAAAGACATTTTCGAATTTCGAGATAATTTCCAATTTATTATACTCTTTACGAAGAAAATATTATATTCACTTTAGGCTGATGTTTGTAACGCATAGAAGAAAGCGTTGGAGAACCCCAAAAGTAACTTCCAGTATGCTTAGAATGACAAGACAAATTGATCTGGCCATGTCCGTCTGTCTGTCTGTCTGTATGTATGGATACTAGTCCCTCAGGTTTTGAGCTATTGCGATGAAACTTTACACATAGACTTATTATTCAAAGGGACAGCACATTTGTCGGAACCGGTCGGATCGGACCACTATATCTTATAGCTGCCATACAACTGCAGTGTATGTATGAAAACTAGTCCCTCAGTTTTTGACCTATCACGACGAAACTTTGCACATAGACTTATTATTCAAAGGGACAGCATATTTGTCAGAAACGGCCGGATCGGACCACTATATCTTGTAACTGCCATACAATTGATATTAAACTACGAAATCATGTTATTTCGAGTATGCAGTGTGCATTTGTTTATTTAGAAAACTTAATAAGTGACACTGTGCCAAGTTATAGAATTGTAATATAATATTTTTCAAAATTGATAGATTTAGATAAAAAATGCCGCATCTATATCGAGAATTGGCAGAATGCTACGGTATGCGGATAGTGGAAATTCCCTGTTTACATTAATACTGTTATATAATTGCATATCTTGTAGAGGTATATTTGTGCAATAGTGTCAACAACAAATTAAATAAGCAGTCGTGGAAAACTTTATAGCATACTTATACAGAGAGCATAAAATCTTCGGCACGTTGAAGCTAATCCTTCCATACTTGACTTAGTTTTGCAATTGTATATGTCAATTTTTTACCGTGTAGACCGAGTAGTGCAATCTTAAGGTAATGCCAATTAATTTATACCAAGCAAACAGCATCTGGTATTCATAATCTAATCTTAAGTGAGTGTGAACAATCAAGTATGAGTCGCAGATGCATTTATTGAGTGAGTCAGGAAGTGGCTAAATTTATATAGAATTTGTACTTGAGTGCGCAATTTTCGATAAGATACGCGTGGACACAGGATGTTTGGCATAATGCTGCTTATTATAGGTATTTGTGGGCACCATTTCCTGTGCGACTAATAAATTTATAATTGGCAAAAGCTTTAAGTTCCGTGGACGACGAACTGATATCAAGCAAATAAACAACGCTAGATAAAAGTAATCGCCCGATAACGCAACAGGTAAATAACAATTTGCAATTTGCAGTCGACAAATTGGCAAAACATTTACGGATCAGATGTGCCTCAATTGCCGCTGCCCAATATTCAATATATATATATATATATATATATATAGTACAATGTCGAGTGAGCATAACAAATTGCCGCAAAAGCCAAAGCCAAACAGATGCAAATGGGCCAACAATGACCACAAATATACACATAGTTTTATTCTATAGAATGTATCTGTATCTGTGCCTGTATCTGTGTGTCGAAGTATCTTTCGCTTTTGTTGCCATTGTGCGCGCTTGTTTGCTTGGCTACTTTGTTCGGCGGCGGCGTTTTTGCCCAGAATTTTCTCGCTCGACTGAAGTTTCGAGCAGCTAAAGCAAAAAGTCAAGTCAGCTACCCCAACACCTTGCGCTTACCTTTAGCCTCAGTCACATGTGTGTGTGTGTGTGTGTGTGTGTGTGTGTGTGTGTGTGTGTGTCTGAGCTCACCCCCGCGCTGTCAACATTGTTGACACTGGCACTTATAAAGCGCGAACACGCTTGTAATATTTGCCTAAATAATTGACACTTTTGTAAATGATCAGTGCGCGCGATTTTAACTGAAATTTTGCTGTCTAATGTTTGTCGCTAAAAGCTGGCCGCATCTGGACTTTAAAGCTGCAAAGTGCAACTGCAATAGTCTAACGGTTTCTAAACAGCCTAGGAATACTATATATATTTATATATATATATAGATGTGTGTGTGTGTGTGTGTGTGTAAATGGCAAGCGCGCATAATGCAAATGCAAAGCGTAGCATAATTTCAATAGGAAGAAAACAACAAAAGTAAATTGAATAGTTTGGCGGCAGCGCGGCAAAGATATAAGCAAAAGCAAAACGCCATCAACAAGATACACGGAACCAAATTAAAGATGAAGAAGCTGAGCCCAGCGGCTGTGGCAGAGGCAAAGAGGCAAAGAGGCAGAGGCAAAGAGGTAGGCAACAGTGTCCGCTCTCCAGTCCAAAGAAGCTGAGCCAGCAGATGCCAGTGGAGCGTTTATATATATATATATATACTCGTATACTCTCTCGTATCGCTCTCTTGTGTGTGTGTGTGTGTGTGTGTGTGTGTGCTGTCTATGTGCCTGCCACATAAATCTCATGGCATGGCTGTATGCGGCGGCTCATTAATTGCGCTGGTGTGAGTGGTGCCTCGACTGTGTGTGTGTGTGTGTGTGTGTGTGTGTGTGTGGGGCGGAGCTGCTTAAGGCGCTCATTTGTGAATGAACACGCCGTGAACGGAGCCGTCGCCGTCGTCGTCGCCGTCGAGCTGCAGACAAGGCAACGATCGCTGGGATCGCTGGATGCCAAAAACTTAATGAGCATGAATAAATGGCAGCAACGGAGTCGGAGAGCCAAACAACCAATACCAATACCACTGCCACTGCCACTGCCAACTGAGATGAACACCGAGCTGGAGACGGAGCGCAGTTAATAATGTTGATCATTGTGCAGATGGCGTTTTTGCGATCGTTAATACTTGCTGCTAACCGAAAACTAACAGCCAAAACCTTATGTGTGTGTGTGGAGATAAAAAGTCAGAGATTAGTTTGTAATTAGATTTGGGCATGAATGTGGTTTTATGTTAATATTAATGGACAGCTTTTTAATGTAAGTTATAAACCGAAATTGAAATTGACTGTAATGCTGGGGCCCAAAACGCTTGGCGGCAAACATCCAAGCTGCTGCAGGCCAAGCTGCTGCTGCGTCTAAATTCCAATAGAAAACCGGAAATACTTAGGCCATTCTTCGACTGCGTTGTCGCCGTCGTCGTCGTGCATTGTTGCGATTGGAATGAGGCTGGAGGAGACAGCGCCAGAGCAAGAGGCAAAGACGCCAGCAGCCATCGAACGCCATTTTCTGCTGCTGCTGCTGCTGCTGCTGCGTTCGCATCGTCTGCTTTTAATTTCTTTTAATGGAAGTTGTTAACATGGCTGCTTGGCTGCCTCTTGCCTCTTGCTTCCCATGCCCATGCCCATAGCCATAGCCATTCCGAGCCTATATCCATTCCCACCAACGCCATCGCATTGGCTTACTCACTCGCCTGGGCTATGGTTTTTTTTGATTTGCTCTTTTTGTTTTCGGCGTTTCGATCATAAAACTTCGATATTAAACTTGTATTTTTGATGCCCATTGAAAGTGCAGGGCAACATGATTATGAGAAATAAGAAAAATAAAAAAAACCACCTACCAGACCTGAGAATAGCGGCGTTGCTTTTTATACGAGCATGAAAAATTATTCTTGTTACGAACGAGGTGGGAATGCCCCATTATTCAAGCACTTATTCTCTTCTCGTCGACATATTTGCAATTGATTTTGCATACGTTTGTTCTTCTTCTTGGCTAATTACTTGTTTCCAATGTTGCTTTATTACTATACATCAAATATATGTATTACTTTTAATTGTGGTCTAAGATCGCGATTGTAGAGGCCTTTATAGTTTTGTACTAGGTAAAAAGTGCATACGATATCTGCATATGAAATCATAATGAATTAAAATGCATATTTTCATTCCATTCAACAGTTTTATTGCCAGTTGTAGTCATATAATAACCGCTTTTAAAAAATCGCCATTTGGGCTCACTATTTAAAAATTGATATGGAAATATAAGGAGAAATATGTATTCAATATATTTCAGGCTGTGTGAGCAGATCTGGTACTCATTGAAAAGTATTTCAAAAGTATTATAGATATAGTTTATAAGAGTATTAGTAGTATTAGTAGTAGTAGTAGTAGTAGTAGTAGTAGTAGTAGTAGTAGTAGTAGTAGTAGTAGTAGTAGTAGTAGTAGTAGTAGTAGTAGTAGTAGTAGAAGTAGTAGTAGTAGTAGTAGTAGTAGTAGTAGTAGTAGTAGTAGTAGTAGAAGTAGTAGTAGTAGTAGTAGTAGTAGTAGTAGTAGTAGTAGTATCAGTAGTAGTAGTAGTAGTAGTAGTAGTAGTAGTAGTAGTATCAGTAGTAGTAGTAGTAGTAGTATTAGCAGTTGTATTAGTACAACAAAAATGGTTTGCCTGGACACGTGGTAATATTGTAGAAATATTTATATTTGGAGAGGACTACATCACTTATTGCTTGGATACACATTGATTCCACAGCGAAAGCTATCTGTTATAACATAAATGCCATAAATGATGGCCTGGTGGACACTTAAATAAAGAATGAATAACGTACTCAAGTTTCGATATATTTAGACTCTGTACATTGATTTTGATGTGGTTTTTGGGTGGACAAGTTTGTTGCCAAAGTCTTTTGTTTGGACTGCACAACTTGAAATGAGTTCACGCTCATCGCTCAGCTTACCGGTTTGTCAAATAATATCAAAATGCCCAGAAGTGGGAATTGCCATAATCGAATATTTAATACACACTAAATAATATTTATAGTCAATGTTGAGCGCACGTGCGTCTCTGAGAGCATCTAAGTGAAAAAATCCCAGGGAAATGATGCTGCTGGCGACATATTGGAATTGTCCAGCACAGGTTCAGCAGCAACAGCAACAACAGCAACAACAGCAGCAACAGCAACAAAAACAAATACTGAACTCGTACCAGTTCTGAGAAGGGGCCACTCAATCATGCTGCGACTGCTGTTGTGACTGTTGCCGCTGTCTGTGATCGGTGACTGGCAACTGGCAACTGGTAACTGGTAACTGAAAGCCACAGCGGCGTCATAGCGTGCGACAAATGCCACTAACGGCTTAAGGTCTCTAATGGATGTTGACATTTACGGCTACCAGGCCGAAGGAGACGGAGTAGGAGACGGAGACAGAGTCGGAGTCGGAGGTGGGAGCGCAGAGCGAGCGGACTATGTAGGCTGTTTAATTCACATAAATCTGAGTAAAATGCCATTGGGGAATTGTCTTGGCAGAGATAGAAATTAGGCAAATGGATGCGACCGCAGCTTTCCAAGGAATTCGCTACCAGAAGGCGACAACAACAAAGCAGCCACTGAATGGACCCAAGTAGTTTTTGCCAAAGGGGCCTGACGTGGGCATGTAACAGAAACAAACATAAACATTTACGAAAAGGGTCGCAGACGCAGTCCCAGATCTCAGCCCAACTGGTGTGTACAAGCATTTGTCAACTGTGTGCCTTTTGATCCTGGCCGGCAGCACAGAGTGCAAGAGAGATAGAGAGAGAGAGAGAGAGAGTCGTAAGCGGCACAGTTATCATTATGGTCTGGGTCCTTTGTACTATCAGCTGGTAGAGATCGATGCGGTTGAACGGCAGCAGACCAACTGCCGAGCACCGGTGAGTAAGCAACATGTGAGGGGCACAGAGAGAGAGAGAGAGACAGAGAGACAGAGAGAGAGAGAGAGACTGAGACAGGGAGTAGTAGATGGATAGAGAACAGGCCGCATGTGGCGCGTATTTGGCAAACAGTTTGCAATGATAGACCACAAAAATGCAGCCACATTTGTTGCCTTTTTTTCATGTTTTTTATTTGGCAAGCTACATAGTGTGTTTACCCTACTTCCAGGCACATTTGTTGCCTGACATAAAACGCCCACACAGCGCCACATAGTGCGGCAAAGGTAGCAAATCACAGTTTTGTATAGGGAACGATATTTGGTAAGCTGTTATGGAAATCTTTTCCCGATTCATTTTTAATAATTTAAACACACTAGTTATTACGACAGCGGTGAGAATCAACTTTAAGTGTTTCAATGCTGCAATATAGTATATTCTTCCACGCTATTACAAAAACATAGGTCTATAATTGTCAATAGTGAAATTCTGCAAGAATATAATAGGATGCGAAGGAAATTTCTAGACATTTGAAACGAAATATGTATATTTGGCCTATCTGAGACAAATCAGTTATTAAGAACACGTTTTTATACCCTGAACCCATTATAAATGGGTAAAATGGGTATAATGATTTTGTGCAAAAGTTATAAGAGCTAAAGACATCAAATTTAACTTTTTGGATACCGTACCCCTATCCCCCCAAAAGGGAAAAACACTTATTTTTCCAGGTATGACCTTGAAATTTGGTTTGATCGCCCACTTTGAAGCCAATCTTATGTCCTAAAAACTTCACAAAGATCGCACACTAAACACAGAAGTTATTTAAGAGTCTTGCGAAAAAGTTAGCCTGCTTCAACTGCTTGCAGTATGCATTATTTGAATGTATGTGCACAGATAGGTAAGTGTGAATGGATGTAAGGGCTGGACTTCAGGGTATCTCCTAGTCAGGCACTCTCGACTAGATGACTCTTACTTGTTTTACATAGTGTCCATCATATAGATTCATAATTTTATGTGCCAAACTTTGTATATAGACTTAAAATTGTATTTTTTTTGGATTAGCTAATATGTATAATCACACTTAATAAATAAAATAAAATCATATCATATCTTAAAATAGCGCATTAATCGATTTGAATAAATGTGCTTAAATAGCGTTAAAATTAACATCTAGTTACTATATTTAAATATCCTACATTGACAAATTGTTGATATTATGGCCCATTTGTGTGTGTGTACTATGCACACATATATATTTTTTTAGTACTACAAATTATTGTTAAATAGTTAACTTAAATCTGATGTGTTAACCAGATATGACTTGCATTTTGGCATTTTTGTCTGTCATCGCATATTGAGTGTGGGTTTTGCACAGATTTGACGACGATTTCCGCTATTTTTGGGTGCTAATGATAATTATATTTCAGATTTCTTGCTAATTGAAAATTGCCTACTTTTATTGAGCTATGAGTATTGCTTGTTTTAGAGCTTAGAATAAATTACTTACACAATGTAGCTGTTGCTAAGAGTTACAATTTCGCAATTTTGCTGTACATTTGTGAACTATTCGTAAGCCCTTTGGAGTTGAGGGGGGCAAAAAGAAGCAAGGTGAAGCCAAGTGGCAGCACTTACTTAAAATATTAAACAACGATGAGCCTCTGTTGCCCTCTCAAGCATCGCTCTTCAACTTCAACTCGAACGCCAACTCCAACTCCAACTCCATTTCCATTTTCAGATGCATCTACAGCTCCTCCTCTATTCGCTGGCCATGTGGCTGCGCTCTCAAGTGGTGACGGCGACCGATGGGCAAACATGCGAGTATTTAAATGTGTATCATGGCGTGCCGAGGCGGCGGCCAAGTGAAGCGCATGCGTTGATGGACTTGAATTATATGCGACTTAAGCTTCGCGCTGCTGCAACCAAGAACGGCAGCAGCAGCAGCAGAACAGGCATCGGCATCGGCATCCTCGGCAGCCAGTGCCATAAAAATTAAAAGTCATTATGGCCTGGAAAAGCATTTAAGCCGCGGCGGTGTGGAGACCGTGGCACATTCCCACAGTCGCCGGCAGGTCGACGTCGATGTCGATGTCGACTCGAGTGTCGCTGGACTGTCAGAAAGTGCCATGAGACGGCAGCCACATGCGTCCGTCCACTTGGAGTGGGTTAATATTTGTTTGCATTATCATTTTGAATTGACAGCAAAGTGGCGCTTGTTGCTGTTGTTGTTGTCTGCCCAGCGGGCGGGCAGGGCTGTTAGCTGGAGCTCAAGTTGTTTGTTGTCTGCGCGCCGATTATGGAAAGTTGATGACCGGCAACGTAGCTTCTTCGGTTGTCCCCCTGCCCCGACCAGCTACGCGTCCTCCTCCCACTAAACTAAGAAAATTGCCATTTTTGCAGTTTTCAATTTCGAAATTCTATTGCGCTGTCGCTTTTGTTGTTTTAGTTATGTGTGCAGCTAGCTCGTGGCGCGTTAGCCGCAAAAACCACAAACGGAATGCTGGCCCCGATCCCAGCTCCATGGGCGGGGCAGGGCGGCCACACTTCGTTAAGTTGAAGCCAAAGCCACAGCCACAGCCAAAGTCAACGTCAACGTCAACGCCTGTGCCAGTTAAATAGATTTTTTTTTCGGTTTGGTTTGGTTTGGTTTTTTTTGGGTTTCTTTCGCTCTTGTCTTTCGCTTTGATCTGCGATGCTTCTGGCAGGGCCCCGAGGCGGCTGCTGCAACGTGGAGCAAATTGAAAATTGATTTCGCCTTGCCCGAGCATGCTAAGACAAAGTTAGCACGCCAAGTTCGTTGCCTAAGTCTTTCGTTTCGATGACTCAAAATGCGCGCCATGAAATTCCCACATAAATTGCGCGCATTGTCAAATTAAAAATGCCTAATGAGCTGTTGCTCGCTCGCCAGGCCGGACAGTCAGGCCGCCAAGCCAGCAGGACAAGCAATGCAAAAGAGCAGAAAAATGCATTAGAAGCAGGCAGGCAGGCAGCCAGAGCTGAGTTTCTCAGTTCCTCGGCTTATAAGTAGTATTGTACGATATCCCCATGGCCGGCACAAAGACACACGGGGCAGCATCCAAGTCAACAGCGGCGGCAAAACGTATCGTGTTACAAATCACGGCGGGATGTGCGGGCGGCCGGGCGGGCGCTGGAACGATCCGTCCGTCCGTCCGTCGGTCGCTCGATCGGCCAACACACAAGAAAAGAAAACAAGTTTCGAGTGGAAATGCGTGTAGCGTGCAGCGTGCGAAACACGGCTGAACATGAACATGGAAGTCTGGTGCTGATGCTGATGCTGGAGCTGATGCTCTTGTCGCAAATGTTGCGTCTAAAAATAGTTGGTCGAGAGGATTGCGAGCAGCGGCGACAGACACGGCACTGGCCGTTTAGCCCAACATGAAAAATGGCAACACTTTTGCGCTCATAAAAACTGTTTATATGCGATCATGGCCCAAATGCATCAGGCAACTAATATGCCCAGCTCGCATGCAGGCATAGTCACAGGCAGGGCAAGGCGCATGCGCGTGAGATCGCCACGCAAGATCATCGGCCAGCAGGCAGCAGGCAGCAGGACCCAGACGACGTCCACACACAGGCACAGTCACAGGCCTGAGTCCAGTTTGAGGCCGGGACCACACAAATACAGGCACGCGTTCGCTGACAGAATAAAAATTGTTGCGCTTGTGTTTAACGCGCGAACGCGGCGATATCGCAGCAGCAGCAGCAGCAGCAGCATCAGCATCAGCAGCAGCACCGTACCTTGTTTCCAAACTGGCTCCCTGGACCTCGTCTGTGGCTCAGCGAGGTCTCTGGCTAAAGTGGCAGCCAGGCACCGTTGTCAGTTGGCAGCGGCTGCGTTGGCGGGGTGGAGAGCAGAGGAGAGGAGAAAGGAGAGCGGGGAGACCCGGTTCGGGGCATTGTCGGCTTGCTTAGCTATCACTGAACGATTATCGTGCATTTTAAAATTCTTACGAGTTTCTGCCGTTGTTTTTCAGCCTTTGCCTTTTTATATTGCCCTTTTCACTCTGCCTGTGTGTGCAGTTTGAGTTGTTGTTGTTGTTGCTATTGGTGTTGCTGTTGTTGGCCAGATTGGAATCACGCATGGGAACCACAAGCGCCTTGGCTTTTGTCTGGTCGTCGTCGGTGAAGCGTTTCCAAGTCTGCACACAAAAACTCGAACAATAAAACGCAATACACTGCTTTTAAACACACTTTTATTAATAAGTATATCTATATATCTATATATATGTATATGTGTATCTCTATATACTTATATTGTATTTATCAATTTGTTAACTGCATAGTATACACAAATAGTACTTTTACCACCAGACTAATAAGTTGTCGTCTACTGTCAGTTTCTTTTTTTTTTTTGCCTGCTGCTGCTTTTTAACAATTCGTTATTACATTTTTGCAAGTAGCTAACTATTCAACTACACAAATTGGTTGACAATGCTATCATAATTAATATGCTTATACTCGTACAATCGATTCCCTGTTTCATCAGCGAGCTCTAATTACATAACTGATTTGAATTGCCTCGAAATGTGTCGAGTCTATTGTTTGTCATTTGTTTAATTTGTTAGTTGCCCATTTATATTCACACACAAATATATATATAAATATATGTATATATATATAAGTATATTCTTTAGTTAATAACTCTGCTTAACTACAACATGTGCCTTAGGGGGCGACGTAGGGATAAATGAGTTGGCGTCTAAACTAGAATACAAAATTGTTGCCCCATTAGATTTGATTTGTAATGATTGGGAGTAGAACGAAACTTCGATCGGATGTGGCATTTAGTGTGCTTAAATAACGCTAACCGCCAAATGCTGCTCACGAAATAATATCAACTTTAACTTGAGCGATTTATGACTATTTCCTCTGGGTATTAGATAACGGCAAGTGTTGTTGTTTATAGCAGCCAGCGCGATCGGAAATAATAACATTACTAACAGATTTATGGATGTGGTCATAGCTTTGCTTAGCCGGGACACAAACCAAGCAAGCGGCTAAGCAAAAAAAAACCGTGTGCTGAAATTTAATCTTGAGTCGAAGCGCTTTAGTCGAGAAATTAATAATAGAAAGTAAATTGTGAATAAAAAAAACAAAATGATTTTAAATGAAACATGTTGAATGTGTGTGTTTGAGTGAGTTTGTCGATAGTTATGCGTCTGCAACATAATTATTTGTATAGATATTCTATATATTTCTTATATAAATTATAGCCTATGTAAAAGTTCACTTATTTAGAGCTGCTTGAATTGTTTCCATTGTTCAGCGTTTGTGTAAAAATTGCTAGTAAATATTTTTGTTTGCAAACTTGCATTTGTTATTACTTTTAGAGTTCAGTTGACACATTATAAAAAATCATTTGCTTGTTTCCATTTGTTGCTTTGTATTGTGGGCTGGTTTCGCATTAAATTGCTATATATACATACAGTTTACATACATATTAGTTGATTTTATTTGCTTTTATGACAGTACTTTTGAGTTGCATGCTTAAATGTTAATGCGATTTCCATCTAAAAATTCCTTATCGGTGTTCAACGTTTTGGTTTGGTGTATCGGTCGGTACTACCGTTGATTACAGTTTCATTTACATATAATTTGTTAAAAGTATTAACTATGAAACAACTAGTTGCAAACATTTCATTTTAATACTTATTCTACATAATTGCCATTTTGAATCCTGACCCTTTTCACTTTGTCCGTGTTTTTGATAGAACTCTAAAGCTAACTACGACTACATTTGATATTTTAGACATTTAGTATTTAGTATATCTTTTTATTGTTTTTGTTTTAAATATTTTCTCTTTATTGTGGCATACATTCAAATTCATTTATTTATATTTTACTTTGTCTAGCGAACGCTCAATCTATATGTGTGTTTGTGTGTGTGTGTGTGTATTTTTATTTGTTCTTGTTTTCTAATGGAGCTGGAGTTTTCCTTTCTTTATTATTATTGTTGTACATCAAGTTCAGTTTAGTTGGTAACAATTCATTAGCTGCTGTTGCTGGCGAGAGCTTGCATAAATGTATATTCTTATAGTTTTGTCTTTCATTTGTTGTTTTTTGTTTTTTCATTTCTTTTATATATTTCTGGATCACATATTTAAGTAGTTTCAAAATCACATAAAGATCACTCTTACAGTAGCGTATACAAAATACATACATTTCCGAAACATTGTGTGTGTATGTCCCGGTTTTTAGTTATTTGATTTGTTTTGTTGTGTTGTCGTGAAATGGCTTTTGTTCAGTTTTACTTTTTCTAGGTGAGATGTGTTTATTAATTGCTTTGCTAGTAATACGATGTTTGTGCTTGTAGATAAGATTAGTGTTGATTGCTATAAATACGTTGTGCCCAAAAATTTCGCAGTTATAGAGTATTTCGAAAGAGCTATTAGTACAGGCATTAGAATTTAGCACTCAACAGCTCCATTATAAAACCATTTTTGTATTGTTTCTTCTTCGTGTTCAATGTTCATTCGATTGCCTTAAATTGTCTTTGCTTTTTCAATTTTTGTTTGTCTAGAGTATTATTAATATTAAAGCATTGAAATTGCAACACACAATAACATGCACATTCAATTATTGTTTAGTATATTACTTTAATTTTTGGCTACTCCATACACACAAAAAGCCTTTGCGCTGCTTAGCTAGTTAGCTATAAAATATACTTTCATATGTTTTAATATACATATGTATGTATACCTATATGTTGTGTATATATATAATTTTATTTTCAATAAATGCCTAAATTTCTGCTTGTGAAATTCATACTTAAATAGTTTACTTTCATGCCCTAAGTGATCAACTTGTTTGCCATTAGTTTTATAACTAATAATACGTTAGAGTTCATTATATTAAATATATATGCTCAACCTTCTATATTTGCGGAAAATATGTTGAAGACGGTTTTAGATTAGCTTCGGTTAACATTATTCATAGACTGTATTCGCTGTCTTGTGTTACGATTATTGTTAAATCTTTTACATCACACGCTTCAATTGTTGTCAATATTTTGTATTAGATAATCTTGTACCGTAAATATTGGCCATCAACATATATTTTTGACTTCAACATTGTGTTCTGACCATTTTTTCATTGGAAGCTTTTCATTGAGAAAAAGAAAAAAAATATTAGCAAGAAATGTACTTAAAGCACTAACAAAATCACATAGTAACCTAGTAGAGAATAAAAGTGAAATATCATATACAAATTATTTAAAATATTCCAAGTTTCAGATATTTCTTTAAAAGTATGAAATTATTAATTATTCATGTAACTATATATTAATAGATGCAAAATTGGTTTCTATTCGCTGGCTAAAAACCAGAAACAAAGTGTTTATTAATTACGAAATATTAAAATAAGCTGGTCTGACAAATTATACAAACTGAGCAGTGACAAAATACTACGAAAAAAAAATTGAAAACTATCAGTAGCAGATATTACATTTAATTTATTAACTTGTGCGCTAAAAAAAAAACTTGCATTCATTTGAGTCATTCAAAGTCCTCTTCAATTGCGAAATCTTAATTTTTCATACTTTTCATATGAACATATCTAAATACAAAATACATATATATGTAGTAGGCTTATAAAAATCACTGGTGGTTTTTCATTTGTTGTTAGTCAATTTGCTGTTAAAAAATTGTTCATAGAAGAAGATAAACAAATTATGTTTGTCGTATAATATATGTACGTTTATATCAAATAACTGTCAATCGTTTTATTTTCTTCATTAATTTTAGTGAATAGTGACTGCATGTGTAGAAAATTTTGAAAACACATATAGAAAAAAAAAGAAACAAAGGACACAATATTATCGCCAATTCGTGAAGCACAAAATAAAATGTCATGGACATGTGCAAGAGTAATACATATGTATATAAACAAAAAATAGTCCATAAAGTAAAAACAAAATTACAAAAAGCATTTGAAAAAAATTAAAAAGAATAATTTTAGATTTCCTGTAGTGTAAGTTAGATAAGTAATAAACTTTAAATGCATAGCAGCTTGCTAAACGAATTACATATTTTGTGCCTAGTAATTGCTAATATCCAAGATAATTAATCGCATATAGATATAAATATAAATTATATATATGTAATTTGTCATATGCCGGCCAGCATGGCATATCGGCTAGTCAATCAACATTATGCTTACGACTAAAGTTTAGTTTCTATCGCACATTGTCAGTGCGAACACGCTCCGTACCGATCAGACCCCAGGGCTTACCCATAGTCCTGGAGCGGCAGAAACAGATTCTATGTATGTGTTGTAATTACCGGCACCTGACAGTAGGGGCACTCGGTAACCGAGCCTGCGCATGTATTGCAAATAGACAGGTGATTGCAGGGCTCCAATGTAACGGTGCGATTGTTCTCCTCACATTTCATGCATTTCTTGGCATTCTCCAAATATAATACTTTGTCCACTTCCTCCAAGTCGGTGCGCAGTTTCGACTAAAAATTGTTGGTTAAAGAAAAGACCAAACAGTGTTTATGTAAAGCACTTAACACACCTGTAATTGCTTTAGTTTTTGTATGGACAAGTCACGCAGCTTGCCGGGCAAATTCAGCTGTATCTGCACGAGATCGTGGCAATCCTTCCACTCCTGGGCTTCTTGTTTGGCCTTCTCACGATGCAGTTCGGCTATCTTTAGTTTGCACATGAGCTCTTCAAGGCGTACAGACAGCTTCTGGATTTGTGCATTCTTCGTGAGCAATTCGTTGGTCATGCGACCCAAGTCGGTATTATTTTGCGATTGCAGAGATTGTAGGCTAAAGGCGTTCTTAGCCGTATTCAGTGTGTTCTCAAACATATTGTTGCCCACCGAGCTGCTATTGATGTCATCACGTATGGTGTTCAATTCCGATATTCTAACTGATGGACTTATGGATAAGCCGTCGCCGAAGCCCGGCGATATGATTCGGGATGGAAAGAAGATGCTGTTGCTGTCGTTTTGCGTAGCAGCTGACAGGGAATTGCTCAGCTTATTGGAGGCGCCATACACATTAAATAGATTGGTATGATTTGTCGGACTATAGGTGAGCGAGCTGCTGGGAATGTTGACGGCAAATCCACCTGAATTGAAGTCTATGGCAAGGGGTCGATAATTTAGATTAACAAATCGGATTCGTTTCATTTCGGACAATGACTTACCGTTAATAGAGTTACTTAGTGTCGTATTAGGAATGTTAATTGGCGCCGAGGAACGTGTTAATAAACTGGTGTTAACCAGACTAGCCGATAAAGAGTTTTCGCGTGGATCGTCCAATGTACAAGCTGCTAAGAATAATTGAAGAAAATATGCGTTAATTGCATTTCGTTAATGTTATGCTGTGATTTTGCTTTTTGGCGCTGTCAATTTGTCCACAACCATGGTGGAAAACAATAAAATTAATCAATATAAATTGTATTACTCACAAAGACTGTCCAGTGGCAATGAAATATTTAAGATTTTGCTGGAATTTGTTGTATTTTCCAAAGCATCGACCAACATTTTGTTGGTTGTATTATTACCATCAATATTTAATAACTACGTAAAAGAAAAACGAAAGAAACAAAATGAGAGCGGCAGATAGGTCTCAATGACTTGCGATCTGATGTTGTTAACTGGGTTAGCTCGTGATCAGGTGGGATTAGCGATTGTTAGCAAAAATACACATACACACACACATATATATATATATATATAATATGTACATTGAACAGACTGACCGCTGTTGCATTTGGTAATACGTACATTATTGCTCAGCTGCAGCAGTCCTGTATTCAGATTGCCATTACCCAGCTCATCCTGCACCTTCAAACCGGACAAGCCATTGGAAATGAGTTCGCTTAAAGCAAATTCATGATCACGTTTCTTCTGCTCGTTGGTCAAATAATCTTTTCGGGCCAACAATAGGCAAGCAGCAAAGCGTATTTTGATTTCATATCATTTTAAAGGGTTTACAACAATGTGTGGAAATGAGTAAAAGACAAACAAACAATTAAACAAAACATAACCAAATACGTACTTAATAGCTATGAGCCTAAACTAAACTAAAGTCAATAGCTATGGTTGTGGATTACAGCGCTTGAAGCTTAAGGATACGTGAATAACAAGGACCACTTACGTTCCACATGCGCAAAAGCGCAGAAAACACTGCGTGGACAATAGCCAGCCTGTTGTACATCGTTGCACTTGGTGGACTTGTATATTTCCGGATGGAACTGCTGCTCGGTGCGCGTATGACAGTACTGACAATTGTCACCGGCCTCACAATTGCCCGGCTCGCCCCACTCCTCGCCGTGCTTGACATTGGGGCATGGCGTCGATCTGCAAACACAAAAATGGCAAATGTAAGTCAATCTAAATAGAGGCATTTCTTAGCTAACTAAACTCACCGGTATTTGTACTTTCGGGGCGAGCGACGCTTATCCTTGCTGTTGTGGTACTGTGGACACGCATAGCCCTGCCGACACAGACGCGGCGGACGCTTGCACGGCTCGGTTTTGTAATTGGCCAGCACATAGTTGGTGTCCTGCCACTTGGGGTCCTCGTTCATCAGATTGCGCTCCTTGTCTAGGGCATTTTGTGCATTGGTCCCGTCCAAGCTTATATCGGAATTCTGCAGCGTCTCCAGCTCCTTAATATCGTAGACCGGCGGACGCTGGTCCTGCATGCCGTGCGCAAAGGCGCAGTGCAATCCATTCTTGACACAGTAACCCCGGCTGTCCGTGTCGTGCACGCACATGCATGTCTTGTAGTAGCGCAAATGATAGCGCCGCTCCGTATCGCCGGCTGTGCGGTGTAGAAAAGGACACCTGTGCCAAAGACATTGAGTGAGCGTAGAAAACATACGAGTGAGTAGGAGGTGAGCGGAACATGACAAATGTCAAGTGACGCAGAACAGGATGGAATCGCGTGCTAAAAATAGCCAAGCAGCATTGCTAAGGCAATAAAAGCGTGCCAGAGCAGCACCCACTCACACATACATGTATACATACAAGTGCCAGTGTTGTCAACCGGCGATTGCCCAACTTAAAGTTAGCTCGAAAAAGCCAATCATTTTTTAACTAATATCTTGCATTTCAAATATTTGCGATTTCATCAATATCAACAAATGCATTGGAATTATTTGTATTCGATAAGCGGTAACCCTGCTAGATTTGTATATAGCATATTAAATATTCTCTGATGATTCGCTCTTGGAAGAAAGATGCAGGAAAGTATCGTATTAGCAATGAACATTTGATCAAATTACTTTACATATTAAATAGCTGAATTATTCACGAAAGCGAAATAGTTTTGTTTTATTTACTTTTTTAGAATAGCCAGATCTAGAGTCAAAATGTTTAAATTGACAAAACAGACATATATATACATACATATATATATATATATATATATGTATACTTGAAGTCTGGGTCAGAAATGTGGTTTTCCCATTGCTATTGCAGAAAATGTAATTGCGTATTATTTTTTGTTTGTCGCGCTTTGCCATTCGTTCTCTCCAAGCTTTTGAGGAAAAGCTTTGCTCAATAACTGTACATATGAAGAGCTGTCGCTGTTAATATTGCCTCTGGCTTCGAAGCCGGGGGAAAACCAAAATAAAGCGAAAGAAAAACGCGCAAAAGCGAAACGCAATAAAAACAATGACGCACACACTTGTAGCAGTTCCAACTGCTGCTGCGCTGCGCATTAATGTGAGTGTGTGCGAGAGCAACAACCCTCGCATAGAGCATACGCTGATTAGAATTTCACGAGCCCTATCGCTAAAATCACTTTCCCTTTTGCACGCTGTGGGCGGCGGCGGTGACCTCGAGCGGGGTGGAGTGCTTATACACGCACATTCACACACACACACACACACACATCCATTTGAATTTCACTTTTAACTAGATGTACGTTCGGCAACAAAAAGTTTTTGTTTGTAAACACGAAGCCAAGAGATACACACACATTGCAAAGAAAATGAAGCCCAAAGAGGAAACGAAAAAATACTACGTCGTTGATTCGCTTGCGTTGGCGTCTCATATCAAACGCACACACACGCAGGCCAGACTAGCCAATTGCTAGTACCCAATACTCACTCATCGCCCTCGGGACATATTCCAGTTGTCTCATCATATTTGGTGCAATAATTATCAGCACTGTAGTTAAATGTGCCGTCGCGTTTGCGAACGGGCCGCCGACGACGCTGATTTTGAAAATGCCAATTGAAGCAGACGAAGGGGCGATGCTGGTTGCATTTGTGCTGCAGGAACGACTGGCACTGCTCCACGCGGAACTCCTTCAGGTAGCTGCACACAGAATGGGGGTTTTGTTAGTTCAAATATGAATCGAATTGCAGCTTGAAATATGCTTATTTACGTATAATGACTGGTTTTTTCTTGATTTGAAGACAGTAGTAGCTTGCTCGCATCGTTCGCCATCTTGAACTGAAGCACTGCATTAGTGTGACCGCATATCAATAAGCGTAAAAATGCGCCGTTTTGCAACCAAATTGTGTTGAGCATATCGATAGTTGCGCCATCGATTAGTCGGCACGTGCAGTCGAGATGAATTACATAGTGGTTTAATTTATTTATAATTTATATACGCTACAAACGCTCGTGCTGCTGTTTAGCAAATGGCTGCAGCAATGCCTAAGGGCCAAAAAGAGCCAATAAAACACAGAGACTGTCTGCGCTACCTGCAGGTGAGTTTGACATACTTTTAAATGCATACACATTTCTATTGTTTGAAAACCGCCCATAGACACTTGGAGATGCTTTACCCCAAGAGGTAGCGGACAAACTGGCTGCCCAGATTGATGCAGAGGCGCACAAGCCGGACACGTGCAGCATCGATCAGGCGGCGCTGAACGTCAGCTTTCGCGTATATTATCACATTGTGCATAAGTACGAGCTGGCGGATGAGCACTTTGCCGATTTGCCCCATCGGCTGTGCTGCGAGCAGCCGCACGCATTTCTTATGCTACAGGCGGTGCTGCTGACCGATCACTGGTCGCGCCTGGATGCCCAGCTGGTGGAGGGCAAGTGCATTGCGTCCATTCGTGCGGCACTGCAGCGGAACTGCAGCAGTCTGGTACATCAACTGAAGGCCATCAATCTGCTGGTGAAGAAGTTTCCCCGCTTGGAGCTGCACACAATGCAGCTGCAGCACTTCTACCACTGCCTGCAGCGCCAGAGCCAGGTGGGCTCGCGCGAGGAGACGCTGACTCTGTTCAATCACTGCTGCAAGCAGCGGGAACGCGCCTTCTCCTACTTTCGCCTCATTGCCGCCTGCTGGCCGTGGACGAATCGCAACAAGTACTATCTGCTCAGCGGCATACTCAACTCCCACGAACTATCCGAATTGCTCGCCTCGAGCGGACAGTGCGAGTCTGAGTTCTTTGCGGGACTGCGCCTGAGTCTCAGCTACAGGGGTCTGCGGGCGGCCAGCCAGTATCCGGTGAAGAGTCTGAGCGGCCAGCGTTCGCCAGCTCTGCTCGCACTGGCCGTGGAGCTGCTAGTCAATGGCAGCATTGCGGAAATACAAAACTTTGCCTCGCAGTGGTTCCTGCGCATTCAGCAGCGCGATGATCTGTTCCAGCTTCTGCAGGCCAAGCCGGAGATTGTCGAGTTCCTGGGCAGCTCGGAGGGTGTGCGCTCGGCCAGCGAGCAGCAGCGCCTCATACTCATATTCAGCATGTTCGCGAGGGAGATCTATGCGGCATCGAAGCTGCACTTCTTCAAGATCAGTACCGAACTGCTGACCAATTGCAGCGCCTTTGAAACGGATGCACAGCTATTGATCTTCAAGTTTATGGTTGATAATCTTGGCAATTTCGCTGTGGAGGATTGCCTGGAATTTTTCTACAATTTCATGCAGCGACATCGCGGCGTCGAGAGCTCCGAGTTCCGCAACACAATGCTGGGCAAAATGCCGAACATCATCAACCACACGGCGAAGCACTTTCATAAGGTCCTGAAAGTGGATGGCGGCGTCGGCAGCGATGCCCTGGCGCACGATATCAAGCGGTTCTTTTCGCAGCTGCAGCAAATGGTCGAGCAGGACATGCTCTGCGATGTCTATCAGCCGCGCATATTTTCATTGAAAATGCTACAGATCCTGCACAAGTCACTGTACACCACGAATGTGGCTAAGAATGCCAAAGCGTGCAGCACCCAGCAGAATCAGCAACTGGGCGCCTATCTCATTGATCATGGCGTCTTTCAGCCGCAATCCGTGGCCCAGTTGCTGTTTAAATCCCTCAATGATCCGCAGGGATTCGACGATGCACTCGAGCTGACAGTTCAACTGCTACTCCAGCTGGGCCATGTGGACAACGAACAGTGCCGCGAGCGTTGTCTCACACTTTGCGCCAGCTCCGATGTGGATGAGTGTGCCCTCGTCTCGATCTACGCACAGCTGGCTGTGCGCAGCTTCACCTGCGACCCGCTGCTCATCAGGGCACTCTACGCTCAATGCCTGCAGCAATTGACGGGCCACTTGCTGGCGTTCCAGCGTGATCCGCTGCAGACCGCGAAGCGTGCTGGTGGCCATCTCTTTGGTCACATCTGCGTACTGAATGAGCTGGTCAGTGGCGGCAATCGTTGCCTGGAAACAACTGTCTTCCCTGATTTATTGCCGCTGCTCGAGGACATACTCGGTGTCATCTTGCAGTTCCTTAATCTCGCGAATGTCAGGCAAAAGAAGGACGTCGCTGCAGCCAGTTTCCAGGACATGGATGAAAGCCTTCAGCTGCTGGTCAGTGAGAGCGCCTACAATGCGCCCGAGGAGGCCGAAGCCTCTTGCAAATATTTGCTCATGAGTTTCTGGCTGACCTTAAAGGTGAGTTCTCATTTGTTTTATTAGAGAATGCAGTCGAACTTCTCCAACTAGAAATTCCACAAGTACAATTGCGTTTACAGTTTGCGACCTTCTTGACTTACCTAATTTGAATTGCTTTTAGGCCTGCTGCGACTTGGCTACAAGCGTGGGCTGTGCCCTGTTGCGCGCTGATAATCCCCAGCAGGATTGTGACTATGGTGCACTGTCCCGCAGCTTGGAGATCAATGTGGCAGTGCTGACACGTTGCCGCCACAAGGGCGCCATCGAGGCGGCTGGACTGAGCATTGGCAAGCTGACGCGTGCCATAACCAGCAGGCTGGCCAGCGAGGATCAGGGATTTCAGCTGCTGCACGCGTTCCTTGAACGCGAACTGCTCTCCGAGTGCCGCCAAGTGAGCACCACACGTCGTGGTGCTGGTTTCGCCATTATGTTTCTGCATGTGCTCAAGAACGATGATCCGCAGCAGCGTCTGCTGCTCCATCGCGCCGTCCAGCGCATCCTGCAGCGCCTGAACGAGTGCGCCAGCAACGAGTCCTCGAGCAGCGCTAATGTGGATCGCTGGGAGTCGCTGTCGCTGCACTATCTGTGCGTACTGGTGCGCGACACGGAACTGCGACCGGCCATGTGTCGGTACTACAACGAGATTATGCTGGTTGCCATCGCGAACATTGACCACTGCGAATGGACCATTTCGAATGCCGCGCTGCAGCTGTTTGGGGCCACGCTGGGCAAGCTGGTGGGTCAGCGACAGGCGACCGAGTTCGACACGAAGCTGGCCTGGGAGCCCAGCGAGCTGAACTATGACGAGCTGTCGTGTCTGCTGCCCAAGGCGTGCGAGCATATGCTGCAGTGCTGCGACAGCGACAAGGTCACGTCCTCGATCATACTGTTTCTGGGCTTTCTGTCCAAGGTGGAGCATTTGTGCACCAGTCTGCAGCCGCAGTTGTCCACGCCGCCACTGCTGCAGCGCTTCCGGCGACTCAGCTGGCGCTTGCTGCGGCACCAGTGCGAGCAGGTGCGACTGCTGGCCGCCGCCTGCTTTGTGCGCTCGCACGAGTTCCGACGCGATCTGCCCATGGTGCTGCTGGCCAGCGCCAAGCTGGCATCGCAACTGCCCAAGGACAACTTGTACGAGGGACTCGTATACACGTTGCACGCCGGCGTGCTCAAGCTGCAGCACGAAGCGCGTCACGTGTGGAGCGCGGCCCAGCTGGGGCGTTTCCAGCAGCGGCTGCTCTCAGCGCTGCAGGTCAGCGAGCAAGTGCATCGCTTCAAGACATACACGCTGAATGTGCTGCTGCAACTGCTGCAGCTGCTCGACGCCACGGATCAGGTGGCCCTTGTGCGCCAGCTGCTGCAGGAGCGTAGCCAAATGGCCATTGACTAAGCATATGCATTTGAGATCAACAATAGTTACGATATAGTCGTAGTCATAGTTCATCTAGCTTGCTAGATTGTTGAAACAGCCAAAGACTGCAAATTCCTTTTGTTGTTCAAGACATCTAAACCAAATTACGGATTACTATATCGTATAGTTCTCTGTCCATGAGAAAGAACATCAAGCTACGGTAAAATGCATTCCAGCTGCTCACTTTTGATGATGATCAAGAGTTTATGCTTCATAGTTCTGAAGATCTTTCCTTCTATGGAAATTGTGGCCAATATTTAAATATTCTGCTGTGCATCTATGCATCATGCTATCTACATGAGGGTATTTAATCTTCGACACACCGAAGATAACTATTCTAACAGGTTTTACTGTAGCATTTATCTAATCTGAGAAAAAAAAACCTAAGCCAAAAAGTCAATGTTAGTCCCTAGATTCGTGTAACGCTCGCTTTTTACAACTAAATGACGCATTTACTATTTGTACGCAGTAAAGAAACAAAAGCATTTACCAAAAGCATAACTTAACATAACGAAATGAGTTTTCAACTGAATCCCTCGCCCGTCTCCTGCTCCATGGCCTGCTGCTGCTGCTTATCCTGTGTCTCCTGTGCCATCTGCTGCAGCGTGCGGCTGAGAATGTTGCGCAGAATGTGCGGCTTGCAGTGCTCCTCCAGCCAGGGGATGACGCCGCCGGTCAGCTGCTTGAAGTTGTCCATGGGTATGTGCTGGAATGTCTCGAACATTTCGTCGAGTATAGCCTGAAACTGTAAGACGAGAGTCGCATCAATTGTTGGAATACACGAGTTCACTTTTCTGCTGACCACTTGAAATTTGGCCTCGTCGGTGAGGCGCGCCTCCTCGGGCCCCGGATTCGCCTGCTGATGTTGCAGCATTGTCTCGTAACCGTTCTGAATGATACGCAGCGCCGTCACCTCTTTCTGCAGTGCCGCACTCTCGTCCTCCTGCTTCAGTTTCTGCTGATTCAGATAGCCAATGTACTCGATCGACTTCTGCAGTATCAGCGCTTTGCTCAGCTTGTAACCGGACGAGTCACTTGGCTGGCAGCGTGGCACCAGCTCCTGCAGGCTGTCGTAGCCCTTCTTGATCGCATCCCGACGCTTCTGCTCCGCCTGCGTGTGGGCCGATCTTCTGCGCTCCTTGTAGCTGAGCGAGGAGCTCGAGTTGGTTGCCGCCGAGTGTCGCGCATCGCCGCTATCGTCATCGTCATCTGCTCTGCCCCGAAGGCACAAACAACAATGTAATAAAACTCGGCTCGCTGATAGTGTATACTATCAACAACAAAAAAAATAATAGCGGAAACTCAATGCCATCATTATCAGCTGTTTGTCCCAGAACAAACAACAACACGAGTTGAGAAATGAGAACAGCGAGCACGTACCTGAATTGTGTGCAGATGAGTTTGGTGTGTGGGTGCTGCCAGCGCTGCTGCAGCGCGAGTAGTGCTTGCCGCCCAATTCTTGCTCTTGCTCCATGTTAAAGGCCTCCTCCTTGCTGATCAAGTTATCGCTCATTATCAACTGCGTCGTTGCGATGTCCAGCACAAAAACAAGAGCATTACAGTTATGTCGCTTCTTCACAGTACATTTGGGAACTAGTTCGCCATGTGGCGGTCGGCCGATTGATGCTATTTTGGTATTTATTTTATGCACACAATATACTGTAAGCAGTGACTTGTCACTGTTATAAGACGGGCTTGAAATTAAATGTAGTATGACTAGTTACTAACTACAAGCAACACAATTTGATTACCAAACAACTACAAGTTATTATCTGCATATCGTCTGAATATATTTATGCTATTAATTGAGTTCACCGGTAAATCAATGAATCACTTCTTAATAACAGTCACGCCCTATCACTGTGGCTCAGCGTACACTGCGCATCTCTGTTATGAACGAATTAGATATGGTTCGCTTTGCAGCCCTGTTTTGCTGCACCGGCACGATGACTTTTACGTTTTTCATACTGAGCTTTGCCGTCGTGTCGCTTTTTGGTTCTCCGTAGCCGTTGCTGGCATTTACCATAAATTTAAGTTGTTGCATACATTGTAAACACCTGTACACTAACACACACACTTTACGATGGGTCTGCTGAAGGCGTTGCGCATCCGGATCATGAATTTCATGATTTTCTTTCTGATTATCATTCTGATACCCGGCCTGCCTCCGCGCACTACTTTCCCCTACAAAGAATTTAGGTATGTGGGTTGAATCTGAATCTGTATTTGAAACAGCTAAAGAATTGCGCTTGTGCACACAGCGTGAATCCGCCCAAGGAGCTGAAGGGCGCTCTGGAGCCCAATTTGCATCTGGAAAGCGCCGAGCGTCTGCTGGAGGGCCGCATCGCTGGCCCGGAGTGCCTCCTGGTGCGCAACAATGAGATCTATACGGGCCTGCACGGCGGTGAGATCATCAAGCTAACCTCAAACCATGTAACGCATGTGGCAAAGTTCGGAAAGCCCTGCAGTGAGTGCCTTGACCTTTGCTTTCGATCAGAATTGGTTTAACAGTTCAATGTTTGTAGCGGATACTTATGAGGAGGAGCTGTGCGGTCGTCCGCTGGGCATGGCCTTTGATACGCTGGGCAACAATCTGATCGTGGCCGACAGCTACTACGGTCTGTGGCAGGTGGACTTGGGCACGAGCCAGAAGAAGCTGCTGGTGTCGCCGGAGCAGGAGCTGCCTGGCAAGAGCATCGCACGTCGTGCGAGAATCTTCAATTCGGTGGCCGTGAGCAAGCAGGGCGACATTTACTATACCGACTCTTCGTCGGACTTTGGCATCCAAGACTTGATATTTACCTCGTTTGCTAACCCCTCGGGCCGGTGAGTTCATCGGACGTATTTGAATAGACAAGCGACTGCGGTGTAAAAACCGGTTTTTGACTGCCACTCTCTCTAACGTTTTCTCTTCATTGTAGCCTATTCAAATACAATCGGGCCAAGAATGTGAGCGAAGTGCTGCTGGATGAGGTATTCTTTGCCAACGGTCTGGCGCTCAGTCCAAACGAGGATTTCATTGTGGTCTCCGAGACGGGCGCCCAGCGTCTGATCAAGTATCACCTGAGCGGCCCCAAAGCGGGTCAAAGCGAGGTCTTTGTGGATGGTCTGCCCGGCCTGCCCGACAATTTGACGCCCGATGCCGAGGGTATTTGGGTGCCCATGGTGGTCAGCGCCGATAGCGAACATCCCAGCTCGTTTTCGCTGTTCTCGCGCTTCCCCACCATACGCCTGTTCCTCGCACGCATGCTGACGCTCTTCGAGCTGCCCTTCCGCTACCTGAACAGCGTGTATCCCAACAAGTTCTCGCAGCGCTTTGTGCACTTCGTCGGTCACGGCGATATGGCCATGCTGCTGGCGCCCAAGCGCTCGACTGTCGTCCGTGTGGACTGGAATGGCAATATTGTGGGCTCGCTGCACGGCTTCGACAAGTCCGTGGTGGGCATCTCGCATGTGCTCGAGTTCCAGGATCACTTGTATCTGGGCTCGCCCTTCAATCACTACCTGGCGCGCGTCAAGTCGCCCAAGGCGGCCAAGCAACCGACCGTCAAGGTGCGCAATGTGCGTGTCGAGGGCGAGGGTCTGGAGGCGTCCGTTGGTGCACCGCCCACCACGACCACCGCCAAGCCAAAGGCAGCAACGAAAACTACCACCACTACAACCACCCCAAAGCCGCAGTCAACGACTACAACCACAACTAGGAAACCAACAACAACAACAACAACGACTACTACTACAACTACAACAACAACGCCCAAGCCAAAGACTACCACAGCCAAGCCAGCTACAACAACAACAACAACAACAGCAACAACACGAACACCCACAACGATGACAACACCCAAGCCAGCAACGGAAAAACCATCGACAACAACAACAACAACAACCACAGAGAAGCCGGCAACAACAACCACTAAGCGCACAGTGCCCAAGACGCCGGCGCCGGTCGAAGAAGCGATTCCCGTCGACACAAAGCCTCCGCAGAAGGAGAAGCTGAAGGTGATTAACAAGCAGGGCTCCCATGTGGAGCTCTAAACGGCTGGCACCAGCTAACTATCCGGCATCAGCTTGACTTTAGTTTTTCCCCACTCACAAAATCACTCAGATAATTGTTTAGTTTTTGGAAACTAGTTAGCTAAATTTGTCATAAGCTGCAAGTTTTTTTTTTTGAAGGCTAGCAAGGATGTTCGCTCCAGGCAGCTATCTATATGTGGCTGAACATGCATATATTTGAGTTTGCCGCATTCAGCCAATACCTACTACGAGACATTCCATTTGTAAAGCGCTTGCATTCCATTTACTTGATTAACTTATAACGAACAATGCCCGAAATTGTTTGGCAGTCTAATGGAAAGTTTGAATTTAATACAAAATACATACGTTTTTCTTTTTGTACTGATTTCTGCCAGACTTGTGTATTTTTGGTCATTTAAAAGTAAAGTGTTTTCTAAAAACAATACGCCTTAAAAATATTTGCATTAAGTTAAATTAAGCATAAATTAAGTAAAGTAGTGAGCTGTGCTTGCTAGCTAGCACCTGGGACGACTTGGCGGCTCCTTGAAATCCGTCCAGCTCCAGTCTGCGTAGTGCACACAGCGTCCCAGCTCCTCGGAGTACAGCTGCGACTGCGGACAGCGATTGAGGCGGGCGCGCGTACCCTGCTTATCGCACACCCAGTAGGCGGTGGGATCCCAGAAGTTGCGAAACATGCGATTCACTTCCTCCAGCCCCTGGCAGCCGGGCTCACCGTTGTGCTCGTGGTACTTCAACTTCTGTATGGGCAAGTGTGCAGCGGCCATTTTTTGCTCCTTTTGCTGATGTATATTTCCTATGGGAATGCAAAGCAGAAGTGAGCAAATTGTTGAGAATACTCGTAGTTATTAAAAATAGGCCAATGCCAATGTTTGCCTGGGTGTCACAATGAATTTAGTTAGTCTGTGCTCTTACCTCTAGGTGTATAAGAATTGCTGTCCCGTTGGCAACGCAAACGAATCTATTTCTTTCGATCTCGCCGAGTGAAACGTCTGTGCTTGTCGTTTCACAATTATTCCGCTTCTGATTTGTCATCGCGAATCATTCGCCGTTTAAATACTTTTTACTTATGAGCGACAGGCGCCGAGCGGTGCGGGACGGGTCGGGTCGGGTCTCTATTAGTAATGTGTCTAGCCAGCCGGCGATCGCGGGTCTTCGCAAATACGAACGGCAAACGTTTTATCTACAAAGCCCCAACAAAATGCTGCGCTCGCTCATTACGGGCGAGCGAGAGGCCAGCGATCGACCGGACGGATTGGACGACCGGACGGATTGGTCATACGTTCGCTGGGACTGTGTCACGTGTTGGGTCCGTGCTCGGGGAATACGCCAAAGCGAGAGTTTTGCATACTGACATAATAGGTGCAGACATTGTTGAAACAGCGAAGAAACAAACTGAGATGTCAGCCATTTGAGGCAGCTCGAAGAGCGCATACCCTGTATATACATATATCGAAGCTGTGTGTGTGTGCAGATACTCTGTTGTTAGTTATTCAAACAGTCAAATTTCTCAACTATTTCGGAACAAGTACAAAAAAGTAAAGCAAATATATCTCTATAAATCGGAATATCGTTATATGAATCTATAAAAGATTAAACACTAAAATAACCTTTTCTACATGCATAATTGGCACAATTTAAAGCGCTCTGATGGAAAACTTTTACTTTACTTTACTTTCCAAAACAAATTAACAAAACTAAGCAGAATGAGATAAATTCTAGTTGAAACGACCGCCATCTATCCATATTTTGGATACAGGGTATTAAAACTAACCGCTTGGCAACGCACTCTTTCATTGCGGCGTCATCGAACTGGTTTCGTATTTCAAAGGGTAACAAAGGTCATCGACTGCGTGTAATTGTCATTATATCCCGTGACGTTCGTAAATGTGTAATAAAAACTAAAAAAAAAAACAAATACAAGTTAAGCGCGTCAGACTTAGGGGATTTAATATGGCTGAGATCGCTGTTAGAACGTATACTATGTCATCAGCATTCTGTGCCGAGCCCCTCATTTTTATTTGCCAGTAATTTTCCCCCCGACCAACTTTAGCGTGTGTCACCTTACAGTGAAATCTAAACACAAATACAACATGCTTATCAGCTCTCACACAAATTTGCGAAATACAATTACAGTTTCTTAGACTCGAAGCGAGCGGACGAACTCACACGTGATCAGTAAGTGGAAGGCGGCGATTCAGAGAATAAGTCGCCAGATAGCGTCAATAGTATATATGGTAATTATGTAGAAGCACACACGTGGGCAGCGGCTGGCTGGCCCACGAGGCGTGTGTGTAATATTTATTTTCACTACAAATTAGGGGTGTAATAATTAGCGCATTTGGGTGAAGCGAGGCTGGTTTGTGTGTTGTTCATCTGGAAGGTGTAAATGTTGTCTAGAAAACAAGCTACAACGCAATTAGATACTAGTATTATATATATATATATATATTATTTATTCACTTTTATCCAAGTGGCTGCTCTTTTTGCTTAGGTTGGGTTTATCATATTTTAAAACGGTATTTTACGTTTAGGTTTTTGCATATATATTTGTAGTAAAACATTTCAAGTTAACTTTATATTTTTAAAACTGTATATTACGTGCAAAATGAAAGTTCTGCTAAACTCTCATGCATATTGAAAGAATCAACACTTATTTATATATATTCGAAGATTTGTTAACGCAATCAATGAAATGTAGTTTATAGAGTATCCCAACTTCGTGATGTAGCTAACTTATGGTGCTTATAATACTTTGAGCATTATTACGCGAACTTCACGTGAGTTGCGGTGTGTGGGCACTGACTAAGGCGCTAAAAATAAAAGTTTATTGACGAATTGGTTCACCAGAATGCGTCGCTTATAGCAGAACAATAGCTAAAGCTGATGCCGAGGCGAACAATGAGTCGCCTTGTTGATAAGTATCCATAATATCCTATGGCTGCAACAAGAGCGCAACTCCTGCTAATATCCACTTGGCTGGGCGGTCGCGTGTCTTCAAGTTGAGTGTCCACACGTAGGTGTTGCCACGCGACCTGCAAAGTAGAGAGGGAGATAGAGGGAGAGAGAGAGAGAGGGGGAGAGTGGAGAGAGATGAAACTTGTAGCTATGGCAGTTCAATTGAAAGGTGTATTTACTTATTTATGCTATTTATTTATACTGTAAATACACCTTGCTCCAATGTTGTCAGTATTTAAAATGCCAAAATTACTAGAAACAAGTGTGAGTGGATTATCTTCGGCGTGCCGAAGATTTCATACTCTTTTCGAACCCTTACACAATCTTCACTCTGCATGGAATTTTTGTTCTAAGAATTGATACATGAATTTAAATTTTTCTTTTGAAAGATATAGTGGTCCGATCCGACCAGCTCAGATCAATGTGCCTTAAATTTGAATAATAAGTAACTGTGCAAAGTTTCATCGCGATAGCTTCCAAAACATGGGCTATATGGCCAAAACCGACTTCGAGTTGTATGGCAGCTATAAGATATAGTGGTCTGATCCGGCTGATTCCGACCAATGTGCTGTACATTTGAATAATAAGTGTCTGTGCAAAGTTTTTTCACGATAGCTCAAAAACGGAGGGACTAGTTTGCATACATACATACAGACAGACAGACGGACATGGCTAGATAAATTTGTTTTGTCATTCTAATGGTCTTCTATGCCCTCTATGCATTACAAACTTCAGTACAAACTTAATATACTATTTTCTTGGAAAAGAGTATAATTACGACTGCGTAGTTTTGGCTGGTTGAAATGAAGAGTGTTTTCACTGTACTAAGCCTACTCAATGGACTTCTAGCTAGATCTAGCAGTAAACTAGCTGAGCCGTCAACTCTAGCTGTCCAGCTGAGTCGTAAAACGTCGGACAGCTCGCCTACCTGGTCTTGTACAGTGGACACTCATAGACGCGCTGCAGCTCCTGTTTCTCCTGCACAATGGACTTGATGTAGACGACTGGCATGGCGCACAGCAGCTCCTTGGGATGCAGGGCGACAATAGAGTTGAGCTGACAGTCCCAGCTGGCGCCGTCCAGGTACAGTTCGTGCACAAAAGCGCCCTCAAGCGGCGGCAAGCTGAAAGCCAGATAGTGTGTGTAGAGTGTGCTGCTGTCTGTGTTAGGTCAATGAACTAGTTACGTGACGTCGTCTTTTTGCTTCTTGGTCACGTCACAGCTGATCAGCATGCGATCCAGGGGCAGATCGTGCTTGCGTGCGCTCTCCTGCATGATGGCCGTGAGAAAGCTCTGCGGATTGAACAGTCCGCCCAGCCAGATGGCGCAGGGCAGCTTGAAGTCATTCAGCCAGCCGGCCAGCTCCTTGATGCGATGCAGCAGATCGGCGAACCAGCCCTGCAGGCCCAGCATGCTGGGGTACGCCAGCTGGGCCCAGGCGGCCGGCACGTGATCGTAGAAGATGGCATAGTCCAGCCGCTCCATTTCCTGGCTGATGGTCAGCTCGCCCTTCAGCCCCAGCATTAGTTCGCGCAGGGAGCGCTTGATCTCCCGAATGAGCGCATTCATGCGCTCGCATTCCTGCAGGGCGACGACCACAAAGGGCGTCTTGCGCTCCACGCGATTGAGCAGCGCCTGCAGATTGAATTCGTCCTGCAGCTTGTCGAGGAAGTCGTCGATCATGATCTTCACCAGCTCCTCGCGCGGTGCCCCACAGTGGCTGCTCAGCTCCGATTCGCGCGGCTGCAGCTCGAAGATGGTGCGCAGCAGCTGCTCCGAGGCGCTCGTGAGGAAGCCGATTTCCGCATTCGGATGCAGACCATAGAGCAGGGGTGACTCCTCGGGCAGCATTTCGGTGATGTAGCAGTGGTAGCCCTCAAATTCGAGATTGGGCGGCGCTGGGAAGCCGGGACACAGCTCAAAATCGCCATCGATGAGATCCTGCTGCAGCAGCTCCTCCAGAAACGTCTGGCAGAGGCGTCTGTCCCAGTCGTCGGTGATGTGGCCACCGTACATGATCTCGCCGAATAGATAGCGCAGATCCTCCCACGGTATGCGATTGCTGCCCTCCAGATAGTTGTGCAGCACGCTCGCAGAGATCGCCAGATCGCCCACGTTGAAGGGGTACACCTTGTTCCAGCCCTGCGGTCCGAACTTGCGACGCTCGCCGGCCACCGCATGGAAGTAGCACAGGGCGAAGAGTATCGACTTGAACTCCGCCTCCTGGGTGCATGTCTCGAGCGTGTCCTGCGAGAAGTTATCCCAGGCCTTGTGCAGATTGGCGGCCATGCCCGCTGGCGGCTCGTTGACCACCTTGAGCGAGGACTCCAGAATGCCCTGCGGGATGACATGGTATTGCGGATCGGGCGCCGGCTCGGCGCTGATAAACAGCCGGAAGTGGGAGTCACCCTGCTGCTCCGACTGCAGCACAATGCGCTCGATTAGCTTCTCCAGCGTGGGCAGCCAGTTGACCACCAGATGGATATTTTGCAATATGACCCACTGCTGACCGGATGCCAGCGCCTGTTCGATGGCCTCCTCGGCCAGCAGCTCCTGCCCCTGGCCCAGTGAGATGTTCACCAGTGTGCCGGCATCCGCATGGAAGCCCTGCTGCTGACCGTATCGCTCCACATCGCGTATGGGATCGACGCCCGGGGAGAGTATGAAGAAGGCCGGCGTAGCCGCATTCAGCTCCTTGAAGATGGCCACAAACGGCGGCGTCTGCACCTCCGCGTACGCTCGACCCATCGTCTGCTCCACAAACTGGGCCATGGCATAGGTCATGCGATCCGGCCGCAGGGCCCGCACAATGCACAGCTTCTGCAGCGGACTGCGATGCTTCCACTCGCCCGGGAACTGCTCGCGCTCGGGCGTGTCGCTGGCCATAAACTTGCGCCAGCGCTTCGTGTAGTTCTCCATGTCCTTGTCAATGCCGTAGAAGTGCTCGACCAGGGCCAGTGACTTGATGCCGCCCCAGGCGCTGCGTCCCACAAAGTCCAGCGGGGAGAGCGTGTTGGGGTCGTGGGGATAGCGCAGCAGAAAGTCCGTCTCGTCCTTGGTCACCTGGTCGGCGGCAATCATGATGCGCAGCGTCAAGTGGGAGGTGAACGTCAGCTTGTCCGCCTCGAACAGACCGCGGAGAGTGTAGCGATAGGTCTGCAGCGTTATCGAGTCCACCAGGTGGAGCACGCGCTTCTCGTAGCTCTTGGAGTCCGGCGCCACGGCAATGGCCTGGCGAAAGACATGCATGAAGGACTTCAGCGAGAACTTGTAGATGGGATTGATGCGATTCAGGTCGGTCAGCACGAAGTACAAAATGGCCGCCCGCTTGGCCGCCGCCCGATAGATGTTGCGGGTGTCATCGATTTGCAGCGTGGTCACATGCGCCTCGCGCACCTTGGTCTCGATCTCGTCGACGGTGCGTTTGGTGTTTTCGAGATTAAGGACCAGGGCGTGATCATCGAGCACGTTCTCGCCGGCGGAGGCGAGTCGGGCGAGCAGCTCATCCTCGAGCGCTTTCAGCGAGATTTTGAACATGTTCTGCTGGACGGTTACCTCGGTTTTCATCTGCTCCAGGTCCGGACGCTCAATTTTGACCACTTCCGCCAGCAGCTGCTCCTCGAGGCCATCCGGTGTCACCGTGAAGTTAATCAGCGTCGTTTGCGCCTGCATTTCCGGCTTATAGTGCGGATTGGCCAGCTTGGTGTGCAGTATGAGTCGGAAATTCGCATTGAACTCCATTTCCTTTTCGCCAATGCGCAGATAGCGTCCCTTTTTGATCAGCGCGCGGCTGAGCAGCGGCTCCAGCACCGTGTCCATGGTCTCCTCGATTTGCTCAATCAGCACCGTATCGCCATTGCAGATGCACTTCTCCAGTGCCTCGAGAAAGCCGCGCTGTGTGAGACGCAGCACCACCAGAGCAGCTCCAAAGCGACTCTTGATCCACTTGATGCCCTGACTGAAAGGTAAGTGTTCTACATGAGACAGTTGCTCATTAGGTGCATACCCTGTAATCGGGCAAAGAGGGTTAAGTCTTTAGCATATTGTGAATTTGAATTGAGGTCAGCCTACAGGGTATTTAATAGTTTTAAATGACGCTTACAGCTGTGGATCAATCATCAGAGGCCAGCGCGTTGAGTGCTGCAATATGGTTGCATTCTCCGTGGACATCCCATCCATGGGCAGTCCCTCATTATTCCAGGTGGCAATCTGTGCGTCATCCGATAGCAGCGTCAGGGGGTCGACACCCTCAGTGTGCGGTATCTGGGGCTGGCGAAACATGGAGGACGTGAGCCCAGTTAAGCCCAGCCTTTAGAGTTCACAGCCAACTACTTACGTCCATTTTGCAGAAGCTGGGCAGCCACATCTTGAGCTGCAGCTCCTCACGGTAGCGGCGCGTAAAGCAGCCCACGTACGACAGGAACGAGGAAATTAACAGTATATCTCCGGGTAGGGTGCCAATTTTGGCCTGTAAGCTTTAGCATAATAGAATAGAATAGAATAAGGACTAAGATACGCCGCTGACCTGCTGAGCGGCAGTCATTAATCTGTAGTTAGACGACATTAAGTTGTGCTTGAAATATAAATTGGCTCAAATATAAATTGCAAGTGCAGCAGGAAACTGAAGTTTGCACTTGACATTTGAGCAGACGGGAAATTGGAAAAATAATAACGCCGATGAGGATATTGTGCGAGGGTCGATCAACAAGTCAGTTTAACTATAAATAAATCTACATATATTATTGGCAGGCAAAGCAAAAAGTGGATTTTACTTAATATACTAATTGAGAAATAACAAAACTATTCTCAGCATTAAAACCAATCGTTTGATAAATAGGTATATTTGTGACGTTATCTTTCTTTACTTTCTCTGATTTATATTTGTTCCCTGATGATAAGTAATTAAATATTGCTAAAGGTTCGAAAATTTCACGGCTGATTAAATTGTCTTCAATTCAGATGAATATTTTAAGTTTTATAAAATTGCTTTTGCTATTAATTTAGAATTATTGATTAATAATCATAATTAGTCCCCTGCAGCTTAAATTTGCTGATAACTTATTTGTACTTAATTCATTTTATCAAATGCTCAGATTTCTTAATCTAGCCAGTTGATATGTACTACTAAACGTTATTATATAATTGTGTATCTTCAGTTTAAAAACTGATACATCAAGATACAATCAAGACTATTTTGTAAACCCACCTTAAGCTATTACTCATACTTGGCTGCAATTTTGTCGACTTAGGAAAAACAAGAGGAACAGCATCAGCAGCTCCTAAGTAACATGATAAGCTTTTGCGTTGTCTTTGCAATAACTTGGTGTACTCGTGTCCAAGTATCTGTATAAACTCTTATTTGAAGTTGCTGTATGCCAACTATTATTAAATTACACAAGCTGACCACTAATAGAAGGAGCGTAGGGTAGGGTGGGGCAGGGTGGTGTAGAATTGGCCAAGTGTATGTAAGGATTCGTAATTGAGATGCTTGTTATGTATGCAACGACAAGAAAGCGTAACATTTAGCACAAAATCATGCCCCAAGAGCTTAAATGATTTATGTTTAATTCCAACACAAATATAAATATAAATGTTGATATGTGGATTTCAAATGGTCCTTGGTAATTGAATAATACAAAAACTATGTGCAATTGAATGCCATAAATGTCTAAGATGCGTGTACAAACATACATACACATGCATACATACTTACATATGTATTGTGCATTTAAAATAATTGTTTTTAAAGAAATATTCTGCTCAAATTGAATAAACTACTTGTCAAGTGGCATCAGAGCATTTTCATTAAAAACAGAAAATATACATACATACATGTATGTATATATTTCGAAAACAGCTTGGCAATAGCAAGGACAAATATTGCCAGCACTAATACCAATATACAGAGACAAGAATATATATATATATATGTCGTTACAATGGAGAATATTTAATGCCATAGTCAAATAGAAATTTATATGCAAGTCATAACGGGACCCACACACACACACACACACCCACAAACACACATACATAGAGCATTCCTTATACCAAGTTGCAACCGCACAGAACTTTGCAGTTTTTGCTGCTTCTCTGGTCGTCGTTCCTCACTGCATTCTTGCTCTGGAGCGCAAATTATATTTTCATAAATATTTGAATGTGCTGCGAGGAGCAAGGTATTCAATTTTGACAGTCGGGCATGTAATTCTGTGTTAGCATTTCACTGAGGCTGTTGCTCCTTTGCCAGTGCATTGTACGCATCTGCTCTAAGACTCACGACTGACTACTCACGACTTTCAATTGAATATACAGCATACACACACAGATACACACACACACACAAGTGCACCCACACAGGTAAACGAAACACGCCGGCCTGTTAGATTTGGGGCTGGGCAAACATTTCAACATTTTTCATAATTCAATTCATTTCACATATGTATAGTATTCATGTATGTGCCCCCTGGCGATTCAGGTGCTGACGTTGTCGAATTGTGCGGCCGATTGAATACCAATGTGAATACATATATATATATACATAAATATGTGTATAAATATATGTGTGTGTGCGTGTGATTCTTGCAGTTATTTAGATTCAAAAAATTTTACACTGCCCTGCACAAACCCACATCCCACATCCCACTACCCACATCCGACTACCCACTGCACTTGGCTGGCTTAGCCTTTGTGGATATTCTTTTGGCTTGCACGCGCACTCAATTGAATTTCATTGCAAATCTGGAACAGGTGAAACAGTCATTGCCATTGGGCAGCCAAAGGTGTCGGGAGCGCATTTTGTGCATTGCTCGAATATTGTTTTTGACATTTATGTGAATTTGATTAAGGTTTATATAATCCCATTTACACAGCAAACAAAATATTTGGAATTTAAAACCAAAATGGTCAATGTGAATATGTTGAATAATTGCAAAAAAAGTTTTAAGTTTGCTGGTACATACAATACAATATATTGTATTAGGTTTGTATAACATGCGAAAAATTACGAAAACATTAGAACAATTTTACAGATTCAAATGCACTTTTTAACAAAGTTAAGGCCTAATAAATAAACTTGCATTTCTTGCTATGCTTAAATATATGTGCAATACGAAATACCATAATATATATATATACATTTTTGTATTTATACATATTTTTTGTACATTAATTGACATTGTAATGGCATATTTTCGATATTTGTATATTTTGGTATTTGTTATCTGCAGCAGAACTTTTATTGCATTAAGTCGTTCAGCTCTAAAACCGTTTGTTGTTTTAGTTCACAAATTCTGTTTTTTCTTCAGTTTTTAAGATGTTCTTCAGGTGCAAGCTTTTGTTAAACAATTCTGAATTCCAATAGACTTTAGACAAACAACAAATACAGCTATTATGGATTTTATTCTAAAATGCAGAGCACTTAGGGGTCAGCCCAAAGTTATGCTTTTAAATGTTAAGTGTTACAGTAATTTTGATAGTCGATAAACTTTGAGTTGCATACCTTTCAGATCACATTTTTTTTAGGTCATATATTTGCTTTCCCTCTAATGAAAGAATGTTTGAAAATACGATAGGCTTGCTGATATTTGTATACCCTGAACCCATTCAAAATGGGTAAAAAGGGTATTCTGGGTTTGTGCAAAAGTATGTAACAGGCATAAGGAAGCATCTCCGACCATATAAAGTATGTATATTCTTGATCAGTATCAACAGCCGAGTCGATCTAGCCATGACCGTCTGTCTGTCCATCCGTCCGTCCGTCCGTCCGTCTGTATGAACACGCAGATATCAGAGACTATAAGAGCTAGAGACTTCATATTTGGAATATAAGACCTCGTGGTTCCGGGACAGTACAAGTTTATTTCAATTATTCATTAATTTATCGATAGCTCGTCCCGTTCAAAGCTATCGATAAATTTCGGCCATAACTTGAAAGTTATTAGAGCTAGAGGCCTCAAATTGGGCATGTATAATCTCGAATATCAGACACATGCTACAAATATTTCACTTTTTGGATACCACCCCCCAATCCCCCAAAAAGTTAAGCATTTTTACAATTATGACCTTGCAATTTGGTTTGGTCACAAATTTTATAGCCAATGTTATGTCCTAAAAATTACAGATCGGACAATAAACACAGAAGTTATTTAAGATGTTACTTTCCATTAGATGTATGTATACACACTGATAGATTAGTATGAATGTAAGGACTGGGTTCAGGGTATCTCCTAGTCGGGCACTCCCGACTAGAGCACGCTTACTTGTTTTCATCTACATTCAGTTTAAAAAGAAACTACAGTAACATAATTTCACATTTCAAGCGACTTTTGGACTATTTAATGTATGCAGGGCCTTAAGTGAGTTTTCGGGTGTATCTCATTACTGGGGGTAAGTGCTGAAAGTGCAAAGTTCACAGGAGTCGCCACTGACGCAGCTTATTTACTGTCGACAGAATAAACGGCGGGCAGTTCATTGGCTGCGACAGTGCGCAATTTGTACAATTGGCAGCAGTGGGAGGCTGTGAGATTGGCGGCGAAGGAGTGCGGATGAAGGGAGGTAGGGCGGAGGGAGGGATGGAGGGGGCGCAGAGGTACACTTGCAGTTGGCCAAATGAGCGCAAGTAAATAAAATTTACGGCCTTTTGTTGCTGCGGTGGCCCGCAAGAGTGCGAAATGCCGACACAGTTTGTTCGAGTGAGTCCCACGGAGGCAGGGGGCAAAGGGCAAAGGGGGTTGGAGAGAAAGCAATTAAAGCGATTGCGGACACACACAAAATGTAAATTAAATTTAATTATTGATGGTGCATAAATGCGAGACTGCTGCCCACCCACTACTCACCACTCACTACTCACCACTCACTACTCACTATTCGCTACTGCTCACTCACCTCTGAACGGACTCTCGCCAGCGGACATTCTCGTTGGCCAGTCCATTTACCAGCCGATGCGCCAGATCGATGGTGAAGGACGTTTTGTCCGCCTCGCGCTGGCATTTTTGCTTCTCGGCCACGGCGTGCTCGAACTCCGCCTGGATGTCGGCCAGTTTGTCCTCCAAATTGTTGATTTTCGACTTGAGATATTGCAGGCGCTCACGTGCCTCGAATAGCTCCTGCTGGGCATCCTGGACGGCTTGCTGCTTGGGTCCGACTATCAGGAAGACCTGATGGTAGCGATACAGATTGATGACCCAGGCGCAGAGCCCAGCAGCGGCCACAGACTTCAGGATGACTTTGTCGGGATTGAATTCGGGATCCTAAAGCATCACGTATGATAAGAATGCGATTCTTACGATAGATATTACTGCGTACAATCAATGGACAACTAAGCAGGGAGGTTCCTATTAGGACTGTACCGTTTTGTGGCATTAAAAGGAACATAATACGTCAGGAATGTAATGAGACATTCGGGAAAGTCGAGCTGGGCAGAGCATAAAGTCCAGTTCTCAATGACAAATCATAACAATGAGTAGAAAGAGGCTTCTTATTGGACTTCTGCCATAATATTGTAGACTAAACATATGTAAGGTAGTAAACATATGTACTATCCTCCTCCTCAATTCAGCAGACATCAGATCCCACAATAATAACAACAATGTTTGTAGATATATTGTGCACTCACCTTAAGGTACTCCTGCAGCGTCTCAATGATGTTCGGGTGTATGTTATCCTTGTTGTAGTTGAGCAAATCGTTGAGAAACTGATCCACACGCACCATCATCAACTTGGCTGTCTTCCAGCTGCGATCGCGTGGTATCTTGCCATTCGTGGCCAGCAGCACCATCACAGAGGCGCATACATTAACCACAGCCTTGGGCGGTGATCCAAATGACTTTAGTTCGGTCAGGTTGTTTTTGTTGAGGGTATTGAGCGCTGCCTGGGCAGCTACCAGCGCTGGTTCGGCCTGTCGCAAGTCCTGCTCGCAGAGCTTGGACTTGATCGAGACATCCTCTTCAATGATGCGGACACGCTTCTCCTCCTCGGAGGCTGTGAAGCGCTCACGTTTCACCTTCTCGCTCTCGGCGCTCACAATGACGATAAGCTTGTCGGCAGCTGCATTTTTGGCTGCCAGCTGAACTTCTTGTATGGCCAGTTGATGCTGCGTGCCGCATAGAAAAAGAACTTTCGTCTAACTCAAACTGAAACTGCACGGTGCAAGCTTAAAAGTTTGCTGGCCAACGAAATTAATTAAAGCTCTGCCACGCTGAGCCAATATTGACAACGTGCAAGTTTATTACACAAATTGAGGGCGCACCAGTATTAACTCACGTGTACATATCGTACTCACCTACACATATATATACTGCTTACTATGTATTGAGTTTCCTCGGCACGGGCATGAAAACTAAAACTGACATCTGTTCTTCAACACAAACGAATTCAATTAAATTCAATTAGTTTAAATAACATTACGCGTTCACTTTTTCTTCGTCTGTCTGAACTCGTTTTTTTGTTCAGCGCACAAAAGTACGCTACAATTGCGATTGCCACAGCGCCATCAGCCATTGCGTATACGCAGCGTAACCGGAAACGACGATTGCAATTCAAAGAGTGCTATCGTCGACACCCGTTCCCGGGCCCATCACCCACTGGCAGCTACTCTACTCCACTCTACCTATCCACCAACAAGCGCCATTTTGCCGTGGCAAACCGGCAGCAGATTTGCTGTAACAACAATTCAATTAAGCGTACTAATTGAATGACATGCGCGTCGCAACCGTTTCGAATAGCGCAGACCCAATGGAAACAAGTAAGAGTGTCAAAGTCGGGTGTGCTCAACTAGCAGATACCCTGAGCTCAAATTTGGTGCCTCTTACTCTTATACATAGGTGCCAAGTTATGGCTAAAAACTGTGATCTGATATCGAAATTGATCGATAGGAATAAACTTGATAAAAGACTCTAACTCTTTTCGTCTCTGCACTAATTTGACTCTGCTGCCGATACTGATCAATAATAAATACATACTATATGCCTGTTACGTAGATTTGCACTAATTTATTATACCCTATTTACCCATTTTCAATAGGTTCAAGGTATAAAAAATGTGACCTGTCGCTTTATGCACGTCTGTACTCGCACTCCTGCGCTTCTCTCGCGCTGATACATTTACATTTCATACATTCATACATACATAGATACTTGTATCTGTGGTGCAATGCCTTTATGAAACACTTTAATAGGGTATAATGGCTATGACATATCGTTTGTTAATTTCGTAAATTTATAAAAAAAAAATATTTCAAAAAACAAGTAGGAGTGTTGAAGACAGGAGTGTCCGACTAGGGAATGCCCTGATGCCATTCATAATTACATAAATAATATATATATTTTAAATATATATGTGTGAACTAACCCACAAGCACACAAGCACAAGTGTACCCTTTTCATGCTTAGCTACAGCAAATGGTTATAGACACCATCATAAGTCAAGGAAAGGTGCAATGGAACGTACCTATGCCAATGACTTAAGGCATCAACAACAATGGGTTCAGTTAATAACAGTATTGAAATGCTATAAGAACGCAGTCAAATTTGAAACGAAAGATCCATTTTCCCGATATCGTTTACACTGCATTTGATAGATCACGATTCCTTTATAAACTACTGCTGATTCAAAGTCAACAACATTCAATTCTATCACAAGGGTATGTGAACTTAGTGATTAAAGTTAAACAATTATTTTTGTATATATAGCATTTACTCACCTTTAGGGTATCCACCTGGCGTGCACATTCGGCCAACTTGGCCATGCCGCTCTGCAGGCGAGCGATGCGCTGGGCGAACTCCCCGTTTTTGTTAACCAACAGTTTGCGGTAGAGGAAAATATATTCGAGAAATGTTTTTGGCGTCGTGTAGTTGTAGCGTTTTTCATTCTGTAGATAAATTTTGGATATCTGATTCACGGTACCGTGTACGTAGGCCATAAAGCAGCCGATGGGCTGTATGAGTTCGGGCTGTGAATAAACGCGTTTCAGTTCAGGCTCTGTGACTGTGAGTGAGTGTTTGCTGGTGTGTGTACTGTCTGTCACTTACATATAGTGACCGTTGTGACAGTTTAAAGTTGTAAATTGTAAATTGGGCGCGACAGCGCTGTAAATAAAGTCAACACATCGTACACACCTCCAATATGTCGCCAATTTCGGTGAGGAACTTTTGCGATACCGATTCCAGTGCACTCCGCGGCCATTCGTGGAACCAGTTAATGGCGGTGCGACTGATAATGGCTGGGAACTTCCGGGCGCGAATGCGGAGTGTTTGCCCCACTGGCGAGAAGCAGAGCACTATTTTGAGCAGACGTCGCACCTTCTCCACAAAGTATCGCCAACAATTCTCCTTGGTGTCCAATGTGCCGCTCTGTTTCACCTCATTGCGTATGCCATTTATGATCGTTTCAAGTTGATCGTCATTGAAGAGTTCCGGTATCTCACCGGAGGCAAGCAGATCGTTGATCAGCATCAGTATGGACTCATCGGGCAGCTGGGCATCGGATATGAGAAAAACCGATGCCAAATTCTTGAGGCCAACCTTCATGTACAGATTGCCAATCTCATCCCGCATGTCAATCAGACCAAAGCCCCGTTTGATTTGGATTTGCGACACACTCAGCGAGGAGATGAATGCGGCTAAGCGGGCCAGAGTTTGTTTGCCAGAGCCGCCGACGCCTATGAGCAAGGCATTGCCACGTGGACTCTCCAGAATGCGATTAATTCTGGGATCAATAAGTACAAAAAGTTATCAAAGTGCAGGAAAGAATAGTTATTGAGGAATATAAAGCTAAGTAATAGAAGAAATGCGGCTGAACTGGTCTAAGTCGAACCTCTATCTGCCACAAGCAAAAGTTGGAGTTATAGAGAACTTGGAGTCAGGGAACGCTATTGGAATATGAAACCCAGGGGCTATTACCACTCAATTTGGTTCGAGTTACAGAAGTTCGAGCTAGAGAAGCTACGCTGGACATTGTATTTAAGAGAAATGAGTCTTACCGACATATGTGTACCATGGCGTCCTCGAACAACACCAGATTCATATAGCCCACGATATCATTATAGCTGGCCTGCGCCTCCAGCAGCAGCTGGTAGAGCGAATCCCAGCTCTTGACCGGCATGTACTTTTGATCCACCAGCGATTGTGCAAAATGGCTGTAGATTAAAGGCTCGGCAAACACAAAGTCCTCGTCGAAGTCTTCGAAGTCCTTCTTGAAAATATCCCGAATGGAGGACCTGAACGATTTGATGTCATACTGATCAACCAGTCGATCGTGATACACACGATACGCCTCGTGCACATAGAGTCTCATGAGCTCGGCGGGCTTGCTGCACACGGTGCCGCTGTAGCTGCTGCCAGCGCCACCAGCTGAGACCGGAGCACCCACACAGTTCATCACGCCCTGGTAGATGTTGGTGAGGTCGCGCAGATTGAATATGTAGTGGAACTTAATGGCCGTGGGCAGAAAGGCGTATTCAACGCGACGATGCAGGGCGATGCCCACCTGCACCAGCAGGTTGCCAATGGAACGGATTTCCTTGCTGAAGCCATGGGCTGCTTGCTCCAGGTGGTTGTTCAGAATGCTGCTGTATATGTAGTGCAGCGTGTCCTCGCCAGGTGGCGCCACAGAGAACACACAAAAGTGACGCTGCAGGCGTGGATCGATGGTAAAAGAGCCGGCGGTTGGATTCATGCAAGCCGCAAACTGACAGTGACGAATGTCCTTCAACTGAAGCCTTTGACGATCATACCTAAACACAAATAACACTATGTCACAAAATTAAAACAAACACCCACATGGATTCACGAATGAAACATTCCAACCGCACACACACAGACTGAATCCTGTGTGCTTTTGGCAGGGGTTGTGCTTCATCATTGCCCAAAACCAAATTTTATCACATCAATATAAGGCTCTCTCAAAAATGCAAGTACTAAAAATTCAAATTTTTACTTTCATTTGTTTTGTATTATTTTAGGCGTGATTGGGTTTTTCTGCGAGCTCACCAAATCCTTGCAGCAGCTTTGAAAAATTTTAAATTGACATTGTTTTATTTTGTTTTCCCGAGCCGACTGCTATTATACGGCATTGAAAACATAAATAAATCAAAATCAATTATGTATACCGAAAAATTCGATTAAATGGGAGAACTATTGAAAAATGAAATACATTTATTTGTATTATTGAGATCAAATTGAATTATGAATTAGCAGAAAGTTCATTTCATAAATGCTGTAGATCAAAGCAAAATAAATGTTTGCAATCTACTAATTTGTATATCCTATTAAAGTGCAAAAGAGCAAAAAATTGTTTATTACTTTGTTGATGTTTTGGCATTAGTAGTGCTTTGAGCTAAATTTATTAATTTTACGCATGCAAGTTCCGCTACGATAATTGTCCAATGGATTGGGCTAGCATCAAGTCCTGTTGTACAACTTTCAAAATTGCTTAACAAAACCAAACCAAGTCATAATATTTTGTGTTAAATTGTGGTTGTTGTGGGACAAACCATTTAAAAGCCTGATCCGGACCGACAAAGTTGCATATTGCTTTGCATACTTGTCACTTGCAACTTGCCAGTTGCCAGTTGCCACTCACCACTGCCTGTAGTCCATGAACTGACGCATGATGGTGTGTGGTTGCACTGTGCCATAGGCATCCACCTCTGGCATGTTCAGGTCGTTGACAAAGTAGATGAGTCGTCGCTTGGGTCCGCTGGGCGCATAGCAGCGTCCCGACTTCTTCTCCAGCGGCCGGTCCAGCATCTTCTGGAATATCTCCGATGTGGTGTAGAAATTAAAGTGCGTCGCCTGCACCGTGGTCAGCAGCGGTGTCGACGGGGACGACTTGCGACGCACGCTGACGTGGTTGCCAGTGACACCGGCACTGGCACTGGCACTGGCACTGCTAGGACATACACCAGTGCCGACAGTGTTGCCTGCTAAGGCTGCTGTCTGCTGCTGGTTGTCGCTGACAGCTGTCACTGCAATTTCAAGCAGCTCCTGTGCGCTGGCATATTTGCTGAAGAGCTCACGGAAGATGGCACCCTTGCCGCAGCCGGAGCTGCCCACCAGCATGCATGCCAGATTGCGGTCGATAAGCAGCTTGAGGAAGTAGCCCAGACGTGTGGTCTCTGCTGTTGAAATGAGCACGTTCTGTGTGTAACCAAAGGCTTTGTTCGCATGATTAGTTCATTCCCGAGTAGGTCAAGCACGCACCTGCAGCGGCTGCTCGGCATCGATTTGACAGTCCATCTGCTCCTGAGTGGCCAGCTCCGACCAGCGCTGGAACTTCAATGTTTGCACATTGAGCTGATAGTCGAATACGTTGCCCTGACTCGGCAGCTTCACGTCCTTGAACTCGCCCGTCCACCACTTGTGAAACTCGCGATGCCAGTCAATAATGCTGTCCTGATGCAGTGCCGACCCGAAGCTCCACATTGTCACATACACAAAGATCGTCTCTAGGGCCAGCTCGGCAGACTCGTGTGAGAGCTCGCCATGATGCAGAGTGTGCGAGTTGATGCCCAGGTGTTTGCTGCCGCCTCCACTGCTCTCATCCTCGGCCTGGTCATTATCCAGCAGGCACTCGAGCAGGTGACAGGTCATTTGTATCATGGCCATGCTAGTGATGGGCGTGATGCGACGGAAATCGCCTTGTCGTTGCATCAGGCTGGGAAAGTACTTCTCAAAGAGAGTGGTGAGTATGCCCCGCTCGATCATGTTGACGCGCGTTTCCAGCCAGGAGGACACAAAGCTACGAAAGACAGGTATATTATGGGAAAAAGCAAAACATATGACTGCTCTATTCGGGACTGCCCGAATAGTAGATAGTCTGTCAAACTTTGAGCTAGCTGTTTGGAAAGGCATTTCTAAGGACCATCTATGCCTTATATTGGCTTGTCTTTCATAGAAAATCGAAAATTCGATATTGCTTGAAAAATACAAACCATGATCAAAGCTGCATACGGATCCAAAATTAACAAAAATTTTAGCTTGTACAATTAATTTTTAGCCCTTTGAAGACTTCAAACTGTCATAACTTTGCCAAAACTGAGCCGATTTTGAAGTTCCAGACCCATTTGTTCATGGTTTTTCCTCTACTTTTATTATACATTAAAGTTTCTATCAATTGTTAAACATCTCATATTTTTTACTTTTTTCCTGAAAAAAGAAAAGTTATGTGAGCTTAAAGTTTTTCAAGGTGCCAATTAGCACTTTGCAAGCTAAATTTGTTGCCAAATCATTATGAAAACTGCCCCTAGAATCAAAATCGGATCAGTTTTGGCCAAGCTAGAGGAGTTTGTAGTCTTTGAAGGACAGTGATTGCAGTAATAAGATCGGAGTCACCATGCATATATTCTGTATGGATACGGTATTTTCGCACACTCATATTTAGTGGGCATGATTATAAAAGAGCCACTTATTAAGTTATTTAAATGCTTACGGCGACCATCCCAGATCCTGTGGATTTATGTAGAGAATACCCGCTCTGGAGACCGTTGCTGGTGTGGCTGCCTTCAAATGGCCCACCTCGAAGAGCAGCCGCATCTCGCGCTTTAATGAAATGCGCTCATTGCTGGCCAGGGTCAGGATCTTGTTATCGTCCATGAGTGTGTTGAGACTCTCGATCCACATGGGATCGATGTCGCCATCCAGCACGATCCACTTGGGATTGCCCGGCGGCATGTTGGCCTGCTCGCGCATTATGGATGAGAAGAGTCCATCCTTCCACTCGCGTGTCGTGGGATTCACAATGCCGAAGAGCTCGTCGTTGGACAGCGCCTTGGGGTTAAGCACATGACAAACTGGCTTCAGCTTCTGGATGCGATAGGTGTCGCGCAGAGTTTGCCAAATCTTTGTTTTGCCCGTGCCGGCATCGCCCACAATGAACACGGAGTGGCGCACATCCAGCAGCTCCTGCAGCTGCACCACCTTCATGAGAAAGCCCTCCTCCGGCTGCAGCTTGATTTCGTTAACTGCACGCCGGATGGTCTTCTCGAAATCGAAGACACGCTTGCGGGGCACATCCAGGGCGGGAAAGAGGTCGCCAATCAGGCCCATAAATATGGGCACATCCTCTGTTACAATCTTGGGTATGTTGAAATCACGCAGGGCACGCATTAACACCTGATCCTCTGGTCGGCTGTGGTCATCGCGTTTTAATGTGCCGGCAACGACCAGCACCGATTTGATGGCACGCAGGCCCCAGTCGTAGTGATCCTGCTTGGACAGCAGCTCCTTGCACAGCGTGTACAGTGTGATAAATTTGCGTGCCAGCAGACGCGCATCCTGGAAGCCCTCGGCCATTAACATAATCTCACAAATCAAAGCAAAGTCCGGCACAATCATGGCGCATGGGCGAAACAATGTTTTCAGGTTCTCCGGCAGCTCGGTGCGGCCGGCGTAGCCTGGATTCATGGTGATAAAAATGCCAACCGACGGCTCCAGCGAGATGCGCTCGCCCATAAAGATAAATTGGGTTTTATGCATCTGTAAACAGCAGCAGCAGCAGCAGCAAACCAAGCCATGGGTGTAGTCCAGAGTACGGCCAGAGAAAAGTAATCAATGTGCAGCATTGCAAAGAAGTAGAAGTGGAAGTGGAAGGTAAAATCAATTTGCGAACGCTTCAGTTCGCCGACGTTGCGGTCGCACCTTTATCGCCTCCTGTATGGTCTTCACCTGGACGGCCACCACGGATAGCACCTCCACACAGATGCGATTGAACTCGTCAAAGCAGCCCCATGCGCCGGTCTGGGCCAGCCCTTTGTAAATGTTGCCGCAAGATTTGTAGTCCATTTGCTCCGAACAGTTGAAGACATAAACCATTACGCCCAGTGCACGGCCCAGGTCCTTCGTCGTTTCGGTTTTGCCCGTGCCGGCAGGTCCTGCAGGCGCGCCTCCCATCACCAGATGCAGCGACTGTATGCATGTATATGCAAAGGTATGCAAATTGTAAACGGCATTTATTCTCCACTAACGAGTTGTTTAATTTAAATATAAGCGGAGTTGGCGCAAAATCAACACCAACGCCAAAAAATGGCAACAAATTGAAGCAACTATGCGTCGTCTTAACATTAAGAAACATTCACTAATTGGAATATTCTTGCATTCATTTAACATAATATGTTATATATTATTAATAAAACGAGTTGGAAATGTTAAAAGTTTATATTAACATGCTTTCAATAATTAATGCATTAAATTTGCAATTGTTTTTATTAATTATTTCATTTAATTACTTTTTATAAGAATCGATTACCACCCTGCTGCACTACTTGTAAATATAATTTATTTATTCGTTCGCTGTATTCATTTATATATACATCCACTTGACCTCTTATTTAAGCTCACAATCGTTATCCTATATATATATGTAATTAGAACACACTTTTACTATAGAGTCTATAAATAGTGATTATACTGAAACCATTGAATTTATGCGTAAAAACACAAAGGGCAATTAATTCCGAGTATTTTCTATTAATATATTTATTGGTATGCCAAAGCCATGTAAGGTACAAAAGGTACAAACGAGTTTATCTTGTTGTTATTGCTATAAACGACTTCCTATCATTGTACATATTTAATATGCCAAGTATTCACTTAAGACACGGCGCCACATATAATTGTAAAATTAATAAACATTTTATTTTAATTTGCCTAATTGCTTCTGCTGCTCTTTATACAATCCTGTTTGCCAGTCGGCTTAGGTTCAAGCTGCCAAGGCAAGCTGTCAAACCCTCTTTTTTTATGAAATAGTAAGCTGAAAGCAATTTTATTTATGCTTGAATATGTAGAACGGTTTTAAATATAATTGCAAATCGATGAATTTAAATATTTTACTTAGAAGTCTACCTGAAACTATGGTTTTGCTAACTTTACGACTCACTCGATTGTTGGATGTATGTCCCTGAATCAAGAAACAGCTTAGCTCTGTTTTGCTTTAATGCTTTCATCTTTTTCGGTTTTAAAAATGAATTTACATACATTTTAATATTATTCTAAAGTTAGTTCCACATCATTTTAATTTGACTAAAATTGTGCAGGCAGGACGTTTCATTTATTAAATTATAACTCCCTTTTCTAAGCTCACATACATTAATGAACTCGCCTCATTGGTTGTGGAATGTGCGTAATTGACTTCAGTGATTTAATATAGACTTGGTCTAAAATTGAACAGGCAATAAACGACATAGAAGGAAACGTCGGAGACCGCCAAAAGTTACTGCCAGTATGCTTAGAATGACAAAACAAATTGATCTAGCCATGTCCGTCTGTCTGTCTGTCTGTCTGTATGTATGCAAACTAGTCCCTCAGTTTTTGAGCTATCGTTATAAAACTTTGCACAGAGACTTATTATTCAAAGGCACAGCACATTGGTCGGAACCGGCCGGATCGGACAACTATATCTTATAGCTGCCATACAACTCGAAGTCGGTTTTGGCCATATTTTCGATATTTTCAAAGCTATCGCCTTAAATTTCCTTGTACACTTGAACATCCTTAAAACTCAGCAATGTTTAAAATTTCAAATCGATTGAGTTATAATTAGCAAAGATATGCGTCATTAAATATTTCGGTGGTGCAGTTGGCACAGTGTAAATTACCTAAAGATTCGAAAAGAGTATAAAATATAAATTGCAAGTGTTACCCGATTAAAAATGCTTGCAAATATGATGATACTCCGCTTGGCTCACCTGGGTCAGAGTGATGTAGCAGCGATCCGTTAGCGGCGTGATGACCAGCCTTGACGTATTGCCCAAGTACTCATAGGCATAACGGAACTCAGCATCGCAGATGTTGGCGAAGCAATCCTCGTCGGCGCCGCCAGCGCTGATTGTGGCAGTCGCACCACCACTGGAGCTGCCCGATGACTGTTCGTCGTCCCAGCGATGTCGCAGCTGGCTCTGCCACTGAAAGGCTAGCGAATTGTCCACCTTGGTGGCAATGATCTTGCCAATGACATCACGCGAGTGCACGTCAATGGTGCAGATGGTCATGATCTTCTGTCGATCGCCGGGCGACAGTTCGCCCAACAGCAGATTGATCAGAGCGTTCAGCTGCGCGATCTGGCGCTTGTGCAGCTCCTTCATGGCGCCCTCGTAGCCCTCTTCCATGCAGGCGAACGAGCGATTCACATCCGCCGTCCAGTTGATCTGACTGCAGCAGAGCGCCACCTGGGCCGGCCAATCGTAGAGCCACAGGTCGCGGGACTTCTCGCCAAATGCGCCCAGGGCACGCCGGAAGAGCTCATGGAGCGTGCTGCGCATTTGCTGGATGACGGCTCGCAGCCAAAGCTCGACGCGACCACAGCAGTCAATGTGGGCTGACTGCTCCTCCGGCGCGTCCCGCTCCCGCTCCCGACTGACCACAAAGGGCACATACTCATCGTTCTCCTTGGAGTGCATGCCCAGGGCGTGTGTGGTGTTCGTTTCATATTGCAATCGCAGTATGGAGTCGAACAGCTTGATGAGGTGGCGATCAATGACCTGCGGATTGTTGCCATTCGAGAGTATGTCCAGCAGATCGGCGGCCGAGATGAAGTAAAAGCGCGGAAAGGCCAAACGCTTCGTCTCCAAATAGTCGTTCAGTGCCTTCTCGCAGATAGATAGACGCTGCTGCAGTTCCAGCAACTGGCCGAGCACATCCTCATGCTGCAGCACCACCTGCATGACAACGCGTACGCGGTTCACCCGTGAGAGGAGCTTAGTGAAATCCTCATCGATGCGCTCGAAGTTCGCCGCATCCAGTGGCAACTGGGCGCGAATGTCCGTTGACCCGATAAAGATGCACTCGAGATAGATCCACTTGCGTTGCACCTCGAACCAATTGACAATTAAGGTATCAATGCCGCTCAGCACCCGCTGCCAGTGGCTCAGCTTGTCCAGCAGGTATTCGATATGCTTTGAGGTGGAGATATTCTGCAACTGCATTTGGTTATCGTCCAGTGTTTCAATCAGCTCCTCGGAGACCTTGAGCAGCCGCACAGCTGGGCGTGTTTGATGCGGCTCCAATTCGAACTCCAAGTGTGCCCAGGTCGCCTTTATATCGTCCAGCACTTTGGTCACTGTCATCTCTTTAATTGCGCGATCCACTGTGTTCTTGATATCCTCCTCGTGCTTCTGCAGCTGCAGGCTTAGGAGCTGTTCCAGAGTCGTTGCTGTGTTGCACTTGTATGAGAGCTGAGAGCCAAGATGCAAATAATTATAAGGTTTATATATGTGTTTGTGTATGGCTAATTGGCAAAGTGGTCGGCAAGTATGCCAAATAACATGACGTGTCTTGTCTGCTGGATTATTGTTGTCTGATGGCCAAGTTATCTCATTTCATGGTAGCTAATACTGTGTCGTTGCCTCTGGTAGTTATTAGTTCTGTGTGCCATTGTCTTCTGATAATTGCTTTTCATGTCCAGTCTATCATATTTATGCATTCGCCATTGCACAGTACAAAAATGTATTTAAACTTGAAACTAAAATAATTTCATATATAGAAGGGCCAATATAGAATTAAATTCAAACCGTTTAGGAACAACAGAAAGTGAAAGCATATATGTGTAGGAAGTCCTCATTTTAGTTTGAAACTTATCATCAAAAGTATTGCAAATAGTTTAGTATTATATTTTTTATAAAAGGTTTGCCTTAGATCTTAACACAAGGGTATTAAAAAAAATAGAATTGTTTTTCATTCCCATGTTGTTTTAAATCTAAGACCAAGCTACTCAACATTTCTAAACGAAAAATATTTAGGGTAAATAAAAATTCGTAAAGTTTAATGTCAATTTTTTAGTTGTAACCACAAAAGTACAAGCCCCAATACAAGAAAAGTCTTAAAACTAAACCAATTTTTTTTTTCCAGTGTAGCTGCTCTCACAACGCTGAAGGCTGCCAGCAGCTGAATCAATGGAAACGACGGCAAACAACAGAGCTTATTACTAAGTGCATATTATCCGTGATATGATTTGTAGTAAGTTGCAACAGTTTACTCAAGTTTCTTTTACATACTAATTGAAAATACATCATTTGCACAGTACATTGTGTATACCCTGTGTAACAGGCATTTCCGACCATATAAACTATATGTATTCTTGATCAGTATCAACAGCCGAGTCTCAATAAACTGAGCTCAAGACCATTGGAGCTAGAGACTTCATATTTGGGATACAATTTCTTATATTCTCTCGTCAGATCAAGTGTTTTTTATTCTATCAGTAACTCGTTTTGTTTAAAAGTTATCGATAAATTTCAGTTCCTGTACAGCGTTTTTTTGGTAATTGCTTGAAAGTAATAAGAGCTAAATCACCAACTTTGATATGAATAATCTCGAATAGCAAACAGATGTGAAGAATATTTTACTTTGTGTGTGTTGCCGTACACAAATAAATAACTATGAATATGTAAGGAATGGTCTCAGGGTATCAGCTAGTCGGGCATTCTGACACGCTTATTTGCTTAATATTGTATATTGTGAATTTGATTTTCACTTACTAGTTCATCCACTTGATACCGTCCAATTAGCTGTGAATAGACAAGCAATTAAGCAGAAATAAAGTTAATACTGCGCATATACTATGAATTGTAGAGTGCTGGACAATGATGTTAATAAGGGTAGTTATGGTATACTACTTTAGAACTAAAACTGGTATATCATTGAAGAACATGGCAGAGTAGAGAGAATAAAAACAAACACATGAAATTAAGTAGACTTGATTCATTAAAGTGGATTTAGGACCTGCGTAAAAAGGGTCATAAAATATTTTTCCTTACAAGACAATTGCTAAAACAAAACTTCACCGTTTCAGTCTTTGCAGACTTTGTCTTGTTCGTTCACTGACTCATGAGCGTACTCACAGTAGGGCTGGAGGATTGGCAATTAGCCCCCTGGCAAAACACGATTTTTATTACATAAGTAATCTTTTAATGTTTTCGAACAAAAACAAGTGGGGAAGGATTATCTTCGGCGTGCCGAAGATTTTATACTCTTTTCGAACCTATAGGCAATTTTCACTCTGCCAACTGCACCAGTGAAATTTCGTAAGCTGTATAAAATCGTTTTGTCGCGTAACATTTGTTTTTTTTTTTGTTTTAAGAATATTTAATTCATTGCCAGTTGTATAGCAGCTATAAGATATAGTGATCCGATCCGGCCGGCACCAACCAATGTTATGTCTCTTTGAATAATAAGTATCTGTGCAAAGTTGTATCGCGGTAGCTTTAAAAACATGGGATATATGGCCAAAACCGACTTCGAGTTGTATGGCAGCTATAAGATATGGTGATCCGATCCGGCCGGCTCCAACGAATGTGATGTCTCTTTGAATAAAAGGTATCAGTGCAAAGTGTCATCGCGATAGATTCAAAAACATGGGATATATAGCCAAAACCGACTTCGAGCTGTATGGCAGCTATAAGATATAGTGGTCCGATCCGGCCGGCTCCGACCAATGTGCTGTCCCCTGGAGAATAATAAGTGTTTGTGCAAAGTTTTATCGCAATAGCTCAAAAACTGAGGGACTAGTTTGCATACATACAGACAGACAGACAGACAGACAGAGGGACATGGCTAGATCAATTTGTATTGTCATTCTAAGCATACTGGCAGTAACTGTTGGGGGTCTCCGACGCTTCCTTCTGTGCGTTACAAACTTCAGCACAAACTTAATATACTATTTTCTTCGAAAAGAGTATAAATATTGTTGACTTGACCCAAGACTTAAAGAGTTCGACCAAAATCAATAGATTTGTATATAATTTATATATTTATACCCTGAACCCATTAAAAATGGGTAAAAAGGGTATTATGGTTTTGTGCAAAAGTATGTAACAGGCACAAGGAAACATATCCGACCATATAAAGTATATATATTCTTGATCAGTATCAACAGCCAAGTCGATTTAGCCATGTCCGTCTGTCTGTCTGTCCGTCCGTCTGTATGAACACACAGATATCAGAGACTACAAGAGCTAGAGACTTCATATTTGGAACATAAGTTCTCCTAATCCCGGGACAGATCAAGTTTATTTCATTTTATCGATAACTCGTACCGTTTAAAAAGTTATCCGATAAATTTCGATTTAAGACCAGCGTTTTTGGGACATAACTTCAAAGTTATAAGAGCTAGAGACCCCAAATTTGGCATGTATAGTCTCGAATAGCATACACATGTAACAAATATTTCACTTTTTGGATACCATCCCCCAAACCCCCCAAAAGATCAAAAAACGCATCTTTGAGGGTACGACCTTGCAATTTGGTTTGGTCACACATACTATTGACAACTATTTGCCCCAAAAATTTCAATAAGATCGGACAATAAACGCAGAAGTTATTTAAGATTTAACTCTTCATTGTGTGGGGCTCAGCGAAAAAGCAAGCTAACTGCTTAAACCGCTTGCACTGCTTGTACTGCTTGTACTGCAGCATGTGTGTGTTTAGAGTAGTACGAATGAATGTAAGGACTGGGTTCAGGGTATCTCGTAGTCGGGCACTCCCGACTAGAGCACTCTTACTTGTTTTGGATTATGGCTTGGGGTTTATATTAACACATTTTAATTTGAAAAATAGCAAAATTCATCTCCCACAAACTTTGCTCTCACAAATCGCATGTTGTAGGTAGGGGGAAGGAACTAGAACTACAGGCATATATTTGATATCAAATCAACTGGGTTGCTGAGAATGTGAAAAAGCGAACAAAGCCGCTTTCCTGCATCATAGCATTTGTACTCTCGTGTGTTCTTCTCCCTGGATTATAAGTTCCACAATGATACGCGCCCAAACAGCGCTTGATAATGTGATTGCCAAATGCACACAGTAGGCCACACCAGGATGCGACTACAATGGGCAGGCGCAGTGCAAGCTGTGTGGATCAATCAGCTGTGATTGCATCGATGAGCCATGGATGATGATATGGTTATGGGGATGGGTTGTGACGGGGTTGTGACGGGATAAGGGTGCGAGCGCTGATTCTGGCATTTCCTTTATTGACTGTAAACATCACTAGCTGCTATTTCTCGTGCCGCTTACCTGTGACAGCTGCATCAGCTCCAGCCAATGGCGTTCGGTAATTGCTGGATTTTGGAGCTCGGTAACCGCTCGCAGCGAGGCAACCAGCTCACGCAATACGTCCACAATGTAAACATAGGGCGCCCAGTCCCTGATGCACTTGTCAAGTGTGCGCAAATCGCGCGTGAATTTCTTGCACTCGTGCTCCATGTCGTCCGTATCGATGAGCAGCCAAGGTGTTGCATGCCAGTCAACAATACAGGATTCGATGACGCGCACAAAGTCCCACAGTTGCTGCGGGCGGAACAATAGCTGTCACATGGCCCACACACAAACACACACACACACACACAGAGAGAAAAAGAATTGATGTCTGAATAGATTGCGAATCTCGATTCTAGCATTTCCTATTGGATTGGACTGCACCAGTTAAGAAATCGAACCCCAACCTGTTTAGCATGTTCGCTTGTTATTTGTATTCCCTTTCATTGCTTAGTTGCTCAACTGTGTTGTTCGGTTGCTCACTTGCTCATGTTCAGCTCACTTTTCTGCCTTAGTTGCTAAATTGATGTTTTAGTTAATTTTGTGAGAATTGAAATATACAAATCTTTGTATTTTCTGATGCCCACTTTGAACAAGAATAGTGTTTTATTTATTTCTATATTTCTATATGTCTTCATTAAAAATTTCGCTATGCTTCCTGATCAGCGACCATTTGCATATTTATTTAAAAGTAATAAACCTCTAGGGTTACAGTTTCAAAAGTGCACTACTGAGCAAAAAAGAACAACCGAACAAAAGTAAACAACTGAGCAAAAACGAACAACTAGAGAGCAACTCTTTCTTGTTCAGTTAGTCATGGGCAATCAAACACTAGAACAAGCTACAAAATCCTCTTGTAAGTTTGAGTTTTAACATTTGAAAACGTTATGTGCTTGATTCGACAATATATTCTTGATGTTACCCTTTTGTTTTCTCTGTGCAGCTGTCATATGCGTGGACACTATAGACACACGGCAAAGTGGTGCCGAAATCGATCGAAATCCTGCTCACCTTCACACGTCTAAGCTCCGTTCTGCAGTGCTGCAGTGTGGTCGTGTCGGGTTCGGGGATATCCAGCAGTCGGGCCCAGGACGCATAGCGTCGCTGCTGGCAGCCAAAGCGATGGAGACGCACGTAGACCTGGTCGCAGGCATCGTAAATTTGTGGACAGGGTACACGAAAGAACTAGAAAGTGGACGGAAGAGGAGCAGCAAGTATAGCTGGCAAACAAACTGAGTGCTGGGTGATGATGGGGCGAGGGGAGGGGGGGCAGCACTCACCGGCATGCGCTGGAACTGTTTCGCATAATGTTGCACGTGGCACGTATGCAGCCCAATAAGCGCCGTTACGCGCTGCTGTTGATAGTATCGTGTATCCTGGAGCGCCTCCTGCTTGGCCAGCGCCTGCTGCTTCAGTTGCTGCCACTGCAGCGGCAGCTGCTCAATGTTGCGCATCAGCTGCGCCTCGAATTCCACATTGTAGGTCCTCAGCAGCGCAACGATGTCCTTGAGCGGCTTAAACACATTGTCCGCATAAGGCTCGCGCTGCCGAACCTCCGCCATGACAGACAGCACGCGCAGCAGCGCCTCAAAGTCCTGCCGTGCAATGTGCAGCTGCAGCGTCTCATGGCTGCGCGCTACGAATGCGTTTAGCTCCTGTACATAACGAAAAACAAACAATGTATTCTATTTGATTCTAACCGTTTTTATACTCTTTTCGATGAAAATAGTATATTAAGCTTGTGCTGAAGTGTGTAACGCATTGAAGGAATCGTTAGAGACCCCCAAAACTTACTGCCAGTATGCTAAGAATGACAAACCAAATTGATCTAGCCATGTCCGTCTGTCTGTCTTTCTGTATGTATGGGATCTAGTCGCTCAATTTTTGAGCTATCGCGATGAAACTGTGCACAGATACTTATTATTCAAATGTACAGCACATAAGTCGGAACCAACCAGATCGGACCACTATATCTTATAGCGGCCATACAACTGGAAGTCGGTTTTGAGCATATATACGATCTTTTCAAAGCTATCGCCTTAAATTTCCTTGTACACTTGAACATCCCTATAACTCATGAATGTTTAAAATTTCAAATCGATTGAGCTATAATAAGCAAAGATATGCGTCATTAAATATTTCGGTGGTGCAGTTGCCAGAGTGAAAATTGCCTTAAGGTGTGAAAAGAGTATAAGATCTTCGGCACGCCTTCCCCACTTGTTTCTTATACGCTTTACTTCTACTTTAACTACAGTCTCTCTTTGCTTTCAATCGCTTTAAATTTGATAGTTTTGCATTTGCTAATTACAAATGTACTAGCTAATAACTGTTTTGTTTGCTCTGATTGGGCTTTTATTTTTTGTTTTGTCACCAATCCTTGCAACAAATGTTGGACCAATACTCGTAACTTTAACTTTTAATGTGTATTATTAATTAAAAATGTATTTTTAATATTTTAAAGAACAAATTTGAAATAAATAAAATGGTAGCGGCTGCATTCACCTGAAGCGTTTTCTGCACATAGCGCAGCAGCCATTGCTTGTATAGATGCGACCATTTGCAAGTCAAATTGAGCAGGCCGTGCTTAAGAGGCTTCACATCCAGCGCCAGCCAGCCGTTCAGGCAGTGTCGACTCTCGCACTGGTCAATGGCATCGTGCAGCTCATTGTAGCGCTCGATCTGTGGACGAGATTGGACAAGATGTTAGGGGCGTTGGCAACTTCATTTGCCTGGGCCAAGCCAAATTCATTTAAGCTAATTTAGTGCATATATATGTGTGTGTATTTTGTGTGTGTGGCATTCGCTCGTATATTTGAATGGGGAGCGGGCGGAGCGTTTATTAAGCGCACCAGCTGTGCCAGGGGCGGCTCTCATGGCCGCTCATAAATAAAATGCTGGTCAGTGATTTAACTTGCTCTACGAATGTCGGCGTGTTTACTACATCTATCCTAAGCTGAATGTCTGTTGTACATAGGTTGCTATCGATATTATCGATGGTATCTTTTCGGGTTGTCAACAATAATACGATGTCTTAAATCGAATTGTTATTTTCGATGCAAACATTGTTTGAATAAATGTACCAAAATATAACTGAAATTAATCAAACCCTGATGACAACTTTTCTGATTGATTGTAGGTAAAACCTATTTGTATTGCTGACAGAATACTGCATAGTTGTGCTTGCGTAGTTTTGATTTTGAGTTTTGGTTTAAAGTGTATTCACAATTCGTTGTTGGACTACATACTTGTAGTTAGTTTCGCTCATTTTATTGTGGCACTCAATTCACAGCCTTACGTTGAATGTTCATGCATATTGACCATGATTTGTTGCTGCTTGTTTGTCTGCTCTGCATTTTATTTGGATGCACAAGAGTGCTAAGTCGTCTTTATGTTATTTATTGCATACTTTGCCGGGCGTTTGATAATTGTTTAAAGAAAATATTACGCATACGCAAGCGATTTGCCTGCCTGGCTGTATTTGGCCAACAATGAATTGGCCTGAGTGCGTTGGCATAAGTCAGTGGCGCCATGTGGTTAAGCATCTGCTGGCTCCATCCAGATTTGGGCAAAGGCAGCGAGATGGCTCAATGGTCGATTCGGCCACACATTTGACCCTAAATGGTCGACATTTATCAAGCGTTATTGGTCTCAGGGGTTACACAACGTAAATTGTGTGGTTGCCAATTGAGTGACCCGGCGAGCCACTCGGTCACTAGTGCCTCCATCTGTCTGGCCAGCCAGCCAGCCACCCGCCCGACTCTGACTGTACGTCTGTCCGGCCGTCTGTCCGTCTGTCTGTCCATCTGTCTGTCCGTCTGTGTGCGTGGGAGATTCAGTGCTCCCTTTGGCTAGTTGCTGCTTCGTGCTTTGGGACGCTATTGCCATTTTTGTTGTTTTTTTTATTTTTGTTGCCTTACTTCCTTTTTGAAAGTCTCCATGATGGCATAGCCGCTGCCGCTGATGTGGGTCGTCTGTTCGCGCGCCGTCTGCATGCAGGACGACAGGACGGCGCCGCTCTGCTGTGTCCAAAGGAACGCATAGGCGTGGAATTTGGCAGCATAATTCAACGCCGCCTGCACCGTCTGCGCCAAGGCGTCGCGTATGCTGGCGCTCAGCATTTCCAAGTAATCAGGTGCTGCAAGTGTGTGTGGGTGGCATCAGTAAATGCTAAAAATGCGACAGGCCTGCCCTAAGTACTGCGGAGTAAGCGCTACCTTTTGCGATCCGGCTGTTAGTGCTTGGCGGGTTTGTCACGGCCAGAAAGTTATGCGGCGTAGGTTGCTGCTCAGCTTGCAACGTCTCATCGTCTTCCTCGTCCTCCTCGTCCTCGTCGACAGACAGTGCATTGTCAGACACAATTCTTGGCATGCAGTCGCATGTCTGTTTTATATCCAGCAACAGCTGCTCGACAATTTGTTGAAAATTATTTTCCACACTTGCATCAAAGGCTGGCGAAAAACGTATTTCCGTTTCCGTCAGCTCCAATTTCACTTCGAAAAGCGGTGCATCGTTGGTTGCCGCTGTTGTTGCTGTTGTTGTTGTTGGTATTATTGTCGTTGTCGCTGGTGGCGCTGTGATTTGTTGTAGCAACAACTTAGCCATGCTTGGCAAGGCCGCGCTTGATGTTGGGGGCGAAGTTGAAGTTGCTTTCGCTGTTGTAGCTGTTGCTGTCATTTCCTTGTGCAAATACTCTAAACTGAATTACACGGCGTATGAGTAATACGAAAATTAAATTTAGTGCTGAGTTTGTTTTGTGCTTATTTCGTTTGCTGCTGCTGCTGCTGCTGCTGCTGCTGCTGCTGCTGCTGTTGCTGCTGAGGACTCTGCATGCAATCACGAAGTGCCGTTAAGTGAAACATGCAATTGACGCATGAATGCGCTGCCAGCAGTGGCTTGATGTTGCTTTTGTTGTTATTTGTGCCTTGCTGCGGTTGCTGTTGTTGGTATTGGTGTTGGTGTTGGTGTTGCTGTTGCTGTAACTGTAGGTGGGTGTCTGCTTGTCTGTTTGTCTGTATGTATGTCTTGCGGTTACTGTGCGCGATGCGGGTGAGTTATAAATTCGTGTTCATTTACTTGATTAGTTTTGATGAGACATGAAAGGGCGCTGGCAGCATGCCAAAATGTAATGAATTTATTTGTTGCTCGTTGGCTGATGATGGGTTTGTACTATGATTGTATTGTTTTGCGTGTGGTGTGGTATAGCTGAGTGAGTCGTTTTTATTGCTTCGCAGTCAAAAACAGGTGCTACCCGAAAGCCCGATGAAAATGAGATTTATGGGGATGCGAATGGTTTGGAAATTGCGGTGAGCTTTGCTGCACATGTTTCAATTAAAGCACGACTCGTAATGCCAAACCTGATCCTCGTCGCCTGTCGCACTTCGCGGCAAATCAACTCGTCAACGGTGGCCAAATATTTGTGAAACTGTCGGCGCTGTTCATCCGGAAATTCGCGCACAAACTGTCGAGAACACAATCAACAATACGAACATGGCAATAACATCAGTGAGTCAACAAGGACCGCTCACCTCCTGTACGCTGAGGTCACGCGAATACAATTGAAACTGCTGCGACTCGTAGTTGAAGAACAAACAGAAGTTGGCAATCAGCAGGCGATTTAGCAGCATCTTCGTCTCATCGCACTGCAGCAGTCGCAGACGCACCCGCTCCTGCTGATGACGCAGATCCAACAGATTGCGGCCATACAGACTGCGCTGATGCAGTGGCTCGCGGCTCCAGCGGCGCATGCTGGCCACGATGGCATCTAGATTGCCATGCGATTGCTGTAGGCGTGCAAACAGATCGCGAGACTTCTCAAAGATGCTCTCCACCAGCGGCTCATCTACGAAGAAAAAAACCAGTAGCCAGGTAAAATATATTTGAAAAACTTAAAATATAAATAACTAAGCTTCGTACTTGGCTTTTCTTAAATAAAGCAGTACTTAGTTCCCGTTTTAGGCATGAACATGTTTAATTGACTACAAGTCCGTACATATCTAAAACTGAATCACTCATATGTCAGTCTAAAAATATTTATACTTAGTCTGCCATTCTTGTATCGAGTAGCGATAGTCAAATAGAAAATTTGACAGAGCGAAATTTACCAGCAGCTATATTAGAATTTGGCTGTCGATTGTCTTTTAGGCGGGAAAGCTCAGAAAACTGACGTTCGTTGTTCCGGGTTCGAGTTGGAGTAAAGTCGTATGTTTTATACCTTGAACCCATTAAAAATGGGTAAAAAGGGTACAATGAAGTTGTGCAAAAGTATGTAACAGGCATAAGGAAGAACCTCCTACAAAATAAAGTGTATGTATATTTTTTATCAGTATGTCTAGACATAAGTTTATTTCATTTTATCGATAGCTCTTCCTGTTCAAAAGTTATCGATAAAAATAGATGTCAGGCCAGCGTTTTTTCGCCATAGCTTACAAGTTATAAGAGCTAGAGGTACCAAATTTGGTGTATATAATCTTGAATAATATACACATGTATACAAAAACTTCACTTTTTTGATACCACCCCTATTCCCCCAAAATCTCAAAGCTGGGTTTTGCGTATCTCCTAGTCGAGCACTCCCGACTAGAGCACTCTTACTTGTTTCAAGTATATTTTATACATTCTAGAACTTTCTTTATGGAACATTAGTAAGTTTAATCATTTGAACAGCAGAGAAATAATATCTACATAATGAATGATCTGTTCAAGACTTAAAACTCCCATAACTGAATCCAAGCTCATCAGATTTTCGCTGGCGAGGCAGCTTTAATCATGGTTTGACTTCTACATTTTTTCGACAGTTCTGAAATAATTATGCTTCATATGGAATAAATTAAAAATACGGATAAATGAGCTAAGCAAAGAAGCGCAGCGTCCGATTTACAGAAACTGCAACAACAAAGATTGAAATTACCCTGACAGCAATATGTAAGGCTATAAGTACGGAATACTTAATTGTTTAAGCTTTGTCTGCTTACCATAGTTGCGCCAGCTCAGCTTCTCAGATGCCTTCGCCACTAGGCCATCGATGGCCGCCAACTCGACGGAGATTAACTGAAGTTCAGCGTCAGCGCACTGGCCAGCTCGGATGCCGTTGTAGAACTCGTCAATTTTAATTAGCCTTATGCGACGTTGCCAGTAGGCATCCCGCTGCTCGTATAGTGTGAGGAGCGCCTCGGGCATGGGAAAGAGCTTGGCCGAGAGGCCGCCGGAAGCCTGCAGAGCCAGCAGATATTTGGTTTCCTTGAGCAGTGTGAAGAGCGCCTGAGCAAAATTCAGCTGCAGCTGCTGTCCAGCTGTCAACTGGATCAGCACTGGCTCGCACAGACCCTGGGCAATGAGCGCGTCGATGTCCTGCTGCCAGTTTTGCCAAATCTTCAGCTGGAGATTGGACATCTTGGTGATCAGAATGTTGCGACGAGAAATTAACGAATCCCATTTCAATGGCAACGTAATGGGCTGCGATTTTAGTGTTAGCCTGTAGATACACAAAAGAATTAATCAAAGGTTATTGGCATGAAAGTGCCTATAAAATAGCTTTGTATCAATATCCTTGTAAGTCCTTGAATTGATTTTAAACGATGGGCTTTTAAAATAAAATAGAAACAATTGCTGTATCATTCATATTTTTCAAATGTCACTATGTTAGCATATTTCTTATTCTAGCTCACAGGAAAAAAGAAATAGTTAGCGTTTATCGAAAATGATTGCCACAATTTTTATTAAATATTTCTAAAAATTTCTAAAACGCATACCAATTTAAATGTTAGAGCATCAATTTAACGAACTTTGCGATTTAATAATTAAATAAACGAAACTAGCTTGATACAAATTACAATAATTTAATTGAATAAACGATCTTTGGAATTTATATACGGCATTGAAAACAAGACATTTAATTTCATAGTCAAATAAGTGAAATTAGCTTTATAAAAAATTCTTTCATAAAAACAAAACAATTTTAACAGCATTTACTGCATTTGTGGTGGACTAGCAAAGTGCTTAGGAATGTGGCTTTTCAAACTTACAATGTTTGGATGAGCTCAGTCAGATCCTTTGCGCCAAGCTCATCGCAGCGGTGCAGATGCTGTTCGAGCCACATAACGGCGCCAGCTATGGGCGGAAAGTTGCCAGCCACAGGCATGGCTCCGAGTCCTTGACACTGATAGAGCAACAGTACGTCTGCGACGCTCTGCTCCAGCTGCTGCAGCTCCATGTTGTAAATGCTGAGCATGTGCGGCAGCAGACGCACCAGTTCGGACAGCACATCTCGGCGCTGCAGCAGGCAGCCAAACATTAGCGTCAGCTTGAGCAGGTTCATCCAGCTGTGGCACTGCTCAAAGGCCTGCAGCAGCACCGTGGCCAACTTCTGCTCCAGCAGCTGCATGCGGCCAAAGAAGATGCACTGCTCCCGCTTGAAGGACTTCCATTTGTGGGCAGCCGGCGCTGTGAGATCTATATCCACATTCGTCCATTGCTCGAAGAGCACTTTGAACTCGTTAAAAATCTGCGTAAGGCGTAGGAGAATAGTTAACTCTCTTCTTTGAAGTAATCTGTTGTTGAGAATGCTAAGTGCAGGGTAAAGCTTGTGTTTTTTATGGAATGCCTTAAACTACAAAATAGTTTCAAAAGTTTGTAGACCGATAATCATAAACTGTTGACAACAGTTTCGAATCACATTAAAGCTCGTAATCGCTGGGCGTGGGAACTTTTGATTGATCTTGTACTTATTGAAATAGAATAAGTGGGGAAGGATAGACTCTTTTCGAGTCTGTGGATAGATTTGCCATATAGATGCCATATAATCGCTTGTGACGAATTTGCAGATCTCCCTCTGCACATGATTGTTTTAAAATACATTAAATTAAACAAGTAAGAGTACTCTATTCGGGAGTGACCGAATAGGAGATACCCTGAACCTAGTCCTTACATTCATTCCTACTAAACTATCACTGTGCATACATACAAACACAAACATACAGCAAGCAGTGCCATCGGCGCAAGCAGTTAGTTTGCTTTTTCTCCGAGCCCCACATTATGGAAAGTTAAATCTTAAACAACTGCTGTGTTTATTGTCCGATCTTATTGAAAGTTTTTGGGCATACAATTGGCAATAAAGTATATGACCCAACCAAATTGCGAGGTCATACTGCGTTTTTTTAACTTTTCGGAGGTTGTATCCAAAAAGTGAAATATTTGTTCCATGTGTATGCTATTTGAGATTATACATGCCAAATTTGGGGTCTATAGCTCTTACAACTTTTAAGTTATGGCCCGAAAACGCTTGTCTGAAGTCGAAATTTATCGTTAGCTTTTGAACGGGACGAGCTATCGATAAATGAATGTATAAATGAAATAAACTTGTACTGTCCCGGGACTACGAGAACTTCTATTCCAAATATAAAGTCTCTAGCTCTTATAGTCCCTGATATCCGCATGTTCATACAGACGGACTGATACTGATGAATAATATATATATGAATAATTTATACTGTCGGAAATACTTCCTTATACCCTTTTAACCAATTTAATGGATTCAAGGTATAATAATACAAATACAAATATATTAGTAATAAATAAGTAAGACAACATGTTTGTTATGAGCTAGTAAACATAAGCTATAACACTTTCTGCTAGTGTCTAGCGGAAACCAGGGGGAAAATAAGTGCTTGGCTTATTGCCCTCTTTACCTCTCTGATGCGCTCTGTGAGTAATTTGCCACGCAGTCCGCCAATTTCGAGTTTCTCCAGCTGCTGAAACTGAACCGCCGCCTCGAAGACGAGACGCAGCTCGGATAGCTGCAACAGGAAGCCATCAAGTGTTTGGCCAAACACTTGTTCGTTGGAGAAGCGCCACAGCTGCTGCAGGTCGTCGGGTGGGGGCGATGTAGCAGATGCTGCATCAGCTGCAGCAGCAGGCAGCGCAGGAAGCACTACCTGGCTGCTGGCATAGCGTTCCTTGTAATCGAGCATGCGCTGCCTGGGAAGCCAGAATGGGCAAAACCATAAGTGAATTGAATTGTTTGACTGTAGTTTGACTGTTGTTTGACTCTTGTTTGGCTTACCTGAAAAACTCTAAAACTTCGCAAGTTTTCTTGATGCGTTGCAGGCCCTCATCGGCGTCGCCTTGAAAGAGCACCGGGAACTCCAAGTCTTCGGCGGCACGATGCACCAGCATGTTGCAAATGCAGCACAGCAGCACGCTCATCCTCTGGGTGCTGCGATAGAAGCGCGCATTGCTCCAGAGCAGGTGCAGCACGTGCACCAGTGGCGCAATCAGTTCCTGGGCATTGCTGAACTGCACCGAGTTGAAGGCGGCGGTCTGGCGCTGCAAGGGCTGCAGCCAGAGGGAGACATCCTGCGCCTCCAGCCAGGCAGCCAGCAGCTGGCGGAAGGCCTTCGCATACGGCTCATAGTAGACGGACTCAATGCGCTCCAGGATGTGGGCCAGAGCCTTGTGCAGGGACTCGCGCAGCTGCTCGTAAATGTTCTGCAGATTGAGCTTGCGATTCGTCCAGAAGACAATCTCCTGTGCGGGCAGAGTGACCACACTCAGATGTTTGGACGGTGCTGTGGTGCAAGGAGTCAGGCCGATGGAGTCGGAACGCTCCATTACAATGTCGTGCATTTGTGTTGTCCAATTAATGAACATCTCCTCCAGCAGATTCCGAAACTTGGGATCCAAGGCTGGCCTCAGATTGCTATGGCCATGCAACGATAATTACATTTGTGCTCTCATTTGAAATCCTTTCAATTTGAACTCAACTTTGAAAACAAATGAACGCAACTTTTTGAGTGGGAAGGGTAAAAAAGCCATTATTGACCCAATTTTCCAACATTTAGACTTGGCCATGCAGCTTTCTACTTCTCTCTCTCTCTCTCTGTCTCAATCGTTCACTATTTGCCTGTCCCTTTTGCTGTTTCTGTTTTTGCATTGCTCTCTAAAATATTGCATATAAAATTGACCTAAATTTATTTGATTTAATGGCTGATTTCCATGATGGCATTTACTGCTTTTTGCCTTTGCACCCATTAAAAATAGATGAAAAAGTATACATTCAACTTGTGCATCCGTTTGTAGCAGATAGAAGATGGCATCTCTGACCTCGTGCAGCTTCTATAGCCACTCAAAATATTTGTAAAATCTACTGCGATAGCATCTCGTTTCCTTTTCTTTGCTGATAAATCATTCCGATCCCACAAATTGATTTGATTATTAGTTTAGATACTATATACTGGATAGTAATTGTAGAGGGTATTCGCTAGTCAAGCAATCTTAAACAGAGCATTCTTGCTTGGCATGTGCAAAAGTGTGTGGCACACTCAAATGGCTCGTTTTCAATTTGAGTCTTATTAATTTAAATGGTTTTCTAGTTACGAATTCTTTCAGGTACTGGATCTCAGACAGACTTTCGATTCGGTATTTCATTTGCAATTAGTCGAATTTGGGTTTAATGAAAGTATGTAGCAAAAAGCAATCAAGTTACTGAAGTTTTTGGAGTTGCTGGCTAAATTCGATTGCAACAAGTTATTGGAAAACATAATAAATTTACGCAACATCATGCGATAAAGTTGTGTTGGAGTTGGACCCCTTGCACTCCTACATTGTACATCGATATAAACAAAGATTCGTCGCCAGCAGCAATGACGCAGCTAGAAGCAGCTAAAGGACTAGGACACAAATACATACACACACACACACACAGTCTTTGAGACAATGAGCATTGAGTGCGAGGAACTTCTACTTACCCCCGGTCCACGTGGGCAGACACTTCCTCGACGATTGTTGGCGAAACTAATAACGATAAAATTGTGCGATTGTTGGTTTTGCCCTTAATCTGTGGGGGATAACAATAAAGTATATATATAGCGCTTATAGACACATGAAAACTTTGCCCAATTAAGACAATGACAGTGGCACTCGTTCGCCTCGCTGCACTCAATTAGATTAATATCCCCAGATATTGGAGATGCCAGCCACCCACCTCGGTCAGTGTGTTGCGCACTTCCTTGACGCGCGCCTGCAGATCCTGGCGCACCGGCAGCGGCCAGAGGCTCTGTGCCTGGTCGAGCAGCGGCTGCAGCACCTCGTCGAACAGCAGCGACATTGTCTCGATTTTGCTGTGAACCGGAAAGTCGCCATACAGCACCGAACTCTGGAAGTTGCCAGCTGACAGCGCCACGCCCACATTGTGGCGTATGAAGTAGGCGCACTTGCCGCGCGGCACTCCGTCCAATGTGGTGAAGCTGGACGAGGCGGGTGGCAGTGGCACCATCAGTGCGCCCGTTGTTGTTGCCGCCGCCACCACTGCCGCCGTCGCAGTGGCATCACTTGCCACACGTGCACCACCGCCGCCACCTTGCAGTGCATAGTTGCAGTACAGATCGCTCACGCAGCTCCTGGGCACTAGCTCGCCGCCCGGACTCAGCGTCATGACCAAAACTCGCGCTCGTCCGTGCAGCCATTCCATAACAATGTGCTGCAGTACACAGAGTAAAAAGGTTCATTTTAAAAACTACATGGCCTAATCTTCTATTTCATTCCAGAATGAAAACATCTCAAGAAATGTGGAATTTAAAGTTGAATTCAAAAATAAGATCAACAGTCTCAAATTATAGATGATACTTTATTTCGATTTGTTTGATGTTTGAAGTCAAAAATAGATTCACTCAAGCCAATGTAAGTTATATACTCTTTTCGTCTGTCTGTCTGTATGCAAGCTAGTCCCTCAGTTTTTGAGCTATCGCAATGAAACTGTGCACATAGACTTATTATTCAATGGGACGGCAGATTGGTTAGAACCGGCCGGATCGGACGACTATATCTTATAGTTACCATACAAATGGAAGTCCGTCTTGGATATATTTCGAATATTTTTAAGGCTATCACCTTTAATTGTTAACTTGAATATTCTAAGCACTCTCAATGACTAAAATTTCGATTGACACATAAATAGCGAAGATGTGCATCATAAGCTATTCGGAAAGAAGCAGGTGTTCAGGGAGAGCTGCGAATTAGTCTCTTATTCGAAAGCATATGCATAAGCGTAATATGTTAGGTAGTGAAATCTGTTCAAGCATTCGAAGGGAGTATATGGTTATAGCTTTTCAATAAATTCCTCTATTTATACCCTGAACCCATTAAAAATGGGTAAAAAGGGTATTATGGTTTTGTGCAAATGTATGTAACAGGCATAAGGAAGCATCTCCGACCATATAAAGTATATATATTATTGATCAGTATCAATAGCCGAGTCGATCTGGCCATGTCCGTCTGTCTGTCCGTCTGTCCGTCTGTCCGTCTGTCCGTCTGTCCGTCTGTCCGTCTGTCTGTCTGTATGAACACACAGATATCAGAGACTACAAGAGCTAGAGACTTCATATTTGGAACATAAGTTCTCCTAATCCCGGGACAGATCAAGTTTATTAAAATTTATCGATAGCTCGTCCCGTTCAAAAGTTATCGATAAATTTCGATTTTAGACCAGCGTTTTTGGATATAACTTACAAGTTATAAGAGCTAGAGGCCCCTAATTTGACATGTATAATCTCGAATAGCATACACATGTAACAAATATTTCACTTTTTGGATACCACCCCCAAACCCCCCAAAGTTAAAAAAACCCATTTTTGAAGGTACGACCTTGCAATTTGGTTTGGTAACACATATTATCGACAATTGTTTGCCCCAAAAATTTCAATATGATCGGACAATAAACACAGAAGTTATTTAAGATTTAACTTTCCATTGTGTGGGGCTCAGCGAAAGAGCAAGCTAACTGCTTAAACCGCTGGCACTGCTTGTACTGCTTGTACTGCAGCATGTGTGTGTTTAGAGTAGTACGAATGATTGTAAGGACTGGGTTCAGGGTATCTCCTAGTCGGGCACTCCCGACTAGAGCACTCTTACTTGTTTTATAATGACTTTTTCAAATAATTTACAAAAAACAACTTGATTTAAAGTTGTTTGTTCTAGAATGTATTCTTGCTTTGAGGTGTTTGCCACTCTGTTCACTCTTGTTTGTGTTTTTTTCTCTGTGTGTCAGTGGCCAGTTGTACAGTCAAATGCGCATAAAGAATAACTCACCCGGAACTCATCGTGCGCCATCATTTTGGACCATTTATCCGGTTTCAAGCGCATTGTGGTTGTGGTGTAGGCAGCCACACGCTCCAAACGCGCATCGCTGTAGTCGCGTGGAACGTTCGGATGGCTGCTGACCGGCGCAAGTTCCTCATCGCTGCTGGCCGGGGCAACAGCATCGGATGCGGCCATGGCCATTGAATGGGGCAGCAAACAGCAAACAGAAACAGCAGCAGAAGCAGAAACACTGTCAAAAATGCGACCACAAAGCAAACGAATCAATTGTTGGCACAAATCAACAGCTCAGCGCGGCGTTTGGCGTTGAAATGATTCTGACCCGCAGCGATTTGCATGACCTCTATGGGCTGCCGGCCTGTTTAGGCCTGCACCACTGGCTGCAACCACAGCACACGCCCTAGCCGCGTATCGATCAAACTTCAAATTCGAATTAAGAAAAATACTTTAAAGTGTGTGCTTTGTTTTTAATGCGCAGCCCTGCATACCGGCGCTTTCTAATGCAACGGGCAAAGTTTAACGCCAGGCAGGCTGGCAGCCGCACCACCGCACCTCCACACCGGCAGCCCCCTCCCTCAAACGCCACGGTTTAATTGCTCACCTGCACTCGCGAACTAAGCGAAATGTAATTTCCGTTTGCCAGAAGGTTTTTGTTAGCATTGCGCTCATAACTCAACATCAACATCAACAGCAACATCAAAATCCGAACATCGCAGCGATTGACAAGGTGGCAGGCGGCTGAATACGTGTCCAACTTCATAAATCTGTGGCGCCGCGACGCTTCACCTGTGTATGCAAATAATGAGCTAGCGACGAAAATAGCTATGTTTTTATTGGATTTGATGGCAGCGTGCTCGGGGCGTATGCGTAATATTTTGATGTTTAAGCTAAAGTGCCACAAGAAATGTGCTCGTAACGCTTCAAATGCCAGCAATGACCACTCCATAAAGCTGCACAAAAACACACACACACACACACACACACATTCACACAGACACACACACACAGACACATTTGGCACATTAAGTGCTGCATTATTGCTGTTGTCAGCAGCAACAACAGCCACTATGGGCAGGGCATGGCAAGGCAAGGCAAGTGCATTTTATGCTCCGCATACACAAAGTTGAGTTTACAGCCACCCAACGCTGGCCTGCCTTGCCCGCCGTCTCCTGTCGCTGAGCCTTTCGCTTGGCCACGCTCAAAAGCCAAGCGCACGGAATGAGTGACTGACTGACATGTGTCAAGTAACAGCAGCAGCAACAGCAGCAGCAACAGCAACAGCGGCAGCAACAGCGGCAGCAACATCAGCAGCAACATCAGCAACAGCAGCAACATCAGTGAGTGCTGCCGGCATGCTTAAAATGCTACGCAATTACCGCAAGTACACATAGAAAACAAGTTGCTCTACTTTACTGGATAGTGCTCAGCTACAAGATGCCCTGCAGCGCACCCATAAAGCCAGTCACCGGTTAACTCTCGACTTAAATCTTAAATAGACATGTTCCGGTTGCCAGTTGATAGTAATCGCTTGCAACTGATAAACGTTTTGTTTATACAACGTTCAGTTGAAAGAATGTTACAATTCTTAAAAGATTTTCAATCATTGTAATAACAATTCTCAACCAATTATGGATGGATTTCTTTGATATTTTCACGCGAGTATTCAGAGCTGCTCTTTCTTGACTCAATGAAGTACACCCACACTAGCTGTATACAGGGTATGACAAGTGTATATGATAATGTTGGTGATGTTGGCCTGGTTCGGTATACACACAAATACATATATATATATATATATGACTTTGATGCCCAAACTCCACTTTTAAATATCAGCGTCACATGAAAAACAAGCGTATGGCATCTCGCTGCTTCTCTGAATCCGCTCATTCACTGTGTGGCACCCTCGGGATAAATGCATCGCCCTCATTTCTAGTGGCAGGCACAACTGTTGCGGTCCTTGCGGTTTAACTGGCAACTGGTAACTGGTAAGTGTAACCGGTGTTTGGGGTGGGCGCCACAAAGTTTCTGCTAATGAATTCGCTCACACTGTTTGCGTTTGGCTTAAATTTTACTTAAAACCGGGCTGGTTTTACAGACTCGATGAGAATAAATTTCTTTTTGATTAGCGCTTACAACAATATGAACTATACTTATTTGTTTACACAATTCACTGTGGGTCAGCTTTCCATTCACCCGCTACCGAGCACAAAGAGCCAGCCAAGATCTATTTGTCCTCTTCAGATTAAATGTCCAAACTAAAGTGGTTCCACGATGACGGCAAAATATGTGCATAAATAGTGCCGGCGGTCCAAGTCAAACCTTAAAAGAAAAGCTGAACAGAATGAAAGAAAGAAGCAAACAAGGAATGAAAACCGCAAGCTCCAAGAAAAATAAACGCCAAATTGATTTTAAAAGCAGTTTCTTGATGGCTCAGGCTCACTTCAAATTAAGTAAATCGCACAAAAAGCGCATGCCGGACAGCGGCCAGCACTGAGCCATGAAAAATGAAACTGAAAAATGCTTTTACTACATTTTCTTTCAGCGATGCTGTCGCATTGGTTACATATTTTTAATACCCCGCAACGTGATGACTTTCAAATAGGGTTGAACAATTTGTCCGATGGCGCAATTCTGACCCTGAAACTAGAGTCTAATATTTATTGAGCCTCTCATGTATCTGGCATCTAAATCAGGAAGAGCAAGAGCAACAACTATACCAATATTGGTATGTAGATCAAATTGGTATAGTATCAAATCGGTGGATTATTATTTTGGTATTTTAAGTATTGTTATAATTTAAGTGCGAAACAAATATGCTACAATTTTTAATATTTTTAATTACAGAGTAAAGGTATCGTATTCATAACTCGATTTGGAGTTGTAATTATTATAGGTAAATAATGTTTTTAGTATGGATCATAATAACAAGTACTTTGTGGTAGGTGTAGTTTCGATTGTAAGTAAAAAGGTGTATACTATTATGCTTTTACTTACCTGTGGCCACTATATGTATTCGTAACTTGAATATATTGCCCAAGTATGTATGATCAGATCTAGAGCAAGTATCTATTTTGTAAGTTCAAATATACGCTTGTACATACATACAGAAATAAAATATACTGCTTTTGCTGGGTATTTTCAAGTCAAGCACTGAATTTGATTATTCTCACTGTTTTCTTTTTTGAATTTATGCCAAGCCAATCCACGGCGCGTAGTGAAATCCATTGCCTAGACGCCCAAGCCCCTGGTTGGGTTCCCTGACTCCTCGACTGCCTGGCTGCCTGGCTGTTGTAGCTGCTGATGAGTTTCATTATGTGCGAACAAATCATCACATGCCAACGACAGCGCCAGCTGAACGAAGCGATGATGCAGGGCAGCAAAACTGCCAGCCAGACTGCACGGCGTCGCGCTCGTTTAAAAGCCATTTCGTGCATTTGTTAAGGACGCTCTACACTGTGCAAAGGGCGGGTGTTTGCTTGCGTATGTGTGTGTGTGTGTGTGTGTGTGTGTGTCTAAGTGTGTGTGAGGCGAAAGTCAACACTATTTCATTCGAACAAAAGCCATTTGGGCAAGATTATGAGAGCGCTGGGAGCATCTATTTAAAGCGACCTCAGTGCGTATTAGTAATGTGACAGGGCATTCAATAAGAAGAAATAGCATCTAGCTAGTGCTTAACGCACATAAAATACCCTTCTAAGCCTTTATTTATTTATTTAATTATTGTCGACTATTGATAGTCGACACAAAATAACTTATCGAAAATTATAAAACATTTAAAAGTATTTAAAACATTTAAATAAAATTTAAAATACTATGGGGATATATTATTAAAAGAATTACAATTTAATTTAAATAATTGGCCAACTTAAACTTACAACATTAAGTTCGAAACTCCATACAAGATAAGTATATTTAATTTATATTACAATTTAAGCGTAGTCTAGTAATAATAATATTCAAAATAAAAGCGATCTGGTTAGTAAAAATTAAAAAACTGTTCCTTCAGCTTGTATTTAAAAAATATACATATAACTTCGCTATTGGACCCTCGGCTAGGATATAAAGGGACAAATCGTTGGAAACGTCAACAAATCGATCAGTGCACAGTTTTCCATTAAATGCCACACAAAAAAGAAGAAAAGCGTTGCCATTGCCATTGCCAGTGTAAACAACATTGGCAACTGGCCCAACTGATTCTAGTTCTGTGAAATGCTGAAACAAAGCGAGTTAGCTGCCTCAGTGGCAGCAGCAGCAGCATCAGCATCAGCAGCAGCAGCAGCAGCATCAGCAATAACAACAAATATCATTCTTGGTGGTTGTGTGCTGTGTGCAGTCTAACGACAACATTCAATAAACAATTCAAAATTGATTGACAACCGGACAGGCGGCCTTGTCATTTGGATTCACTGCTGACGATTGACCAGAGGCAGACACTGTTGGATAGGTCCTGACAACGACAAGTCAGCGGAAGGATGTTAGTTCGAGTGTATGAGGAAATTGAATGGGAATGCTGACAACAAACTCAACAACTCAAAAAAACGGACCAAAAGTGAGGAATGCCAAAAAAGGCAAAGCGCCTGGCACAAGTGAAAACAATAAAAGCAAATTTCTGAGCGGACATCCGCCAGCGATTAGGCAACGCCCTCAGTGCACTGGACAGTGGTCACATCTTCAGTTTTATGGACTGGCCATTTATATACATACCAATATTCCTCGTGTTCGTTCGTTCGTTGGCTCTTAAGACTTTAATGGTTATATCTGTGTCAACGGTGTCCTGCTTAAGGACTTTCTTGGAATACTAAAAGTTATGTCTTTGTGCTTTTCATATTTCTAGTCTATATGCCTATCTATATGCAAATAGTCAAAGTATATGATATAGTGACCCGATCTGAAATATGCTAAAATATGTTATTGTTGAGCTTAGAGCAGGGGTATGGAAATGGAATGTCACAGAAAAGAGAAGAGTTAACACACAAATGGTTGTTCAGTGTGTTTACTAAAATGGTCAATTTACTAAAGATTTAAATGAATGATTTAACTTATTATGTTGGCCTAATGAGTATGAGCTTATTACCAAATATCTTATCGGTCTGATTGTCAATAGCCTAATATGGATCTTTGAAATCACAGCGATCACGTACCAGCTAATCGCTAAACGGTTATATCCGGCAGATTGAGCCCCCACCTAGATTGGCGCACCATGATCAACGATCCAGAGCGAAAAGGCAACCCCTTAATTAAAACGCCTTCTCATTAATTGCGCACGTGACGTTAGCCGCTCATTAACTTGACTCACGTTGTGCGGGGCATAGTTTGGTATTTGGCAATTGCTGGGCAAAGTTTTTGGCGGCCAATAAGCAAAAGAAAAAAAAGGAACGAAGGAATGGGGGTCAGCGCAACATTATGTAGGGCAAATCCTTTTGGCAATTAGATACTCGCAACCAATAAGAACAAAGTGGCACAAGCGGAGATGGCGACGGCGATGGCGACGGCGATGGCGATGGCGATGGCGACACCCACAAATATTGCGCCAGTAAGTATCATGGTATCGTCGTCGTGGTCGACGTCGCATTTCGTAGTGCAAATATCCCATTACTCGAAAGAAACTTTTAATTAAAAAGTTGCCAATGACAAAACGGGCAGTGGGGCCAAAATGGGCAAGGAGCGAGCTGCAGCTAGCAGCAACTTTTGTACGCCCTGAGAAATGCTCTATAGTAGTCGCAGTCTTAATATTTAGTCGGGGGCCAGTGGAGCGAGCTGTCTCAGTCTGGCACGCACGTAATTGAGACAAACTTTGAGACAGTAAAACATTCGTGCAGTGCCTCAGGATGGCTACCAGGGCGGGGGGAGGGGCGGGGGATGGGGGTCGGAGGCTGCTGCTGGATGCCAATGAGAAAATTACGACATTTAAACCCGGAGGTTAAATGCACGTGAAATATTAAGTTTAGTTGCATGAGAGCACACTAAATCTTCTGCTTGTGGGCCATTTGTTTGCCGCTCTCTGTCTATCTCTCTCTCTCACTCTCTCTCTCTCTCTCTGTCTGAGCAGCTAATTATGGCCTGGCTGTGGCCAGATAGAGCTGGCACGCTATAGTTGTAGCTCCGGCCGGGCAACTCCTTGCACAACATCTTGAGCGTGATAAATTTGCGTGCCAACAGACGTGCCCCCAACATTTATCGGACTAAGGCCAGGGCTTGGGGATTTGCCGATTTCGTAGTAGTGTGGCATATGTGCAAGGTATTGCCAGGCTCTATGGCAAGATCTGCTGCAGCCTTGGCTCTAGCAGATGATTGTATGCGAGCAGTGCAACTATTGAAAATTAAATCAAGCGTGCGCTGTGCGACAAAAGATTTTGCTAGCCGAGGGCAGCATAGAATTGTGGGCGTGGTGGCGGCTAATTATGCTGCCAGTGCCAGTGGCAATGGCAACGGTAAACGCAACGGTGGCGATTTTGCAAAATAATCAGAAAATGCTCTCAACATTTTACGTAAAACGAAATCGCACGAAATTGCACGGGAAATGCTGTGCACAGAGAGAGAGAGAGAGAGAGAGAGAGAGAGAGAGAGAGAGAGAGAGAGAGATGCTGTGGGGGCAGATAGACATTGTGTGGTCATGGCAGGAGCGCTTAGTGTCCATGTGGCACAAAATACCAATGTCTGGCTCTGGTCAGGCATCTCGGCCCAGGCCCAGGCCCAGTCCCAGACCCAGAAAATTGGGACGCATAGGCTGCGGAAATGCTGTGGTTGCCATGTTGCTGCTTTGTTGCGTTATCTAATTACAAAGGAATTGTGCGGCACTGTCACACAGTTTTTGGTCAGCCAGCATTGTTTTCGGCTCGGTCGAACGGAATCAGCAAAATATTATTTCATTCGCACAGTTACGTCAATGCACTCTGTCAGGCTTGTACCCAATTTGAATAGATGCAATGTTATCACACAACTGAACTCTTTCGATGCCAATCGAATAGCGATAAAAGCTTACCATTCTGAACAAATTTGAAAAATACAATTTCAAACATAAAGTCAAGTGATTGGCAAAACAAACAAATAAATTAGTAAATGCTCAAATTAAATGAAGAGAATGCAAATTCAAAATCAAATGCCTGTGGGAGCGATAAGAAACAATAGTTGGAAGACCAAGCAGTTTAAAACTGAGAAGCGAAAGAAATCCAAACCAATGAGAGATAAATTCAATAAAAGCGAAAAACTTCGCTGCCAGTTAATTATTGAATTTAACACATTTCAAGTGCTCTGTGATTAGTTTTAATGCTTTTCACTATGTGATCTCCCAAAAGACTAAGCGAATTCTGTTGTTGAACTTATATGAGCAGGATGCATAAACAAAAGATATTTTATTGTAAAATACCCATCATCAAAAGTTAGAAAGTTTTCCGACTTTGATCATAAATTGTTAATTGATATTTCGCTTTTATGAGGCAAATGGGTAAAGTTGTTAATGTACTTAAGATGTTGCTTAATCTGAATATAAGCTGATCTTAATAATTTACAAATTAAGTGCATAAAATTCGTTGTCCTCGGGCACAAACTAGCAGATACACATGCTGCTGTGGAAAGAGTGTTGTATAAACTCTTCCTGTTGCACTTATCCTACACTCATCAGGGCACCCGATTGTATGTGTGAATGTGTATATGTGTGTGTGTGTTCCGTGTACTTATAGGCCCAGCACGGAACATAGCCCGCAGATACATTGCCTGGCACATATGCGCTAAATGCTCTTGTGTCTAATAAGTTTTAGTCAAATGTCCAATAAACGAGGCACCCGTGCATGGACATTGACAAAATTACCACTCACCCACACCCACACCCACACACACACACACACACACACACATACATACATACACATGCATAGTTGGTGGCTGGATAAACAAATGAAGGGTCCCCAATTGGGGTCACAGCTGCGTTTGTGGCACATTCGAGGGTGCACGGCGAAAAATGGCCAAACTGGCGGATGCGGCCCGAAAGTCAGTTGGTTTAGAAATATGCTTAGCCGCTTTCCGGCCGACCATTGGATCCGGCACCTCTCCGCCTCTGTCCCTGGACGTTTACCGACCGCTCGAATTTAAATTGACAAAATATTTGGTTGTGCCACACACGGCTGGCCGTTAACTGAAAAAAAGGCAGCCGCCTGTTTGGCCCTTATAGCTAGGTTGCACGCAACAACAGCAAAACAGAAATCAAAATGATTGCAAAACCAGCGGCGGTTTTACAGTGCGCCTCCCAACACTAATTGCGCGTTTGCCAACACTCGAATTTAAAATAATATTTGCAGCAATTAATAAAAACGCGTTGACGCCAACAAAGAGCCCAGCAATTTACGGCTGCTGTTGAAAATCAAAGCACAAAAGGCAAACGTACTTCAAAATGAACGCAAGCTCGACTAGGAGGTATCCTATATCCCGGTCTTACCTTTTAATTAACATTACTTTAAAAACAAAAAACTAATTGCCTGGTATGTACATATATGTCATATGTTTTGATGTTACATTCCGAATACTGTCGAAATATAGGAGAAAAATGCGAAAAACTCTGACGGAGCATGATTTCTCGGACAAGAGCTGAATTTTCAGAATTGGTATGTTCATAAACCAAAGAACTTTGGAACCGGAAAGAAAAACTTCGCACGCTTAAATGTTTCATAATGGTTCCACCAGATGCGACACAATATTATAGCAATTAGGGGAGCAGGGTACGATAATGGTGCTCCATAAGCCTCACTGTCTGCTGGCAATTTGGTACACAATTTGACAAACATTATAAAAGGGCAAGCCGTTTAACAGATTTTAGTGCGAGCAAAGAGCAAATTATGTAAATTTTAGGACGCGTCAAAATAATACGCATGTGAAAAATATTGCCAGAGGGTTTTTGCTAACGTTTTATAGCTGTGGGTAGGACAGGAGTTGAAAATAAATAAATATTTGATATTTATGGCGTCATAGTTGTGTCTGGCAAAACTGATGGACTAGACTTTTTAATTGTCAATTTTGACACACTAGAAAAAAATTGGTGTTTTCGTGAGGTCTTTCAAATGGTTTTACATCTTGGTGCAGTCCGATCTAAGCACCCAGTTTGATTCGCTGCGGCAAATTACGTTTCATCAGGCTCCAATTGATGCTCTTGGGTGGGGGCCCAATGCGATGATGCTTCCTCTGCTGCTTGGCCCTGCTGGCCAGCTTGGAGCGCATGGCACGCAAGTTTTGATATTGACTGGCGCTGCGAACGACTTTGCTGTGCTGCTTTTTGAGCTTTGATAACTTGGCCGATTTGGGCTTGAACTTGCTCTTGAGGACCATTTTGCCGTGGCTGCTGCGACTCTTGGAACCGGTAATGGACTTCGAACCAGTCTTCGACTTGGTTAGACTCTTGCCCGACTTTGCAGATTTCATCGACTTCTTGGACTTCTGCGACTTGATGGCTTTGAGGCTTTTGGCAGACTTATGTGGGGTGATTAGAGCACCGCCCTCGGAGCGAATTGATTTAACAACTTTGGGCTGCGGCTTCTTAACAGCGTATTTCAGCGTTGGCGGCACTTGAGTGGAAAAAACGCGTGCAGCCTGAACAATCGAGTCGAAGTTTCCGAAGACTTGCATTATATTCCTGTTGACGTACTGCAGATACTTGAGAGACGATTGGCACAGGTTGCACTTGGGGTTCTTGTCGCAGTGGTTGCGTATCAGGCTTTCCAAGTATAAAAAATTCTTGGCCATGTTCTCGCAATGTGGGCACTTATTCATGGCGCTGCTATCGTAGTTGTTTTCCTTAACATTCGCGACGTGTTCTTTAAAACAAGGTTTTGCTTCTAAAGTGATTTTGGAATTTTGTGGCACCATGTACGAATTAACTGCTGGTTTCTTTTTTCCCGAACAAAACATTTTTCGTAGAATTGAAATTTTGTTACCCTTTGGTATGTATGAAAGTAAATGTGAGATTTTATTTATTTATATACGATAAGCAACTTTTCACAGCCTACCTGAGCCATTATACGATCCAACTGTTTTCGGGTGAGATGGTAATGTGTTTGAGAACTTTCTAACAAGCATAGCACATGCCAACAATTATTTCAGCGCCTGCTCAAAAAATAAATACTTTACACAAGAAATACACATATATATATAGTTTGTTGAGCTATTATATTCCTTTAGAGATACAACTTGATGTCTTGGACACTGTATTTTATTTAAAGCAAGTTTTTATTGTGAATGCAAATAATCACTGATGCAGAAAAAAACAAGTGGGGAAGATTTTAAACTCTTTTCGAACCTTTTTTTCTTCTTGTTCTTTAAATTTTTCATTTGCAATATTAAATTCAAGCTGCTATATATTTGAAAAAAAGAATTGGGAAAAAAATTCAAATATATGATATTCTTTCAAAATATTTAATGACATATATCTTTGCTATTTATCAATTGATTTGAAATTTTAAACATAAGTTATTAGGATTTATCAAGTGTACAAGGAAATGGAAGGCGATAGCTTTGAAAATATTGGATATAAGGCCAAAACCGACTTCCAGTTGGCAGCTATAAGATATAGTGGTCCGACACAGCGAATTCCGACCAATGTGCTGTCTCTTTGCCCAATAATACTCTGTGCAAAGTTTCATCGCGATAGTTCAAAAACTGTGGGACTAGTTTGCATACATACAGACAGACAGACAGACAGACGGACATGGCTAGATCAATTTGTTTTGCCATTCTAAACATACTGGCAGTAACTTTTGCGAGTCTCCGACGCTTCCATCTATGCGTTACAAACTTCAACACAAACCTAATATACTATTTTCTTCGAAAGGAGTATAACAAGTACTGAAAGGACTGCTTCAAATTAAATTCCAGCGCTTGTCGACCAAATACACATAAATATAATTAAATGCACCCAAATGCAGGTCGAATGGCCCAAGCTCTGGTTGTGACTCTGGCTCGTTGAATTTCTATTTCCTTGGGCACAATTAGCGATAATCAGCTTGCAGTGGCAGTCTCTGATTTTGTTGTTGTCGACTGATTCTGCTTTTCATTTCCAGTGTCATTTCGTATTGTGTATTTGGGTCAGCTCGCTGCGATGTGCGCAGTAATTTATTTCATTTTAAGATGTAATCGCTCCATTTTAGTCAGTTAGTTTTTTTTTCGCTTTCCTTGGCTAACACATTTTTAACTGACTACTCCACCCTCGATTAGTTGGCGCTTTATTGCTGGCTAAAATGTTGACCTTGGATAGTGATTGCTAAAATTATGTACATTCGGGTCACACATTTCTGCGGTTGTGGCCCCAAATTGGCAATTAGGCCCGTTGTTAAAATAGCTTTATTAAATCGCAATCAACATAATGTTGTGCCATTGCTTTGCCTCCGGACAAATAAATCTGTCGAATGCAGCAAATGACGTCAAAGTAGTAATATTTTAAGGGGAACTTTAGGATGAGTAGAAATAAATAAAACGTTCTGATTAAATTTGGATTAAATGTGCTTACATATGACAAGATATTCTTATTCTCAAATCGTAATCGAACTGAACAAATTCTTCTTGTTTATTTTGTGAATTCGTTGTCCTTTTATTATCATTCGAAAATATTACTGATATACAAAATTAAAAGCAGTGAAAACTAAAATGTTTGCTACTAGTTGCAGTTTCTCAAATCATAATATTTAGCTTAATTTTTAAAGCATGAATGATAAACCATGTTTAAATTTCAATGAGAATGGCAAAGTTATAAAAACTTTACCATTTCATAATTTTCAAGACAAACTTTTGGCTAATATGAATACTTCCAAAAACCCAGCGAACTTTTGTGCGAAAAGCTCGTCTAGTCTGGGCTTAGCAACTAGCTTAAGCTGGATTTTTATGTTTTAGCTATTTTAATAAATGAACTTTCTGTAGTAAGAATGACATTTATTGCAAAAATTTGATGTTGACACAACAATTCTAGCAGTTAGCTCAAGTTATTGACATAAAAGGGTTGACATTTGTGTGCATCCACATTTTGTTTATCTAAAATTTCAAATGCTATTTCTGCTCCTCTTAGATCTATATGTAGCACATCAATAAAAACGAGGATTTATAGCAACTAGCTTGCCACTCGACCACACACACACACAAGTTCGATTTGAAAATATCTTAGGAAAGTCAAGCACAAGTGCAAAGTGTCGATAAACAGAGCAGCTCTCGGGATGCACACACAAGCAAACTCGCACGACCATAAACTTGATTGTCCATAAATGTACGGGGCGTATACGTAATGTCGGGCGCTGCATTAAAGCAATGCAGCGCTCTGTGCAGCTCTCTGATGTGCCGTGGGAGTGCCGGGGCCATAAAGTGCCAGCGTAATGAATTTATTAAAAGTTCATTTTGTTAACATGAAGAACGAGCCCGGCTGCAAGTGGGCGGGCCCAGCCCAGGCCAGCAGCTGATGTCTTGGGCTTGGCTTGGCTTGGCTTGGCTTGGCTTACTTGCATGTTGGCCAAGTTTAGCCAAATAGACTTCAATTATTAGTGCCTTGCATGCGACAACTGAAATGTGAGTGTTAATGGATTTGTGCCAAGTTCTCGTCGTTTTGCCACAACGCTCACTGATTTATTCGTGGTCAGAAATTAGGGCGTCATTGTTGTTCTTGTTGCTGATGTTGTTGTTGCTTGCCCAATGCGTTTGACTTTGGCAAATGCCGCCCCGGTGGCACAGTTATGCCAGGCCGTATTTTTGTTCACCAACGCTAACTCAACATTTGACCCACAAAGGTTGCCCCGTCCGGACGCGCGGACGGTCGGACGGTCGGACGGTCGGACGGACCCTTTCGCCGTAACGACTTCCTGCGAGCTCGCGAAGCCGACGTCAGCAGCGGCAACAGCTGCACTAGTGCCTCTAACAAATAAACATGTGAGAGTAAACACCTTCTTACTTAGTTGGATTTGCATGTTGTTGCCACTGGCGTTGCCGTCGCTGTCGCCGTCGCCGTCGACGTTTGCGTCTTCTTGCTTTGGTGTATTTAGTTTGTTTGCTTTTCGTGCCTTACGTGTTTATGGCCTGCAAAATGGCGCCGCTGGACGAAAGTGAAACTTGGCTGCGCCGCTGGCTTCACTTCGTTTCACTTTCGAGTGGGTGGCACGGAGACTAACTTGCTCGGCATTTCAATATCAACAGCGGCATGCATAATTTCTTGCTCGAGCCTATGCAAATTTGCTCGGAAGTGTTCAGCTGTGAGTGTGTGTGTGTGTGTGTGTGTGCTCCAGTTTTAGACGCGTCGGCTGACTTTAGGCTCGACAGAAAGCAGGTCAACTTCATTTCTCGCGTTGACCGACCGACCGAGCCACAACAGCTACAGCTGCTACAACAGTTGCCAGTTGCCAGTTGCCTGCCCCTTCATATGCGAATGCCGCAAACACAAATTGGCGTAACAACAACAACAACGAGCGGCAGCAGCAACAAACTCGGCCATAATTTCTTTTGCAACGATGCCAAGCCCTTGGCGGCTGGTTTGGATTCGCGTTTTTTGCTTTTTACTGCCTTTGATTTTTATTGTTATTATTTCGGAGCTGACGTCGCTGCCAGCGACGCGAGCGTAAGTTCGCCATCGCCATCGCCATCGCCTTCTCCGGCATAAAGTTGAGACTGCAAATGTTTTGCGGTCAGTTTGGATTTGAAGTTGGCAGGCAACGCGACGTGATGTCTCATCGCACCTGAGTGTCGTTTAGCTCTTGGCAAGCGAATGCAACACAGTTGGCCAACATTTGTAGCTAGTTGACTGCTTTAAGCGGCGCTTCGGTTACCCAACAGTAGTCCATCGAACAGTTCAGTTCAATATGCAATTAATTGTACAGAAAACTTGATGAGTTCCTTGTCCAACAACTGATTGAAAAGCGCTGTGCGAAAGAAAACGAACAGAGTTGACTGCAATAATCTGGTAAGTTAGCCACGTCAATTATTTGCATTTAAACTACGCTAAGAGGTGACTCAGGAAAGTTGCCAGGATACTAGCTGGTTTTTCTATGAGCCAAATAATTTGTAAAAAGTGCAATTGCAATTGTATTCGTAGTGTAAAATACACGATGACAGTAAGGAAAAGGAAAGTATGATCTGAATTCGGAAAAACTTATGAATAATGAAAAAGTCATGTCAAGTAAGAAAAGTTCTGTCTGCTGTGACTGATAAGTTGACTCTATATTTCTTTTCATATCTGCATATAACAGATAAGAAAATGTTGTCGTGTTTCTCAGTCAATAGTCAATGGCAGATATCTTTAAAACTGTTTGCATATTTTAACTATATAGACTTGTTAAAATGACCAAAATAATTTTATATTAAATTTAAAGTTTAGAAATTGGTATCTACAGTTATTTTTCAAGCACGCTGCTGCAGCGAATTTGGTTTTAATAAACTAAAGCTAACCTCAATAGCTAATGATGTGATAAATAAGCGTTGTCATGAATAATATAATGTTGACCATCGACAGAAGCTAATGAACAATTTGGACAGAAGTGCTTAAATCAATAATAAAAATAGTTATGCGTCTACTTAGTTAGGCAACTTTAAATGCATTTATAAAATTTAAAAATTGCATTTTCATTTCACGCTTCGATTTGCTTGAATTGCATTTTACGCAGCTCGATTTTTCTGGCTAACAGATTTAAAAACCGAATTTTTTTCTTTGATTGACAATGCCAATGGAGAATATAAATTCGAATCACATATGTAAATATGCATGTACTACTTATTGACAGATTTCGACAACAATATTATTTTATTTCAGGTGACGAATATTAACTTAATATCACTACCATATTTTTGCATTATTTGGTGAGTAGATAAATGTAATTATCCGTTGTTGAAAAATTCATATATATATATATATATATAGCGCAGATTTTCGGTCATGATTTGTTTTGTGTTTGCTGTGCTAATAATGATGAAAGAGCCAAATAAAACAATCAGGCTATAGTGTACAACAATTTGGCATTTTGAATGAACAAATGAGCAAAATATCTAAAATTTGCGAGTGTATTTTAAATAACACGACTTTTTTAGTTTGCCAAATTGAATGCTGCTGTATATAGCAGCTGATCTTTGGAGCTGACTACGTTTTTAGATGCGTTTGGTTCCATTCAGCACAGGAATTCGTTACATATTTTTATGAAATTAAAGCAAATAAATAACTCCAATGTAAAATTTTTGAAATCATGAAATTAATAGAAATTGATGGTCTGTGTTAATCAGTGTTTTGCAACTGCTGTTGCACTTTACCCTCTCCTTCAGCAATATTGTGAAAAGGATATTTTGCGCTGCTTGCGAGCATACTTGAAAAATGTTCGCCAGCAAGAATGCAATACCCAACTGGCCAGAGGCTGAAAATGTTCGAAAGACGCTTTACGAATTTTATGCTAATAAAATTTATTGCACACAAAACTTTTTCTTACATATACTTATACACTATATTTATTGCGGATGCTGAAATTTTTTATGACCGCTTTCGTTTTGCCCGTGCAAAGGGTATGCAGCGTTAAAAAGCAATCGGTAAACAATTTAAACTTTTCTCCGGCTGTTGCTCCTATAAGTATGCAAGCATTTTGCGAACTTCGGAACAGCTTCGAAGCGGGCATATTTCAGAGCCGGTGAGTGTGTGCATGGTAATACAATTAAACAGTTCGGCCCATAGCAGATGGGTCGCATTAAATCGAAATGAAGGTTATTTACCAACCAGAGCTGAGTCCTTTCACTCCCAGGAGGTGTTGTTATCTGCAGCATGTGTGTGAATTTGGGCATCGATTTCTTTTTCCGCATAGCCGAGCAGCTCACCGCGCATTTTAGCTAAAAGCCTTTTAATGCTCTTAACTATTTTTGATTGCGTTACGCACTATAAACCCAGCACAGATGGAGTACTGATTGCCATAGCTACCTACATATATGTATGTATGCATATATATATGTGTGCTTGTGTGGGTGGAAAAAACAAAATCACAAAGCGCTTTCAGGCACCCAATTCGCTACTGCACCTTAAAGTTAATGACACAAAGCCGACGAGCTCCGCAACTGCGGCTTTCTCCAGGGAAATTCTTTTGAGCAGTTTAATCAAATTAATATTAATCTGCATTGGCGCCCGAGCTGCTGTGAATTCGGTGGTTGCCTTTGGCGAATGTGCTAATTAATTATGCAGTCACTTAACGACAATTTAAAGCGAGCTGCACAAAGAGTAAAGAGCAATGAGGCTTGAGGGTTGAGGGCATTGAAGCATCCGCCATGTCCTCGCAGGTTAGGTCAGTTAGGTCATTGTGTCATTAAACGGTGTTGGCAATTAAGTGAAATCAACACTTGGCATGCAATTGACTAGGGAATTGGGCAACAGGCCCCTGGAATCGACACCCCATCTATATGCATTGCATACAAGTTATATACATATTTGTACATATATTCATTTGTATATGCGCATATTGCAGATAATTAATCATTAGGCAGTGCTGTGTTCCTGTGTGCTCTGAACTATAGCATTTCAATTACGTCCAAGCATCTGAATGGCCGACAGAGATAGCAGACAGAGAGAGAGAGAGAGAGAGGGAGAGAGAGACAGAGACAGAGATGCATGTGAACAATAAGAAATTATTGATTCCAGATATGCAAAAATTTAGAATCAGGAATATATTCTAAGATTGATTTGGTTTATTCTAAAGTGAACAAACTAAAATCAAGTTTGATATCTTCTTACTTTTAGATTGTAACTATATTTAAACAAGTAGGAGTGCTCTAGTCGGGAGTGCCCGACTACGAGATACCCTGAGCCCAGTCCTTACAATCATTCATACTAATCTAAACACACACATGCTGCACTACAAGCAGTACAAGCAGTGCAAGCGGTTAGCTTGCTTTTCGCTGAGCTCCACACAATGGAAAGTTAAATCTTAAATAACTTCTGTGTTTATTGTCCGATCATATTGAAATTTTTGGGGCAAGCAATTGTCGATAATATGTGTTACCAAACCAAATTGCAAGGTCGTACCTTTAAAAATTCGTTTTTTTAACTTTTGGGGGGTTTGGGGGGTGTTATCCAAAAAGTGAAATATTTGTTACATGTGTATGCTATTCGAGATTATACATGTCAAATTAGGGGCCTCTAGCTCTTATGACTTGTAAGTTATATCCAAAAAACGCTGGTCTGAAATCGAAATTTATCGATAACTTTTGAACGGGACGAGCTATCGATAAATTTTAATAAACTTGATCTGTCCCGGGATTAGGAGAACTTATGTTCCAAATATGAAGTCTCTAGCTCTTGTAGTCTCTGATATCTGTGTGTTCATACAGACGGACGGACAGACAGACAGACGGACATGGCTAGATCGACACGGCTGTTGATACTGATCAATAATATATATACTTTATATGGTCGGAGATGCTTCCTTATGCCTGTTACATACATTTGCACAAAACCATAATACCCTTTTTACCCATTTTTAATGGGTTCAGGGTATAAAAATAATCATTTCGTTCAGTTCAGTTCAGTTTTGAAATGATATTTTAGAAATTATAATAACATTCTTAATTTCATATTTATACTCTTTTCGAAGAAAATAGTATATTAAGTTTGTGCTGAAGTTTGTGACGGAATGAAGCGTCGGAGAACCCCAAAGGTTACTGCCAGTATGCTTAGAATTACCAAACCAATTGATCTAGCCATGTCTGTCTGTATGTATGCAAACTAGTGCCTCAGTTTTTGAGCTATCGTGATAAAACTTTGCACAGAGACTTATTATTCAATGGGACAGCACATTGCTCGGAACCGGCCGGATCGGACCACTATATCTTATAGCAGCCATATAACTGCAAGTTGGTTGTGGCCATAAATTCCATGCTCAATCCTTTCGCACTTGTTTTTAAAACACTTCCTCAATGAAAATTCTCAATTTTATATCTAAAATAAATTTTTTCAGTGCAGGCAACTGTCAATTTAGCAGCAACTGGCAACTAATGAGCTTTATAACTACTGCGTTTGTCCCAATTGCAGCTTTTGAATATATATATATATATATATATATACAAATATAAGTGTAACCATGTGCAAGCTGTGCGGAAGGCGCATCTGCGAATGTTGAAATGGAGTTGGAACAGGGGAAGCCGTCAGGTGTAATAAGTATGATTCGAGCGTTAATTGGCGGGAGCAAACGTAAGCCGCATGCGTCAGGATGGAGGAGCAGCAGCAGCAGCGGCAGCAGCTGCAACTAAGCCCGGAGCAGAAAGTGCTATAAAATTAGCAACTAGTTGAAGCATTTATGGGGCATATCAAAGGATCTGATGGCCTGCAAAGTAGCTGATAGCTGCCGACAGAGGCAGACAGAGTTAGACGGAGACAGACAGCTGCCATGGGAGAGAGCTGGCGAACTGGCGCAGCAAAGTAGTGAGGCGTGCACCTGTCAGGTTGCTTTTAAGTGCCGCTGCCCCATGCCGCACTGTCATCGCTCGGTTTATGAGACAACAACTGACAAGCTGACAGGCCAAACTGCCATACTGTCAGCGAGGCATACGGAATGTGGGGGTGGCAAGCAAAAGCCAACACACATGAGGCAAACGCAATGCGGGTGGCTTGTGGCATGTAAATGGAGCAACTGCAACCGTGGCAGCAATTGCAATAGCAATAGCAATAGCGGCAGCAACAGCAACAGCAACAACATCAACAAGTACCGAGTGCCTACTACAAACAACAGGCAAGTTCAGTTGCATAAATGAATAAGCCGGCCGCACGCATATGTGGCATACCCCAGCTGCCTGATAAGTGTGGGCAGAGAGAGTAGGCAGGCAGGCATGCAGCGGAGGGGGGGCACTTGCAACATGGCTTTGCTAGTTTGAAGGCAGTCAGTCGCCGAAAGCCATTTTAATTAAAAGAGTTGCGAGCTGCAGCTGCAGCTGCAGCAACAGCAACAGCAATAGCAACAGCTCTGGCCACGCCCGACTCAAATTTACCTCGCTTCCATTGCGATTCTAGCTGCCAGCTCGGACTGCAGTTGATTTTTGGGGGCACTTAACCGACTGGACGCCTCAGCCCAGGCTCACGACTGAGTGTTGTTGCTTTAGCTTTAGCTGCAGCTACTGCTGCTGTTGCTGCTGTTGCTGCTGCTGTTGCTGCTCTTGACATGCCACAGCGAGAAACTTTCGGCATTCTGTGGGAGCAAAATGTCGGTGCAGCTAACACATCCTGACACAAGTCAAGGAATTTATGAGCTGTAACGGGTACAAATCTGTACGTGTGTGTGTGTGTGTGTGTGTGTGTGTGTGTGTGTGTGAGTCTGGTGCTGGAATGGCTTTTGGCTTAATTGAAATTTAAACGCTTAGCCCCAGTGTCAGCTGCTAAGTCGTTTCTTTTGGCATTTTGAGCATGCAGCATTTCAAGAAGTCGACAGTTTGCTATTTCAATTTACGTTCGCTCGCCCATGCAAGCTGAGCGCTAGCTGCCCATGATTGCCCCTGCTGAATTCAATAAAAATCACAATACTTAACCCAATTAAGCCGCCGTACTAAGTTAACTTAATTCGCGGCACCGCTGCACCACTGATGTCGACTGCCGAGCACGCAAAGTGCCAACAAAGTGCCAAAGCAGCAACGCATGTCAGCTCTCTCCGTCTCCCTCTCTCTCTCTCCCTCCCTCCCACTCTCTCTCTCTTTCGCTCTGTGTGTGTGTGCGTATGAGTGTTACTCTAGATTTGGGTTCATGAATCGCCAGTAGGCGCAGTGGCCACCTCATCGCTATATCGCTATGGCAACTTGGGTGGCCAACACAATAACACGGAGCATGCACCAAACGCACACCCCCGAATACACACACACACACACACACACACACAGGGGCCAGCTAGCACATAAATGCATTAGCAGCCAGTTGTGCGATAGATTCCAACAGTGCCTGGACAGCTCAAAGGCAACGCCACGTGTAAAACTGCCAGCAAAGGAAAAATTCGTTTTCTTTTTTTTTTTAATGGCTTTCTATTAGCAAATTTGTGAAAAATGTTAACAATACACTAACACACACAGAGTCATGGGTCAAAGTGCGTGGAGGCGTGGCACAAAAAGTCTGCGCTTGATGGCGTCGAGCGCTGAAATGTGAAATCTGAAAGCTGGATGGACAACGACAAAAGCTCACACTGAAATTCTAACGCACCGCAGCAAAAATGCCAAAGCACAAAAGCAAAGAGCAACCTTGGTCCGAAGGGAAAATGAAAATGACAACAATTTGTTGTGTAAATGCAGTCAAAGGTAAATGCAGCGACTGAGCTGACTCAGAAAGAGTAGATCTGGAATCTCTTGAGTAACTATCCACACAGCTGGCATTTCGCTGAGCACAGAATGTCTTTGACAGAATCAGTTTCAGATGCATTTAATTTGCATTAGCTGCAGCAGCAGGATGCGGATGCGGATGCGGATGCGGGTGCGGTTGCGGATGGTAATAACGGGAGTTGTAGCGAGCATAATTAGAATGGCATTTGGTGGCCAAAGTCAGTGTCAAAGCCAAAGGTTATGACAAACAAGCTGCCCAGACAAAACAGTTTACTTGCCCCTACTCGACACAGGTGTATGTGTGTGGCGTGTGTGTGTGTGTGTGTGTACATTGCGTATCATGCCTCGTTCCCCTTAGGGTTTGGCACTCGTTGTAAAAGTGGCTTTTTGAGTGGTTTTTCAATGAAGTGTTAAGTGGGGAAACTGCCAGCCTGCTCAGTCGCCCTCAGCCAGTAGGTGCTTGCATGTGTGTGAGTGTGTGTGTGGGTGTGTAAGTAAGTGTTAGTGTGTGTGCCTCAGCCACTTTAGTTGTCCGTGTGTGAGTGTATTTAGTTGTCGCTGCCTATTTGTCTCTTTCCGTCACCCTCTGTAAATAGGTCTGCGGTCTGTGCACACCTTTTGCTAGAGTCCTTGCTCTGTTTGCTATCGGTGTGGCTGTGCTTGTTGTTGTTGCTGCTGTTGCTGTTGCTGTTGCTGTTCTTCTACTTGCTGGCATTGTTTGATGGTGGTTATAAAGCTGACAGCTGTCAGTTTGCAGTAAATTTGCTAAAATGTTTATTTGCCAAGCGGACGAGTTTGCGTTTAACAGCATGCACAGTCCTCCTAATACACACACACACACATACACATCGTCGTTTACACGCCCATGAACACACACTTGAATAGTTTGGGCGCTCTCCTCACAATCACTGACATGTGTGCACACACGCACACACACACACACACACACACACGACCAAAGCGTATACATTTATGTGGACAGGGAGGCAGCTCCTAAGGCGCATTTCAGTTTACCAACGTGGGCTACGTTTAATCACTTATAAACAGCCGCAGTAGCAGTAGCAGTAGCAGTAGCAGCAGCAGCAACCACAGCAGCAGCATTAGGTACAACAACAATAATAATATGGCCTGCATTGCGTGCATGACAAATGTTTTGGTACTTAATAATAGAATAATTATGGCAACACCATAAAACTGCTTAACGATTATGGCATACATATACACAGCTGAGAAACACAGAATGGCAGAGACCTAGAGAACTCACAGATATTGTATATTGTATATACATATATATTAAATTGCATCTGGCTAATGATGCGTATGCGTATTATGCATGTGTGTAGTATATAAATGCTTATGATGTTATATTAGCTTTGCAGTTGTTCTGCTCAGTATTTATGTCAAATGGCATCTAACATATGCAATATATACCATTTGCATAGATAGTTCAGTGACTCTTTTGTTTTATTTTGCAGTGCAAAGTCTGATGAACATTTTAATGTTTGTTTATAAGGAAAAGTTATCCTAAGAGCTTGACACATAAAAGTGGTCGCTGGTGATTGATTTTCTTTACTCATTTATGTCAGAAAAGGCCATAAACTATAAATTATCTTAATCTGTTTAACTTTGACTGTTCGAGCAGACGGCAACAAATTGGTTTTACCGCTTCTTTGACTTCTCTCACCAAATATCTGTCTACATATATTTCTGGCATGCAGTCATGTCCTCAACGAAAACCTTTTAAAGGGATTAGATAGCTCTAGCTTCTCGAAATCATTTCAATTTACAGTTCATTGAAGAACTAACTGAAATGCTAAGCTAATTTGCAACCAACATATGAAGTATATATTTATATATTTCTTTTTGAATATAACGGAGCTGTTGTTTCAACTATATAATTCACTTTTACACTGGGTAAGCTGTATTCACTTTGCGCTGTATTAAATGCAATCTGACTGTCAGCTAATGAGCCACAAACTCTTTGCATTCGCTACGCGAGCTGCCTGCCTCAGAGCCTTGAGCCTTGAGCTGTTTTCACTACACTCCAGCGAGGACTTTTATTGCGTTTCGCTGCGCCACGACGAGTCAGTCGTTTTATTAATTTATTAAAAGCCAACGCCTGTCGAAGACGCTAGCATTGCCAACGATGCCAACGATGCTCAACGCCTCGTAAACCTTGCCAAAATCATCATCAAGTGGCGCCGCAGCAGCAGCAGCAGCAGCAGCAGCAGCAGCAGCGTTTCCGGCGTAGTCGTCGTCGTCGTCGTCGTCACCAACTTCATTGCCTGCAAATGAAATGTAAATCTGCTGCTGCGGCCCGCACAAAAAGCAGCCGTAAAGCAACAAACAAACCGAGACAGCAGCTGCAGCGCACAGAGGCCGTGCCAGCAATGCCAGCATCAAAATAAGCCGCAGTCACAACGCTTTCGCGTCCCGCGATTTACGTGCTCTCAAATTTAATGCGGTGCGTGGCAATCGCCATTGCTTCTCATTCCCGTTGCCATTACCAATGTGATGCCATCATCGCAGCTATCTGCATGCGCATACTCGAATTTACTTAATTCCATTTCGGTTTTCAATCAACCGATAGGTTTGCGCAGCTTTCGCCATTTATTGCTTTATAAAAGGCAAAAGCAGCTGCTGCTGCTGCTCCTGCTGCTGCTGCTCCTGCTGCCATCATCATTATCATCAACATGAGCATTATCATCATTATCAGACAGCCGTTTTCTGTTAAGCACCTTTTTTGCAGCTTTTCCGCATTGTCATAATTTATACATGATGATTGCCAAAAATAAACCAAATTTTCTACTTGGTGTAGTCAATATTTCATAAACTATTTGCCACGCGATTTAACAACGAATTTCACTTTGATATCAGACTAAATAAGCAGCGCTCGTATGCATGTGTGTGTGTGTGTTTGCGTATGTGTGAAAAAGGGAAATTTAAATCAAATGTAAGCACATTGAATTTTTCATAGCACACTTTTGAGCGCTTCGCTGCCTAGCTGATCAGAGACTGCGAGTTGGGAAGGATTGGGGAATTTCAGTCACTGACGTTGTCTATTTCGCAGTTGCCAATGTGTCGTCTCGTCTAATTCCCTAGTCAGCCACACGTGTGTGTGTGCCTGCTTGTGTGCTTTGATAAAAACTGAAATTAATTATTGAAAAGGCCACCGCTGCGCAACTCGCGTCCCTTTCCGTCGATTCGCGCTCATTTCACCGCATGGCGCAGGCTGTTGAAAATTTAAAAGGCGTTCGAGCGAAAGCAGTTGGCGCATTAGAGCGCACACAACAAACACACACACACGCACACCCATATACACACACTCTCAAACATGGCGGCAGCAACTTTCGTTTACACTTGAAAGCCTCAGAAACGTATTTATTGTATTTGTGTGTGTGTGTGTGTGTGTGTGTGTGTGTGTGTGTGTGTGTGAGTGAAACTGTCACCATTAAACCGCAGCCAGCAAATGTGCAGAATGCCCGCATGTGGCAAGGACTCGAGCGCAAACAAATTAGCGTTTAATTATACATTGGCAGCAAGTCTAAATAACAGCATGAGAACGAATACAAGTTCGAAAAACTTTGAACAGTAACTTTCATGTTGCACTAACTCAACAAATCGCATCAGCCAAACACAAACAGCAGCTGCAGCAACAGTTCAACAACAGCAAGCAATTAAAATATAATGCAAGCGGCCGAACCGCTGCGATTAAAGGGCAATGCAGCTGTAGCCGAGCTGACTGTAAAGAAGCAGTTGCAATTTGAGAGTCCGTTGCCCGTTGGACGGTCACGTGCTGCTGGGACTGCAGCGACAATGACAATGAAGAAGGCGACTCAGCGAAGGACAGCGCGACAAACAACAATGGCAAGGACGAAGCAGCTGCAGATGCGAATGGAGATGGCGACGCAGACGGAGACGGAGAAGGAGACGAAAACGGAGACGCATCCAGACAGCAAGAGCAACAAGAAGAGCATTCGGGTTGCGAATGCGGACGTGACAATAAAAACTCGTCTCGCCGAGGGCTGCACCAGTCTAATGTATGCGTGTCAGCATGGCGACATTGTTCAAGTGCTCGGCCAGATGCGTGCCAAGGTAGGTGCAAGAAATCCAGTTAACCCAACAACAACAGCAACAACAGCAACAATTCTTGTCCCCAGTGCCAAAGTTTTGCGCTTAGCTAGATGTGGAGCGAAAAAGATGGCGAGCAACAGTGAAATAAGCGAGTGTAATGGACCAACTTGGCATGGCCGGACCGCACACGAATAAAAGCTAAACAACAACACGAACAGCAACAACATGACTAGCTGACTTTGGGTCGAAGGAAGTGAAGAAAGCGTAGCAAAAGCCAACATCATGATGTTGCCGCTTGGCATTCATTGTCTTAACAAAAGCCCAAATCAGGCGAAGGCGTAACAAGATTTTCATCTTTTTGTTGTCACGATGAGCTGGCGCAAAAGTTAAAGCCAGGCGTTAAGCATAAAGCAATACCCTTTCGCTTCGCTAAAGATGTAGCTGGCTGTATGTGTTGGTTTTGGTTTTGGTCTTTGGCAGCATGACAAGAGTCTTTAAAATTTGCGTTGCAGCCATTTGCGTCGCATTGTTCTCAGCTCAGAGCCTAATTGCTTCATAAACATTTCTACAACAAGCTGAACATAACAAAAGGGCCCAACTCCTCGGTTCGGGTCGAATTAAAATCCTGTAAATGGCAGGACATTCGAAATTGACAAAATAATCCCGAGGCTTAGTTATGGCTGCGCAATTTGGCCGCCGTGTTGCCTGTGCTGGAAAATGCCGAAATGGTAAATGGTTCGCTTGGTTCGTTTGTCATGCGCCTAAATATGCCAATTTCCCCATTTAATTGAAATTTGAAAAGTTTTTAATTGAACGCAGATAAATTTCCAAGGCTCTCTAATGGCCATCCTGGACGTCCTTCCATCCAAGTTGTCATGTTGCTAGTTTTGCAATCATTATTGGGCTTCGCTCTCCAGCCGCTGACAAAATGCTTTCATTTCCGGGACAGCTGAAGACTTCTTCGCTGTGCCTTCGGCCTCGTAATTGATATTGACGCCAAATTTGATATGAATTGCCCACTGCCCATTCAATGATACTTTTGTACTTTGGCGCGACAGGCAAACGTTCAGCCTTCACAGACTTCACAGCCTGACGTCAGTTCACTCAGTTATGTAATTGTTAAATGTCCTAACCTTGATGTCGACTGGTTTATTTGCCTGTGAAATATGGCAAATGCTGGCAATTATTACTCACTCCTGCCGCGCAATACGCATTTTATGCGCGTCATAAACAACAAAACAGCAGAGCAACAAAACCACATTTTGCCTGATTTCTAATTACAGCGATAGCCATGAAATGTTTGTGAAAGTTTCGTCCCATCGTTGACCAATTGTACGTTGAATAATTAAAATGCGGACATACGGAAATTAATCATTTGGTATTCCTTAATTTGAAAATTCCACACGCACTTTTCAGTTTTTCATTATTTGAAATATATTTAAATTATATGTATCTATAATAGTGCTCGTAGTTTATTATCTATAATATGTATATAATAGAATATACATGCTGCCATATTTCAACTTATTAACTGGCAGCTGCAAGTCAAAATGCTTTTAATTGAGATATATTTAAAATTGAAAGGAAATTCGATTATCTTAGTTGAGCTTTAATTTGATCTCAAATTTCAATTAGAAACTAAATGGGATGTTTTGCCATTATATGTAACTATTTACTACTAGTTCGACGCATCACAGACACAACAAATTTCTCTAGTTCATTGCAATACGTATAATTAATCCGAATTATCAATTAACAATGAATAACGGACTGCCATGTCGAATCGCATTAAAACAACGCTCAACTGAGCAAGGTAAACTATTTGTTTTCAGACCTTTGGTTAAATAATCATTTTGTTACATCAACCAGTCGGTTGTACAATTACAAAAGTCGCATGAATGCATTTATTTGTATGCAATAATATCTGTATGCATACTGTAGACAATTATGTCGAGAATTCATTGGATATATCATTTAATTTTGTAATTTACTTCTACTTGTACTGTATGCTCTCATTATAGCTATGCCTGCCAATCTCGTGCCTGTGAGGCATGCTTTAATTTGTCGCTTTAATTTGCCTTCACTCGATAAGGCCCCGGTAGCCTATTAAAAGTTTTCGAGTCTGTTGATAAGCCGTTCTGCTTGGCGAGCTTCTTAAGCGACTGCTTGTTCTCATTGTGCTCCTGTTTGTTGAATAATTTAAACAACTCGTATTTATTTCTGTCGCGTGGAGTTGTTGGCTTTCACGACTTTTGTGTGTATTTCAATTAAGATTATGTCTAATGCGCCAATTTGATGACTTTCCGTCTAACTGTCTGAGTAAATGACAATATTTAAGTGGCCAAGACAGTCGTCATAAAGTCTTTGCTTTTAGTACCCTCAACCCATTTGGATATGGTCCAAAAAGTTTGATTTCGATATAGCCTTGACTGACTGTCTGCTTAGTGTCAAAGACCTTGAATGATAGAAATAGCTTCGAAAAAGAAAATATCCGCTTCCCTAGTGAAATCGATAAAAATTAACAACAGTATCGATTTCAAAGGTATATCTCACATATTTACTTACAACATACAAACTCGCTTACAGATCGTATATCACACATGAAAGTTTTGCTTGAATACTAAAACTGAAGTTTTCGACTATTCTTAGGGTATATACTAGCCAGTATGCTCTAGTAGAACAATTACATTTAAGTTTTAATTTTTCGCACATTGCTGTTGAACATCGCGTATGAGCAATAAAACTTAGTGTCTAGTTAAAAAAGAGGCATATGCAGGTCCTTATGTGTATTTAGCCAGGTCCTGGGTGCCCATCTTTGCTGACTTTTCAGCTACTTGAGAGCACTCATCTACATTCATCGGCTTTGTTTACTTGCCTTCTATTGTTTTGCTTAAACTTTTCATTGATGTTGGTTTTTCCAACCCACCGTACAGCTAACGGCTCTTGTCCTCGTTGTCGTTTTTATTGTATAGCTGTTGTTGTTGCTGTTGCTGTTGCTGCTGCTGATGTTGATGTTGTTGATGTTGTTGCTGCTTTTACCAATTAAGTCTTAATTTCTTAGAAAATAAAACTTTTTGGCTTCGGGCATTGTTTGGCGCGCTGCAAGCATTTCCACTTGCCTCCGCCCTCAATGGCTAAATTGAGCCACCACTGCGTCCAGGTCCAGGTCCAGGTCCAGGTCAGAATTTGCTGTTCCTCTCGGCGTTGCCTTAAAGTTGAAGCCGCAATTTTCCTAAAAATTCGAAACTGAAACTTTTCACCTCAGCTTTGGTAATGCGACGAGTTTCGTCCATCTCTGGAATGAAGTTGCTCCGCAAAGCAGATGGCTGCCGCCCCTAAGATAGCTGCAGGTGTAAATTATTTATTTTCACTTAAGATTTGTAGCAAAACTCCCACCCCTTACCATCTAACCCACCTTCCCACCTACCCAGTGCACCCACTGCTCACCCAATCCCCTTTTCGTCTAACTGGTGCTCGACCACGCTTACAAGCTCTAAGCAAAACTTTTGTTCAAAAAGTCAGCAGCAGAAGTTGATTTTTGCTCAGCGAGACCCGCTGCTAAAGCACCAGGCAGCTTTTGTTTGCTGCAAATAATATTAACAGTGCTAGTCAGTAAATTCGTAATAGATGTGTTCCGAGTATGCCCAGCCTGCTAAATATCCTGTAGATCAGAGCAGAGGGAATCGAGTGCTTTACTACAATTGTGTTGAGTATAACTGACTTAGTTATTGTTACTGTTGTTTTGCTGTTTAAATGAGTGATTGCTGTGATACAGTTATTGTTACTTACATTAACATAACATAACTGTCAATGTTAGTTAACAGTTGTCTGACTCTAACTCTAACAGAATTGGCAGTTGTCCAACTCTAACTATTACTACAGCTGTTGCTGCATCTGTTAACTCGAATACCAGCTTACCCTGCATACTGGCATTTACAGGGTATTCGTGTATTGTCCCAGCTCTGTTGCTGACACTAGTGCCTGGTGCACAAAGCACCCGTTGGCAGCAACTGTGCGTTGCTGTCCTGCAATCTGAGGGAAGGACTCTTTGGCTGCCTGCCATGCTTGAAGTTGCCGTTCGAAATTAATTTTGTATTTGCGCGCACTTGTTTAGCGATTGTGTAATGTTTAATATTTAAGGCAAGTGCAAATGCTGTTGATGTTATTTGAATTCGGGTTGGTCGCAAAGCACGAGAAATCACCATGGCTGTGCTTTTGCTTGACTTTACAGCTGCACAACTGAACAACTGCGCACAACTTTCAAATGATTTTAATTCTCATTATGCGCAATTGTCGTTTTCAGTGAGCTCTGCCATATTTCAGAATGCCAGCTTTCCATTAGCGGCGATTGGTTGACCTTGGGCCTGTTATCGACCATTTGGCATTTTTTAATTACGCTTCTCTCCCGCAGTGCACTTTTCTTTCAGCGATCCGTTCGTTTCGTTTTTGTTGGCGCTCCCATCAATGCACAAATTATTATTAATTTGAAGGCACTTTGTCTGCACCTTGCCAGGATACCGCCCAGGATCCACCCACAGTCGGGCTCTGCCGTTCTCTGTTGGCCTTCGCCTGCTAGTTTTAATTGCAATTTCTGACTCTCTCTCTCTCTCTCTTTCTCGCTTCTGTGTCTGTGCCTTTAGCTCTTCTAGCAGCCACTCTTTGCTTTCTTCTTTTTTTTTTCTTGCCACGTTTGTAACATTTTGTTGAAATTTCATTAAAAACAACGTCGAAAAGTTTGCTTTTACCATTTTCCGTTGGCATTTTTAGAGACGAATTCGCTTTCAGCTGCGACTGCGACTGCGACTGCATTCGCTTTTGACACTCATTTATTCATTGAATTTGATTGTGGAGCTGCTTGCTCAGTGAATCGTTCGTTTGATTTGGCTGCTACTCGCACAACCAAATTAATTTTACAATATCTATTTAACTTTAGTTGTAGTCACTTGAATTCTTAATTAATCGCTAGCTCGCTAGTTCGTTTGCTCTAAAGCGATTGCTGCGCCAAAGGTAAAGCCAAATTGGCGCGCTATTGTCGGGAAAAAACCTTCCGAATTGGCCAAATGCTTGAACGCAATTTGAGCCAAATTAGACGCATAATTGCCACCCCAATCGGGATGGCCCCAAACCCCAACCCCCAACCCCTGTTTGTATTGTGTTCGATTTGATTGCGAGTCATTTGAGCGATTCTTGTAATTACTGACAGACCGCGCCCAACAAAAGGCTTGCCGCTGTGAGATGACTTCATAAGCGGCCTTCTGGCTGGCTAGTTTGCTTCAATTCAAAATAGATAACGGCCTTGCTACTGACATTCAAATGTGGCCAGTTGACCTGTGAACCTCAACCACAACTGTAAATGTATGGCCAAATTTTGACAGTTTCGCATGTCGAGCTGTAATTAATTACGTCCACTTTATGTCCAAATAAACGTCAGCGACGTTGAGTTTAATGAATGCCTGGCGCTGACTGCAAGTTTTTGAGTCATCAATGTTGGCCCGGCCCGAATGAGCGGCGGCTAATTGAGCAAAAAGGCAGTACGTACAAACTTTGCACCCAAAAGCCCGAATTTTACATGTATGTATGTGATGGCCACATATGCGGTGGCTTATTTGGCTGTCCGGCTGAGCCATTAATTAGAAACCAGCTCATGGATGGGTTGCAGCAGCAAGCAAAGGATAACTGTCTGTCTCTATGACTGGCAAACTTTGAAATGGCAAATTAATTACTGAAATCGTAGGAATTTGTCTTGCCATCGCCGGCAGTTAGCCACCGCAGCACCCAGACCCGTTTTGTTGTCACTGTTGTTTGGCTTTGGAAATGACTTCCGAGACTGTCTCCCAGTTACCAGTTACCAGTTACCAGTTGCCAATTCCGAAGTTGCAGCCGAAGTTATAGTTGTTGTTGTTGTTGCTATTATTGTCGAAATCGCATTGGATGCTGCTCTCTGAATGGCTGGCTGACTGCGGACTACTGACTGCCGACTGCCGACTGCCGGGCACATGTAGGATATCCGCATATGAATTTGCCTGCTGTAACATTTTTGCTCAAGGAAATGCTCGGCAGGCTAATCACATGTGAGCGGCGAAAAACTTTTGCCACAGTCCAACAATATTTGCTCAAAGTGCATAATGACATGAAAAGTTGACACAAATGAGCAGTGCTTGTTACTAATTTTAATACGCTTTGCTGCACAGGCAAGAGGCTGGGCCAATACTGCTCTCAGTTTGTTGGCCAGAAAGTTTTTGTTGCGGAAATTACTTTGGATTCGGGGCAGCGAGAGGGGTATAGGGTCTGCATAATTTTTAATTGAGCTCAGCTAGAGCAAAGTTGGTAAAATATTTTGTAAACTTAATTTGATTTAGAGAAAACTTGAGCCATGACTTACAACTTGGCCAATGAATTATGCAGACGACACTTCGCAAGCTAAGTCCAAATCCACAAAACTCTGGCTACTACCAGCGTCAGCTGTGGGCATCTTAAAGTATTCATAAGACACGTTTTTGTACTCCGCACACAAAGCTTTATAACAAAAGGGGGCTAAGGGTGAGATTTGCAAAACACGCATATTAGAGTTGGCACCGTTTTCCTTGTTAGCTGTAACAAATTCAGTTCATATCATCATTCTATAAACCTAATATATAGCAAGGTAAATCAATGGAAAGGTAAATCTTAAATAATTTCTGTGTTTAGTGCCCGATCTTTGTGAAATTTTCAGGACATAACATTGGCTATAAAATAGGTCATCAAACCAAATTGCAAGGTCATACCATGAAAATTAATCCTACACTTTTGGGGAGATGGGGGTACGGTATCCAAAAACTGAAATATTTGTTAGATGTGTATGCTATTCGAGACTATACATTTGGTGCCTCTAGGTCTTATAACTTTCAAGTTATGGCCAAAAACACTGGTCTGAAATCTAAATTTATCGATAACTTTTGAACGGGACGAGTTATCGATAAAATGAAACAAACTTGTACTGTCCCGGGACTGTGTGAACTTATATTCCATAAATATGAAGTCTCTAGCTTTTATAGTCTCTGATATCCGCGTGTTCATACAGACAGACGGACAGTCAGACGGTCATATTTGTGATGGACTCGGCTGTTAATACTGATCAAGAATATATACACTTTATATGGTCGGAGATGCCTCCTTATGCCTGTTACATACTTTTGCACAAAACCATTATACACTTGTTACCTATTTTTAATGGGTTCTGTGCATAAAAATGATTATCAAAATAGATTACTTGTTCCAGTTTCGGTCAAGATGAATTAAATGATTTTATGTAAAAGTCATAGTATGTAGTTGAAATGATTTGTGCCATTTGTGATTAGTAATTTAAATGCATTTGAAGCATCGCAGGCAATATTAAATTTACTGTTCATATTTCGCAAACGGTTTACCACCTGAGATTGCACGAACCGGGACGACGGCCAACAAAGTTTGTGGATCAAAATGAAAGTTAGCCGTTGTTGTTAATCCGTTGCAAGGCATAAAAACTATGCAAAAGTTGAGAGCGCAGAGCGCGGTACACAGTGCGGCATAATAATAATAATAATAATCCGTGCGGCAAACCTTAAGTCGAGGGGTCGGAGATGCCGTGAGCAAAGTGGCTGTAAATAATTGCCAAAACTACTTAAGAATGCTGCGCAGCGAATCGTTTCCTGCTGCCTGCTGGCAGGAGCAGGAGCCTGGTGGTCGAAACTATGGGGAAGGGGTATAAGTAGGGGGGTATAGTTGGGGGTATGGCTGAGATCTAGCACTAAGACGGAGACAGCCACAACAAAGGCAGCTATTCAAGCAACGTTAACTGCAATGCATGCAAGCATTGTTGTTGTTGCAGCAGCTACTAACGTGGCACTAATTAGAAGTATAAAAGGTGCTACAACAACACTTAAGCAGCTCTCACCCTCCCCCAGACCCACTCCATCTGGCATTCTCTGGCATTGTCTGCTAAGCATGTAAATTATAGTCGCTTTTCGTTGTGTGTTCGCCAAAGTCTGGCGGCTTGAGACGCTGCCACGCCCACACGCCCACACACAGCGTTGCTTAGCATCAAGACAGCCATATTAGGAGGACGACGCCATGTTATATATGTATGCGACTGTGTGTGTGCCTCTGTGTGTGTTTGTACTTAGTTTTAGTTAGAGTTACCTGCGCATTTTGTCGCTTGCATTAATTAAAACGCGACCCGAAAGTAGCTGGCTGCCTGAATTGCTGGCTGGCTGTTTGGCCTAGCTGACTGTGATTAACATATGAATTACGAATTGTGCGCATAAATTTGCCATTGAGTGGGCACCGCCTGCCACTGGTCTCTCTTGACATCTTAAGCAGGCCACACGGGCCAAATGGCGACCTTAAGGCGCTTGCAAAGAGCTTCCGGCTGTGTTCAGTGTCTGTGTCTGTGTCTGTGCTGTGGCTGGGATTTGTTTTGGTTTGCTCCCGCATTTCCTGCAGGAAAATACGATGTGGTCTTCCTGCACACAAGACAACACGACACAACACAACACAACAGAACTGAACTCAACTCAACTGAACTCAACTAGCCGGCGACATAAGTGAGACTGGTCTGTGTCCTGGCCTTTTAATGCGCCATTTTGCTGTTGCGTCACACATAATTATGGCGGATGTGCTGCCCAACGAAGCGTTAAGTCGAATTCTCGGCTCATGTTCCCTTGGATACGGCCTCATGGCATCGCTCTCCTGGCCGACTGGCCGCCTGGCTGCCTGTCCACCCGCCAACCCGCATTTGCCATTTGTGCCCTTTCATGGCATTCAGACCATGCATGTATTTTATTTTTTATGCATTATCATGTCACTGTGCGTCCCGGTTCCCCATCCTTGTGCTGTTTTGTTTTTGCTTTTACTGCTGCGGCGGCTGTGTCTTCTTTCATTATTATTTATGCTTTATTTATATGTATGTATGTATACGCACTTCCTGCATGTAAACAATAAAATGTATGGGCACACCATGGCGTATGCGTCATGGCAAAATATAAACTCAAAGGCCTATGACTTTTGTGGCCCTTCTGCTACTCCTTCTGGACAACTCCATATCATTGTTATGCTAATGGATTACGATATATGAATAACAAGTGTTGCTGCCCCCTCCTCATCCGCATCCCCATCTCCTTCCCTATCCCCTTCTCCACCCCACCTTATTCCCTCTTCCCCCGGACAAGTGATCACCGCGGAAGTGCAAATGCCTTAGTTATGCAAATACCAAGGGCAAAAAAGCAAAGCCCCAGGAGTAAGTTTCAAGTTTAGTTGTCTGCTTTGCCTGACCGGAAACGCTCAAAATCAGTCGAGCTGCCCATCTTGGGCTTAGACTTAAGCCTCCGATGGGTCACCGAAATGAGGAGCTACAAAGTATGTGAAGTTTTATGGCTGCCTTCTCCCAACTGTTTCTTTGTTGCAGCTGATTGCTGCAGGTTATAAATTGTTAAGTGTATTTTAAATGCTACTGCTTGCGAACTCTTGCTTAATCGAGTTGTCCCACTGTGCACGCGAGAGCGCAAAAGCGACATAATTGAAGCAAATAATAACTGACACCGCAACTATAAAGTCAATAATTTATGCTTTTCGATGCACAGCATCAGCATCACAAAAGCACCATATTTCAATTATTTCAGATAAAGAATGCATAAATATCACAAAAATAAAATAGATAAGAAAGCTGTGTAGTTCTAATAATCTTTATAATTGATATCAAATGTACATTTCGAATTATACTTATATATGATGCATCGATGGAATATATTTTGGGGAACATGTTGAGCTGCTGTTGGATTTGTATAATATGAGGAGTATCTTCACTTTTATGTAGCTTGTTTTTATTATTATTTGTTTTTAAAACTATTAAAATGGCATAAACAGTAGCAAGAATGGCCAACTGGCAATGCCGAAGTTTTGTCATAACTCGGTTCATGCAAACAACCATGGACTAAATTAAGATGGAGGCGAGTGGAAGGGGCAACCAGCTGCTGTTTGCTACTACTATTGGAGCGCATTGTTGTTGGACGTATTTGATTATCGCATTTCATTTTGTGTTGGGCAAACGTAGAAAGTTAAATGCAAATTCGCATGACACCAACAGCAGTCGTGGCAGGGGACTTGAAGGAACAGCAGCAGCAGCGGCAGCAATCACACCAACCATCATCGTAATAATAACAAAGGCAACGCCAACGCCAACGCCAACAACAGCATCAGCAACAGCATCAGCAACAGCATCAGCAACAGAAACAACAACAGCAGCAGCAGCAGCAGGATGAGAACTTTATTTGATGCTGCGTTAAGTCCTCCGCAGGACACCCAGACCCTCGCCATTTGTGACCCTTGGTTCTTTTCTTTGTACCAGCTGAGCGAGCTGGCTGTCAAAGTTTTTAGGTATCGTTTCAGTTTATTTGAATTATTCATAATCCGGCTGGCAGCGAAGGTTCGCTATAAGAAAAAGACACGCAGCCCGATATGGCCAGGACGCAGTTAATGGGACACCAAGATAACGGCAGTAGCGGGCAATAAAACGCATTGTAAATACTTTTTGTGCCAATCGCAATGTAAATTTTCGCGTTTCTTTCGTTTTTCTTTTAAGAAAAACAAACGCAACGAAACCATAAACACAATTTTGATTCAATCAACAAAAATATTGTCGAAACAACAAATCCCAAAAACCGCATTCAGATGTTTTTTTGTTTGAACCTAAACTGTTATGAGGTATTAGCATTTTTTTCGCTGCTTATCAAAAGCCTTGAAGTGTGTGCACCTATATAACAGTTAACACCATTTACCTAAATGCTTATGTTAAATTTATTTTGTACGCTTGGAAAGTGTCACAAAATGGCATAAATACGTTACTTCAACCTGTTTCTAAAGTAATTTTCGATACAAATTACATGTCCCATAAATAGTACATGGTGAACTAAAAACGATATAATTTGATTAACATGCCCAAGTGAAAATCAATTTAATCGGTAAACTAAGGCCCATATTCATACATACTCCTGTTCATAGCGTATATAGGACTCCCCACACCCACTGATAATGTCCTGCCTGCCATTGAAAACACGCAAATTTGTAATAGCTTTACTTTTACTTTGCTGGCGCTTGTTTTGTTTTTCTTTCCGCCAGAGTTTTAATCTTAGTTTTTTCGGCTGCTATCGAACTATTTGTTGACTGAGTTAAATGCGCTATAAATTGGACTACAACGACTTTGGCATTTGCTGCCCCGACTGTCACGCGATGGCTTTGCGCCTGATAAAAATAGAGAGCGACGTGCTTAAAATGGGTTTGCAAAAATTGAATGTTGGTTAGAAAAGCAACACATTCAATCATTCTGCCTGACGGCAAGGATAAATATAAGTCGACGGCAGCGAACTATACCGAAACTTCATGGTTTTAGATTTTAGTGGTTAAACAACTTATAGAAATAGAGAAGTCGAACTGTTTACTAATTTGAAACCAAAATATTACTATACAAGCTAATTTCTCTACTTTATGAATCCAAATATTATAAAAATTACAAACTATACGTTTAATTGTATCTATACGACTTTGCATCTGCCAAATTATCATATCCTTATTTGAGCCAGTTTCCCCTAAGTTAAGTTGTCGACTACGATTTGATAAGCTAATCAGTCATTCTTAAGATTAAGATGTTGCAGATTTGACAGCATTTGAGTGCATTGTGGCATTCCTTGTAATAATAAAACTTTCGTTAACTGCAAGATGAGATAACGAAATTTAACACTATTTTTGTTGTTGATTGGCTGAAAAACAGAACAGATAGCTCTAGCTATTTATGAAAATCCCAGCTTATATAAATATAAGATACACGCATATTCTGCTAAGTATTATATTATTATACCTGCATAATACCTGTAATTATAAAATTTCGTTAGCTAATAGATGAGATAACGAAATGAAATGCAAATTTAGTTGTTGTTTGACTAGAAAAGAGAAAATCAATAAATATCTAATATTTTATACGCATATGCTTATAAGTATATTATCTCTATTTAATACTCAAGTATGTTACATATAGTGTACGGAGAGAACTATTGCTTTGGGCTTTTCACACACATAACACATTTTTTTATAAGTTTATCATATTATCCCTATTTGGTACTTAAGTATGTTACATAAAGTCTATAGAGAGAACTATTGCTGTAGGCTTTCTAACTTTCACCCACTATCATTCGATGATTTACCAGCGTTCTCAGTCGCTTGAGCATTTTGTTTGACTGGAACACATAAAGATTTACTAAAATCCAAGCTTATAGATATAAGATATAAGATATACGCATATTCATATAAGTATATCTTAGTATCTCTATTTAATACTGAAGTATGTTACATATAGTGTATGGGGAGAACTATTGCTTCTAACTTTCGCCCACTATCATTCATATTAAGGTGCAAATTTGGCTCAGAGTCGATGATTTGCCAGCGTTCCCATTCACTTGAGCACTTTTTGGGGGCTTGCGTGTGATTGCCGCTGGCGTTGAAGTCGCCGTCGTCGCAATGCGAACTTTTAGGCAGCGGCTGGGAAAGTTTTGGCATAGTTCTCGAATGGCGGCGACAGTATTTTTTGTGCACTTGACATGTTTTGACACGCGGCAAAAGGCGGCAAAAACGCGTCGCTTCTAAGGGCCTTGGTTAGAATGTTCGCCAATCCATTGGAGTTCGATGTCGTGCTGCGCGCCAAAATGGCCCATGTGAATTTGGTGAGTGCGAATCCACCTCGCTGCATGTGGGTGTGGTTGTGCTGGTGTTGCCGGTGGTGCAACTCACCACGTTGCCAGGCACAACAGCAACAGCAACAGCAGTGGCAGCGGCACTTGCACTTTCCAAGCGACGCCGATTGCGTATTTGTTTTGTTTTGTTTATTTTTGTTGCCGTTGGTTGTGGCCACTGTTGCTTTAGTTACTAACAAGCAACGGCCGCAAACGGGCTGCGGATGAAAAGTAGTTTTTAATTATTTATAACAGTGCACAATTCGCGTGTGATTAACGCGAAAATATGTTTAATTAACAATTGTAGAGTCGAGTGAGGCAGCCAGCCATTTGGCGTAAAATTAAAAATTTAATTACACGCCCGATGGAGGCAGCAACAACAGCGACAATAGCCAATCGCACATTTGAATAAATATTGTCATAAATAAATTACAGTAAACAAAAAACGAAAATAATGGTGCAAAAGCAAAACGCATTTCGCTGCAATTAAAGTTTACGCTCGTTTGGAGTCTGAACTGCCAATAAACCGTTTTCATGAGTGTACAATTTGTTAATCAGCTGTACGGGCAGCGCGATACTCTGTGTGTGCTGTGGGCAAATATTTTGCAGCATGCAGCATGCAAATGACAATTTAATTGGTTTATTTGTAGCCTCAGCGTTGCATTGGCATTGGCATTGGCTGCCGTGGCAGTCGAATTGTGTTTCGCATTGCAACTAACTGTTAAGAATTAATTAATTTCGAGTGGGGTAAGGTAGCCATAAGCGAAATGAATGGATAATGCATTCAAAACACCCACTTGAAAGAAGCAACGCAACTGAATGGCTCGCATATCTCATTCTCTTTCTCATTCGCATTCGCATTCGCATTCACATTCTGATTCCCATTCTGATTCCGCTTCCGATTCTGATTTCGACTTGCATTTCGATTTCTTGCAGCCCCAACTGCTGCGGCAACGTGACCGGAGCAACCGCAACGCGCTGCATTATTGTGCGGCGCAGGATTTGGAGCAGACTCGCGACCTCGTGGCGGCCGCAAGCATTGCAATTGCAGCTCCCGAGCTGCTGGAGTCGGCGGATGAGGATGGCTTCACGCCGCTTCACTTGGCTGTTATTCAGGGCAACTTGGCGATGGTCAATTTGCTGCTAGCGAACAAAGCCGATGTGAATGCGGTCGACAATGAAGGCCATTCGGTGGTGCATTGGGCCACGGGTAGGCTGCCCCACCACCCAATTCAGTATCCTTTAACAAACTAACTTTGTCATTGCAGTATGTGGCGAAATTGAGGCATTGCGGGCAGTCCTAGCAGCTGGTGCCAGTGTGGCCAAGCCCGATGTCAACGGCGGCACGCCACTGCACTATGCGGCCCAAATGTGTGGCGCCAGCTACGACAACAAGCTGCCGTCCAATTCGAGCAAGCTGGCTCTGGAAATTCTTGGCATACTGCTGGCCCATCCGCAGACCAGCGTCGACGTTCAGGACAAGGATGGGCGGCAGCCGCTGCTGTGGGCGGCCTCAGCGGGCTCGGCCAAGGCGGTCATCGCCCTGGTCAAGTCGGGCGCACGTGTGGAGAGTGCCGATAAGTGGGTTGAGTTCAATGGCTTTGGATCGCATTTGGTTCATTTATTGATGGCTGTTTAGGTCGAGGTCAAGTGAAACAAGTGGAAAAGGATTATCTTCGGCGTGCCAAAGATTTTATACTCTTTTCGAACAATGGCAATTTTCACTCTGCCAACTACACCACTGAAATTTCATATGCTGTAATAAATCGTTTTATAGCGTAACATTGTGTGGCAGCTAAATGTTATAGTGATCCGATCTGGCCGGCTCCGACCAATGTGATGTCTCTTTGAATAATAAGTATCTGTGCCAAGTTTCATCGAGATAGCTTTAATAACATGGGATATATGGCCAAAACCGACTTAGAGTTGTATGGCATCTATAAGATATAGTGGTCTGATCCGGCTGATTCCGACCAATGTGCTGTATATTTGAATAATAATTGTCTGTGCAAAGTTTTATCACGATAGCTCAAAAACTGAGGGACTAGTTTGCATACATGCAGACAGACAGACAGACGGACATAGCTAGATCAATTTGTTTTGTCATTCGAAGCATACTGGCAGTAACTTTTGGGGTCTCCGACGCTTCCTTCTATGCATTACACACTTCAGCACAAACTTAATCTACTATTGTCTTGGAAAAGAGTATAATAAGTGAACTTTACACGCGTTCAAAAAAGAAGAGGGAAAAATAAGTAAATATAAGTGCTTCACTTGCTCTCGAGCTGACTAAACACTCATCTATTAAATAGAAAGTTCGCTTAACATAAAATCTTATTGAGGTTTTCATTTTCTTCTATATTTATTTATTTATTTCTTTATTAATTTGTTTGTTTACCTATCTATTTATTTATTGCTTCACTATTTTAGTGCTACACTAGAGATATTGATTGTCGAGCTTAGCTAACATCCTTATCCGCTTCTCCTGCAGGGATGGACTCACTGCTCTGCACTGCGCCGGCTCGCGTGGTCACACGGAGTGCATCGACACGTTGATCAGCCTGTGCGGTGCACCCACAGATCTCATCGACTCCAACGGCTGCACGGCGCTGCACTATGCCGTGACGCTGGGACACGCGGATGCGACGGCACGTTTGCTCGACCTGGAGGCGGATCCCAATCGGCAGGATCGCAAGGGTCGCACGCCAGCCCACTGCGGCTGCTCGAAGGGCCAGTTCGAGACGCTGAAGCTGCTGAAGGAGCGCGGCGCCAATCTCTGGCTGCGCAATGCCAAAGGCGATCTGCCGCTGCACGAAGCGGCCGCCTCGGGAAGACGCGAGCTGCTCGAGTGGCTGCTGGCGCAGCGGCCCAAGCAGGTGAACACCACCAGCAACGACGGACGCAGCCTGCTGCACATTGCCGCGGCCAACGACTACACGGACATGTGCAAGCTGCTGCTGGACCATGGCGGCGATGTGAATGCGCTCTATCGCAACTCTCGGGGCAGTGTGCTGACGCCGCTGGATGGTGCGCTGCAGCGGGGCCATCGGTCCACGGCCAAGTTCCTGCAGGCACATGGCGGACAGCCCGCCAACAAACTCAGGCTGGCTGCCCGGAGGGGCAATCCGTTTCACGAGGGCAACGCGGCGGACCTGGTGCGTCCGCTCAAGTATGTGGAGAAGGAGGAGCTGCACGATCTGCGCAGCTCCAAGAAGTATGTCGTCTATCTGAAGCGCACCGACTCCGATGAGGGCGTGCCAGCTGCGGGGCAGCAGGAGGACGAGTGCAGCTGCACGGAGCAGTCGTATCGCAAGGAGCAGCGAGTGGAGCACATCTGTAGACGCCACAAGCGCCGCCAGCTGCGACGACGCACGAACAGCTGCGGCGAGCATCAGCACGAGCGGTGCAGCGACATTTGCCGCTCCAAGAGCAACATTGAGATTCGTAGGGGGAAGTCCAGGGAGCGCTATGCGAGCAGCAGCGATGGCGACGATGACGACGAGGACTCGTGTGAGAACTGCTGCTATCACAAGCGGCAGAAGCAGCGAGTGGTGCAGCGCAAGCGCTCAACGCCCTCGCACAGATCCAGGGAGCTGCCGGGCAGCGAGGAGGACGGCGCCAGCAAGCAGCCGAATGCTGAGCACAAGATACCTATTATGCTGGAGGAGCTGCCTCAACAGGCAGGCCCATGTGGCAGCAAAGTACAGACGCCACCGGCTTCATCACCGGCTACCAAGGAGGGCACCTTCGTCAAATCACCGCCACAGAGTGCCAAGAGCGTGGAGGCGGACAGCTTGAAGGTGATCGAGAGCCATGCCTTGGAGCTGACGGATGAGGAGCAGGAAGCCGCCAAGTCGGTGATTACCCAAGTGGATGTGCACCACGATCCGGAGTTGCATGCCTCGAAGTCAACCGAGGAGGAGGCGCCTGTGGAGTCAGCCACTGCGACTACGACTACCACTGCGACTGCCAAGCCAGAGCTCAGCGAGGAGGACACCAAATTGGTCTCCACTGAGGTCGAACACATGATCAAAATAGCTGCCACCGCACTGAGCAGCGAATCAAAGACTTCCACCGAAGAAGCATCAGTCAGGGATAAAACCGACAGTGAAGAGCCAACTGAGCTGCCATTGAATGGGGCTAAGGATAATACCACTACTGACACTGCGAGATTAGCGCAAACAGACACATCTCAGCCCGCTGAGCCGGTCGAACCAGCACCCACTGCCACCACCCATCCACCTGCTGTTGAGCCTGAGGTTGTCAGGCCACCGACAGAAGAGCTACCGCAGTCAGATATACCGCAGCCGACTCACCCTTCAGAGGAGAAACTGGAGCAGTTGGCGGCAGCGCCGAAAACTGAGGCAAAGGCCATTGCCGCCCCAAACGCCGCCCAAGCCGCAAGCTGTGCCCAAAAATCCACAGCAAAAGCCAGCAGCCACCCAGCCACCACGGCCGCAGTCGCAGCAGTCGCAGCAACATTCCCAGGAGCAACAGCAGCAACCACAGCGGGAACAGGAATCCAGACGCTCCTTTACGCTGCTGCCCTCCGATTCGGCTGATGATGAGCCAGCAACTGCGACGGCTATTCCCGGCTCCAATGAGCCCGAACGCAAATCGAGCTTCCACGTGCTGAAGAGCGATGACTCCATGGGTGAAGTGGAGCAGTCGCCACGGCCACCAGACGTCTTTCAGGTGGTGCACGATGGCACCGCCAGCTCGAAGCTGCCCAGTGCCTCGGAACTGGACAAAGCCGACTACGAGTACGAGGAGTTCGATGATAGAGCGGACGATGACGATGACGATGGCGATGACATCGATCCGGAGCACGACAGCGCCCTGCGCCGCTTCCTCAGCAGCGGCAATCGCCATGGGGTGGGCGAGGTGGCCGCCACCAGCGATGCCACTGCTGGACTCGCTGGCGTCTACGATGGACTGGCCAACGGGCGCAAGCGTCGCTTGAAGAAGCGGGTGCGCAGCGGCGCAAAGACGCGCAGCAACTGGAAGCACGCACAGGAGTCGAGGGACAGCAACGTCCCGCTGGGCACCACCGCCAGCAAGGACCAGGACTCCGGATTCGAGCCCAGTCCTCGCGCGGAGCGCACCAAAATACCAACGCCACGCACAGCTCACACGGCCATGCCCAGACGTCCCATCTATGCCACTCTAGATGGACGCTCCTGCAGCAGCCGCCTGGAGAACCGCAAGCTCGGCGACAAGGGCGCCTGCGACATGGGCGCCGTGACACGCTCCATTCAGCGCAACATTCGCAGGTGAGATGGCATACTTAATATCGGCCAACTGATTCGTCACAATTGAAATGGCCGCTGGCCAAGATTCATTCACTTAAATTAATCACCAGGCTGTTGTGGCAGTTGTGGCAGTGTGGCCTTTTCGCCCGTAGATTTATTTACTTGATGCTTGATTTTAATCAACTTGAATGTCCCGGGCAGAGCATTCGGTCTGGTCTCGTGGATTCGCATTATATCACGCACGCGCCCCTGGGCAGCCGCAGTCGTCGTCCATTTAATGTAATCAAAGTGGCGCCCGCCTCAGTCGGACTGGCGGACTGGCGGACAGTCGGTCTGTTGGGCTGTTGGGCTGCCGGCTGGGCCGCCTTAAAGTTAATTTAGTTGGGCACTTAATAGCCTTGCAAGCATTGCTCATTTTTTAACGCGGCCGGCCTAGGCCGTCGCGCCATTGTTGTCCCGTTGTCCTGGTCAACAGATAAATTGCCCAGCTTCCGGTTGCCATAAAAATGCGCGCTTTAAGGTTAGCATAATGCGGTTAAAGGCAATAAACGCGGCATTAATGTCCATTCTCCATGTACTTGGGCATTAACGAAAACCCTGGGCCCACAATGGATTAAACTGTAATTGTAACAAGTGCTCTGGCCATTATCATGTCACAGCTTGTACATTTATAAATGCATATAAGTGTGCAATTAGAATGGGACATGAAAACACAAATAAACACATAAGGCTTTAAGCAATCAATTATGCTTAATATGTATGTGAGTTTTTATAGTTTTGAAAATGTGGCCAAAACACATTGATTTTAAAAAACATTTCAGTTTTAACTCAGCTATGGTAATGATAAATGTTTAAAGGTAACATTTTTTGCTTAAACCTATTCAGTTAAATATATTTGGCACATTTACGTATGAAATAGAATAAGAACTGTTAGACGGTTGCATTTTTCATATTTATGCCAATATTGTAAAGCTTTCAGGGGCAAAATTAGTTTTGGAAAGCCCACTGGCAGTGAATACATTATTATTATATAAAAGTAACGTAACAGTTATTTGATTAAAAATACAAATTGTGATTTTATTACTTGTCAACTATTTTACATGACATCGAAAAAACCTTCAATTTGATAATAAATATTAAAGCGTAGAAAGTTCTCATTGTTTTAAAGTTTTGACAAAACTCTACAATACAATTAAAGATTTTCCCTAGACTTATATAATAATGTTAGGCAGTGCTTGAAAAATGCTTGCCAAACTATTATTCCTTTATATTGTTAATAATAAATATTTTCGGTCTCTAGCTGCAGGTTTAAAGCAAATTAAGTTCAAAATTCCATATAAGTTTCCAGAGTATTAGCTTGTTCATCAAGGCACTCGGGCAATTCGTGTTTGTTATTGCTGATTTACTGTAATTTATACGAACGGCAGCAAATCTCAGAGGCCCCAGGCTCTTGTCATTAGCTGAAATGCTCATTTCCGGCAAAGAGTTGCGCATTTTAATTAAGTAGCAAGGCCCGCGACCCCAACCCAAACCCACCACCACCACCCACCATCCACCGCCCACCGCTGAGACAGGGCCAAAGGCCAACGCCCACCTGCGGTGAATGTTTTGTTTATGCAAAACTGGCAAACTGGCGCAAAATATGAAAATGGGACGCAGCTTGCAGTCGCAAAGTCATTTACAAGGCGCTAACGCTAATTGTTGGTGGAATTAAAGCAGATTAGCGGACGAATTTTTAAGGCGCAAACAAGCAGCACTCAGACAGACATTTGGAATTAGCTGGAACTGCCGTTAACAACCTTGTTGTGGAAATCCTCGTGACGAACGGATTAAAATGTCGATGTTGACTCGACTCGACTACTTCAAATAAATATTAGCGCTAGAGTGTGTGGACTAGAATATGTATGTATATTTGTCGGGTGACTTTAAGTTAGGCAATTATTTTGTTTTGGGCCGCGGCGTTTTAAAGATCAACAAAAAGTCAATTGTAATTATAGAATTTGCATAGGGCAGAGCAAGAAACGTAAGAAACTTAATTAAATTTTGAGTAATCACAATTTTATTAAATTTCATAATCTGCCCCAGTGGCCTATGAATAAATTTGCAAGCAGTCGGCAGCAAGTGGAAAAGAAAACGAAATTCATAAATATATAATATTTTCCACTTGACTAATGAAAATATTTACGCGGCCCGTTCGTTCGGTTTGCATAAGCCGAATGGAAACCAACTTTTTCGTTTGCGTGTAAAGATCTGAGCAAACGCCGGCCCAATGCAAATAATACGGCGCGTATACGCAATGTACGCCAGCTCCAACTCCAACTGAAACTCAAACTCAAACAAGCGTCTTGCTTACCACGAATAACGAAATTTCTAACAAGTCGACAGTGTGAGTCAATTAATTCTTGTAAAATACATAAAAATCCAGCGAAATCCACTCGAGGTCGGCAGTCGGATGCGCTGCTTGGGCAAATCTAAAGCACCCGGTAGAATACGCCTGGCTAGATGGAGGTTGGCACTGGACTGCCAGCGACGCAAAACACCATGAAAAGTGTGTAAATAGAGAATTTTATTTATATCAGTCGCATGCTTGTTGTTGTTGCTGTTGCTGCTGCTGTTGTTCTTGTTGTTTGATTACGTTTTTATTTTTGTATCTACTTTTTTGTGTACTGGTAACTTTATTTTGTTTTTCGCTTTGGCTCCGCAGAGATTATAATTTTATCTGACGCATAAATTAAACAAACAACTTTGCCTGCAGTGCGTGTGCTTCTGTGTGTTTGTGTGTGTGTGTGTGTGTGTGTGTGTGTGCGTGTCCCAGCAGCACAGGTGAGATTTGGGATTTATAATGTGCGCTCACGTAATTGACATTGTTAAATATTTGGATTTCGTTTTTGCCAACGTTCGGCCGAACTTTCACCTTCACTTTTAAATTTTTTGTTGGTATTTATCCTTGAACCCTGTGTGTTAGTGTCCTGGCGCATAATCCGCTAGAGTTTATGGAAATGTGCGAATTCTAGTGAAATCCGGCTATTCCAATCACACTAATAATGTATATAAAGAATATTTCATTGCCCTAGAAATTCGATTTTAAATGATTTATTAGATTAAATTAGATTACTGAAATCAAATTAATTGAGATAACTATGAGTAAATTTATCAGAGTAATACAATATGTATCAATTTATTTTCATTTGTGCTCATTTCATTTGAAAATTATGTCATAAATTGGCTTATTTGGGAAATGTATTTTGTAATCTTAATTACAAAATGTTAATTTTGTATTTTACAATCACTAAATTTGGAAATTCCTAGAGTTGTTGACGAATTATAATCATCCGGGGAGCTGAAGCGTTTTAATTACCGCATAACCACTGTTTGATATTTTGTGGCAGTCGCGCGTAATGTGAGGCACCCTCTGCTTATCACCCATCCCCGAGGATCTGCTGAGATTTTCAAGCACCACTCTTCAAACTTTTGAGCTCAAGCCTAAAAAACTTAGGCCCCGATGAAAAATGAGGCGAGAAAGTTTTCTGCTTTCCGAAAAGGAAAGCCGCAGACGAAGTGCTTTCGCAGAGCTCGGTGCCGCCTGTTTGTCCTCCACTCCACGCTCCCTCTGCCCCATTGTCTGCCTGGTTTTCCAGCAGCTCTGAGGCGGAAAAAACCCGTGCCCGCACCCGCACCCGTACCCGTACCCGTTCTGGCAAATAGAGTATGCAGCAAAGTGCGCATATGTCCACACACGAATGGCATGTGAAGATTTCTTAAATCGCTTGCACTTCAGTTTGCCTGCGTTGTTTATACATTCCAAATTGCCGGTGGGCACCAATTTGTTGTTGTTGCTGCTGCTGCTGCTTCTGCTGTTGCTGTTGCAGCTTGTGGAGCGCTTAATTTCTTTGCATTTCGTTGTCACTGTCGTTGTCAACAGCCGCCTGCGCCCCATGCCACGCCCCCTAGGGCCGTGTTTCCACTCCATCCACTTTGGTGCTGCGCGCACTTTTTGCTTGTCACATTTGTGTCACAAACAGGATGCCGTCGGCGCTGGCGCTGGTGCTGCTGCTGTTGCAGGCTGGGCGGGATTGGGTTGGGGGCGGTCGGGGTGGCTGGGGTGGCTGGGTGTCAGGGAGGCCGTGGGCGTGATAGTGAGTCGGTCACTGAAAAATGTAGCACACAAAATCAACGCGCACAAGAAAATGCAATGAAAGTTGTGCTAAGCGAACGTAAAACGGAAACGGAAATCAGCAGCAACAGCAACAGCAGCGGCGGCAACACCCAAACCAACGGCTAAAAAAATAACAAAAATGTGCCAAGGACACTAGTGCAAAAAGTATTTGCACTAGCGCAGAAAAATAAAAAAAAGTGGCGCTCAAAAAGTGCGGGGCACAAAATGGTTTTGCAAAGGAAAGTCGAGCAAAGAATTGAGGCACAGCTGAGTGAAGCCAAAGCGAGGCGTAAAATTGAAAAGCGCTGCGGCAAACATTGAAGCATTGAAGCTCCACTTGCAGACTCGGAGTCGGAGATGGAGATGGAGATGGCTATGGCAATGGCAAGTAAGCCCAATAGCGATGGCCAAATAGCTGTATTGCATTTCCTATTGCTCTGGCTGTGGATCTTCGCAGGTGGTTGTAGCGCGTTGGTGGCTTAGCCAGCGATTTCATCACCAACATCCACATCAACATCATCATCGCCCGTTGCAGGCTTCTCATGCGACTTGAAGGGGCAATTTGTTACGCAGTTTTGGCTCGCCAATGACCACTTTCGGTTAAGGAAGATGAAGATGAAGCAGGCGCCCTTTTACCTGCCGCCAAGCTCGTTATTTGGCCAATCGTTGGCTGGCTATTTGTGCGCCCGTTTTTGTTTCAAAGTCCAAATTGTTTCGCATAATTTTGCAGTGCAGCCAAGTGGCGAACAGTGTCAAGCGGCAACTGCATAAATTGCCAACCGATTCGCGACAACCACTGCCACAGCCCTCCTCTTCGTTCTGCCCCTCCGACTCTGCCGCCGACTCAATGCATAAACAAGTTTAGTACGCTGCGCTGAGTGCACTCGACAAATTTGCTCAGTTTTTCGGGGCGCTGCCAAAAGGCTTAGAGCCGGCGGTTGATTTGCAAAGTTTGAAGTGCGCAGCCGGCGGTGGAGGCTGCAGCTCTGAGCTCTGAGATCTGCCAGGCAGGCAGGCAGGCAGGCAGGCAGGCAGGCATTCTGCCAATGTCAGAGCGCTTTAATTTCGCCATATTTGCTTTAGTTTTTAATAACAATTTTTGGATTACTTTGTTTGCATGCCTGCTGACTGCTGACTGCTGACACTGACTCTGATTTCAATCTCTCCGCTTTATGTGCTCTCAATTATTAATAGAATTTGTCTTTCTTTTCGCTGCGCGCACGCACTTTAATATTTTTTAAATTTTAATAACATGATGCCTTTTATTGTGCTCGCGTATTGTGCGCATTGTATTGCCAAAACCGCACCACCATAGCATACCATGCCAGGGGCTCTGGTTTTCGCGTTGGGCTTCTTTTGAGCATGAAGCTATGTCATGCGCAGGCAAAGGCAATGGCAAACGGAAAGGCATAGGGACAGGGCAGAGGCAGAGGCAGAGGCAAAGGCAAAGGCACAGCAGGCGCGCTCTTTGTTTGCTTCGCGAAATATCAAAATGACAATTTACGTACATTTGCAAACATTTATTTTATGCGCTGGCTGGCAAGCCTCACTATGACGATGATGAGGATGAGGATGAGGTTGAGGTTGAGGATGATGACGATACTTGGGCAGAGTGAGAGAGAGAGAGAGAGCGTGGGCCAGGCGGGGGAATGGGAAGAATGCTGCGCTATTTGTGCACCGGTTGCCACCGGTTGGTGTCTCTCTTTTGTGTGGGCTATCATCGCTAAGCATATAGTACAACATTATTGCAGATATTACATGGAGCGCAAGATCTTCCAGCATCTGCTGGAGCTGAAGTCACTGCAGATACGCTCCAACAAGCTGAACGAGGCGGTGCTGGTGAAGCGCGCCGTTGACGACTATCACAAATCGTGCGTGCTGCTGGGCGGCGAAACTGGGACAAGGCTGCGCCGCTACAATTTCAGCGAGTATACGTTCAAGAACTTTGAGCTCTTTCTGTACGAGACGCTCAAGGGGCTGCAGAAGCCGGGCACCAACAACTTTCAGAACATCAACGAGGTGTACGAGGAGGTGAGTCAATCTCTATTGGTACTTCCCTTTGGCATCTCAGTCACTCCAGTTGCTTTGCAGGCGGAACGGCGCCTCAGTCCCGACTACAATGCGTACGAGAAGGCGCTGCAGTGCACCACGAAGACACATCGCTGCCTCCATGCGGCTCACGCCTACACGGGCATTCCCTGTGCCGCCTACAGTAAGTCAATGTTGCTGAATGCATAAGCTGCAGAGTGAGCCCCTAAAGCGGCGCTTCGAAAGCGTGAAAACTGCCACCACTAAGGCAGCCAGACGGTCAGATGGTCCAAAGGTCATTCGGCCAGTTAGCCAGTCAAATCACTTGGCCGCGAGTTGTTACAGTTGTTGCTGCCGCCTTTTGAGTGGGTCAAGCGGATGGCCAACACTCGAACATAATGCGCCAGAGTGGAGGGTGGAGAGTGCAGAGTGGTGCGCGTGGGCGCCAAATGCGCCGACAGCATTAAAATAAATCCTAATTACGAGCAGTTTATTCATTTGGCCGAGCAGCCAAGCAGCCAAGCGCCGAGCGAATTAAAAAATATTTTATGCCTGCCTTCCTTTGGCCTATTCAACTTGTATTATGACTTCTATGCGCAGCAGCCGGACGGAGGCCAAAGGATGCGTCCGGCTTATGCGAAATTAAAAACGCATTCATTTCGGTATACTCTGTGTACAGTCATTTCAGCACCAGTAACAACAACGGACTCCAAGTCAGCACTAATCCCGCCTGAAAACGCTTTTAATCCGGAAAAATGTGCTTTGAGCGACGGCCAGCAGTCAGTTGGCATGGGGAGCGACCAATTGGCTCTTCAGCATTATAGTTGAAATGTTTTGTGCGTTGGCTTCATTTTCGTGCTCTCTTGATATTTCGTTGTTTTTGTTTGCTCATGCTTGCTATTGAGTGCAATTTCGCAGAGTGTCCTCGCACATGCGAGCACCTGGCACATCTCCCCCACGAGCACAGCGAGTCCGCGCTGCTGATGTCCTCTAAAGGCCAAAATGAAATGCAACTGACTGTCCTCTTGATGCTAGTTGCAGTTGCACTTTATTTCGAGTGCGCTCATAAAACGCGCATCCGCTTAATTAGGATCAGCTTCAGATAATTAATGTAGCACTGCTCTCGTATATGCAACTCACTCACCTCTCTCTCTCTCTCTCTCTCTCTCTCTCTCCATCTGTATTTCTGTATCTGCCAGTTCCCATGATGAATCACCACACGATGCCTAAGTTTGGCTTTGGACCGAACAAAAAGACCGGCAGCGTTAGCAGTTTTTATTTGCCAAAAATACTGAGCACTGGTCGCGCCTCCAGCGGTCGAGGAGGTCCTGGCATTGGCGTCGGCGTTGGCGTCGACGTTGGATTCGGCGGCAGCGGCAAATGCAGCCACAAAGTTGCTCTGGAGCTGTCACACGGAAAGAGTAAACAACTAATTTCACTGCCAGCGGACAAGTTGGACAGCAATAAACGTTACTATGTGACATTCACAGTTAAGGATTCTCCGGGGCAGACGGCTACTATCGAGGCGTATAAACAAAACCAACAGCAACAGCAACATCATCATCAACAACAACAGCAATCAAGCTGCGCTGCCAGCGATCCGAATGCCAAGTAGCATGCGGCGTATACGTAATATGGCATTGGCTGAGCCGCGGGCGTTGCCTTTTGTGGCTCGGCGCAACATTGCCCATACGCACTGTGTGTGTGCACTGCCCCAGCATCAGGCAGCAGGCAGCAGGCAGCAGGCATCAGCGCCGCTGCGCCAAATGCATTAAAACAATGCGACATTCTGTGCTTTTGCTGTGCATTTTTATGCTTTTTATGCGACCGCCCGCTGTCCAACAGTTTTTGTATTTCGGCTTTTTGTCAGTCTCATTTTTGTGCTGTTGTGCTGTTGTTGTTGTTGTTGTTGTTGGTTTGTTCGTGTCCTGCGCGCGCTTCCTGCATTGTTTCTGCTGCACTTTAAGATGGCCAACTGCTGATAATGGATGATGGCACTGCGCTGTTCTCTGCTCTGCTCTGCTCTGCTCTGCTGCGGCTGTCAGTTGAAGTTGTCACGCCAGCAGCGTCAGCGGCAACAGCAGCTTGAATTACTTATGCAGCCCCCTGCAGCCCCATGCAGCCACCTCGGCAACATCCAGCACCAAAACACCCAACCCCAACCCCAGCCCCAATCCCAGCCCCAAACGGCTACACATCCAGCAGTTGCTCGGCTCTCTTCTATGCTTCACTGTTCAGCTCGGTTCTGTTCTGTTTTGTTTGCTATTCGGCTGTTTGTCTGTTTGGCGCTGTTGTTGCGCTTTTATTTCACTTTTTCATTATCATTTTTTTTGCTCCGTGTTTTGTTCTGTTTTTTCGTATATTTTCTGTTGTTGTTGCCGTTGCTATTGCTGTGTACGCTGCTAATGCCACAGATAAGCGTTGTTATTAACGCTCGGCTTACCAGCACAACGCAGAAGCAGCAGCAGCAGCCAGCATGGGGAGTCGCCTCAGTTGCCTTGCCACTCGTTGCTTTTGTCCTTACTTAAAAGCAACAGCAACAGCAACAACAACAACAGCAACGGCAGCGACGACGAATGAATAAATGTAAAATATTTCAACATTTTTACTTTATTTGGAATTTTATTTACTTGTCTGCCTTTGCGCCCCATTCAAGCCGTTTGTTTTTGTCCTCCACACTTTGTATACTCTTACCGAGAGTTCTTTAAAAGTACTACGAGCATATTGCGCAGGTAGTATTAAAGCTTCAGTAGATTTAGATGTAGCTGTAGGTGTAGATAGACTTGCACTCCCCTCAACGTTCGTCAGTTAAACTAGCTGAGTATATATCCTATTCAAATGAAAATAAAATGTTGATCAAGTTCACCTAATGCAGATATATACTGGCCGTTCATTTGACTTTTGCATTGCATTGCATCCACTTCGCATTGAGTGCATTGTAAATGGAGAATAATTGTATTCAGCATAAAAAAAGAGTCAGGATTTGCAAAATTGTGTAAGGCAACAGATAGCTAACCAGAGAGAAAAATGTTTCATAAATTCGCTTTATTATAATATAATCTATATCTATAAAATGTAAAGCTGATCAAAATCAAGACGCGAGCGTAACGATTTAAAGAGGTTACTTCTCGATTTGAGCCATCTGTTGCAAATAAACGTTGAAAATGTCAAAATTTAAGCATGTTTTGATTGCCATCGCACACAATCCCACACACACACACACACACGGAGAAGAGGGGGGATACACATGGATACAACAATGAGCGACCGCCAAAACAATTGTGGCTGTCATGTCCTTGGCATAGATTCGAGCAGCGAGTCGTCGCTCGAGCTGATTGCTCCCTTAGCAGCCGCCGATGGCCCAATGCGAGCATCTGGCAGTGCATCACAGCCTGATGACAACCATTGACGAGCAGCACACAAAAACCAAAACAACAAGTAAGAGTGCTCTAGTCGGGAGTGCCCGACTGCGAGTTACCCTGAACCCAGTCCTTACACTCATTCATACTAAACCATCTGTGTGCATACATACAAATACACTCATACTGCAAGCAGTGCAAGCAGTATAAACAGTTAGATGGCTTCTTCACTGAGCCGCACTCTGTGAAAAGGTAAGTCTTAAACAGCTTCGGTGTTCATTGTCCGATCTTATTGATATTTGGGCATAATATTGTCGATAAAATGTGTGATCAAACCAACTTTTTTAATTTTTGGGGGTATTGGGGGGTGGTATCCAAAAAGTGAAATAATTGTTGCATGTGCATGCTATTCGAGAATATACATACCAAATTTGGGGCCTCTAGCTCATATAACTTTGAAGTTATGTCTCAAAAACGCTAGTATGAAATCGAAATTTATCGATAGCTTTTGAGCGGGACGAGTTATCGATAAAATAAACTTGATCTGTAACGGGAATATGAAGTCTCTAACGGAAGGACAGACGGACATGGCTAGATCGACTTGACTGTTGACACTGAAGAATAATCTATATACTTTATATGGTCGGAGATGCTTCCTTATGCCTGTTACAAACTTTTGCACAACTTCATTATACCCTGTTTACCCCGTTTTCAATAGGTTCAGGGTATAAAAATACTTTTTCTCGGTGCTTGCGATTTCTGCAGGCTGCTGCAAGCCTCGACAACTTTTGTGGCATGCCAAATTTAAGCTGCTGCTGCTGCTGCTGCAGGTTGCTGCCTACCTGGGACAAAGCCTGTGGAAGAGGCGGCAATTGATGCGATGGTGATGGTGATTGTTATGGCTGCCACGACTGCCATTCGAGTGTGGGAGCTGTGGGAGCTGTGGGGGCCAGCGCGTCAGTTACAACTCTATTAAGTTCTTTGTCAACAAGAGAGCTCAATAATTGCCCGCCTGCATCGGGGCTGTTGTGGCCCTCTTGTCTGTTTGCAGATGCTTGCCAGACTAAATGAATTTAAGGCTGACCTTAAGGCCGCCTGTTGGGTTGCCCCCTGCCAGCATTGAGTTGGGGCATTAATTTTTCAGCACTTGTGTCCCGACTAAGTATGCCTTTGTGTATTCTGAATGCCAGAAGATTTGGCGGTATTTGCTCATCTCAGCTTTAAGGTTAAGCAACGCCTGTCACAGCAAGGTTCGCAGGCGACTGGTCAACGATTTTCCAGCCTGGGACACCATTCCTCCATCCTGCGCCATTTCGATTGGCGCACTTAGGTGCAAATCTGTGGATTTATGTGGCATTAGTTTCGGCTTTCTTTCGTTTCATCCAAGCTAAAATAAAAGATTGTTTGCAAGTCCACCAAAATGTAAGTTTGTCAGCAGCTGACACCATTTATTTGCAATAGCTGACCAACAGAAAATTGTTTTAAATACTTTATTACTATTTCAGAATATTAGATTCTTTTCAAAGAAGTTTATAATTAATAAGAGCCAAAAGTTATCTGTAGAATGGCTAGAATCCAAACTAATCCCTCAGTTTTTGAGCTATCGCGAACAAACTTGGTATAGAGGCTTATTATTCAAGGATACTGAATCGGATACCTATATATTATAGCTCCCATATAACTGGAAGTCGGTTTTGTCCATTTTGTTCATGTTTTTGGTAATCAATTTGACAAATTTCAATGCGATTGTCATAAATAGAGTAAATATGCATTATTAACTGTTTTGAAATAGCGAGTGTACAGAAAAAGCTGTGAAAGCGGACAATTCTATATCACAGTATAGGCTTGAGAAATATAAGCAAGTAAAATCTGCCCAGAGATTCGAAAAGGGTATAAACAAGTGGGAAAGGATTATCTTCGGCGTACCGAAGATTTTATACTCTTTTCGAAGCTTTAGACATTGTTCAGTAGCATGTCAGAAGCAAGTAGCTTCTAAGGGGCGTTCTACTTCATTCGGCCTTTGACAACAACTTTTTTTCCCTCAGTGGCCAGTGACGAAATGTGAATAAAGACTACTATCAATATGTACACAAATATTTGCAAATCAGCTAAAATACTCTGAACAGATGAACAAACTAATATTTAAATTAAATCATGAGATTCGTAAGACTTTAAATTCTTACATGTACATGATATTTTGTATCACAAATCCGTTAACTCGAGCAGAGGTCATAGCCTAACCGTCATTTTGGCTTTCAGCTTTCGCAGGTGAGCAGGGAGCAACTACACCATAGGGATGTGTTCCTTGATATCCCGCAGTCAACAGATTGTTATCAGTTATCATCCCTAAACGATTTGCTGATATATTAGACGAAAAGTGCTACATAGGCGATATACATATGTGGACGATACTGCTGCCATTTGTTTCAGCCCCTCTCCTGGAAAAGATATAGATCTACTATCGAGTTTAAGAGTTGGACTCAGCTATGGAATATTCTCATCTCTATGACATGACCCTTGTCCAACTGTTTCTCCTGATGGGGTGACCTTAGAAGTGGTGAATAGCCAATAATAACACCACTTTAACTGGAGGCAGCAAGTCTCCAAGCTGGTGGCCAACATGAGTTAAAACCAAAACAAGAAGGGTATTCTTACCTTTACAGTGTTAAATAATATAATATTTGTCCCAAATCAAGTTTATTTAAACGTATTCAAATTACTAAATTAAATCCATAAGCAATCTTAAGAAAACGAAGATTATAGCTAACTTCTTAAGGCGACAGCATTTAGTAGTAGCCAAGTGATACATTGAATGTTCTATGATAACCTTTTGAACAGACTAAGCTACAAAGTTTCATCTTGAGAATAAAAAAAAACAGTAATAAATCCAATGCAATTTCGCAGAAATGGTATTAAAGTGTACAAAGTGCAGTTGAAAACTTTACTCGTAGTTGGCTTCAAATTTCATTGAGTCCATTGCCAGGAATGCGCAGCCAAGTGTTTTAATCTCAAATGAAAGCCAAGTTGCAGCCCATTCATGGGAAGCTGCTGGGCAACTTGCCGTGTAAATTAATGAAGGCCGACTTAGCTGACCGCCTTTCTGTTGTTTCGATTACTCGCCTCGGGCCGGGAGGGATGCGGATGGGGATGCTGATGTGGATGTGGATGGCGATGTGGATGGGGATGTGGATGCAGTCAGGAGTGCAGTTAATGGGAGCAAGTGTCGGAGTCCTTGCTGGGCTATTGACTTGGCTGTTTACGGGATTTGAGGGGTATTAATATCACTTAACCCTTGGGCAAAGTTGGCTAGAAAGTCGGCAAACTTGGCATCCATCTGAAGTTTGATGCTATGCTAAATGTGGGCAATTGAAATTGAAATTAATTTGAATGCACAAATTGGCTTTTCTTGAATTCAGTTTATTTATTAAGTATTCATTAATATTATTAACACACTCAGTAGTTTCGGCTTAATTGTAAAATATATTTACCATTTAAATTTAAATTTATTTCGCTTGTAAAACTAACCTCATCTTAAAACAATCAGTTTAGTTTTGTAATTTCTTCAGAGAAAGACAGAGAGAGAGAGAGTGAGATAGATAGGGACAGAGCGAGGCAGTTGACTAAGCTGGGCAAGAAAGAGACAATTAGAAAAGGCTCGTCTTGCCTCAGCCTGTCTCTTCTCTCCTCTTCTCTGCTCGCATCGCCTCGCCTGTCCTGTCCTTGATTTTGATCTATGGTTTAGTTTAAATTTATTTTATTACGCATAATCCGTGTATATTTTGCTAGGCTGCCATTTTCTTTTGTATATTTGATATTCACATTCACATTCACATCCATATACTATGTACATATGTATGCATGAATGCGGGGTTATTTTAGATTTTATGTATTTATTTTTAGTTGATTACTTTAGTTATTTATAACATTTACATACAATGAATTAATTTGTATTATTGTAGTTTTTATTATATATATATTCTTCTTCTTCTTGTTGATGTTGCTGTTGTAATTTGTAGTTGAATTTGTGGTTGGGCTGCTGAGTCTGTAATTTATTTAACATTTATTCATTATGCACTCAAAGTCTGCGCTCACTTTGTTTCAGCCGGCCTTTGTTTTTGTAATAGAATATTCATGAATTCATATAAATATATACCTCAGCCCCAGCCCCAGCCGCATTTATTTGCTTTGAAATTGTTATGGAAATTGCACAAGTAGAAAATGTATAAAATTGCCAGCAGGCGTGGCCCAAGACAACTAAAACTAAAACTTGTAAAATTACCAGGCATTCCGAATGCTCGCAATTCTCGAAACTCATTGGGCTGGCTTACGGATTATGGCTTAATGGCTTATGGCTTATCATTTTGCGATACTGTGTGAGTGCAATCAATTCTGTAACACATGCATACAATTTGTAGCTTAACTAATACATATGTATATGCAAATGTGAGCAACTGTGGACTTTGCAGGACCCATGTACGATTATCGGCTACCTGAACGAATTCTCGTCTGTACTTTGCAATTAGTGGTTTTTCTCATTTGTCAATAAACATTTAATAAATTGCTCGCTCGTTCGAGTCACGTAACCTATGTTTAGGTTGAGTACTTAGTTTAAGAGTTTTGGTTAAATTTGATAACTTTTGATTTAGCATTGGCTCTTGTCTGTTTATTTTTTTGGTTTGTTGCTGCTTTCTCGCTCTTTGCTCTATGAGTCGAACTAAAATGATGTAAATACTGGAAATACACACCATCTGACTATCGTCTAATCGTCTAATCCTGCCCTAACAACTAGGTTATTAACTTAATTGTTCATTATAATTACAGTTGGTATTTAACATTTAAATGCGATTTGATTCTTGCTTGCCCCTTATTTATGTACATTCGATGGCGCTGATGCAATTATTTTACTGCTCTCATTTTGATGTTCATTCCTGGGGCTTATATGAATGAGTGTGTGAGTGAGTGAGTGAGTGTGTGTGTGTGTATATGTGTTTATTTATGTTTGAATGTGTTTAATATTATTTACAAACTTCATGTTTTGATTTCAGTTACAAGATTGCAGTGTATTTATAGAGCGGCAAAGCCGCTTTGTTTTTGGTTTTTGGTTTTTTGATGTTTTGTTTTTTATTTTTGATTTAGCTTTTGCATTTCACAATGACACTTATACGAAAACGGGGCTTATGCTTATCCTTTGAATCTCACATACATGAATACAAATTGATCTGTATGCCTGTATGCATGCCTTACCTTGACATTAATATATTTAAATTTAGGCTAAAAATTTACAGCTATGTAAAATGAATTGGCCATGAAGTATTGAAGTATGTTGTTGCCTACTGTGCGCCTAAGGACGACAACGCTTTCATAGTGCCTCATGGAGCCGAGATGGTTAGTGGGCATTGTGTACTGTGGTAGATATTATTACTTATTGCAATTACTTCAGCGTTGGATCCAGGGTCGTAAATTCCAATTCGCCGCGCGGTAATATCAGATCCGGGTCTGCAATATACACTTTGGTTGGTAGGCATAAAACAAAATCAACAAGAATGGCGAGCATAGGTACATGTGTGTGTGTGTGTGTGTGTGTGTGTGTATGTGTGTATATGAGTGAGTAAGGCGCAAGTACAAATATGTGTGTGTGTGTGCATGTATGATGCGGGTGAGAAGAAAAAATAAACGTATAATTTGTGTTTACCGATTAGTTTTGCTGTTTTCATTGTTGTTATCAATATTATTGTTATTATTTGTTTTTTTCTTGTTACTTTTTCTGTACGGAAATTCACAACACTTGCAAAATGACATCATAGTATAACAGTTGCAAATGGTTTTGGCAGCAAATCAAAAAAAATATCAAAGAACATAGAAATCGTAACTATTAGCAAATATCAAAAGCGTGACCAACTGTGCGCCGATAAGAGCAACAACCAAGCAAAAAAGCGAACAAAAACAAAAACAACATCATATATAAATATTAATATACGCCCCAGCAAGCTTCCCCTAGCTGAATCGTAAACATAAATTAATTCAACGATTTCCTAATTTTTATCGCAATTTCAGACGACTTTATGTTCGTATTCATTTTATTGTGCCACATAGTAGACATCATCTTAGTTGCGCCCGAAACTCGGCTCGCTCCAGGTCAAGTGAAACTTAAGCGCCATCTAGCGCTGGCTGCTGGCGTTTGTTTACGATTTTGCAGTTTGTTATTTGACGTTCGTCCTGTCGCAGCGCCCAGTGTTATATTTTATTATTATCGCCTTTTATGTCACATTTGTGTGGCGTCTTTGAGTCATAAAGACGCACAAACTAAAGCAACGTCCAAATGGCGTCACAGTTGATATATGTGTGTGTGTGTGTGTGTGTGCGTGTGTGCGTGTGGCCTTTCACGTATACTTTCACGCCATGCCTGGCAGCATTAAAAATGTCAAAAGTTGCAAAAATGTTGCCAGCTCTGGGAGTCAAAGGCAAATAGGGCAACGGGGACCGAGCGGAAGTGTGACGACAAATGAATGAACGTTGACATTGAAGTGCCGCAGAATAACCCTGCCTGCCTGCCTGTCTGTGTGTGCGTGTGTGCGTGTGTGTGTGTGTGCGTGTGTGTGTGTGTGGCAGCATAGGCCGCATCAACAATGTTGTCAAAGCAAATTGTGTGGCATTTCTTGTGGCACATCGAAGTTGATGCCAAAGCTACCCGCAGCCTCTAAAGCAGCTACAATTTGCTTATGGTCTGCTTTAAGAGTTGCCTTAAAGCGAGAACCGCAACAAATGATGACTCTTAGTGACTTGAGTTGGCCTCTTTTTCAGTGGCTGCCATGAGGGCCTAGTCTCAACTTTGTCTAATTAGACGAGTGCCACTGGAGTGCACAAGAGCCCAAAAAAGAGGGAAAATAAACAACCAACACACACACATATATATATATAAATATTACACATACGCATATGTGGGCATATATCTTGTGGCAGCTGGCGCAAAGAGCAAGAGCCCAAGGACGCTACACAAATGTTACCCAGTTGGCGACGCGACTCATGACGCTCAAAACAAAACAAAACAACACAACACAACACAAACGTCCGGACAGACAACAGCAGCAACAACAACAATAAGACAAAAAGTCGAGCAAAATGAATGGTGCAGCATGAAATGAAACAAATGTGCACAAAAACAGCATACGCAAAAACAAACACTTTAACACACCCACACACACACACACGCACACCCACACTAGCGTAAGAAAGCTGAAAAAGTCAAACGTATTTACCTGCGCGAGAGAAGAAGGCAAACAAACATGGCCCGCAGTAACCCACCTGTCATTCAATTTGCGAGTGGGCGCCACCTTTGCGAGTGGGCTGTATGCAATTAAAAATGTTGGCTAATGACAACAGCAGCCAGCAGTCGCTGGGTGCTAACAGGCAATGTTACAGTTACATGTGGCTGCCAACAAACATTCGCATTCGCATTCGCTTTCGCACATACATATTTGAGTAGCTCACTTGCTTGACTTGAATTACGGGAACTGTCAGTGTTGAGTTTGTGTCTGAGTTGTGCCCTATACCTGAGTATGCTACCTGAGTATATTAGTACGCATAGGAAGCTGGCGAGCACAGCTTCAGGCGAGGCAAAGAGATGTTTTCCGTAATAATAGTATTTCCATTAGTATCGAATTAAGAAGCGGAGTGCAAGCAAAAGTACTCAGCGAAAGTAGTCAATGAGAACTAACTGGGCAACGAAGTGAGAAGCGAACGACAACGAGAACGATAACATTTCAACAAAAGAGCAATGCTCAAAGATGAAAATGTGCAAAGCAAGCCACAAAGGCAGCGACTCTAGGAAAATCGCCAAACTCGTGCTGAACACAAAGTGAAATGAACCGAGAAGTGGAGTTTTTGTTGCAAAATATTATTTGCAACGGCTCATTGGTTACTTTAAGGTATGTCCACAGATATTCCAAAAAAATGTAGGTCAGCGATGTGCAGTAATAGAAATATATATAAAAATTTTATATCAAAGCAATACGAGTACTTTCTCAGCTTGTTTCTTTAAACGGATGTTGTTTATCTCACTCAGTTTGCCAACCATAGGGCATTCGTAATTCGGTCAACTTTAAAGTTGTTGGCCGTCAGTTTTGCTGATTTGACGCAACAGTTCCAGGACTTTTGAAGCCGCCCAGGCACACTTCAGTCTGACTTTGGCACTTGTAAGCAAGCCCAAGTCAACTTGGTTTATTTAACAGGGCTCACTGCTTGCCTGTGCCTGTGTCCATGTGTGTGTGTGTGTGTGTGTGTGTGTGTGTATGTATGTTCATGTATGTAAGTATGTTCATGTCAGAGGGCGAATTCGGAGGTGCTTTGCAAATATGCTTGACAGTCGAATGTGAGAGTTGGCGCGCTATGTCGCGGCTCAGAGCCTGCGGCGCCTATAAATTAAAGGTTGTCAAGCAAAATGTGTAAAACAAACATAAATACAAACTGAGAGAGAGAGAGAGAGAGAGAGAAACAGAAGGAACGGCAAATTAACAAAACGGGCAAAATCAAATGTGGCTAATTTGTGACTTTTGAGTGCGGCACAATTCGCATTACAGCCAACTAATGAAAGGCCGGAGGGTGCATGATGCGTGCATTCGTCCGTATATATTAAATTAAAAATAATATCACGTATACGTCACAGCTGCCCATTTAATAATATTTGCATTTGCCATGTCGACATGCTGGCATGTCGAGCGCGCGCTTATTTGTGCTTTTTAATTTAGTGCTTTTGCAATACATAATTGAAATTTATGCAATTCAAAGTTAAAACAAAGTCTACATAAGCTCGCAAAATAAACAGAGCGAGCAGCATATTCAGCAAATTTGTTTGCTGCACACTCGGCACAGCACACGAGCACTAGTATGTAGATACGAGTGTGTATTTGCATACAACTTTGTATCTTGCTTGTGTACTCTCTTGCTGCGTGTATGGCGCTACATAACTGTATGCAATGTGTCCAAAGGGCTTTGGCGACGCACACTCGCACACATAGACAGACAACGACGTAGACACAAATACCAATTCAAATACCAATACCAGCGCACACTGTTACAAAAACGACCTCATTCGATAGCTGCCACGCACTGTGGGGCCAGCAGTTGAAAAACTAATGTTCAAAGCGCAATTTAACGAAAGGAAGTTTAGCTAGTATTTCTTAGATTTTTTCCAGCTTTATATTTGGGATATTGTGCTCAACTTTCGGTTTGTTAAAGTCGAACTTGTTAAAGAAGTAGACTATTTACTATATTTCAAAAGACTTGCCGTTGCTCTTGATGAAAAATCTTGAATATATTATTGCGACATTTATTTACATTTATCTATTCAAGCATTAATTCAGAATTTTTTCTTCTACAAGCAAAACCTTTGACAAACCATTGATTATTATTAGCAACTCGGGATTTAAATACAGTCAAGTTTTTCTGAGGTTTCAGTTTTGCAATGAAAATATCCCACTGTGGTGTTGTCGCATCTTTTCTATACAGTCAACAGGGCACTGCTGCGTTTGTCCTTTTTAAATACATTATTTAACATACCAGTATGCTATTGTCATGTCACTAGTTTGGGTATATTGATATTGCTCTCGCTATTGTTGTTACTGTTGCTGTTGTTGTTGTTGTTGTTGTTGTCATTTGCAATGGCTTTTGACCATCTATAAATTGACAATGAAAATGCAAAGAAAAGCACTGTAAGTAAATATCTTTAATATGCTTTTATTAAATCTCGCTCAGTTCCATGTTTCGATGTTTTAAATGTTGATGGCCTTACTGAAACCATTCAAAAATTCTTATTGTTGCCTTTGACCACAAGGGAAAGATTTGCTGTCCATTTTGACCTGTGCACACACTCACTCACACACACACACACACAGATACACAAACACTGATGCTGTAGCAAATGCTGTAACAATTACAGTCAGCTTTTGCAACAATTAGTAAAATACCCTAAATTAAACGATATTTGTGGCTTTATTGTGCAATTTGGCCAACAACACAGCAAATGCCAAAGACAAACTCATTTGACAAAAACATAGACAAAGACTAAACTAGAAACCAAGAAAATGCCACAGCCGATGAATGCCGACTGCGTGATACTCTGTTTCGAGCAAGTTATAGGTAATAAATACAATAATTAAAGTTAAAGTGAGCGTGTCAAATATATTTCAATTCCCATTTTTCAATGAAATCATAGTTGAGGTGACACTTTAATAGGGCACTATCATACCTCTTTTGGCTTTAAGAATGGAGTATAAAAACTGAAATTTGAGCCGAGTCAATGGAGATGCATTCGAAGTATGACAAATGCGACAAATTAAAATGTGAAATCAAGCAAATTGTTGTCTCTTCACTTCATTTGTGATATTCAAAGTTGTTGAGAAGAGGATTTTGGAATTTTTGAAAACTCGTTAAAACAGAGAGTCATGGATGCTAGCCATGGAAGATGCCTGCGTCTTTTTGGCAGTTGCAGCTGTTTTTTTAGTATTAAGTATGCATGTAGTTATTGTTTTTGTTTCAATGCTGGTTCTTGCCTTACAGCTTTCTGCACAGATTTTGTTATATAAAATTCAGTTTGCATACATTTGGGCGGCCAGGCAGCTGCCTGGCCAGCAGTGGCACAGAGCCTTGCAGCAGCTGGGTGGCTCATGGCCACGACCACGTCCGACATTGTGCCAGTGCCAGTGCCAGTGGAGTGGGGCAGGTGGAGTGGGGCAGCTCGGTGGTAGCGACTGGTCGGTTGGCTGGCAGTAACAAGCAACGGTAGCAGCACGTCGCCTAGGATGGGTTAGCGGTAACAGTGTTGAAATGCATCGTTAGTAGGGCCACAGAATGGGGAGTGAATGTTGTTTGGTTGGGTGGGTGAATGTTGCAACTTGACAAAAGTATCTGTGCACTACATTGCTTTAACTATTGGGCAAGGTATTTACAGCCCCAAGTTTAGAATTCAACTATTTTGTTTGGTGTTGAGTTAAGAGCGACCAACAGGACAGAGATACAAATAGAAAGAGAGCGGGGTAGAGCTTGAAAGGGAGACAGAGAATGAGAGAGAGAGCGAGAGAGAGAGTGGCGAGGAGGAGAGCTACTGTAAGAGTGAATGAAATACTATATAGAATACGACACTATATAGCGAGCTATTTCTAAGATACGGTCGGGGGTGTTTTAAGAATTGACTAGTACTAACTACTACATATCTAAGCACATTGTAGCAGCAGGTGAGCTAATTTGTACAATGTGAGTACATACTTCATATGTTGGCAAACAACTTAAAGCTAAACGAATCGATTGAAATGAAAAAAAACGAGAGTTGTTTCGATGAACATTAATTAGAAAATGGCATGTCATAAGCTATATCGCCAAATGAAATTAGTTTTCAATTAGTTTTTTCAATTTCAAACACAAGTAGTATGAAAGTAATTGTTTTTTGCAGTTGTGTCATTTTGTTTGAAATGTAATACGTTTTACCCTAAAATTTCAGTGTGTCTGTATGTGTGTGTGAGTGTGTGCGAGAGTGTTTGTGTCAAAATGTGTACAAACATGGCAAAAATGGAGTTGTTAACCACAAACAAGTAATGGTCAATCTATCTTACCATCCGCCAACCCATTTGAAACTAATTTAATGTAAACACACATGCACTTGTAGCTATCAAATTAATTTTAGAAAATTATAAAACTAAAACTAAAGCTGAATGAATGACAGAGTGACTAGAATGATGTGTCGATTGGCAATCGCTTTAACAGTTTATTAATTTGATTGAATTTCATATGTTTGCACTTGGTTTCATATCGCCGCGTGTGTAATCGAGAAATTAAGCTAATTTACATATCCGTAAAACATACTCATAATAAGCACTCATATGTATGTACTTACAGACTTACATACATACATACATACCTATGTACATATGAACAAGCAATTCGAGTGCATGTACTTCAAATGAATATCGAAAAAGTATTTACAGTTGAAAGGATTCGATTCAACTTAATATAATTGCAGCAATCAACTAAAACTATGAATACAAATTAATATTAAGTGCGTACTCAAACAGAACTCAAGAGGTAAAAGGCAAACCGAGTGGATGCAAAGAGAGCTAAATACGATATACATACATACATAACAGAATTGGAGATGGATACTTGACTAGACTACTAAATCTACTACTGGCTACAGTTTGTTGAGTATAGATTTTGGAATAGTACCGTTTAGACTGGGCTGCGCGTACTGTATGAAGCTCTCGGAGATGTAATGATGCGGTCCACCAACGCCCACAATGCCCCCAACGCCGCCGCCGCCAGGGCCGACGCCTCCAGGGCCGCCGCCGCACAGATGCGATGTGGCAGGTGTTATGCGTGCTCGGATCTCCGCTGCCCGTCCGCCGCCCTCCTCCAGCTCGTTCAGCTCGTCCTCCTCGATGTACATCGATGGTACATCGTTGCGCGCCGGCCTGCGTGGAAGAAAAACAAAAAGAAAAACAATTCTCACAAATCTATGAAAAGTTGTGCACACATCTACGGGCACATTGAGGTGTGCCCGCCAACAACTTGCTAATAGTTCCCAGGACGATGTCCACGTTTTCTGTTTTCCGTTTTTTAGCATAGCGGCAAATTTGTTCAAAAGTGAAACAGCGCAACCTAAGCGAGCTGCTTTGGGGCTCAACAACAACATTAGGTCAGTCAGCTGGGAGCAACTGCAGCAACTTTTCCAGCCATTATATTTTGTTCTATTTAATTGGCCAAGCGCACGCTGCGTATGCGCAATATGGCCTCTGACGATAAACCAGGTTATTCAATGAGCAGCGCTTCACTTTGTTGCGGCAGCACAGAAATTTCAATTTGTTTGCTCCTGCATCATCTATAATTGATAACCCAACCCGAGCGCAATTGCTAATTAAACCAGTTGTGTTCTTATCACTCCCAAACTTGCCGCACACAACTACGCGCTGGTGTGTGTGTGTGTGTGTGTGCGTGTGTGTTCTTAAATATTTGCACAAATACTTTTGCCACAAAAGGCAAATCGTTAAAATTTATGCATTGGCGCACGTGAAAACAAAATGGTGCGAAAGCAGCTCACCTGACAGCCATTCAAAATTATACATATGTTGATATACTTATGTGCACTTGCCACGTTTCACGTCTCACGTTCACATTTTATGCATACGATATACGTATGGGATAATTCGGATTTGGCAACAGTCAAACTACGGGGAGTTTGCTGTCGAGCCACCGTTTAATGACCCGCATACGGTTCGCTTTGAAGTGAGATGCGAGTTGTGACGAGAGGCGACTGGCGACTGGCGACTGGCAAACAATCAGCTGGCTGCGCATATTTTTAAAACTTTCTGCTGTGGCGTATTTTAATTAATATTTGCTGGGCTTTGCTTTGAAGTGGCGCCCCCGTCAAGTGCCAGCCGCTCGACAGTCGACGGGAGGCCCAAATGTAACAGAAGCAGGTGGGCCGATAATCAGGCGCCCGATACGATTAAGTGGCAGCATCAATATTGAAGGCGGGCACACAGATAGGATAGGTTAGGATAGGGTCTCCATGGATAACTAAATGACTGGTGGGTTAAGCATTACCCACACACACACACACACACACTCACACACACAGCAGTGGGAAGTTTGCCTTTCATTAGCACAGGCTAGCTGCCTTTGGCCACAGCTGACAGTTGACAGAATCCGGTAGCTGCGACCGGCGGGAGGCGGAAGCGAGACAGACGCAGTGCGACAGAGACAGCGACAGAGACGGAGCGGCTAAGCAGCTGCTTAATTATCTACTCTTTGCCGGGCGACCCTTTCAGAGTTAACGCTGATTTCTTATCTCAAATGAAACTCACTTGGCGGTGTGCTGGAGGTGTCGGGCGAGCGGCTTCCGTTTCCGGTGCACAGCACAGCACAGCACACACACACACACACAGACAGAGAGAGAGAGAGAGAGGGCGAGGCGTCGTTCATTTTGATTCTTTCCTGCTCTTTTGTGGGTCGCAGTCAGGTGCAGGTTTAATTAATTTAATTACAGACTAAGCATAATTTAGTGGGCAGCTGCGTGCTCTTTGTTTAGCCCGGCCGACAGCCTGCTTTCGGACTAATCGATTCGGGCATAGCCAGCAAATGTTTAATGAACACACCGCTGCCAGCCACTGTGGTCGTGTCCATTGATTTGAGCGCACTTTAAAGACTTAAGCCCAACCAATTGATTATGCAGCTATTTATTGCTTTAAGTCATGTATTTAATGAAAAGGTTGCGAAAAGAATGCTCCAGCTATGCTGCTATTTTGCTGCACACGTGCGCCACATAAATAATGCTGTAATTATTTCTGCAAACACAGCCACAGCCGCACAAACAATTTCATTATTAGTTTTATATGCGCTCAGCTCAAAACGAGAGCAACAAAGTTCAGACGGCTAGACCAGCGGATACTCTGGAGTTTGGACTTGGTATCAGCTGGCATTGGAACTACTTTTTATACTTATTGTGCTGAAGTTTGTAACGCATAGAAGTAAGCGTCAGAGACCCCCAAAAGTAACTGCCAGTATGCTTAGAATGACAATACAAATTGATCTAGCCATGTCCGTCTGTCTGTCTGTCTGTCTGTCTGTCTGTCTGTCTGTCTGTATGTATGCAAACTAGTCCCTCAGTTTTTGAGCTATCGCGATAAAACTTTGCACGAGACACTTATTATTCCAGGGGACAGCACATTGGTCGGAGCTGGCCGGATCGGACCACTATATCTTATAGCTGCCATACAACTGGAAGTCGGTTTTGGCCATAAATCCGATGTTTTCAAAGCAGCTGCTTTAAATTTCCTTCTACACTTGAACATCCTTATAACTCATCAATGTTTAAAATTGCAAAATGATTGAGTCCTAAATAGCGAAGATATAAGTCAATAAATATTTTGAACAAATAGGTGCATACGATTTTTTACTGCATGTGAAATTTCAGTGGTGCAGTTGGCAGAGTGAAACTGGCCTAAAAGTTCGAAAAGAGTATAGAATTTTCGATGATGATTTGAACTTTAAAAACCCATCTCAGTGGGGAGTTGATGCTGTTGTTAGCACAGGTATGTATATAACTTATAATTTGCCAAAGTAGTCGGCCATTCCGCGATCGGCCAATGATCCAGAGGTCCGACGGCTGCTTGTGCTTTAGTCTTGCGAGTTGTCTAACTTATCGGAGTGTGTGTTTTAACAAACGTGCTCGATACCGGTTGGAGCTACTATTTATGGCCTCACACACCGTTGGTATTTGAAGGTCGTCCTCAACGACCTAATTTTTGACGTAATGTTGCCACTGAATATTGGTCATGCGGTGCAAAGACTTTGTTATGGTAGCTTGAACTCATCTTAGGGTGGTGTCACATGCAGTACCCCAGCAAGCAGTACCCCAGTTTAGCCTTAAATAGCCTAACCTTGGCTTTTAGGTAAAGACCACTTTCTGGTCTGAGGAGCCAGTCCAATTGCCCCAGTTTTTTGTTCACTGCTCCACAGACTTGTTTAATATTGGAACTACCTGTTAGACGGACGCGTGCGTTTACAGGATATGTATATGCTCAACTTACCGCATGCTCTTGCGCACCTCCTGCGGCTCAGGTGGCCGCGGCCGATGCCGACAGACAACAACGATGCCGGCCACGATAATTGACGTCACAATGACGGCGCCTATCGCCACGACGGTGGCCAGTATGAGGAGCGTGGACTCCTTCTCCGGTCCGCTGCCAATGCTGGCGCCGGCGCCGACGCCACTGGAGCCGCTGCTGCTGCCGCCCACATGATGCGTGGTTTCCGCGGGCGTTGGATCCTCCGAGAGTATAGATTCATCTGTAAGATAAAACCGAACGAGAAGTGAACGCAGGTTAGACATCAAGTAGTTTCGTTTGCAGGGCAGACTGGGCACAATGATTTGTTATTTGCCCGAAATTAGTCTGATATTGTGGAAGCTGCCTCCGCTATTTGCCATCTTTTCTTTTTTTTTGGCGTTTCATTGCCATTTATTTATTCGTTGTGTATTGTTTTGTTTCGTGTTGTTTTATTTTGCGACTCTGTGTGGGTGTGGGTGTGTGTGTGTGTGTGTGTGTATGTGTGCTCACGTTTCGCCTTTTGCTTAACTGATTGCTTTAACTGTTTTGCTGTATTTGTTTATGGGGCTTTCTGTTTTCTTTGCATTTGTCGTGCCATAGCTGTAGCAAATTGTGTTGAAAATTGAAATTAGCCCAATTGGGCAGGCGCTTGTGCGATATGCGATGGCGACCCATTGAGGGTCGCAAGGAGGGATTGCCAGGACCTCGACACGGCTTTAATTGCTGGCCGCTGCCGGAGGCATCGAGATTGCCAAAGCTTTGCCAATTATTAGCAGCATGTGAAGGGCATTGTTTATATTTATTAGATTTTCAGCAGAAGCGGAAATTGCAACAGCAAGCTCTTTGTAAGATGATCCCCAGGCCAGATTTATGCGATACATTCATCTTATCTCAGACACCGAGCCCACCCACTCACCCACTTACCCACTCACCCACTCACCCAATCAGCCACCTGGCCAACAGAAAGCCCTTGCCCCGCCCTTTTTACTCAGCTGCTATGCAGCATTTCCGCTCCATTTGCGAGCTCCGAATTGAAACACTGCCAAGTGGCTGCTCTGGCGGTTCTGGGTTCTGGGCTGGCTTTTGAGGCGAGCATTTAGGTGGAAATCGCCTACACCTGCGGCTCAATTTAATTTTTGTGCTTGTGCCAGCCATTGAGCTGTTGGCCTTGCCAACGTTTTTCTTTTCAATAGTCTTCGCAGAAACTCCGTCGTTTCTATACAACATATACCCTATACATTCCAAGATCTCCAAAAGCCTCAACTTTGCCGAAACTGGTAAGATACATTACAATCTCCTAGAAAAGACTTTCTAATATTTCAATTCTCGTTACTTTTCAGAGCTAATCAGATGTTCGATCCCTAGGCCTTTATATTCATGGCTTGTCCTCAATATCAATTCCTCATTTAAAGATGCTATTTAAATAAATGTATCTCCATGATTTCAAGCTGGCATCTATATTTGGATCAGGGTTTCCATTTAAATTGAAAACAAAGCTTTTCCCGGTTAAAATTCATAATTCAATCCGAGCTCAAAGCTCAACAGACTGAAGCCCATAACTTAAAAAAAAAGGAACCGGCATGGACTTTATATTAGGTACACCTATTGTTAAATAAGCTTTGGCTTATAATACATTGGAACTGACTACAGAATATCTTGTAGTCGACCTTTTCTGTGTCACCAGTTGCTTAGCATTGGTTGCTTGTGGCTAACCGATTTGTTTTCATACGGCTTACAAAATTATTTGCTGCTCATCCTACCTCAACTCAAGTGAGCACTTTTCATGCCGTTTTTCTTTTATAAGGCTTTGAAGAAATGAATTGCAATAAATACGCCAAATGTGCTTTTTATTTCACCGTGAACTGATTTAAATCAGCAGCAAAAATCAGCGTCAAGCGTCGACGGATTTTGCCTTATTCTCACGTAAACATTGTGACTCCATAGCGACTGTCTCAGCCTATTTATTACCAAGCACCCACACACAGTACACACCAGGTAGTCAGAGGTTACCCCAAGCAATGTGTAAACAATAGAAGAAGCGTAGGCGCACACTAGCGCCCACTGTTAAAATTTCGCATAAATTACTCGTATCGCAGCCTTCAAGGGATCTTTTCGCAGACACTGGCTGCCTGACTGGCACAGTGGTAATCACAGTTATTGTTCCGAGGCCGAATGGACGCATTGCTGTTGCCCTTAATGTGGCCGCAGTACATTGACAGATGGGAGGTGGCGTTGGGGTGTTAGGAACGCCCGAGGAACTGGCTAAAGTGATTCACAAATTCAGTGGCCGAAACTGACCTGGCCGGGGAGTAAGGCGCATTTAATTGAACATTTGCGTATGAAGCACAATTAGGTGCATTAAATCGGTCAATATTATATGTGATTTATGGGCGACTCGAACTGTGCACCGTTAAGGCAAATGGAAATGGCCAGAAGAGTGTGGCAGGCAATGGGAAACGGGAAATGGGCAAAGCAGTCGCAGAGACTGCAAATGAAAATGAAAATGGTAATGGAAATGCAGATAAAAATAAAAATCAGCATGAAAATAATGACAAAGTTGTAGTTGTTGCTGTTGTTGTTGTTGTTGGAAGAATATACGTACAGACGCAATGGATGAGTGCGAATGCGAAACGAACAATAAAAGCAAAGTGTCTACGGCGCCCCGTTAAGCAAAACGAAAATTGAAGCAATTTCGCTTCGCCTTCTCGCTCGATGGAATGAAATAAAGAAGGGCATTGCTAATGACACACACACACACATACACACACACATGCACACGCATACGCACACATGTGACCACACATAGAAGCACACACACACACGAACAGTTGTTGTTATGTCGTTAAGAATGGGAAAAATGAAGAGGCTGTAGCGGTACGCCCTTGCGTATACGTAATATGCGTGCCTCACTCAGCGCCATTGATGGAAAATGCTGAAATGCTTTACGCATCGCTGCATAACTCAGTCAGTGGATTAGAAAAGGGCGTCCTCAACGTCAAACCTACAAGCTAGTCAGCCAGCCAGCCAGCCAGCCAGCCAGCCAGCCAGCCAGCCAGCCAGCCAGGGAGGACATCAGGTTCCTTTTTGGGCAGTGCGTGGGCCATGTTCACAGTTTTCGCGGCGGCTGATTGAAGACGATTTCCTTGAACTAGCGTTGATTTGAAAATGCACTGAAGCGTTGAATTAGACAGCAACGTCAATTGCTGCCAGCGAGCAACTACCAGCAGCCAACTCGGAAAACCCAACTCGGATAACTTTATTGGAATAGCCAAAGAGTGACCCACACACACACACACACACACACAGAACTGGCAAAGGCAAATTCTGTTTGGCAATTGCCAAATATTTTGACACACTTTATGTGTGGGGCTTTTGTTTTGGTTTTCTTTTTGTGACTCGAGCAGTAGGGTGCTTGGGTCTTCGGCTATTTCGGTTACTTGGTCACTAGCTTACTTGGGGTAGTCGGGTACTTGGGTAGTCGGGTACTCACCATATGGTCCCAGTTGTGCAGCCACGCGCACACGTTCAATCACCACCGGCGGCTCGCTGCGTCCCTTTGCGTTGACGGCGTAAACTAAAAATTGATATTCACGTCCCGGCTCTAAATTATTCAAACGAAATTGTGGACTGTTCTCCTGCATGCGAAAGATGGGTGCAGATGTAGCCTGAAAAGAGCAAAAGCACAGAAAATACACGAAAACAAAATGAGAATGTGTAATAAATACTTATACATATCCGTGTGCTTAAAATATGTTGTGATAACCAGTTGACAGTCGCATCTATTTATATGTGTCTCTACAGATAGACATATGTCGTATTCGTATTATAATATGCTGGCCATATGGCTTGGCAAGTGCACGCGCTACAAAGTATGCTATGTTTATTTGTTGCCAACTTTTGGTCACCATAAGTTTCGACACACGCCCAGCTGCAGAGAAGGACAACACAGCGCACACACACAGAACACAGAACACATAAATAATTATTCATGCCTAAAAATGTGTTCGGATTGCAAGTGTGCGGGCTGCGGAGTGGGATTCGTGGGCATGCCACATTGTTCTGACCAGGACGCTGTCTGAAATTTTAAACTGAATATCCGTTTGCCGTAATGGGACACAATCGAGTGAGCTTCGTTGGTTACGCACAAATTCCCACTCAAGTAAGCGTAAGTAATTTATGTTGTCCTTGCGGCGCTTCTGCCAAACCCCTCTCCTCTCCTCCCCATCGCCAACCCATTGCCTGGGCTGCTGTCAATGTGGCATCCCCGAGACCCATTTTTATCTAGCGTGAAACTTTAAAGCTGCAAACGTCCAACGTTGGTCAGAGTCCATGTCCTGCTCATCATGCTCCCTGCCTCCGCCCCAACCCCAACCCCAACCCCGACCCCAACCATCGCTCTGCCCAGTTGTTGCTTTGCGCTTGGCTACTTTGCTAATAATCTCGCCCGGCCAGCGCTTCATCAGCAAACCAAGCAACTTGCCCCGATTGCGTACACAGTTCCTCGCCCCTTACTGTTATTCACTCTCCACCAGCCCCTCAGTGAAGTTGCTGAAAGCGACCAAACGAAATGAAATGAAATTTTCATATGATATTCTCTTTTACGAGTGACAGAGATAATTTAATAACTCAGCATGTGTTTGCCGCGTTGGCTTATGGATGATGTAGTCGTCCGTCCGTCCATCATGCTACGTCCTGTGTCGCCCGTTCAGTTGGTTAAACTGCTTGCCTCGAATGGAAACTTATAGCATTAATAATGTTGTCCTTTTTACGCTTGAGCCCAGTGGCTCAACCCGACTGCCTCGACTCAAAATCATATTCATTAATAATTCAAGCAGAAAAGTCAAAAAGGACGAGCACACTAATTGACCAGACGGATTTCAGGCGCTTTAACCTGCTCGCTCAGCTGTCTCGTTGCTCATTCGCCCGCCAGTCCGCCAGTCCTCCAGTCCTCCAGTCTTTCTGGACGTCAACAGCACATGCCGACCAAATTTGTTTGAACTCAATTGTTCGGACTCACCTGATCGTTGAGCGTGGATATCTCATTGTCGGCCTGGCCGACCGTCTCGCCAAACTGACCCTTGCCCGCCGCCGCCGACTCGCTGGCATACAGCAAATCGCCGCCAACCACCTCCAGCATGAAGTATTGCGAGAGTCCGCCATCGCTGCCCGCCACACAAACCACCTCGAGGATGGTATCGTTACGTAGCTCGCAGGCCTTTGGCGCCTCGGGTGCATCTATGGATGAGGAGTGAGATAGTTACTCATAATGAACTCAATTGCAGGGTCATTTACAGCTAGCATTGGTAACAATTTGCATTTCGTATGTGTGTATATGTGTGTCGGTTTATGCAAATAAAGGTGTGGCAGCGGCCACGCCCACAGTTTGCATTAATAATGGCGAAATTTGGGCAAAGGCGTGATAATGATAATGATATGAGCCGCAGGTGCATGTCGTCTAGTTAGACCGCGCACTCTGATGATTATTTGCCAAGGAGCTGGCTGCTGTCTGCTGTCTGCCGTCTGCCGTCTGCTATACTCACACACTTGCACTTACCAATTATGTAAGTAGATCCTTAGGTGTGCATAACAGATAGACTCACACCGACACCGACACCGACACCTACACACCTACACATCGACACATCGACACCAATACAAACACGAACACCGGCGTCTTGTTTGAATTGCACACAATGACTGCATCTTAGGACAAGCTGCAGGCAGTCAGCAGAACGGGCACATCGGATGTCGGGGGGAGGATCGGATGTCGGGGTATGTGGGGGTGGGGGATAGGTGGTAGGGTAACATTGTGCTTTACTTACTTGCTGGCAGTATGTGAACCAGACACGGCGCCGTTTGCCTGCCCACCGCATTGCTGGCCCAGCAAGCGAGCGTTATTAACTCGGAGTCGGTTTGCGGCAGATACGTCACAGTGCTGGCCAGTCCGTTCGATTGTATCCTGGAGTTGAGCACCTGCAAGGAGAGCGGCAATAGGATTACGTATCGTTCTGCAAACGTAGGCTAAATCATTGAAGCCTCGCAAGAGCCAGACAGAGACTCAGACCAAGTCGGACAGTCGGGGCAGAGAGTGGGACAGTCGGAGGAGCATAAATATTTGAAGGCAAATAGGTTTTTATTGCAATGCAAACAGTTGGATAAGTCGAAACGAGTCGAGTTGAGCCAAGTTGAGTTCAGTGCGGGTCCAACAGGGACAACAGGGACTAGCTGTGGACTAGCTCTGACTCCAGCTCACAGGATTTTCGTGCAGATTTTCAAATAACTTTTGCGGTAAATGAATTACTTTATTTATTGTGCACAGCTGTCCCAGTCCTGAACGGACTCACATATGCATGACTCCTATGACTCCTCTCTGCCAGCTTGGCAGTTTTTGAACTCAGCCCCACACACCTCACACCTCGCACCTCACAAAAGCGTAGCCAAAAGCGTAGCTGCCACAGCTCCCGCTACTATGCTACTATCCCAATGCACAATTTATACATTTTGATTAAATTTTAATTCAGTCACGTACAAAGTTGTTGCGTCTGATTCCCGTTTGGCTTGTGTTCGTCAGGCTGCTATTGTTGGGCGAGAGTCCTTGCCAGCTACCAAGTATTTAACACAAGTTTTGCTAATAGCTGGCCACCTTCGGGCTGCAAGTTTTCAGCTTTCCAGCTCTTGAATCAATAATTTTAGCCAAGCTCGGCACAAAATCTGTATGTGTGTGTGTGTGTGTCATAGTTGAGGCACGTCTACCGGGCGTAATCACAGTATTCCAAGCTCAGTTTTGGCAAAACTAAGGAAGACCTGCTCAGCACTTACCGGCGACACATTCCGTGTATTGTTGTAGGTCCAGCTAAATCGGACCGATTCTGGCGGATCGGCATCCACCTCGCATTTGACCTGTATCGAGTGCATGTTGATGGCTCCAATGGATGTCTGCTCTGTGCCGGGCTTACATCGCGGCGAGACTGAAAGAAGAGAGAACCCAATGAGTATCGCAGGGGGCATGCCAAAGAAAAGCCGTTAAGCCGCACAACATTTCGTTTTTAAATTTCTGTTTTCAGCTCTCGAATATGGAAACATCCACACTCAGCACCAGATCGCCTGCCCCCAGTGGGCAAACAGTCTGCACGTCTCAGTAGTTAAGCAACGCTGCCAGAGAGTACACAAAAAATGAAAAATAAATGCAGAGAGGAAGCTAAATCCAAGAGGAAGTCGAGTCAGCTACATAGCCTTGAGCATAGTAATTAACATGTTTCCGTTTCATGAACGAGGAGCTGTTGTTGCCTTGTTTATCCTAAATAGCGGGTAAGACTGTATGAATAAGGGTGTGTGCGTGTGTGTGTGTGTGTGTGTGCTTTTCTGTGTGCGACTGGCAGGTATTGAATAAGATGTTGCCGAGTTTACTTTCACTTGACTGTAAAATGAGACTAGATATGCGGAAGTTACTCTCCAGCCCCCAAGGGTACGTCTCTGTCTCTCAGTCATGTGCACACATACATACATGAATACGCAAGCCTGCACTATAGCCATATAGCTGATTGTGTGTGTGTGTGTGTGTGTGTGTGTGTGCGTGTGCGCAGAGTTTGGCGTTGAAAGGCGCCTTTAAAATGTAAGTCACGCCAAGGCTGATAAGTATTTGAGGCTTTATTACTTGGCGCTGTTATCACAAGTCGACTGCAACTCAGCGCAATATGCTTAAGAGTACTTGCTCTGTGCGTAAACGCATGTGTGTGTGTGAGTGTGTGTGTGTTGAGATACTTGTTGCATGTATGTGTGCAGAAGTTGAACGAGTGTTACCCACAACCCAATGCTGAGAGTTATGGTCGCCAGGCAGCTTGAAACTTTCATATTTCAAAATATAAACTACTTAAACTGTCGTCCAGGATAAAAACGCATTTCCGACTTTTGAGCACTGAGAAATGAATCAGTTTCCTTTATAGATTTACGTCCTCTAAGAGGATTGCTGATGGCATTTGATGTCGCATAATAATCAGGACTACAGCACAGCAACAAAGTGTGTACATTGATAGTACTGTTGAGAAGAGTAATGAACTCTAGAATATGTAATCATTGCGCTTAAACGAAATGCTTCCAGTGAAATGAAGTTGAAATAAAGAAATATTTCATAAAATTCGCTAAACTAAATATGCAATGTTTTCATATAGCAACTTGGTGGAATGATAAACATGACTACAACGGCTAACAATACGTTCAAATGTGTACCTTAAGGCGTTACATATTGCGTCACAGATTTGTGGAGCCCTCTGCAAGGGTATTGCACAACGGTGCTCTAATCAAACGAACAGGTGAAGTGAATTCAATTTGCGATGGGTGTCAGCTGGACAAGCACCACTTGGGCACTTGGGCACTGGGGCAACACTTGAGGTCCAAGATCGACTGATTTATGTAGTTCAATCATTTCTATATGCAAGCCACATTAATCACATGGTAAAAAATTGCTGTCGGCTGTCGGCTCCCCAAAGGCAGTGCGTGAGGTTTATGAAAAAGTTGGCACAGCCAAAATTGCTAGAGTTAAATTTATAGCCGAAACTTTTCGGTGTGTAAATCAATGGCGGTTATTTAGACTGGTGGCAACAACAATTTTACAATTGTAAACAAGCACGCACACACACATATATATACACTAAATCAGACGCACACAAAGAGTTGGGTTATGTATCATTTCTAAGCAATTTCCTCATCCGCTGCGCAAGTTGGCAACTTTAATTTTATTTGATGCTTTTTTTTCGTTCGTTTTTGTTGCTATGGGCATGAGCTGCAGCAAGTTGATTTTATTTTGCAACTTCCGTTTCCGTTCCGCCATGTTACTTCATCATATTGTTGTGTGCTGCCATTACCACAGCCACAGCGCCATGGGCGAGAGTGCTGTTACTATTACAATATACTACTTTCTATATCGAGCCTGCCAGCTGCAAGGCTGCTTACTGCTCACTGCTCACTGCTTACTTACACTGCACTTTCAGGGTGAGGCTGGAGCTGCGCGTCTCCCCCTCCGTGTTGGTGGCCCCACAGGCATAGGCACCCGCACTCTCCCGCTCCAGTTGCGTCAGATGCATGATTTCCGTGCTCTCGCCAGACATACGCATGCCCTGAAATAACATAAAATGGTAAAGCAAGGTAAGGTAAGGTAAGTTAAGTTACGGTAAGGTTATGAGCATTTCGAGTGCGAGTGCATCTGTACATTGTAAGTGCAGTCTCTGTCAAGGGTTTGATTAAAGTTTATGCAATCGATTGTTGGGCTATCAAACGAAAGCCGCTTTCTTACGAAGTCTCCACTGCAAACGAGTGCATCTTACAATGTTCGATATGAAGGCACACGCAAATACAGATGTTTCTTGGCAAATGCTCAAGGTAAATCAAAAGAGTTGCAAAACTTTGAAATGCTTCCATATATACGATGCAAACAGTCAGGCATAATTTACAGACTATCAATACAACCGAAATTCAGCATATATATGTATATATAGTTAGTCAATCGTCTGAATTTCTTTTAAACATATATTTTGAAATGAATTTGAATTGTGAATATGTTGTGAATGCGACAGCATTAACTACTGTCTTGAAATCACTAAGCATCAATTTTGAAGGCAAGCTAAGTTTCATAAAAGTTATATACATATATATTTATATAATTTGTATACCTTTCAAGATTTAAAATTTTGTATGCCATAATACATAAACATTAAGTATTTATACTTTTAATATTTGTTAGCCTATTCAAAGTGACTTATTATATTCCATCGATATGGCCGCTATAGTTTTGCAGTACTTCTTCAAGGCAAATGCATCTTGGACAAGTGGGAAAGGATTATCTTCAGCGTGCCGAAGATTTTCTACTCTTTTCGAACCTTGAGACAATTTTCACTCTGCCAACTGCACCACTGAAATTTCATATGCTGTAATAAATTGCTTTTGTTCTAAGAATTGGTATCATATGAATATAAATTTCTTTGGAAATATTTAATTCATTGGAAAGTTGTATGGTAGCTATAAGATATAGTGGTCCAATCCGGCCGGCTCCGATCAATCAGATGTATGTTTGAATAATAAGTATATGTGCAAAGTTTCATCGCGTTAGATTTGAAAACATGGGATTTATGGCCAAAACCGACTTCCAGTTGTATGGAAGCTATAAGATATAGTAGTCCGATCCGGCTGATTCCGACCTATGTGCTGTCCCTTTGAATAATAAGTCTCTGTGCAAAGTTGTATCACGATAGCTCAAAAACTGAGGGACTAGTTTTCATACATACAGACAGACAGAGAGACAGACAGACAGAGAGACAGACGGACAGACAGACGGACATTGCTAGATCAATTTGTTGTGTCATTCTAAGCATACTGGGGTCTCCGACGCTTCCTTCTATGCGTTACAGACTTCAGCGCAAACTTAATATAATATTTTCTTCGAAAAGAGTATAATTTTATTATTATTATTTATTTGTGAGCAAGCGGGGTTGCCAAATTGCCAAAGAACATTTGGTTGCACAGTTGCTACATTCAACATACACATGTAAATACTATATGCATTATTCACACATAATTCGAATGATTTTCATTCCAATTGCATTCAATAGAATGGTCAACCGCTTAGCCTCAGCGGCCAAAATCGCTTTTGTTCATTTGTCATTAGCTCAAAAAGGAGAAGTCGGTGACTAAATGGCCACAGAGTGCTTTGAATAATGTTATGGTTTTGATTGGAAATCGATTAAAATGCTATTGCAGCGTTGCCATGGGCACTATGCAAACTTTATGAATTGTTATATTTTTGTAAAGCTGCATCACACACCGAATTGCATTCGCTTCACCCGCTCAATTAACGGCCAACAAAATGCATTTGGAAATAAATTTTCCATAATTGTTTGGCGTCAAATGCAAAAGCTCACTTTGTACAGCTGTCAAAACTTAAATTGAATAAATTCACACTGAACATTTAATTGAAGCAGATTCGAGTTGCATGTTTATTCATTATGATACCCCGTATTCAGAAGAATGGTTAAGCAACTCTCTTTTATAGGAATGCAAATGTATGTAAATGGCAAATATTGTTGGTTGCATATGCTGTTATAATATGATAAAAGGTATCTCCCAGTCGGGAACTGTATGCTCGATTTTTTCTACCAGAATACACTATATGCAGTGAAAAACTTTAAAATAATTTTAGTAATATGTTAATTTGCAAGTAGAATTAAAAACCCATGCAGTTAACTCTGCTGAGCGATAAGGCTAATTGCTGTTGCATTATGTAATGCATTTTTAATGAAATTTACGCAAAGGCAGCCAACTGCAATGCTTTAATAATGATGAAGAGTTGAATTCCCGGTTCCTGAAAAATTGACACCAAAGTTCCATAGCTATTTAGTCAGAAAGAGAGAGAGAGAGAGAGAACAGCTGATAAAGGAAATCTAAAACGAACTGACAACCGAGGAAATAACAAAGTGTGTTTTCTCTTTCCATCTCCTTATAACTTTTTTGTGAATATCTAGAGTGTCGTTTTTCATAATTTTTGCCGATTTTCGCTTTTTTGTTTGTTTACAATGACTCTGACAATGGCAAATGGCAAATGACAAAAGGCAAAAGACAAACCCGAAAGGCGAAAGTCAAAAGACGTATGACGAAATGCCTTAAATATTAAAAAGTTTTTTGCGCCAATGCTGGGGGATAATTTGTTAAACGCCAAGCGACGAATATAATAATAATGTGAGCGCAGAAATATGACTTAATGCCACTGTCTGCTTGTTTGTGTTTGGGCCTATGAAAAATGATGATTTGCCCATGTGAACGAAACTGTCAAAGGTTGTCAAAACCTTGCAGCAATAACAACAACAACAACAACAAAAACAACAGCAACACAATACTGGGATGCCGAACAATGGCGGTCAAGCTTTGTGGCTTTTATCCGAGCATGAATGACATGAATGACATGAATGGCAGGCGGTAGGTAGTTGGTAGTTGGTCATTGGTCATTGGTCATTGGTCAATCTCTGGCTTATTTGTCGCATGATTAATGCTTTAATAATTTTCAATACGAGGCAACTTCAATCAAAGGCATAATGAACAATTATGTTAGGGGATGACCACATTTGAGAAATGGATCCACAATACGCCCTCAATTCCGCATACATGGCTTAAAGCTTCAAGGCTGGCTGTGGCTCTTGGCTGGTGGCCACTTGGTAACCGAATAGGCCACAATACTTTGCGCCCGGCATTGCTGTCTTATGAGTGGGAGTTTGCCCGCAGCGCTGCAAAATTCGGCTACTGCAAACAATTTCGGTAAATTAAATTAAACCGCAAAGTGTCTGCTTAAGTTGCCGCAGGAATGTCGACAGTTGGAAGAAGGGGACAAGCAAACAGCTGGATGGGGCGGACTCGAGGCAGCGGCAACTAAGCAATTGATAATAAAAATTGCCAAAGTGTCTGCTGTTTGATATGCGCAGTCCAGAGAGAGCGAGCCCAGTGGATTGGAGTAAGCGAAATTGATGAAAATCTGTGGCGTACTTACGTTCTTGAACCAGGAGTAACTGGTGACCGGTGGCCTCGCATCCGCACGGCATTTGAACGTGACATTTTGGCCCTCGGCACGTGTTACCATTCGGCTGGGATCCTCGTTGGCCAAGTGCACCGACACGGTGGGCGGATCTGCGGAATATAGCAAGCACAAAATAGAAAGTAGGAAAAACAACTGGCAGTGGATAAGTAAGTAAGTGAGGGCGTCAAATCTAATGAGCGCTGCAAATAGCCGGATAAAAGTGCAAATAATAAACGCAAATGGCTCATAAGGTGAGCGGAGAGCTCGAGCCTAGTCTGCGTTGCCTTATGTAGTTAACTCAAGCTGGCTACGCACACAGCACGGCCCTAAGGAGCTCGGCTGCTCGGCTGCACATCCTTTGTGGCGCACTGTACACGGCCTGGCCGACTGGCCATAAGCCAAATGGGACTATTAGTTACGGTTGTAAAAATCTAATACGCGACCGAGACTGGCGCCAAGCGACAAGGACTCGTGTCCGGCCGCCATCTTGTGTGCGGGTGGACAAAACTATGGGCATGGGCATGGGCATGGCCTGGTCTGGTCTGGTCTGGACGAAGACACAAGCAGCAAAAATTGCTGACGTTTATGGGGGAATTATTAAAAATGCCGCACGAAATTAAACTGAAATGAAGTCTGATGTCGCAGAGTGCAGGTAATTTAATTTGCTGTTGTTGCTGCTGTTGTTGTTGCTGTTGTTGTTGTTGGCTGCGCTTATGATGGCAGGAGTAATGTGAAACGGAAGCCGGAAGCGGATGTTGCAAATATAATGGTGGCTAGGTGAGCACCGGAAACAGCACAGTGAAAATTTAATCAAGCCAAGTCGAAGGCAGTGCAAAGGCCAACAACGGCAACGACAACAACGACGATGACGATGATGATGATGATGATGCTGATGCTGATGATGGCTAAGATGATGATGTCCTTGTCGAGGACGACAACATGACTGCATTTCATAAGCAGCTTAACGTCTAGAGCAGTGAGCAACAGGTGAATGCTGCCGGGAGGCCTAGAGGGCTGCAGCCTCTACATCCCTAATCAAATTATGTTGCTGTGACCCTAATACGCTTCTAATTGGACTTGCCTCGATACGCACAAACACAGAGCTAACCAAAGGCTGCTGCGCTGAAAGGATGTGAGGATATGAGTAGCACTGTGTGTGTGTGTGTGTGCGTATCGAATTGTTGACATAATTGGCAGTATGGCCAGAGTTCATTCAGCAGCATGTTCTGTATTCTGTATGGTGTATGGTGTATGGCGTATGGTGTATTCTGTATCTGGTTCGTACTGGCTGTACTTACATGCCACACGTATAATGCGCTTGTCCTCGATGGCGCCGCCGGAGAACCAAGGATTCGTCGCGCGGCACGTCAGCTCGGCATTGTCGTTCTCCGATGTTACCTTCACCGTCAGTATGCTCGTCGTAATGTTGGCATCCTGCAATATGCGAAACAGAATAATAATGTCATATTTTTCAGATATTCAGCGCTAAATTCCCTTTGTTCGGGTATTGTCAGCTGCGAGTCGATCTGGCAATTCTAGTCGAGTCTTACTCTCGTGCCGAGTAGCAGCGAGTTTCAGAGTGTTGGGTTACGATGGCGCTTGCCAGAGAGTGCTGGCCATCAACGTTTGGCCAACAATCGAACTGAGGACAAAAGCCATGTGTATAATGAGCAAATGTTGCACCACTCGAGCACACACACACATGTGTGTGTGTGTTTTTTGTGTTGTGCTCGAAGTCTGCCGTAAGAATCGGTTATGCACGAGTTGCCTAATGCCAGTCGACATTTGGCTTTGCGGCAGCCTCAACTGCTCACGTTTCCCAGCCCAGCTCCAGCTCCAGCTCCAGCTCCTGTCTCTATCCATTTACATGGCATAATTAGAAAGCGAAAAAGGCAATGGCAAAGGCAAAAACGGATAACTAATGGATGCCGAAAACCGAGCTGTCTTTACACAGTGCGGTCGCATGTCTTACAAATGCTCCGCTTCTCATTTTTCCGGTGGGGCACTGAGCACCGAGCAATGGGCAATGGGCAATGGGCACAGGCAAATGAAGTCGTCCTGCATGTGAACTGGAGCTGACAAATTCAGGCTGGATGCAAAAGATTGCGATGGGCCACTTAACAAATGGACTGACTGACCCCGTCTACATAAATTCAAATAAAAATTCGCACATTAGTCGAGCCAAAGTCCTTCGTCTAGTGCAAATTTGTATAGCCTGCTCGAAACTTTTCGGCAGTGCACTTAATCAAAGAAGTCCAGCGGGGGGTCCTGCTACGGGGGACAGGTCCCGTGTAGCTGTGTAGCTGTGTAGCTGTGGCTGCCAGCCAGTCGGACGACGGCCACTTGAAGTCAACTTGTCTGCAGGTCTGTGACTGCAGCAAAACTTTGCCCGGCTCACGTCGCCTTTTAGGGTCAGCCAGTGGTCGACAATGTTGCTGTAGAAGTTGCACTTCAGAGGTTATTAAGCGGCGCACAGTAGCTCACAGTTCGCTATCCCTCCCCCGCTCTCTCTCGCTCTCTCTCTCTCATACTCTGTGTGTGCGTGTGTAGCTATCAAATGTCAAACGTGGAAAGCAAATTTGTTGGCAAAAAGTTACGCTGCCTTTGGGAGGATTCGAGTGCTACACTACAGCAGCCAAAGTGCTTGCTTTTCTATTTGCTATTTTCTATTTTTTATTGGCCTGGGCCAAATTTCGTTTGACAATTTTGCAGCTATTTGATATGAAGACAGCAGAGACAGCACTTACCTCCTTGTCATTGTGCACGGTGACCTCGGCGTTGCGTATGGGCTCGCCATCGAGCAGCCAGGCGATCTTGGCCGAAGGATACGAGCCCCAGGACTCACAGCGTATGGCAATCGGATGGCCGGCAGTGAGCAGATCGTTGGGCGTTATGATCTTCACGCGTACAGGTTTCACTGTGTATATGTAATTGAGGTTTAGGTTTAGGTTTTGGTTAGACAGTCTTGGACTTGGACTTACAGTGCACCTGGACGGTGACATCCTTGCTGACCGGCTCCAGCAGGCGTGTGCCCTGAGCACGGCACTCGATGCGCGCCCCATAGTAGTCGCGTGTGGTGGTGCCTATCAGCAGCTGATTCACCATCACGGTGGCACCCTCCTCGACCGAGGTGTGACTGGTGCCAATCAGCTCGTTGCCATCCCACCACCAGGTGACCTTCGGTGGCGGTCGACCTGCAAGAGGAATGTGTGTGTGTGTGTGTTTTGAATAGCTGCTGGCGCTTATTGTCAAAGTCCTTGCCAGCCACAATGCGGCACACAATTGACCGACCAGTTTGCTTGGGCGCATGTGGGCGTCAAATGGCGACCACTGCCTGACAGCTGACTGGTTCAATAATAATTAATGTGTCCACATCGGTTTTTGCACTTACCGCCTCTCACTTGGCAGCAGAGAAAGAGCTCGTAGCCCTCGCGAAACGGCCCAGCCATTTGGGAGATTTCCTTGCCCTGTGCATCAAAGATGCGCGGCTCCTCGGGCGCCACTGTTACGTTAATGGATAGTGGATAGTGTAGTTAGTAGTCGGTGCTAATTTCGTATTACGACGGAGTGTGACTTACCGACTAGGGTTAGATTATGCCTAAAGTTGCGGGTGGGCGAATTGAAGAAGTCGATGCGGCAGCGATAGACGCCGCCATCCTCAGGCTTCACATCCTTGATCTGCAGGCGCGAGTCCTTGGGATTATCGCCAATGCTGAAGAACAGACGCTGACCCAGATCGCTAGCTATGGCCGCGTGTGGCGCCACCTTCACATTGCCGCCGCGCGAGTCCAGACTGCAGAAGGACAACAACAAGCAGGACAACAATGAAACACAAGCGAATGGTTAAGTGTGAATTTAGTGTGTGGGCGTGTGGGCGTATGGGCGTGTGGGCGTGGCTGGCAGCGTAGCGCTTATTATACATCATAAATAAACATATGCAAGCATCTCTTGGCCATTAGTTTGCCCTGGCGCCCAGGTTGTGCTACTGCTACCATAATTTACGGTCATAAAAAATGACGCTCAATTTGCACGAGTGTGTCTTTCTCTTTCTCTTTCTCTTCTCGCATGTGTGTGTGTGTGTGTGTTTGTGTATTGCTTTTGTTGTGGATTCGTTACTGTTGCTTCGGTGCTGCGTGCCACGTCGCGACTTTGGCAGCTTTGCCAGCTTTGGCAGCTTAGCGCAAATTGCAGCAATTTGTTGCTGTTTTAGCAAATTACTCTGTTTATTTCAGGTACAACACCCGTACAACACTCTGGAGTTGGATTGCTGCCACTGTTGCAATTGTTTATGATTATCGACTGGTGGCCAGTTCAGTTCAGTTCAGTTCACCTGTATGCCTGATAGTTGCTGCCGCTGCTGCTGCTGTGGCACGCAATCCTCGTGGCGCCTCCACTTTAAAAGCAAGGGGCACTTTGCAAATTTATCAAATGAAATGTATAAAAGCAAAAACTCCTGCCGGCCAATGGGTACGGAGTGGTGTGTATGTGTGTGAGCCTGTGTGTGTATGTATGTGTGTGTGTCAGATGCGTATGTGCGTGAAAATTTGCTACACTTTAGCGATGGCAACTGTAATCGGATGTGCTTTACATTTATTATAACAAAGTGGATTATGACGGCGTGGACGGGCGCATCCTTGCCAGTGGCACACAAACACACGTACACACACACACACACATACACAAAGCACTTCTTCCGGGGTCCTGCTCTAAAATGCCGTCGCATAAAAAGCTCCATGGGCGGAATTCAGGCGAACGCACGAAAAAAAAATAACAAAAATAACAAAATAGCAGAAAAAATGTGAAAAATGCGCCAAGTGTGATGGCAGCAAAGGATGTTGACGATTACTTCACGCTTTTGATGGATGGCTGTCGCCGGCAGGATGTGTACGAGTACGTGTGACTATGTGAGTAAGCGTGTGTGTGTGTGTGCCACTTTGGCAACATTTCCGCTTGTCGGCAGCAGCTCAGCAGCAACAGCTACTTGCACCTGGCCGAGACGCTTTTTGCCAGCTAAATAGTTTGGCCAGCCTTTGAAATTGATTTGCCATGTTCTGCTGGGCGACTGACTGCAGCACTTACCTGTACAGCGGTATGCCAGTGGTGTCCTTGAACCAAAGCAGCAACTTCACCGAATCCTGCGGCGTGGGCGGCGTCAAATCGCAGGGCAGATCCACAGTCTTGCCGGGTGCGGCCCAAACCAAACGTGCGGGTACTGCGAAATGGCAAAAGAGAAGTTTTCGTTTTATTAGCAAAGCATGAAAGCTGACGCTCATGGGGACAGGAAAAGATTCGGGCGCAGGGACAGACAGCAGCAGCAACCAATTGAAGTTGGCAGGTAGGAAGCTGGCGTTGGCATTGGCGCTGATAAAAATATATTTATTTCTTATTTGCACATCCTGCATGATTCGGCTGATTGTTTGTTATTTTAACACAATGCTTCCGCTTGCGTTTCGCGACCGGCAGACAACAGACAACGCCAACGGCAACAGCAGCGAGAGAGATACCCAAAGCGCGGGATCGGGCAACGCCCATCAACTCCGGCCCCCAGCACCACCCACATTCCCCCAGCACCACCCACATCCCCACAGCACCCAGCCCCACATCCCCTCAGCTCATTGTCTGCTCGACTCTTCCGTTCGCCGGTTGTCGACAACGTTGTTGTCCTTGCTACGAGTTTGTTATTTTGTCTCTCTCTCCCTCGCAAAATACACAATTTATATCTATATATATAAAGACAAAATATTCCTCTTCTTGCTAGGCTGTCTTACCTGGAAGTTTAGGTTTGTGTACTGTGCTCTTTCATTCGACAAGGCGACCTGTACAATTTTGACATCGTTTCCGCCAGCACAGCTTCTTTCATTTTTGTAAGCATTATGACATATTGATGTTCAATTCCAAGTGACCTACACTTGCAAAAGGCGTGGTCCAGCAGCATTCTTCAATTAAGGCATCGCTTGCTACAAACACTTCAGTTGTTATCAACACTGATGTTTTAATGCATTTTTGGTTAGCCAATCCCAAAGAAAAAACTTTCCACGTCGCACAAGCGTTCCATTTTTAAGATTTAACAGAGCAGCAAAGCAAAAAGCGACAGCAACCACAACAAAATTAAAGCTTTTATGTTATAAACATTTTCTAAAGGCAGTTTGTGCACGTTGTTTATACTCTTTTTGAAGTGAATAGTATATTAATTTTGTCCTGAAGTTTGTAATGCATAGAAGAAAGCGTCGGAGACTTCCAAAAGTTATCTCTAGAATGCTTAGGATGACAAAACATTTGATCTGGCCATGTCTGTCTGTCTGTGTGCCTATATGTATGCAAACTAATCCTTTAGTTCTTGAGCTATTGCGCTAAAACTTTGCACAGAGACTTATTATTCAATGGGACAGCACATTGGTCGGAACCTGACGGATCGGACCACTATATCTTATAGCTGTCATACATCTGGAAGTCGATTTTGGGCATATTTCATATGTTTTTCAAGCTATCGCCTTTCATTTACTTGTACACTTGGCTATTTCCTTATAACTCATCAATGTTAAAAGCTGCAAAACGATTGAGTCAGAAATAGCGAACTTATGTGTAATAAAATAAATTATGAAAGAAACATTTGTACAGCGATAGCTGCGAATTAGTCATGGACCATTCTATAGCATATGCATGAAATCTGTTCATAGATTCGAAAAGAGTATTAAATTTTCGCCACGTCCTTTTCCACTTGTATTTTTGTGTTTTATTTTGTTTCTTTTGGTTTTTTTTTTGTCGTCCAAGCACTTTGATGTTCAAATGTTTTTGCCAGCTTTAGACGAAAGTTGAGTGCAAATTTGTACGTTGGCAAAAACGCCATCTCTGCGCACAACAGCCATTACCTGCACAAGCAAAGGATTAGCGAGGCACAAGCCGCAGTTCCATGCATAAATTTATGTAGCAGCGCTGAACGCACGTATTAGGAAATTATTGAAACACTCCCCGCTTCCCCTCGCTTCCCCACGCATCCAATCGCATCGCATCGCATAGTTCGCAGCTGGCCAAGGAGAGCCGCAGAGCCGCAAAGCCACACGCCATTTGTTATATTGCATTGCATACTTTCCGGCGCGCATTCGCTGACAGCTTGAGCAAAATGGCAAACATGGCGGCGGCGCAGCTTCCGCTGCGGCTGCGGCAATTTGTCAACGCTTTGGCTTGCGGCAAGCTGAGCAAATGTGCGCTGCAAAAGCAAAAGCGACAGCAAAAGGCGACACCTCTTCGCAAATCCTTATGAATAGCCGACTACAACTCGGGGGCAGGAGTTAGTTTCTATTTGCTCAGTTGTTGAGGTGAGGCGGTAAGGCAGATTCGCCTGTTGCAGGCGCAGCGTCTAATTAGACGCTTTGTGCTGCAATAGCTTTGATGTTGTCCAGCGACAACAGCAGCAGCAGCAGCAGCCAGCAGCAGCCAGCAGCTTAGTGCCGCTTGTGCGCCCTCAGTTGGGCCAGGAAATCTATTTTTAATTGGCCTGTGGCATCAAGTATGCCCAGTTGCTGATGGCAATCGTCTGCCCGATTTTAATGATTTATGTATTCGTTTAATTCTTTTATTGGCAGGCCCAGGGGACGATGGCTTTGATGTCTGTTCCGGATCCAAAATAGTGCCTACCATTTGGCTGCTCTTTTGAGTTTTGAGTTCTACCTGCGCCCCAACAGCGTTCTCAACGTTCCCCAACTCCCATCTCGCAGCTCTCAGTTCGTTTTGATGTTTTGTTTTGACACATCGCATTATTTGCGCCTATTTTTAGCCGCACGTAAATTACTTAACACGAACTGACGGCAGCAACGAGAAACGAGGGTGTGTATTTGGGCAAATGTTCTCCCAATTGGAATTTTTACTGCTTGTCAAAGATATTCGGGTGTTCATTATTTAAGCATCGGCGCATTTGACAGCCTCTCAACATGGATCAATTAATATCCATCGAATGTGTTGAGTGCGCTAAGAGTTAATGGCTGTTTTCTAATTCTAATTAAGACTGTATCATAGCAAATACAAACGGAAGTTTTCTTATGACTTCGGAAATAAATGCTAAAAATAACACACAATTTCCAAAATGTAATAATATATTTTTTTTATTATTAGAAGTAGGCGTAAAAGACAGTTTCCTAAAACAAAAAATTTAGCCACACGGTGTATTACGCATAAATATAAATTAACTATGGCTCAAATCTGTGTTTTGTATATATATATATATGTATATATATATATATATAATGCGTACTGCACATATCTAACAAAGCATATATTTTATTGTATAACTCTCAAGTAAACATTGCAACATTGCTATCAGATCTATATATTTATTATTTATGATTATTATTTAGTAATGCCCTATCCCATTTTGGACTAATAAATCATAATAAAGACTCATGCGAATGCAATAATAATATTAATAACAATAATATTAATTATTTATTTACATTGCATACATAAACATAAACAAACACAAATGCTGTTTGTTAACTAGCTCCTGTGTTTATTGTCTAATCAAAATTTGCTGACTCTAATGATGACAAGTGCACATAGCCCTTCTGGCTCTTATGACTTCTCCCTTTTTACCCATTTCAAATATGGCCAGTATACAAATATTGATAATCAAAGTTGTAGTTTCAAAGCACACACAACAACAACATTCATCGTAAGGTAATTTAAGTGCGTACAAAAGTTTGTAAAAAGTTGTGGTGAGTGAAGGAATTCGCTCCTGAAGTCAAGTTTGCAAAGTCTTATTACTTATTACATGTTAAAATCAAAAGCCTAATGAAGTTGATTGCGCACGACAAATTTAATTACTCGTGCAAATTTGGGCACTAAAAAAACAATTTACTTATAAACGAAAATTAACAAGTAAAATACTCCTATTTAAATACCACTTTATGTAATTATTGAGCAAGCATATTTTGGCTTGTTTGTATTTCTTAAATATACCTAAGTGAAATATAATCTAAAGATTACTTGTTCTCGGCTAAATTTTTGTAAGATTCACCTACCCTCACTTTCTACCATCCTGTGAAAATCGTTGTATACTAGCTAGCTGTGTCGATGTCTTAAAGTCTTAAATTTAATACGACCAGCGCACACATTACGCATACGCAGCGTGAAACTTTGCATGCATAAAACAGCAGTCGTAAAAGGGCGAGGCAAACATTTTGTGCAACATTTGCCTAGCCCTGAATCTTTGCCATCCCAATTCACTAGATGCGCAGCAACCACGTTGCGAAGCACAAAACATTGCATTAATTATGCAGGCAACAGGCGTTAGAACAGAGTAACAGTTGCTAGTTGCTGTTATTTGAACGCTTTAAAAACATAATATATGCACTAACATAGATTTTTCCTTTAACTAAATAATACAACTTAATTAAATTAATTCAAAATATTTGTTTGCAGTTTGGCAAAGAGTTTAATGAACTTTGGGAAATAAAATTAAAATACAGAATTTGAAAAAAACACAATAATAGAAAATCAACAAAACGTGTCGCTAAATAAACTAGATATCAACGGCAGCGTGCCAAATAAAGCACGCAATGTAAACAACAATAATACCAACAATAGAACAGCAACAAAAACATTGGCAACATATAAAACAACATCAAATGCAAATATGTAGGAAAGCAACAAAACGCTGAAAAAAAGAAAAACTCAAAACTTGGCAGCCTTTCAATAGCTGCGAATTTCTGTACCCTGTTTTAGTTTTTTGATTTTATCAAATTGTTTTATTGTACAGTTTTCAATTGATTTTTTTCTTCATTTCAAAGTTGGGCTTCGCTGATAGAGGGGGTTGGGGCTGGGTGGAGCTTACGCCCGCAATTGCATGCGCTGTGGTTTTTGTTTGTTGTGGTTGCGGTTTTGTCTTTTATGTATAGCTGCTTGTTGCATATGAAAGAAATCAAAGAGCCGAATGCCTTTGGAATACCGATGGTTAAATACCCTTAATAACAACTGGCATAACTGGTGCCATCCATTAAATAATTTAAATTTTGTTAATACTGTATAATACTGTAAGTACATTTGTTCATATGTTATATGTGAGATTATGTCATATTTTCTTTCCCCGAAAATATAAAAATAGATTAAGTTGCCTCTAAAGGTAGCAGAAAACTGGTTAAATAATATACACAAATTTTTAATAACAAAAATAAAATAAATATATATACAACTAGAGTACGATACAATTATTATAATTCAGCTTGGGATCAATCAACTCATAAGCTAAATAAATAATTGTTAAAGTTACAAATATCACGATTGACATATTTGTAAGACCTTTTGCAAGTGTACAATTATGTTGAATATGATTATGTATGTGTGTTTGAGAGTATCTATTTACTAGTTTGTGGCTTTGGATTTGGTTGAAACATGATTGAAACATTTGTGAATGCAGGTTGTAGTCAATTACAACTATAAAAGAAAGTTAATTAAACCAAATTAGCACGACTCATCCTTTCGACTGTGTACGAGTGTTTTGCTAATGAAAAGTTTATTTAGAGCGGCAGCAACTTTGAACTAAATTAGAGGCAATTGCCAAGATAAATATTTGAGTTTCACTATTCACAGCTGCCTCGTCTACCATATGCGCAGCAGCTGCTGCTTCTGTTGCTACTGTTGCCATTGCTGCCTTTTAAATATTTTATATGGCTGCCTTTGTCCTGTTACATTTTTTGCCACACTGCGCTACATTGGGCCAAATTGTTTACATTTAAATTGTACATTATGGCAAACACACACCCAACACACACACACACACACATGGCTCGGCACGGCCACAAAGTGTTGCAAGTTGAGAGCGAAAGTGGTTGGCATTGCCACGACAAGCAACTGGAGCTATGCCACCAGCATCCATACTTGCCACGCCCCTTGCCACGCCCTACTCTAGTGTAGTCCAAGTCGTCAGTGACCCTAATGTACTTTCTCCCACTTTTCGCATGCATTACGGACTACCTAACGGGGCAGCCTTTTTTCCTATATGTAGCTTGTGCTTGTGGGTAAAAAACTTTCTAAAGTGCTTGCTCATACTCGCATATGTGGACACACACACACACACACACACACACACAGCACGTGCTAATATGCATGCATATGAGTATTTACTTATAATTAGAAATGCCGGAACGTTTTTTACTCCCCACTGCACTGTTTGTGTAGACTTGTATGCATTTCCGGTTGCCATCTTGTTATGCAGCAAATAAAGTTAACAACTTTTAGCGGACAAGTAAACATAACTTTCTACAGCATCCATGCCACTGACTTTGCGCTTTGACCGAGGCGTTCCAAGTAATTATGGTGCAAGTTAGTTCGTAGTCAGGCTCCTGGGAAGGCATTTGCCCAAATTGCTGTGTCACAGCTAAATGTAGAAGCGAAATGTTGGCGCCAGTCGCAGAGCCAAGCAACAAATGTCCGCGCCAAGTCAATTAGGCAAAATATAGCATGTATCCAAGTATACATAAATATGCGAGTGTTTGGCAAGAGATTTGCCAAGCTGTTTATAGCCGCCAAAGTGCCTTGCGAACGAAAAAAGAAGAACAGCAACGCTTTAAAGATTTCTCTTTTCATAAATCTTGCCAGTTGTTGCCGCTCTGTGTTTTGTTGATATTTCGTATTTTGTTGGGGGGTTTTTTATTCTTTTTTTTTTGGGTTGTTCTCTGCTGCTGGGGTCAGGCGCTGTCAGTGAAAGTTTTCAAATTAAATACAGCGACGCCATTTTCAATTAGAAAACTTCGTTGCCAAAGTCATTCGCAGGAACCCGCCACGGCCTTCAGAGGAGAAATTCAATGGTTGCCGCAGGAGCTGATACCAAAGCAGGAGCAGGTGCAGGAGCAGGAGCAGGAGAAGGGCACAGCCTTCTCTCATCTCATCTCATCCCGCCGGTAGTCTGTGCCTCATCATCGGCCATCGGGAACGCTCCGCTCCTCTAGGCGGACCTTGTGTGCGCCTTCAATTAAAATGCGTTCGCTGTCATTTTGGACGCCGTATTGCACTCGCTACGTGATTTAATAATAATAATAAAATACGAAAAAATATTCCAGTCAGCGCTTTGTTGTCCTTCTTGTCGACGGCATTGTTGGCTGCCCATTACGTGGCTCTTTTAGCTTTCTTGCTCTTGCTGCTGTTGTTCTTCCTGCTGCTTTAGCAACTGTTGCTCGAGGCCACACTCAGTCCTTGTAGTTCGTGAGATGAGTGGACCTTTCAGTTGCGAGCATTTAATATTAAATTCCAAATTAAAGTTTACTGCGTCTCTTTGGCAACGAAGCTTCTGATGCTCTAAAGCATCTGCGGCAAACAAGCGGATTACGTATACGCACTGTGGCCGTTAATTGCAGGCAAAGCTCTCAGTGCGAACTGCAAGTGAATGGGGTTTATTATTTATGGGACATTCAGTTACTGGTTTTAGCATTGCTTGCATTTTTGATTTATGTGAAATGCATACTGAAATATTTATTTTATTTCAATTGCAAATTATTGAAAACCACTTAGCGAGTATAACATTTTAAATGACCGCAATTATTAAACACAAGCAAATGATGAAATTATATTTGTTAATAGCTGCTGTTTTGGGGATACGAGTGCCCTAGCGGCTGCTCTAATAGCGCATAAGGTACTTGATTTAAATTCCAGAGATACACACGATATATGTATGCAAGGGACATGGCGCATGTTTGTGGTATGGTCTGCGCAAATAAGTAAAAACAATTGCTGCTTGCACATGTGACCATGATTTATAAATAAGTATGCGATTTTAATTCTGACCAAATTTCCAACATAACAGCACATGGGCGAAAAGCAGCTTTACTGCGCAATGAGCACACTCTTTGAGTAGTATTACGTAGAAAGTACGTATGAAGTGCTATTAGTTTCATGGCACATATTATTGGAATTGATAAAAATGCTGATTTTGCATATATCGGTATGTGCACTTTATTAATTCCAGTATTATATAATAAACAATTTAATTTATATACAAGTTCAAGCTTTAAATATATGCTTATATATTGGAATAAAAACACATCTATACATTTGAATACTAAACACTTTAAAATAAGTAGAAAGCAAAACAACTGTTAGTCTAAAAGAAAAGTGCCATCCATTGTACAGATTCTCGTGGGCAAATTTAAAACCTGATATCTGTTGTTGTTAGATATAAAGCGCATAAGGGCAAACTCAATGGCAAAGTTAGCAGAATCGAGCTAGCACTGCAAAGAGTATAAATATACACCGCAATGAAAATAACGCACCGCAAATTTCGAGGTGCAGAGAGGGCGTAAAGTGGGCGGGGGGGCGGCGCGAGGCGAAGGGTGGCGAAGACAACTGCAACTGGAAAATAGTGAAAATGAGCATATAAATTAAAAAAGCAGCTAGCAGCTAGCAGCAAGGGCAGCGGCATTTAAAAGTAAAATATGGCAACGGCATGCAGCAAAACATTTTTGCAAACGAAGCAGGCAACCACAGCGCAACAACAACAACAACAACAACAACAATAATAACAATGGCAGCAATAGCAACAACAGCAACTGCAACATGCAACACATGCTGTGCAACATGGCTCGGGCTGTGTAGTTGCAGCGACAATTTCGGACGCAGAGCAGGACACGACGGGGCAGGATGGGGCAGGACTCGCTGTGCCTGAAACTAGGACAACGCTTTGAGTGCAGCTCCATTGTACTATACTATTTGGTCTGCAGCCATATGGAACTGGACGAGACACTGCGCATTATTTACACGCGTGTTTATTATTTTCAATTAAACTGGCCAGCAGACACTTGTCATAGATAAACATAGCCGCTTGACAGCCACAGCCACAGTCACAGTCGCATTGTCAGCCGCTTGTGAGTCATGTCCCTGACTGGCCAAAGTAACTCACAGATGCAAACAGCAAATAGTTTTAAACTGACGCCCGCTAGGCACTAAGGGGCCTTTTATTTATAGTTAATCTTCAAGTTGTTGTCGTTGAATTGCGTAAAAATCATTTTTGAATTTGTGCCAGTTTTTCGATTTAGGCACAGAAACAGAAACAGAAAGAGCAACAGAAGCACGCTGCCCTGTGGCTCAAATACATGGTATATATTTAGTTTTTATATACACATATATAGAGCATCTAAATGTGACTAGTTGCTTTCGATTACAGAATTTTCCCGTGACACAAGCGAGCTGAACATTTATTTATGTGCTTTTAATACAATTTGGCTTAGATTTTTATAGTTTTATATATGTTTTAGGGCAAAATCTTCAATGCAAACATTTCATATTGGACTAGATGCTTTTTTATTGTTCTTTGCCAGTGAGTATAAGGAATGCATTCCGCAGCAAGGTAAATCTATTAAATGTATTTTTAAATTGCCATAAAGTAACTATATTTAATATGTATGAATAAATAAAATATTTAATAATGATTTGACTGTCTGCGTCACAGCCAGCAGCAGCTTGAGCATGATAATGAAAAAGAAAAAAGCATATCGCACAGCCAAAATGAAAAGAGGAATAAATAAAAGTTGATGTGGCGCCACTTTTGGTTGTAGCAGCAGCAGCAGCAGCAGGCGAGGCGAAAATCAATTTAATTGCAGCTGACAATTAAATTTACGCCGAATTAAAAGCGACACTTCACTTTTTCCGCAAGTCGAATCACTTGACACACTCCGTGTGCCCATCTTCCATCCGCCATCCGCCATCCTCCAGCTTCCAGTTTCCAACTCCCAATTTGCTCCCAACTGGCAGCACAGACAAACGTGGCGCTGATTTTTCTTGTCAAGCAATTTTTTAATCAGTGTCGCTTCAGTAGAGCTGTCCTCAGTCAGTATAGCTCTCCAGCTCTCCAGTTGGCGATATTGAATTTCATTTGGCAGCAGCGCCTGCCTTGCTCCAATTTTAATGTTTGGCGCTGTCCGAGCTCAGCCTGCATTTTTGGAATGCCAGCTGAAATGGAATGGTGTCTGGTAATTGCCTGCACATTATTTTGACACTGGCATTTCAGGAGCTGACTCATTGGCTTTGTGGGGCAGCGCCAGCTGCTTAATTTGATAAATTCGCATGACGCTGGGTATCGACTAATTAGGCGCCGCGACAGCCGCCTTGGCATTGTTTCATATTTGTGTGTGCTGCTTTTGGACTTTTCCAAGAATTTCAAGTCGTTATATTTTATGAAGTCCCCAGCGCCATCAAACGCATATGCATAGCGATAACAATAACAACAAGCAAACAAGACAAGACAAGAGAAGTGCCGCCTGCAAGTTTGTTTGCGTTGCGTAAACAAATAATTAAAATAATGTGACGAGGCAAAGCAGCAGCAGCTTCAGTTGCAGTTGCAGTTGCAGCTGCATTTAGCAGCTGCGTTTGCCATCAAGCGGAGCCGGACAAGTTTCAGTGGAGCGTTCAAACGATGGGAACTTCAAGTTTGTGCACATTGGCCCATTTTCGGGCCATTATTATTGGCCGTTGTTTGCGTTGTTCGCGCTTGCAATGTGTTGTGCACATGCCGGGCCGGGCCAAGCTTTTAATTGTTTCTTTCTTTCTTTGTTTTTGTTTACCAATATGCGTCAGCTGTCGCCAGGCGCAACCCCAACTGCCACCCCTACCGCTACTGAAACGACCCCAATGCTAGCTAGCAGCATTCAGTAGATTGCTCTCGTTTTGTTGCCTTTGCCGCTAATTGATTTATTTACCGAGTGTGTTTGGGGGAAGGGAAAGAGGCTGGGGGTGGAGTATTGCTGTTTGTGCATTTGGAAATAAGTAATTTTATGCTAATTTGCCTGTTAATCGAGCTGCTCGTGTGTGTGAGTGTGTTTATATATTTAGCGCCATTTTGCTTGTGCCTCACAAATGAAGTGTGAAGTGTTGGCAGCATTGTTTATCGCTGTTGTTGTTGTGCATTGATTGCTAATGAGCATGAACATTTAGATGATTTAATGCTGAGCCCTTTGCGCCCGCCCATATTGAAAGCAAGCCAAGCAATCAATAGAAAGATCACACCAATATTCAGAGACTGCATGCGCTCATTGTTTATATTCATATATCTATATCTCTATATTTGTGTGTGTCCCTGTAGCAGCCGCTTTTCAATATGAACGGAGGCAGCACAAAACTCCGTTGACAATATATCAAGTATACGCTTGTTTATGGCTACGCCTAAACCTGAAATCCCAGGCCAGGCACTCCGGCACTCCGGCCCAGCTCGCCAGTTGGAGACTTGCTATCAGTTGCCCAGATGCGACATTGGCCAGACTGCCATAACTCAGAGGCGGCGCATTCAATTTGGCTGCTGGGCGAACTGGTTGGAGGGTGCTGCTCAGACACACCTCGGAGCACCCGCCCCATTGCAGCACTTGCCGGGCAAACTATGTGCTCTTTTGGCCATTTTGTAGCTATTTTATTTTATATTTATTTGGAGCTTCTTTTGCCATTTTGTGCGATGCGCTGTGACATTTCAACGCTGCTGCTGCTGCTTCGTTGCTGCTGCCACGTCTGAGCGTCCAAATCCGCTTTTACGAGCTTATTTATATGCAAAATATGTAAATTTACGATGGCGGCAACAGCAACAGCAACAGCAACACCAGCCCCAACAACAAATAGGGCTTGTACTATGTACTACGTACAACGTACATACATATTTTATGCATAGTATTGCATACTTTGGGGCGTGTGTGTTTAGATTTACAAGTGCGATCCCATTGGAGCCGAGTTTAGTTTATGTGGCCGCTGAAAATGACTTGGCTAGCCCGATTTATACGATTGCGAAGCATTTTGACGCAAAATGATATGAAATAAATACTTTTGCGTTTGCGATTGCGTTTGGCAATAATTTAGATAATTTTTTAATTAAAGCCACAGCTGACAAACTATTTGCAGCAGCGCTTTGGCAATTTATGGACCGCTGACGATAAATAAATCGAAACTGCAACTGAAATGCAACCTAGAATGCAGCAATTGTAATTCACTCTAATTTATTTACTCTGACTGATGCTATTTATGGCATTTTATTACTGCAGTTGTTGTTGCTGTTGCAGTTGCCTTTGCTGTGGCAGTGTTTCATTTCCAATTTGCGACAATTTATGGCAACATATTATGCAAATCCAGTGCCTAATCACCCCGACTCACAACATGAAAAACGACAGCAACTGGGAAAAAAAAAAAAGCGCAACCAAATAAAATGCCAGCTAAATTCAAATTTAATAAATATGCAAATTGCGCAAATTACAGGCAGCCTGCATGCGACGCCCACTTCCGCTTTTCAGGCCACGCCCACCTCGGCTAATTTTCAATTAACGCTTAGACAAAAATGTTCAAGTCAAAGGGTCACACGAGCTGCCTGCCGGTCAACATGAAAAGCAGCACAAAGGCAACAGAACAACAACAACAAGCGCCACGAAGCGGAAAATGTTGCAAAACAAATGAAAAGCAGAGCCAAATGAGAGCAGGCAGTGCAAGGAGCAGAGGGCAGAGGGCAGGTTGGCTCTTAAATATGCACAAACGAGTTGATTACGTGTCTCACATAGATTTGCCGACAAATTTCATGGAATTTTGTTGTGAATTAGCAGCGGGCAGAAAAAAAATGCGAAAGCCAAAGCCAAAGGCAAGGGGCGAATCCCGTTTGCTTGGCATGTTCAAGTGATAAATTCAATTTTCCACTTGAGCGCTAAAAACCGTTTCACGCCCCCTTCTCTAACAGGGGCCTCCTCCACTCCGCAATGTGTGACTAATGGCGCTTGCTTGTCGGTGGCATCGGCGGCGGCAATCAAACAGAAATCATAAAGGCGTGTTGCCCGAGCATAAACGTAAACAGGCGGCTTGGATCACCACCTCGAACAAAAGGTCGCACAGCCCCAAGCACCAAGACCGGAGAACCAAGCACCAAGCACCAAGGACCAAGAACCGAGCCACAAAGCGCATGCCGGGCGGCGATAAAAATTTCAAAGCTCATACCAAATCCGCAACAAAAACAGCAACAGCAACAGCTTTGCTGTCCGACTGGGTGCAGTGAAGCGTGGGTGCTGCTTCTGCACTGCTCAAGCATATATCACTAGGCGTGGCCCAATCCTGTTGACTGACTGTGAATCACAACATCAACTAGGACATATCATGTAAGTATGTGTAGCTTGACTCATTTGATGACTTGGAACTCACATTATTTGATCAAAACTGAGCCGTTTTTTTAACTCGAGGCCAATTTGTTTAAGGTTTTTCCTCTAAATTTATTCTACACTTATGTTTTGTTCAGTTTTCAAAATTTTATATTATTTGTTATTTTTTCCATACACACCTGTTCTTTAAAAATATGAAGTGACGCATATCTTAGCTCTTTAGTACAAGAAAATTTAAGGCGATAGCTTTGAAAAGATCGAATATATGGTCAAAACCGATTTTCAGTTGTATGGCAGCTATCTGATATAGTGCTCCGATCAGGCTGATTCCGAATAATGTGCTGTCCCTTTGAATAATAAGTTTCTGTGCAAAGTTTCATCGCGTTAGCTAAAAAATTGAGTGACTAGTTTCCATACACACAGACAGACAGACGAACGGACTTAGTCAAATCAAAAATAATTCAATAGGTATTGTATTTAGTGATATGAGATGGAACTGACTGAAGATAAATACAAGTAACTACCAACATATTAATGATGAAGTGAAGTTAAGACTGAAGACCTAAGAGAAATAAAGCAAAATAAAACTTCTTAAAACTGAGTTACCAAATAGCTTAAATCGCTCATCTATGTTTCGCATATATTTATGATTAATGAAATTTTATTCTTAAATTAAGCAATAACCATACAAATGGATAACTAAATATTAAAATAGATTCATAACTTTTTCAAATATTATTCTAGGCATGGCTGTTGGAACTTTTCCTATCAATATAACAATGTTTATTATTGATTAGCAGATGAGGCTGTTCAAGCAGAGACACAATCATGTCAATCAATTCAAAAGTCAAATTGATTATTAAGTGGAACAGTGACTAAAGTAGTCTATAAACACAATAAACACGCAGCCACATACTGAGTCTGTTATGGGCTATGTTTGGATTGCGTGCTTTTAGATAGGCCATAATACTCCCTAAAGAGCTATAATTACATGTTACAAGTTATGGTAGAGACATTTGGCCCTTTGCCTTTGAGCTGAGTGATTCGGTCTGATTCAGACCTTTGACCAGTGGGGTTGTCGTTGTCGTTTTTAATGCGATTTTGGCATGTGCAGACAGACGAAAAGTGGCCAAATAAAAGCGCTCATAAAATTGAATTTTTTATGAGTGCCTTATGCCCGAAAGGGTTAATTTCGGCAAATAACCCCCGTGAAGCGAAGCGTTAACCAGAAAAGGCAAAGACCAAACGCTGTTGACAACACAAACGATATATATCTATATAGACATATATATGCTATGGGTTGTCTCGCCATTTGTTGATTCACACCTTTTGGCATTGGATTTGCGCAGCTGGAGAGGGGAGTTCAGAGCGTTGATTAACGGAAGCATTACTCACAGCGAGGGGCGCTCAATCAAGTGCAAAATGCAAATGTTTCGAGCAGCTAAAAATATCAACACAAAAGGAAGTTGTAGACTATAAAATCTAGCAACTGTAAGTGGCAGCAGTGCTGTCTACCCTCTCTCTCTCTATCCATCTCTCTCTCTCTCTCTCTCTGTCTGTCTGTTTGTGGCTGCCTCAGCGATCTGTTGATGCGCTTTGGCATTGCTGTTGCATTTATTGTGCTTGTTAAGGCCAGCAGCAGCAGCAGCAGTAGCAGATGGATAGAAGGGGGCATCTCAGGCCGAAGCAAGTTAAAAAGTCATAAAATGATATTTATTTCATTTGGCTGCCGCGTAATGCGCACTAACTGGGTGGTTGCTGCAGCATCTGAATCGCGGGTGGCACCCGCAGCCAAGGCGCTGAAGCTGAAGCTGAAGCCATCCGCAGTGGACGGAGGAACTGGAGATGTGCTATAGATTTGCCTTTTATGTGAAATTTATATTCCTCTGTGTGCCCGAACAAAGAGCGGATCTGGTGCGATTGGGGTGGTCGATTCTTGGGCTGGGGGCGTGGCTCGGGGTCGGGTTGGCTTTTCACACAACTATTTGCCGCTTTTATAGAGTTGAAGCTGTGCTGCAGCAAGAACTGTGGAAATGGCAATGGAAATGCGCTTCATCCTTGTGGCTTTTTAATGTTTTCTTGTTAAAGTTTATTGAAAAACTTTGGACAGTCACGTTTGAGTAGTCAGCGGGTGCTCTAACGTATAACGGATATATATATATATATATATATATATATATATATCGTATCTGGTCCGGGCATACCCAGAAATGAAACAGCTGCACGGCTGCACGCCCCAACGCCCACGAAAGTGGACCAAAGCGATTTTTCCCGTTTCGCGTAAAAAGAAGACGAACAAAACTTCCAAATAAAACATTTTTCATTGTATTTTCTATGAAAGATGGGGTCGTGGCCATGTTTGTTCATAATTGAAATTTCGCGCTAAACAGGAAGCAGCAGTTGTTTTGCCTTCGTAGACACTTGTTGTTCTTCTACAGGGAACGGTCTAAAAGCCTCAAAAATGCAGGAAATGGGAGTGCTGTGGCCAATGTTGTTCATAAATGCAAAAGCAATACAGTATTTATAGTGGAAAGTGCATTGGAGCAAAATGAAGAGCACATGTTTTAGCCTACAGAGTTGCTTTTATGTTCCCTTGAATTAACTGCGCCTGAGCGAGCACTGTTTTGTACAAAGAATAGAAAAGAAAATGAGAAAAGCGAAATGCGAAATGAAAGCGCAATCTGCGTATTTCTGATGAAATCGCATCTCTGAGCAGCTTATAGTGTCCTTTTGCCATTGACTTGCTTTACTTTGCCTATTTATAGGCTTTAGATATGGACTGCAAGGACTGCACAAGGCACAAAACAGCAGCTTAGGCTACCTAGTATACCTAAGATGTTCTCAATACACCGATTTATTCAATGCAATGATATAGCATTCATAGTTGCGCTTCTCCCACAGTCGCTTTTATGCTCTTTTCAAACTCCTTCCATTCCATATTGTAGCCCATTTATTTTGCTCTGTTGGAAAGAAGCAGCCTTTCCTGTCCGCCTGTCGTCTGTCGTCTGTCAAGATGCATCGCCAGTTGTTCCCACTTTGTATTCTCGCTCTCCCACTCCGGATCGCCACAGCTCCAGCTCCAGCTCCAGCCTTGCACGTACTCTCCAGTGTGACATGTGCTTCCTCTGTTATATTTTTGTACGCTATTCGCTGTTCGTTCTTTGCCACAGCTCGCAGCAATATTTCTGCTGTTATTTTCCACATGTGAAATTGAACTTTGCATCTTGGCGCAACGTGCCAGCTACAAACGCAATGCCACAAGATGTTCTCCCTCTCCCTCTCTATCTCTCTCTCTCTATCTCTCTTTCTTTTTTCTGTTGCTGCACTTGACTTGTGGCGCTTCTCAGTCAACCCCGCCAGCCCCAGTCCCACCAAGCGTAGCCCCCCTTTCACCATATTGTGCTCTACGCTTGTGACGTTGTTTTGACACTGCGAACGCGCGCGCGTGTTTATAAATAAATATATATAGATATATATACATATATAAATATGTGTGTGGCACGTAAGTGTGCACACACACACACACACACACATAATTATATGTAAATGCATGGAAATATGTTTCAGAAATATTTCCACGCTTCTTTTGCCTGCTGGCTGGCAGCACACATGTGTCGCATTCGCTTGAGAGTATGGTGTGGTATGAGGTGTGCACCACCCTTCTTGTTGCTTGTTTCCCTTTGAAGTTCATAAAAATTAAGAAAAAATCAATTTACAACACAAATGACGCGCTGATGAGGCGCATAGCGGCTTTGAATGCCGCCTCAGATCTGCCACTGAGCTGCCACGCCCACAGTGACTAGTGACTGGCCCCAGCCCAGATTCAGGGTTGTTAGCGTTAAGAGCTGTTGTTTATGTTGCTGCGCGTGTTGACTGCCCATCAAAACAAAGCCTGAGGCATGAGGCACAAGGCATGAGGCATGAGGCATGAGGCATGAGGCGCACAGCTTGAGATTTGCATAGACGCCCATCGCAAGGACAATAAATAAATACATAGCTTCAATTCGATATTTATATGTGTATGTTTATGGAGTTATGAGTGTCAGCAAATACGTGCAACAACCAAAACAAAAATGGAAAGAAGTTGTGAACATAAAAATGGCGAGAAATATGATGAAAATATTCATGCGACAAACGGATGCCGTTGCCAAGTGGCATGGCAATGTCCCAGGAGTCACAGACTAGCAGCATGACTCCCTCCCTGTGTGCATGTTCATGCAACAGTGTTGGCTGTTTATGTGGCAACGTTAGCCAGCACATTCGAATTCCACTTAAAGCGTCATCAGTGTGTGCTGTGCTGTTTGCCAAATGCGGCACTATCGAGTAAGGGGTGGCACAGTGGCAGATGGAAGCTGCACACTTGAGATGCTCAAAAGTCAACCGATGGAAATTACCAGCAAAACGGTCGGCATTTGAAGCTCTCGAGTGCCGCCTACTAATAAGTAAAGAAGCAGAAGTAGCACATATAATTAAATTTAATGCTCAACGCACAGGCTATACACAAGGCTAAGCTGGCAGATAGGCAGCCCGGGGGAAGTGGGGCTGGGCTGAGGTCCACAAATGTCTATAGCCAAGTATCGAAATTCAATTTACTACAAAATCCCGCGCATCGGCGTGCCAATGCCAAACGAAATAGAAAATGCCAGAAATTGTGTCTCGATTTGGCCAAATCCTGCCATAAATTGTTGCCAGAGCCACAGCCCGAGACAGTCGAGAGCGGCAACAAAAGACAGACGCCCAGACGGCACCCAAAAGAAAATATGCTGATGTCGATGTCGAATTATGATTTGTTTTTTCGAGTGGCTGCCATCCCAAAAGAAGAGCAGGAGCCAGGCGGTCGCCCGGGAAATGAGATATGACCGAATGTTGTCCTTGTTGCCGTTGTTGTTGTTGTTGTTATTGTAGCTACTGCCTCAAGGTTAGCTGCTCTACAGTAATCTGAGCGTAAATTACAACAACCAGTTGATGGGCATCGTAAAAAGCACTAGGCACCAGGATCAACCATAACAACAACACAGACACACACACACACACACACACACACATGCAGACACTGAGACACACGTCCGACCTCGCAAATTATAAAGTTGTTTGGCCAAAACTGCTGGCTGGCAAGTTTGCATTTAAGTTTTCTTTCTCTTTCCTCGACGTTTTTTTTTGGCATATCTTTTCGGCTATTTTTTTTTTATAAAAAATCTGCAGCACGTTTTATGTAACGCACATTGATAAGCATTTTGGCAGTCGGTGAATGATTTGCAAGTTTGCACAAAATGCTTGCACAAGGCACCATTTTGTGCAAACGTGTGCGAGAATATCCAGCATCAACATGTGCTGCCCTTTTTGGCATAGTTTCGTGTTGAACCTACGACTTGGACAGGACAGAACAGGACAGGACAGAAGAGGAGTAGGAGGAGGGTTCAAATGTTTCATTTGCTGCTCAGATAAGCAAAAAGAGAGAAGCAAGTAACTCGCCGCCGGCGGGTCAGTTTTACACATCTCAAATTTACTTCTCTTGGGAAGCCACAAACGAGCAAAGATGCTCTTAAACAGTTGTGAATTTAACTATCCTGATTTGGTCGTTTGTAACCTGTACCGCTTGATTGGTGGCAAAAGCTAAGATCATCTAGTGAATACATTTTTATACCCTGAACCCATTAAAAATGGGTAAAAAGGGGATAATGAAGTTGTGCAAAAGTATGTAACGGGCATAAGGAAGCATCTCCGACCATATAAAGTGTATATATTCTTGATCAGTATCAACAGCCGAGTCGATCTAACCATGTCCGTCCGTCCGTCTGTCCGTCTGTATGAACACGCGGATCTCAGAGACTATAAGAGCTAGTGACTTCATAATTGAAATATATGTTCTCGTAGTTCCGGGACAGTACAAGTTTATTTAATTTTATCGATAGCTCGTTCCGTTCAAAAGTTATCGATAAATTTCGATTTCAGACTAGCGTTTTTGGGATATTACTTAAAATGTATAAGAGCTTGTGGCACCAAATTTGGCATGTATAATCTCGAATAGCATGCACATGTAACAAATATTTCACTTTTTGGATACCATCCCAAAGTACCCCAAAAACGCCTAATTGAAGGTACGACCTTTCAATTTGGTTTGGTCAACATATAATTGCCGATTGTATACCCACAAAATTTCAATAAGATCGGATAATAAACGCAGATGTTGCATATATGTACACTAATAGGTTAATATGAACAAAGTGGAGGACTTGGTTCAGAGTATCTCCTCGTCGGGCACTTCCGACTACAGCACTCTTAATTGTTCTTCTTTTTAACGCATTTAGTGAGTCAATGAGAATGGTTCAAATATTTTCAAGTGGGGCATTCTTAAAGTTCTATTGTAATAAACTGGCTATCTGTTCTCCTAAGCTGTTCAGCTTAGCATCTCACACTCTCAGTATCTCTTCGCATTTAATAATTATGACTAAAAGCTTAAGTTTCTATGCCAGAAAATCAATAGGGTCTTTTGTATGAGTCTGTTTGCAATTTGGAATCCATTGAATATTTGCGACCCAGGGGAAAGTGTTATGCTTGCTGTACTTACTGTTCTTTTGAAAATCCTGCGACTCCTCTTCCGCCCGTGTCCCTTCCGGCTGCAGGCCGAGCAGCAAAAGCAACAACATCATCGGAACGACAATTGAAACCGTTCTCCCAGAGTACAGAAGCGTTCGCGTTCGTGATTTTCGATGTGTGTTGTTTTGCTGTTGTTGTTGCTGTCGTTGTTGTTGTTCCTGCTGCTGTTGTTGTTGTTGTTGCCAATATTTGCAGGTGCCTGTTGTTGACGTTTCGTATTGCATATTTGTTGTTGCTGTCGCTGTTTCGTGTGCTGTTATTAAGAACTGCATTGTAGTCATTGCGTTGTGCTCGATAGCAGAAACGTCTCGTCATTTATTCAGCAAGCTTCAATTTGGCCAAAGAGTCAAAGCAATGAAACCAAAACCACGGACACAACCAACAAAAATGGCTGCAATACATGTGGTTGCCTGTGATGCTAATACACAGATTCTGTGTATGTGTGTGTCCGTTTTGTTAGAGCTGTTGCTGCTCTTGTTGCTGTTGTTGCTGTTGTTGTTGGCTATTTCCGCTTCCGTAGCTGCTTCCGCTTTTGGCTTTAATGAAGCGCCAACGCGCCTTTAGTTCGCTTTTGACTTCGAGCTGGGCCATAAAAAGCACATTTCAACTGGCATTTAGATGTGGCTGAGGCGTTGGCTGGGTTTGCTTGCTGCCAAATCGATGCGATGCGATGCGATGCGATGTCCTCTTGCCACGGGACTCTTAATGTCCTTTTACATGTTTATTTGCACTTTTATTGCCGTTTTCAGCATGGCAGATTTAAGGCGTCCCTGCAAATAGAAAAGCAAAAACAAACAACACATGAAATATAACATAACATAACAACGGGCAAGACAACACAAAAGAGCTGTGATCCAAGCAATTGCTATTGCTATGTTTCTCTCGTTGTGCGAAATATGAAAAGTGCTAATAAAATCTGTTTACTGACTTGCACATCAAGCAAATTGAACTCGTAAACTTGCCAAAGGGTAAGTCAAGACCGACGGAAACTGAAACTGAAACTCGAATTGGAAGTGAAACTGAAACTGAAACACGCCGAGCAAATTGGCTGTTTTATGTGCCCATCGCATCGATGAAGTGTGATTAATGGTGCATTTCAATGTGAGTCTCGTAATTAAGGCGGCGCTAGATTTATGTGCGCTGCTGTTGCTGCTGCTGCCACAGCTGTGGCAAGCGATACACCTTAACCCTGACACTGGCCCCCCGGGCGACGTCTGCTCTATTACCCAGCCAAATGTTGCTGCTTGCTGCTTGCTCTTCTGCCTTTTAATTGCGTGCTTAGCACGAGCGCTGGCCATTAAACAGCGCATCAAAATTGATAAACCAACCCCCTGGCTACAGTTACAGTGCCAGTTACCATACCCCCATCCCCACCATTACTCCCGTTCCCATTCCCATTCCCATTCCCATCCCCTGTCAGTGGCAGCGATGCGTTGCAGCCACGCATGTGTCATGGTTTGTTTGGCTTTGGGCCAATGTGGCTGCATTTATGTGGGAGTGGGTGACAGCCACGATGATGATGCTGCTGCTCCTACTGCTACTCCCACTGCTGCTGCTGTGGCTCACCTTAACCCAAAAAAAGAGCAACGCTTGTAATTATGCAACATTTGGTATTGTGTGTGCGTGTGTGTGCTGTGTGTGTGTGTGTGTGTGTACGCTGGGCTGTTAATGAGCAACACACCCAGAGACACTCACACGAGCACAGGCCATAAATAAAAGAATACGCGCGAAAAGTTCATAAAAATTTATGAACTTTCAAGCTGCCTTTTGATTAAATGATAAATGAATGGAATGTTTTACCGTCTGTTCAGTTCGGCTTGTTGTTTATTTTGTTTGCTATTTGCCATTTAACATTTGCATTTAATTGCATATTTACTTGTTCTGCTACCTTTTCGATTCAGCTACCTGCTGCTGCTAGCTGCTGTAAGCCAATGCACAGCACAAACAGTCAAACACGCAGCAAAACTTTGCTCATTAGGTAATTTTCATGTTGGCGGCATATGGTCCAACGGTAACCACAAATATATCTACATATATATATGTATATATATAACATGAGTAGTTTCAGTCGCTACTCTTTGCAGTTAGTTGGCATATTTTATTACTGATTAATTAACTTGACGCAGAGCGGCATTTGCCTGCTGCTGCTGCTTCTGCTTCTGCTGCTGCTTCTGCTGCTGCCCTGTCCTTTAATTGTGAGTGCCCCGAACGAGAGTCATGCAACTTGAACTTCCACGGCGAATCGAGGATTTGCTAATTAAAAAAGTTTGCCATGTCCATGAATACGGCGACGACATCCAGCTATGTGCCTATTGCCAGCTAGCTAGTTTTTATACCCTGGTTAAAAAGGCTATTATGGTTTTGGGCAAAAGTATGTAACGGGCATAAGGAAGCATCTCCGACCATATAAAGTGCATATATTCTTGATCAGTATCAACAGCCGAGTCGATCATATTTGGAATAGAAGTTTTCGTAGTCCCGGGACAGTACAAGTATATTTCATTTTATCGATAACTCGTCCCGTTCAAAAGCTATCGATAAATTTCGATTTCAGACTAGCGTTTTTGGGACATAGCATCAAAGTTATAAGAGCTAGATGCCCCAAATTTGGCATTTATAATATCTAATAGCATACACATGTAACAAATATTTCACTTTTTCGATACCACCCCCCAATCCCCCAAAAGTTGAATAAACGTATTTTTTACCTTATAGCCAATGTTATTTATTTCAGAAAGATCGGACAATAAACACAGAAGTTATTTAAGATTTTACTTTCCATACACACTCATAGATTCGTATAAATGTAAGGACTGGGTTGAGGGTATCTCCTAGTCGGGCACTCCCGACTAGAGCACTCTTACTTGTTTTGTATTCGCATTGTTTGTGCGAGAGAGTGTGCACAACTTTTGACATTTATTGACAGCAGCGAACATACTCGCCGCCTGTACCTGCCAATCAGCCAGTGTGGCCAGCTGTAGCCAACTGTAGCCTGTAGACTTGTCCTCTATCCTCTATCCATTGAGATGATGGTCTTTTATAAATAACCTGCCAAAGTTTCGAGTGCGGGCCAAAGGTGCCACATTGCGGCTAATCAGTGCGATGTCTACATCAAAAGGCGACTGGATCTTTGGCATCTCATCTATTTGCGTATTTTGTTTTGAGCCCTTAGGTAATTACATATTTGCTTATTTTGGACTATTTATTGATTGGCTTCTACTACACACAGGTGTACGCTCTCGCCAGTCTGAAACATGGGCGACTTTTGGGCCTTGGGCCTTGGGCCCTGAGCCATGTCAAATTACCGCAGCCACTCCATCATGTTTAATTCAAGTCTTGGCAGTTGCCAGGACTCTATCGGCTGCTATGTGTGTGTGTGTGTGTGTGTGAGTGTGGCTGGCATCAAGGCGGGTAAATTTATGAGCGAATGCGCAACTTTGCCATAAATGTTCATCATAATGTGACACAATTTCCTCAAGATTTAACGCCGCATCAGCCATCGAATGGCGCACATGAGCTATGAGCTGTGAGCGAATAAGGACACGCATCCTGCGACTGCGACTGCGAATGGAAATGGGAGTGGGAGTGGGAATGCGAATGTCAGGGACATTGTCATGCCTTGTGTGCGTTTCGCATAACTCGTTTCTTCTTTTCAAGCGAGCAGCGGCTGATGGCAGCTGGCATAAATTTTAGAAAAAGTAAAATAAAATAAATAATATTTTAAGAAAAAATAAATTTTAACTGAAGTCAACGCGTTGACAACACACAAATGTGCACACACACACACACACATATGTGTGTATGTATGTATAGACAAACGTAGTGGGAGTCTTGGTCCTTATCAAGCCGAAGCTGTGCGTCCTGACGGGCAATCACAGCTCTAGTGCTGACTGGGCCTTTAGATGCTGCCAACAACAACTGTGGTGACTGCAATTTCAGCGACGCTATGTTGTCTGTGTGTGTGTGAGTGTGTCTTGATGTGTGATATCATAAGCATGCGTCTGACAAGCATAAGCACCGCTGCTGTCACTGTCACAGCAGCAGCATAGAAGCAGCTGCCTGCCCCCAAACAACCCCCTGGCGGCAATGCGTGTTATTACACCGCGCGGCATACTTTTAGCGCCACTCAAAGCACATTTCACTTTCGCTGCGTATGTGTGTGCAAATAAAAGTTGAATTATGACAAAAGGCATGCATCAGGCAGCAGCAGCAGCAGCAGCAGGCAGCAACAACAACAGCAGCAATAATGGCAACTATGGCCTGATAATGCGCTCTTCACTGACTTGACTCGACTTTAAGCGTGTGTTTGCTTAACGCCTGTGTGTGTGTGTGTGTCTGTGTATGTATGCCGTTTAACATGTCGTATGCACAATTTGTGAAATATGCGAGCGCTTTCACTGCCAGCATGAGCAATAAGTTTGTTGTTGCTATAATGCGTGTGTGTGTGTGTGTGTGTGTGTGTGCGTGTGTGTGTAAGCAATTAGTTGCCTTTTCAGCTGAAATAAAAGCAAATCGTGCGAGAGTTCAGTCGGAGCGCCCTCTTGTGGGGGCGGGGCGGGTTAAACAAACAGTAGCTCATTAATATCCTTTATGCGTTTATTACAGCACCCGGCAGCATCTTATGAAAAGCATTAATAAATGCGCATAGCAGGCAGCCATAGCAACAACAGTAATAACAATAGCTACAGCAAGAAAAAATACTAATTAGATAAAGAAAATGGAAGTGGAAATGGAAATGGAAATGGAAATGGCCTCACGCATGGAAATCCGAATCAATCAGACAATGCAATATTATTAATTGCTCTAATACGTTCACTTAGACGAAATTCATTTATTTAATTGCCGAAAATACCAGAGATACAATTCGTGCGTTACGCATATTAAAAATGTATGATGTGTATAACTAAACTAGGCTTCTCAAACTCAGTGAAACGCATTCGTTTTTACCAGCTGACCTTTTGGCCTGAATCTCTCGTATTGTTTCAAGTTTGAAAGAATCAGTTTTTTCACGAAGTTTATGGCAAAAAATGTTTTCCTTTTTTATGTCGCCATACTCGCACTTTACCCCAAGCTGACCCAATTTTGGGCACGCGTCCAATTCAAACACATATACGCATTCATAACCATTCACACACTATTCACAATATACGTGAATCGTTTTATTTTGGCCCGCACATGCTCACTCTATTTTGGATACCCTGTTCTGGTCTCCACAATGGGTGCGAAACGGGTAAAACTCAATTTAACAGGCCGAAGGCGGCTCAAAAGCAGTTTACAAAAGGCGACCGCGAATCCACAACGGCTTGGGTTAACAGAAGCTTCTAATTGAGCAACAGGCGTATTTCAAAATCATTCTAATAATATGCAAACTGAAAAGCCAGGTATGTACTTCAAACTAAATCGGAAGCTGCCTTTTTGTTGCTTAAGGTAAAGTTGCAATTTTAGCATATGCAAATGTGAGTTCCCTGAATCAAGAGTGAACAAACAAATATTTTATACGCTTTTGCGTTTTACTCAAAATATAAGCATCATTTTACGCAACACAGGTTATTTATTTGGTTATGCTATTCATAAATGAATAATATAATTTCCATCTAGTTTCTGACGCTGCGCAAATTATATATTATGTTCAGTTCGTATTGCCACAATATACGAAATGTGCTTGAAACGCATTTATTATTTAACATCATTATTCAGAGAATATAACGAGTCTCAAATTTGCATGTAAACATTTTAGCATATTTAGTCTAGTTGTTCAAAGTATAGCAAATTTATATATTAAAGCCTTAATCTGGTAAACAGCACTTACAAATATTTGCCATTCGATTTTGGTGTACAGCACCTGACCATTTGAAGTTTGCTGAATGAATTAAGCTGCAGGTGAATCTTTTAGGTTGACTTTTGTGGCAAAATGGGAAAATGGCAAAATGCGAAAATGCGCAACACAAACACACACTTCTAGTGCGAAGAGTGGGGATCAGGCTACTGCCAAAAACGGCGGCCTCTGCTGTCATTCACAGCTACTACCACTACCAAAAGCCAGTAGTCCGCAGTAGCAGGTGCCCCCAATCCGCAGCCGTGTGACGTTCTGACAGCTTCATATAAATAAAGCGAGTACACAGATACACAGATACAGATACAAATACAGCTGCTGCTGCTGCTGCTGCTGCTTGTCGTGGTTGCTGTGTATCCTGGCGTTGTGGTTGCCCAAAATCTACCTTAAATTTGACAATATGCGGCAGTCGCACAGGTGGCACAGCTGTCGCTTTTGCGACATACCACCCACCCCCACCTAGCACAGTGGCACCCCCTACCCTCAATTCCACCCCCACCTAGGGTGTCAATCAGTGCGTTATTCACTTCCAAGAGGCGGCAGGGTTAAATTGTTCGCAACGCCGCTGTTCAACTTTGTTTGATATTAATGAAGCGGCATTTTTCAGCGTTGAAATTTTTGCAATTTAAATTAACATCAGCTGCAATTAAATTAAACGTTTTCAATTTCCAAAAATATTTGCACGTGGCAGGCAAAGCGGGCGCCCCATTTGATCCGATCGAGCCGCACCCAAACAGAAAGCCGAATTTGAATTTAAATTGAAGTTAGTTTACCGCCAAGCCAAAGGAACGCCTTCTTTAATCCTTCAATTAATATTCTTCCACGGCCCAACAGCAACAGCAACAACAACAACGATTGACTAAATGTGACCCAAAGTTTGCTGTTGCTTCGAACCCTTTTCGTGGTTGGAATTTTTATACTAGCCCGCAATTATTTAACGCTTGGAACTTGTGTTCGTCACTCTCCCTCTCTCTCTCCCTCTGTCTCTCTCTATTTTTTATGCTCGCACATATTTTGTTTTCCATTAAATGCGTAACTTATCTTTAAAATGAATGTGTTTGCATTGGTGTGTGTGTCCCACACAATGTTTGCTTTAAGTTTTTGCTTGTCACCTGTTTAGCCAGCCGAACTGTAACCACATCCAATGCAAACACGGGAAAACAAAGCCAAGAAGGCGCAGCACGAAAGCAATTGGCCGGTGGGCGTGGCCACGCTTATTTCATTAAAACACATGGCCGAGACGAGCTTTTGTCTTTGGTGTCAGTCGCTGGCTGACTTTGTTTGTCTTTCATTATTTATTCCCTTATCGGAGCGTATAGAGGATAACGTCTGCAAAAAGCAAAAAGGCCAACAGAAACAGCAACACAACCAAAAAAAAAACAATTAATTATGTCCCCTTTTAAAGGTACAACTATCAACTGTAGCAGTGGCACACGTGGCGTATGAGTATTAGCTATTAGCTGTGTTAAGCCACCTTTGACAGCTGGGAATTCGGTCGCTCTTACCTCACCTGGCGCAGCGCCAGCGCAAAAACTTGCAACTTGTTTTCGTATTAATTAGGAGAGTAAACAAAGCAGCGCCAAGCGTTGAGGAATCAAATTAAAAGTAAATAGACGAACGAAGCGGGTCGAAGACTGAAGCCCTTCAAGCAAACCAATTAAAGGACTTCGCATCGGGACTCTTGGTCGGGTGCGTGCTGGTCGGCTAATTAGCTGCTGCCGGTTCTAGACTTGGGTATATACATTTGCAAATATTGTCAAAAACAAGTTGTTATGCAGAAGAACATATTCATTTATGTGCATAAGCCCAAACTGACTGAAATGCATTTCGCATTTCGCATTTACGCATTTTCGCATTTTGCATTTCGCATTTTGCATTTGGTGATGCGAGTCAAAGCGAAAGTTGATTTTTAATTAGCTGCGCTAAAAATAAAGTGCACAAACGTGTCTGGCATTTGCGAAAAAGCAGCGCATTGCACAACGCAGCGCTCTGCAGATTCTTGACACATTGCCAACAGCTGCAGATGCTAGCGAGGGGAGAGCAGGGCAAAGGAGCAGGAGCAGGATCAGGGGGCAGGGGGGCAGGGGAAATTGCTGAGGCGTAGCCACGCGTCGCTTCATGGAAATGCATTTGCATTAGCATTTGCTACGAGTCAAACATATGGGCGGTCAGCTGAGTTGGGTCTCTGGAATTTAAATGTGAAAAACACCACCACCACCACCACCCTAAATGCACTCACTTCTCAAAACGAGTGGGCAACTTGGAGCGCGCTTAGATATCGTTATCGGCCACTTAGGCGACTCTGTGCCAGCCAAAAAGTAAACAATTTGATGTGTAAAGTTTCTCTGGCTGAAGCGCAAAACAACCGACAATCTACACCCCAAAATGTTGCTGCTGCTGCTGCTGCTGGGGATAACAAGCCATAGCCAAAGTTTTTTTGGGCAATCATTAAAATTCATTTGCTATCGACAGTCAGCAAAGATACACACACTCACACACACACACACACACACACACACACACTTGTTATAGATGACGCAATTTATTTTGAATATCTATGGCAGCCACATCCTCCACATGCTTCTTGTTTACATACATATACATCGTTGCTTCTGCTTTGTGTACATGTCACTGTGTTTCTCCTTCTCTCTCTCTCTCTCTCTCTCTATCTCTCTTTCTATGTGTGTGTGTGCCTCACGAGTGCCTCGCAGCGATTTAAATGCGGCAATTCCTTTTGAATTGATCCCAAAAGTGACCTTTGATTTTCGATACGATTTCAGTCATTTGCACATGGCTAGGGCCAAAAGTCTCTAGCGGCTTTCACTAGCAGCACACATACACACACTCACACACACACAACATACACATACACATATGTATATAGGAACAAGGGCCATTTTGTTTGTATAGTTTAAGTGCCCGCATTAGTGGCGCATATAAATTTTGTCGCTCGACTCTCGACAACAACAACATCGAAAGGCAAACGGCAAACGACAAAAGCGACGAAACCAAGCGAAAATCAAACTAAAACTTCGCCACATGAAAATCATAATTCAAATGTGGAAATCAGCACACAGATTGCCCCTGTCTGTGTTCTAAGTGTGTGTGTGTGTGTGTGTGTGCCTTTGATTGTTTAGTGTGTGTGTGTGTGTGTGTGAGAGCATTTGAGTACACAATGGAAACTATTGAAAATACGTAAAGCCTCTTTCGCAGCCTGCCTAGCGGCATGTCCTTGTGCTGCTTCTGTGATTTCAGTCCCCCATGCCCACATCGGGCAAAAAAAGGTCATCTTCTCTAGACCCGTTACCCCCTTGGCACTGACTGAATGAAGAGCGGCCTGTGCGCGTGTACGGTTTTGTTTTATTGCCTGGCTGACTCGTTGCCAGGCTTTGCTTTTTTGCAAACACTTTCCCCGGTGGACATGGGCAAAAGGGACGGGGATAGAGCAAGGGAATTTGCCTCCTTCGTCGCCCATTGTGTGGGGATAATCGAAGCCATAAATAACAGGCGCGAACGCGTTTTTTCGTTGCCTAACAGCAATAGCAACAACAACAGCAACAACAACTGCAATAGCAACAGCAACAACAACATGCCTGCGATAACAAAACTGCCAAAAGTGACAAACACCGGGCAACTGTCAGGCGTACACGTGTGACCCCCACCAGCCCCCCCTCCCCCCCTTAGCCCCACCCTTAGCACCACCTCACATCTAACACCGCTTTCGAGCAAACTCGTTAGCAAATCCAATTTGTGCGTGTATGTCAACAGTTATACTAACAGCAACAGCAACATCAACTATAACAGTAACAGGAACAGTAACTGTAACTGTAACTGCTGATGCTACTGCAGCAGTAACTGATGTAACTGCTGCTAATAAACTTTTGCACTGCTGCGAAAAAACGCACGCGACATTAAACGCGCGAAACAGTTCCACAGTTATGAGCGTTTGTGTCATTTTTTTCTTTCATTTTTTACTTATAAATCAATTAAAAATTTACATTTCATTCGCACAATAAATAATTTACATAATGGCCACAAGCCACAGACACACAAGCGCACATTGCCTTTTGGCAATGCAGTGTTGCAGTCAGCAGCCAGCAGCCACCGACTGCGCCATACACTGTTCACTTTCTGATGGTTAATGTGGAATATGCATCAGTTGTTGTTTCTTTGTTAAAACATCAGTAAGGCAAACAACCAATTGAAATTTAATTTTGTTGCCAACTTTATGGGCGAGATGTGGACAAAGGTGCTGATGGCGCCTATTGGGATCAGAGTATAAAATAAATGATAATAAAAGCAACAAGCAGCGCCTTGCATAAACAGTTTTCAATTAATTATACCGCCTGCTTTAAAACAAGTATGTTTTTGTTGATGTTGCCTGCATTGCATTAACAATTTTTCATTGCATACATTGTGGCGTACAAAAAAGATGCGAATTTAATTTCGCAGCTGTGAACTTTGAATTGGAGAGAGAGAGAGCGCTTTTTAAAGCTCAAACCAATCAAATACGGTGTGAATTAATTTTTTCAATTTAGAGCGGCAAATTCAATCCGAATAATTTAACAGTTGCGTCACTGACATACTATTTTAAATTATTAAACTGTCCAAAAAATACGCGAGCATTTAAAAATGTTTGTATTTTCGTGATTTTAAAACAGCTGCAACTCATATTATAATAAATTGTGTAGCAAAATGTTTTGTTATTTTTTTTTCATAAAAATGTTTTAATAATTGATTTTAAATAAGATATTCTCTACTGGCCTTCTTAACCAAGCTCTTGGCAATTTAACGAGCGAAACTAGACTTCCGACCTTGTTTTTTAAAATGTTGCGAATATTTTGCATATTAACAAACAATATTCGTATTTAATAATTGAACAATGTGCTAAAAATTAAATTTTTTTGTATAGCAATTCTAAATTAGTATACCAATACAAAGTAATTGTAATCATGCCGAAAGACCACAAAACATAATCCGACATCGTCTGGGTTAATTTTAGACCAAATGCAGATGCAATTTTCACTAGAAGCAACTCAGCAACTCCTGCTTGAAGTATTGCCAGAATCTTCCGAGAACTTGTTGAGAAAGATGTTCACAATTTACAACTGCAATACTGTTGCGGACTTAATTTGCTAAATATCCAACCCCATTAGTAATTTAAAAGCATAAAACAATTTTTAAATTAGAGAAAGTGGTTGCACATGTTCAAGAAATGCAAAAACTAATATTCAGAGAAATTAAAACTAGATGCAAGCTGTAACCAACAGTCTCAAAAACAAATATAAATACAAACAAACAAGAATCGATCTGTGAAGTTAAGCGTTTGTGTATATATCTAAACTATTTATTCACTTTCAATCCCAGCATATTTTGCAATGAATTTCCAATGGACCACAGAATAAAACACAAGACAGATGCAGCCTTTGGTTGTTTCGTGTATTTTAGAGATTTGTGTAAATGTAAATGCCACAAACAGATATTTCAATGCTAGTTTCCACATATTTATTGTGATGCGTCATTTTCGAATAATAAATGCATGTGTTTTGAATTCATTTTGGTCAAGGGAGCATCTTATTCGATTGTTCTACTCTTTTCGAAGAAAATAGTATATTAACTTCAGCACAAGAAGTTTGTAACGCAAAGAAGGAAGCGTCGGAAACCCAATTGGTTACTGCCAGTATGCTTAGAATGTCAAATGTCTGTCCGTCTGTCTGTATGTATGCAAACTAGTCCCTCAGTTTTTGAGCTATAGTGATAAAACTTTGCACAGAGACTTATTATTCAAAGGTACAGCACATTGGTCGGAACCGGCCGGATCGAACCACTATATCTTAAAGCTGCCATAAAACTGGAAGTCGGTTTTGGCCATATAACCGATCTTTTCAAAGCCATCGCCTTAAATTTCCTTGTACACTTGAACATCCTTATAACTCATCAATGTTTAAAATTTCGAATCGATTGAGTTATAATAAGCAAAGATGTGCGTCTTTAAATATTTCTGTAGTGCAGTTGGCAGAGTGAAAATTGCGTAAAGGTTTGAAAAGAGTATACAATTTTCGGCACACCGAAGATAATCCTTCCCCACTTCTTTGAATTCAGTTTGGTCATGGGAACATCTTATACGACTGTTTTTATTTCAGCTACGGTTGCAAAGCTGCTGCTCAAATTGACAGTGAGTTATAGCAGTCTCTGGTCAGCATCAGCAGGAGCTTATGCTTTTTAAAACAGCTCTTGCGAAAATGTGCCTGACATATCCCAAAAATGATTTATGTTTCTTTCGACTACCTACGCGTTGCTTAAATAAATATATATATATATATATGTATATCATGATGGAATCATAAAAGTGAAAACACGAGAGACCTTACACTCGAGCAAATTTAATTGTTGCCTGTCTTCGGGACAGTGGGAAAATGTTAATAAATGTCAAAAGTGTTTCCACTCAACTGACACATTGAGCAACGAGCTTGCATTTGACACTGGCCAACATGATTGCGATTGTGATTGTGATTGTCGTGGCATAATTTCACATAATTTATGAGCTTTCAATTGATCACGTTTTCCATTTCCTCTTTTCTGGCTGCCTGCAATTGCCCGAAAACTGTAGCCACAATTTGTAATGCCAAATGTCAAATGCCAAATGTGACTTTCTCAGCGAGTGCCCTCGTTGGAGAGTGCATGTGAGGCACACATGTTGATCTGAGCTGTGTGGGAAGCAGAGGCAGAAGGCGCCCCTTTGGCTTAAGCGCTACTTAGCTCAGCCACATAAGTCGCAAGCCCCCATAAAATATTGCCACTTGTCATCGATGAAGCCGTTGCGTTGTTCCCTCCCCTGCCCATCTCGACAACAACGCATGTTGTGCTTGTCATTAAAGTCGTAAGCAATGTCATGTAGCTGTCAATTTCCCAAAAATCGCATTAGCCCATGGAATTTGTGTCGGCCGCCAGAAAATATGTATGTGACAACTGAGAGTGAGAGTGAGAGAGTTTAGGGGCCAGAGCTTATCGGGCCGTAAACCCAGCAGCTCAACTACCTACTTGTACCTCTACTCGAGCATTGCCAAGACACTTGTGTGGCTGCACATAATTAGCAGTTTAGCAGTGGCCCCGCTCTTAAGTTACCTGCCGCAAATTCAAAGTCGCTATTGCTATGTAAATTTGCATTTTTAGGGCGCACAAAAAAGGCTCACGAGCTGCGGAATGCGGCTACGCCAGTTCAGCTTAGCGCTGTTCCAAAAAAACCTCTTAACAAATGTGAGACATGGACTTGTTGGACTCGCCGCAAGGATTAAATGAAACTACGAACGGGACTATTTCGCTGGCAAGTAGCTCGGGAGTACGGTTGGCAAACACTTGCATCTTAAAGTCTAAACACTCTGTCTCATGTGTCCAATGTCAGCATTAAGCGGGCTTGGCTTAAAAAGAATATCGAGAACCCGAAAATGCTTCAGACTTAATTGCAAAAAGAATATAGCTGCCAAATCGCGATCAAAGTTGCCTCGGGAACGAATATTAGATCAGTTTTGACAAAGTTTTAGGTATTTGGAAGGCATTTCTCTTTTTAGCTCATTTTATAATATAATTCTTAATATTATATACTCACTTTAAATAAATATTTTTTCTTTTCTATATAACAAATTACTAATAATTATACTCTTTTCGAAGAAAATAGTATATTAAGTTTGTCCTGAAGTTTGTAACGCATAGAAGGAAGCGTCGGAGACCCTCAAAAGTTACTGCCAGTATGCTTAGAATGACAATACAAATTGATCTAGCCATGTCCGTCTGTCTGTCTGTCTGTCTGTCTGTCTGTCTGTCTGTCTGTCTGTCTGTCTGTATGTATGCAAACTAGTCCCTCAGTTTTTGAGCTATCGCGATAAAACTTTGCACTAGAACACTTAGTTATTCCAGGGGACAGCACAATTGGTCGGAGCTGGCCGGATCGGAATACTATATCTTATAGCTGCCATACAACTCCAGAAATCGGTTTTGGCCATATATCCCATGTTTTTTAATCTATCGCGATGAAACTTTGCACCGATACTTATTATTTAAAGAGACATCACCTTGGTTGGAGCCGGCTGGATCGGATCACTATATCTTATAGCTGCCATACAACTCGAAGTCGGTTTTGGCCATATATCCCATGTTTTTTTAATCTATCGCGATGAAACTTTGCACCGATACTTATTATTTAAAGAGACATCACATTGGTTGGAGCCGGCCGGATCGGATCACTATATCTTATAGCTGCTATACAACTGGCAATGAATTAAATATTCTTAGAACAAAAAAAAAAATGTTACGCTACAAAACGATTTTGTACAGCTTATGAAATTTCAGTGGTGCAGTTGGCAGAGTGAAAATTGCCTATAGGTTCGAAAAGAGTATAAAATCTTCGGCACGCCGAAGATAATCCTTCCCCACTTGTTTTTTTTATTGTTTTGTATTTGATTGGTTTTTTTTATGGGTTCTCCCCAATCCTTCCAATAAATGTTGGACCAGTGCTTTAATTTATATATTGATATTCCCAGAAATTACCGTAATTTTGACATTTTATCTTTAATTTAATATTTTACATTTTATGTAAATGTTTTATATTTTATATGCGTCTATATGTTCTTTTGTGTCGACTGTCAATAGTCGACAATAAATAAATAAATAAATTTCTATGGACTATCTCTGCCTTAACTTGGCTTGTGATTAGTAAAAAAGCAAAAGTTAGAAATTTAATAATATGCAGAATTATTATAGCTGCCAAACCATGATGAAAACTGCCACGGGAATGAAAATCGGATCAGTTTTGACAAAGCTATGGCAGCTTTAAGGGTTTAAAAGGCCTTTATAGGAACCTCGGAGAAACTCTTTAAGAATGCTTAAAAAACGGGAATCGCATTCCCACTTGAAATAAGCACATTTTCGTTCAGCACAAGAGATATTTTACAGTTAATACACATATACAAACAATATATGCGATAAATGTATTCACATGCATTAATTTTTTGCTTAACAAGCTAATTTGAGAAGCTTTATGTTTTAATGACAGAGTGTTACGCCTGCTGCCAACAGAGAGTGGATCCTTAATGCTCAACTGAGAGTACGTGTGTGTGTGTACAATACATGAATGCAAAAGTCTTGTAACTTCATTAAAAGAGTTGCAATACTTTGCATATGAATTTGGCAATGCCAGATAAAACATTAGCATACTTTTGTGCGCCCGCAAAGTTTGTTGCTCAAACAAATTAACCTTGAGCAGCAGCAGCAAGTGAGAGAGACAGAGAGAGGCAGAGAGAGATAACGTCGTGTCTTAAGAGACGCCGATTATTATGCAAATTGTTGGCAACTGCCAGCGGAAATAGGACAATGCCAGCCCTGAACTGACAACTGACAACAGACAACCGACTCATTTGCTGAGCGCAGTTCTGCCTGCTGCTGAAAAATTGATTAATTTGAAGGCAATGCTTGACGTCAGCTGATAAGCGCCATGCTCGACAAAATCAATAAGCGCTGGCTGCTGTGGCGACTTTTCGCATGATTAATGAATTCACGTAATTGATTACGCGACCACGCCCCAGAACCAGACCCAGACCCAGACCCAAAACTCCGAGGGTTATCAAGTGTGTAGGTTTATGCAATTTTTAAACAACATCAAAGTCGGCGACAAACAGCTGATTGATGCGTATGTGACTCTGGCAATAGCTCTCACACACACACACACAGGCATATAGATAAGCTGAGACGCACGTGCGTGTGTGACACACACACAGACACACACACACACGCACACAGATGCGGGAGACTTATGCTATGCGCTGATGCTGATGCGGCTGTCATTGGCTTGAACCTGGCGCTGTCATCGACGTTGTCTGCCAGGATGATGCAGCCAGTTACAAAGCAGTTGCATGCCGGCAAAGTGCAGCTGACGGGCATGCAGCATGCAGCATGCAGCATGCAACATGCAGGATTTTGGGGGCAGGCTGCTCGTCTGGTTATTTATGCGTAATTTCTATGCACACACGAACTGACTCATCAGCTGTAAAAGCAAATGCCAAAGCAAGCCAGCACAAGACAGCCTCTTCAGTCGAGAGTCGATGCGGATCTGGGCAGGAGCTGGAGCTGGAGCAGGAGCTGGAGTAGGTGGTCTGGCTGTGCTTTGTTGTCGTTGTTCATGCAGGCGCACAATCATCAATCAAAATCAAAAGCCAAAGCCAAAGCACTTCTGACATTAATTTATTCAAAAGGGATACAAGCAGTTTGCAAGGCAGCAAAAGGAAGTGCTCTATATACGCACACATGTATGTGTCTGTATGTATGTATCTGCTATCTATCTGGCTCTTCAATTATGAGCGCTTGTCACACACACACACACACACTCGCACACTCGCACACTCGCCCACACACAATAGTTATTCAATTTAAAAACGACAGCATGCAAAATTCACATGAAATTTCAATAAATAATCGTCGCTCTCTAATTAATATTTATTTATGAGCGTTAGCTGAGCGAGAGCACGCTTTGCATAAATCACAAACATTTGAATAATAAATACGAATTATGCATTTAATTAAGATTTGCCACTGCGCAGCAACAACAAACAATTCTCTATTTTTTCGACAGAGTTTTTGCGGTGTTTTTTTTTCTTCTTGTTTTTGCACCCATCGATATCAGCACGATTTTGATTTCTTTGGCTTGCATCCCTCAATGTGTTAGGGCAGAAGTAGAAGTAGAAGTGGAAGTAGAAGTAGCGAGCAGGACAAAAAAAATGGTAGAAATACCCAAACGGCTGACGAATTCAATCTAAATGCAAATGTTCGCATTGTGCTGTTTTTGTGCACGGCAGCCACATAGAGCCATAGATGATGTTGCTCCTGCTGATGACTAACCAACGGGCAATCAGCAGAAGCAGCAGCAGCAGCAGCAGCAGCAGCAGCAGTAGCAACTGCAGTAGAAACAGCAGCAACTGCAGGTGAAATCGCAACACAGAAAGTCAATTAGGCGACCGGCGCTAATCGAAGCTGTTTGCTGATTTCGTGGCCAAGAGTGCGATTGTGTGCTTTAAAACGGCTAAAAGCAGAATGCAAAGAGACACAGCGACAGAGACAGAGACAGAGAGAGAGAGAGAGAGGGAGAGAGACTTGTTCTATGCGCATTCGGCTTACAGGCAACAGCAGCAAGGACAATTGTCCTTAATGGCCACTGTCGCATGTCCTTGTCCATGTTAATACGAATTTCCAATTCAATTGGATAGCAGCTCGCTATCTTTGCCTGCTTGTGTGTTTCTATTGCTTTAAAGACCAATAAAAATGTACAAGCCATGTTTGTCAATGTGCAAGCATGTGTGTGTGTGTGTGTGTGTGTGTGTGTCACATGTGTGTGTGTGCGCGCTTAAGTATGTTGAACATGGGATAAGCTCGTTTTTCCATGCTCGCTTCATTTACTCCGACAGGCTGAATGCTGCGCAAATTGATAAATTATTGTTGTTGCCCATGTTGGCGATGGCGAGGCACCACGCCCACCTTTTAGGCCCCTGTGGGCGCATAAATTGCATGCAATTAGCCAGACGACAAACAATTAGCGCACATAATAATATTATTTATTGTTATAATTGAGTTGCAAGACAATCAGCAGACGGTCGCTCGCAGCTACATTCTTGCCCTGCTTGCAGCTCGATGGATTGCAATTGAGGCACTGCGAAATGCGATATGCGATATGCGATAATTGACGAGTAGTGGTGGGCGTGGCATGCCCAAATCAAATCACAATTGCTGCCCACGAGCTGGCTTCTCAAAATACATATATATATATATATATGAATATATGTTTTCCTTGAGCACACAAGTATATGCAAATAGCGCATATCAGAAAAACACTTTGAAGGCATTACAATTACAAATATCGTTGCCAGCATCTTCCAATCGGAATGCCAATGCCAATGCCAATGGTAAAGCCAGCAGCAGCTGCAGCAACAACAGCTCGTCAAATCTAGCTGACGATGCGAAGCCTACAAACAGCAGAACAGCCCCAGCCCCAGCCCCACCTATCAGAGACTCGAAGTGGGGCCCCCAAGCTCAAAGCTCACATAGTAATAGATGCAAAATAAATATGCAAAATCGTTCGACGCCGGGCGAAATACATAAATCAGATGAGCAAGTTAAAATTAAATGCAAACAGTGGCAAAAGCGCCGACGATGGAATTGAACTTTATAAGCTTTCGCTTCAGCTTCGGCTTCGGTTTCAGCTTGAGCTGACTCAAGGTGCTGTGTAAAATGTACATAAGCGATTTCAGATGCTTTCCAGTTTCGATTTGTGGTCTTTTTTCCCCCCACCCGTGCTCATTAAAGCAGCGCGGCAGAAGAAAAGCCGATAATTTGCAACAAATTTGCATGCTACGTGAGAATGCAGCCGACGCGAATGCGTATTCGAATTCGAATTCGAATTCGAGTTCGAGCTCGAATTGTAGGCCAAAGAGTTGGCCAACATTTGACTTGGCTTGGCTACGTGCTTGTGCCAGCTTTTAATTGCAAGTCGATGGGCATTTCGTTTAAATTACGTTAATTGGCAAATGTGCACAGATTTTCATTTTCATTTCCATTTCCATTTCCATACATTATCCGAATGCGATTATAAATGCATTGCACAATTGCACGTGACCCATAACCGATTGTCGAATGATACTCTGCCGCATGATACTAACACTCTATAATGAAGCTGGCAACACAGTGTATAGTTATGAATGTTATCTATTGTCGCTGCATAGCTAAACATTTTCACAACCAAACTGGAATTTTGTTTGTATAAATTATTGCTAATGGTATGCAATTTTTTTAATTTAAAGTAAATTATGCACACAAAATTGGTTATTACATATGAATAAACACATTGGAAAAGTACAGCTAACTGCTTGCTTACCTTTCCTTCTCAATACTAACAATTCAACTTGCACTTCAGCCAGCAACAAATGAAATTAGCAGTGTATTCGGTTCAACTGCTTAACATAATTTGTTGTTAATTGTATAATTATATTTCCTTATTCATCATCAAAACTTGTTCAAATGCGCCACTGCCATAAGCAATGCCTTTTTGAACTTGTTTAGGTATACTAGGCGTATACTTCATTGCAATTTGGAGCAATTCATGTGACTATTTAATTGCTTATCAAGTTAGTTCTACAAATGTCGTTTAAATAATTATTTGCAATTTTAGTTTATTTATATTTATGTACAGAAATTATATCAAATTTAGTATCACTTCTTTTACAAAGAGTACATATAGAAGCATGTTTGTGATTCTACCAATTTAATATCAATTCTATTAGATACTGCAGACATTCGAGTATGCAAGAAATGCAATTGGTATCCTTTCATTTTGCACCTGGGCATTTTGTGCAAATTGATTTCATCCTAACTGGAATCTAAAAGCAATTGTTATTCTGCTTTTTAAGCATTTGAAAAACTGACAAACCGAAATATTGGCTTGTGCAACAAAATAATTGATTTTTCCTTGTGTTGTTGTTGTCTATCAACATTGATATTTTCAAATAAAATTTCATAGTTTTTTGTTCTAATTTTTGTCACATGCTGTCTCTCTCACACTCACTATATATATATATATATATGTATATCTGCCTCTTTGTTAGGAGTAGAGCATTTATTGCAGCTTAACTTGACAATTTATTATGCATAAAATACCAAGAGAAACTCTAATAAAATATATATTGAAAGTTTTATTGTTTGGCTGCACACACACACACACACACACACACATATATATACATGTGTGTGTATATATAAAAGCAATATCTGCATTTTCACATATAGCAAACATTTTATGTGCTGTTGTTTCAGTTGCTCTTCATTTTGTTAGAAAAATTCCATTTTTTTACCAGTTACCTAAATTTGTCGTTTTTTGTTTTTGGTTTTTTTTCTGTGGCAAGCCCCGAACTTTTTTACGCATTTTTTATACCCTGAACCCATTAAAAATGGGTAAAAAGGGTATTATGGTTTTGTGCAAAAGTATGTAACAGGCATAAGGAAGCATCTCCGACCATATAAAGTATATATATTCTTGATCAGTATCAACAGCCGAGTCGATTTAGCCATGTCCGTCTGTCTGTCCGTCTGTCCGTCTGTCCGTCTGACCGTCTGTCCGTCTGTCCGTCTGTCCGTCTGTCCGTCTGTCCGTCTGTCTGTCTGTATGAACACACAGATATCAGAGACTACAAGAGCTAGAGACTTCATATTTGGAACATAAGTTCTCCTAATCCCGGGACAGATCAAGTTTATTTCATTTTATCGATAACTAATACCGTTTAAAAGTTATCGATAAATTTCGATTTCAGACTTGCGTTTTTGGGATATAACTTCAAAGTTATAAAAGATAGAGGCTCCAAACTTGGCATGTATAATCTCGAATAGCATACACATGTAACAAATATTTCACTTTTTGGATACCACCCCCCAAACCCCCCAAAAGTTCAAAAAATGCATTTTTGAAGGTACGACCTTGCAATTTGGTTTGGTAACACATATTATGGACAATTGCTTGCCCCAAAAATTTCAATATGATCGGACAATAAACATAGAAGTTATTTAAGATTTAACTTTCCATTGCGTGGGGCTCAGCGAAAGAGCAAGCTAACTGCTTAAACCGCTTGCACTGCTTATACTGCTTATACTGCAGCATGTGTGTGCTTAGATTAGTATGAATGATTTTAAGGACTGGGTTCAGGGTATCTCGTAGTCGGGCACTCCCGACTAGAGCACTCTTACTTGTTATGTTTGCTGTTTCTCAGCATTTCGCTTTGTTTTGTTCATATTTTTAGCGAAGCTGCTATATATATATACATCTATATATATATATACATATGTACATGTGTGTGTTTTTCTATTTGTTTTAATAGACTACAGTGTGGACTTTGCCGTCTCTGGCTTTGCAAATATCCTGCGGCACTAGCATTCAGTGGAGTTTATCGCATGGGGGTGCACTGGATTTAGTGATTTGCTCGTTTATATGTGTATATACATATGTGTGTGTGTGTGTGTGTGTGTGTGTGTGTGTGTGCATTACACATACGAGCTGCTGCTTAAGTTGCTTTTGCACTTGTTCGCTTTGCACACGTGGCATTTTAGACCTTGAGAGGCGCTTAGGTGAACTTAGCCAAAAGATTTGATTTTGGCTTTGTGGCTGCTGGATTGTGGCTGCTGGATTGTGGCTTGTGGATTGTGGATTGTGGCTTGCGTCCAGGTAACCAAAAGTGGTCTTAGCGCAATTGCCTGGTCGCTGGATGGGCGACTCTTAACTGAAATGTGTCAGCAGAGTCTTATCTCTGATAAGAAGCACAAGCAAATCAAAAAGAAACTGGGGAAAGAGTCGCGAAGAAATTCAATCTTGCTTATAGCCATAAGCCGTTGCTCTAATAATAATACAATAGCTATCGGCTATTGGTAAAAACTATACTATTTGATAAAACAGAGTCATATATTTAACTAGAATCTTGATTTAAGTTCTAGTTCTAATATCATTAGCTTTGACATAATAACATTTGAAGTTAACATAACATAACATATGTTAACATAACATAAGTTAACATAACATAGTTGATTACATTGTAATTGTAGTGGTATATTGAAAGAGCCTTGTTTAGTGATATATGTGCTTATATGAGTACGAGTTAGAAGAAGATCAAAAGCAAACTCACCTTTTCCAAACGAACGAATTTGGCTTATCCTTAAAGCGCTCTCATGCATAAAATGTGTATAGTATTCCGTTGAACTTCATTCTTTGTTTGTTTTCTATATGATAGCTACAATTCGGAGGAGAAACTTACCCAAAGTTTTCGCTCCGTTCCTTTGCTAATCCAATTGCGGAACAATTCAGTCTGGCAGCGTTTTATTCTATGTTTCTATTTTGCTTTTTATCAGAGCGCAAAAAACCAACACACACACACGTACACACACACACAGAAAAAGAACAGGAACTTTGTTAAGTTAAGTTTGTATTGTTCTAACGCACTGTGCGAGAAGGTCTTCATAAACAATTTGTATCTTGTGGATGCACTTTCACTCTGGACTGTGGACAATTGTGATAAATTATGACAGCACGCGACCGAATCGAGGGAAGGGGTTTTTGCTGCTTCTTCTTCTTCTCTTCTTCTTCTCTTCTTCTTCTTTCAGATACATATACAGCGAGAAGTGTCATTAATATTTGTTGTTTGGCTTTTGTGTAAAGTGCGCGAATATAATTGTCTTCACGCTTTAATTGATAGCCAGCACGCAAAAAGTGGGGCCTTGAGCCTAGGCAGCTCTAATGGGCGCCAAAATGACACACTGAATTTTCCATGTGCTCGATTTTTCCGGGAAATCGTTTATAGATCTGTACGCGCCCAGTTGTTGTTGCTGTTTATTTGCTTGCTTTTATTGTGTTTCTTGGATTTCTTTTCATGTGTGTTGTTTTTTTTTTGCACTTCACTTGTACTTTACACGCACACACACACACAAAGTTGTTTTGCCTTTGTTGGGACGAAATCTTCCTTTTATGTTGTGTTGTTGTTGTTGTTGTGTTATTGTTGTTTTTGCTAGCAGCAACAATTCTCGTAATCCGCTTTTGGCCTAAATTTCAATTCCTATTTGATTTTTTTTTGCTTTCTTTCTTCCGCTGTTTGTTGTTGTTGTTGTTGTTGTTGTCAGAGAGCAAGTTTTTTTTTATTTTTAAAGCTTTTTCTCTTTGCTTTTGCGTGTTTATTTTAACGCGAAATTACAGCAACGTCGCCCCCACTCTGTTCTCAGTCCTTGGTCCTTGGTCCTTGGTCCTTAGTCGAACGCCCCGGCAACACCGACTATTCACACGCACTGTAACCGGCTTGGGGCGCGGTTCTTTTTTATATATATATATTTATTTATTTTTTTTGTTTGGGGGCTGCTCACGCACTTTGCCCCACTGTAAGCGTTTTGGCTGCGCAGCATCCGCGACGGCAGCAGCAACAACAATTTGCGGCCTGGGCCTGTCCTTTGGCTAATTACCGTTTAAATTGCCAGCCACTTGTCAAATTGAAGTTGCGTTTGCACGCTTTCAAACACTAAATACTGCACATTCTTTGCCAAATACATAAATCATTTGCATTCGATTATATATATGTGCGACCAATCGCTGAAACGCTATACACATTGAATTATTATTTGGTTGATCAAACGCGAAACTGCGAAACTGCGAATCTGCACAAACGAAACGAATCCGACACAATTCCTCAGCAGCTGGCAGCGAGAAGCGCGCGCGTTCCTTGCGACAGCGAGTACGAAAGGCGAATGAGAGACCGACGCGACTCAGGCGCTTGCATCAGAGCGGCCAGGTCCAACCGAAATGTTCGATGTCCAGCCAACGACAAGTTGTAAGCCAATTTAAAGTGCCTACGCAAGATTTGCAAATGTAATTACATTTCGAAAACAAATGCAGCCAAGCGGAAATACAAAAGTAAATACATTTTGCATTAAATGTTAAATGACACTAATATTTTGCCAAAGTGTGGAAAGCACAGGGAAATCAGCAACACAAGAGCGTGGGAAAGCATTTTAAAAATATGACTAACTGCCAAACTGAAATGGAAAATCATCAACAGAAATTTCGAACTTTATAGATTTCAGTTTTGAATATATAGATATATATATATATATTTGAATATAGTAATAACGGAAATTTCTGGATTGTGTAAAGCGAGCAAAAACTTATACAATTTTGTCAAACAAGATCTTAGCTATAAGATATAGATCTATATGGCACATTTTACAGTATGACTGTTGATAGGGATTTAGCTTTTACATTCCTAATTTCCAATCACCTTATAGTCAAATATTTAATTTTGTAAAGCTTTCTTACATATATTTGCTTCAATTTGTGTAGCATAAAATTCTTTTATTGTATGTAGAACTGTTTTTAGTGCACATTAAATCAACGAAATTAATAAATAAATACTCTATTCGCTAGAATTATACACTGCAATATAAAATGTACATATATTAGCATAAATTTAATCACTAGCGACTAATTCCAAGAAATATTTAGGCTGAGCTCTTAACCAATTTGTTAAGTATTTACATTGCAGCTAAAAAACAAATAAATTCTAAGAAATATGTAAACGCTGCATTGAATTTAATGGCAGCCTTACAGCATTCCATGCTATAAACAAATCCAAGAAATCATTATTTTAAATACGAATGCATATGCCTAAATAGGATTAGTGCCATAGTAATCAAACTGCTGCCCCAAATATCACAATGTTATTGCTCTGTTCGTGTTAACAGCAGCGAGCCAAACTGTTGCATGCACAACAAGACGATGCTCGATGCTCGATGCGAGGCGAGGCGCAATTCCGGTTGCGTTGCGTTGTCGCTTCGTTTGTGGGTCGTCGACATCGAACTGCAAGCACGAAGCATTGATTCTCACAGCTCTCGTGTGCGTTCGTTCGGCTGGCTGCTAAACTGCTCGGCGAGTGTTGGCCGCGCAACATGTTGCAGCAGCATGTTGCCACAAACTTGACCTTTGGCAACAGCCTTAACTGTTGTTTTATGCAACCAATTAATAGACAACATGAGTGTGTGTGTGTGAGTGTGTGTGTGATTTATTGCAAGCGCTCATAAATCTGCCCCGCAGCAGCAGCATAAACAAAAACACGCATAATTTACATAAATCTTGTATGCCTGCGCGTAAAAAGTTCGTCCAGGCCAATTATGGCCAATGCGCCCAAAACTAGGCACTAATTTGACATCAAGTGGAAATAACCCTCTTCGCCAGGTCACTCAACCCAATGCAGGCACTAAGTAACCGCAAATTGAGTTGCTGCCCAGCACAATTATGAATCACACACACACACACACACACACACACACACACACATTCGCACACACTCAAGTCATATTCATATTCATTGTTATGAGCGAGGATTATCAGGCGAATATATACACATCTACAGTTTGCACATATGGAAATGACCTCTCGGCCACAACAGATTTTCATTTTCTGCGCATAATTATATTTGCAAGGTCGCTTTTCATTTCTGGGAAGAGCCATTTGTTGTTATGCCGAAGTCACTTCACTTGGTATTCCAATGTTTGTGCCTCTTTTGAAATTTGTTATTGAAATGCTTCTGCGTTTGACTTATCCCATTGATTACTTCGGCACATCAAGTTAAATACGTATGTTGTTGTTTTCGTTTTGGTAGTTCTTGAGGAATTTGTTTTTGTCACAACTATCTAAAATTTGAACGATACATAAAATAACTTGACGATTTATCACCCATTAGAAATCCAAAAAACTATTACAAGCTGATACACAATTTTCACAAATTTATTTATTATTTGAGTAAAAACTTTTAATTTTGGGTTTACTCACAAAATGTATAATCTTTACATAAAAAGCAAACAAACGAGCAAAACATATCGACATCTAAATTAGTCAGTTAAGTAACATTTTCAATATTCTATAATATAACATTCAATTCGATTTGTATATTACTAAAAATGGGTAAAAATGCTATAATGAAGTTGTGCAAAAGTATGTAACAAGCACAAGGAAGCATCTCCGACTATATAAATTATATATATATATATATATTCCTGAACAGTATCAACAGCTGAGTCGATCTAGCCACGTCCGTCTGTCTGTCTGTGTGAGCACGTGAATATCAGAGACTAAAAGTGCTACAGACTTTATATTTGAAATATAAGTTCTCGTAGTGCTGCGTCAGATCAAGTTTGTTTAACTCCGCTCAAAAGTTATCGATAAATTTCAGTTTCAGACCAGCGATTTCTTTAACATAACTTGAAAGTTATAAGAACTAGAGGCCCCAAATTTTGGTATGTATAATCTCGTATGTATAATGTATAACATGTGGCAAATATTACACTTTTTGGATACCTGTCCCGCAAAAAATCGAAGGTGTGATCATTGCAATTTGATTAGGTTACACCTTTTATTGCCAATTTGATGCCCAAATAATGTCAATAAGATCTGACAATAAACACAGAAGTTGTTAAAGATTTAAGCAAGCTAACTGCTTGAACTGCTTGCACTGCTTGTACTGCGTACACTGCTTGCACTGCTTGCAGCATGTGGTTGTTTGTATGTATGTGCACGGATATGTTAGTATGAATGAATACAAGGACTGGTTACAGGGTATCTTCTAGTCGGGCACTCCCGACTGAAGCACTCCTACTTGATTCTTCTAAGTTTTGTGGGTTTTTATTGTAATAATACATTTAAGACTTTATTACAAACAAATCTATTTGTTATACATGCCTAAGAGTACAGTTTTATAAATAGCTAATTTGATAAGTGTTCATGTTTAGAAGTACTGTGTAGTCAAATAATCGAATTATAAACGTAGAAGGACGTCAAGTAAAAATCAAGTGAATCATATACTCAATAGCCAGTAATTCAGTTGTCAACTTTGACAGGCACAAACCCGAAACGAGCCGAAAGTGTCAAAATTCTTGATTTGTGCGCGCCTTCAAATCATTTGCCAGCTGTTGGCAGCAAAATGTTGCTAAAGGAACATGTTGCTGGCAGCATGTGTGTACTAAAAAGCGAATGCAACATTTTTGGTGGGTTTTAGACTGAAGTAGCTGAAATGGCAACGGGGGGCCATCAAACGAAATGACCAACAGGCTGTTGCATGCACCACAAACTACACACACACACACACACACACACATATGCACCTGGGGCAAGCGGCAAGGAAGGAAGACAGCAACAACTTGAAAGGAGCGCCAGGATAAAGAAGCACAGTTTTAAGTCAAATCTGTTTTGATTGGCAAATGAACTTCAAATTGTTAGCTAGGCAATTGTGGGCGTGGCATTTGTTGTTTGCTGTTGGCTGGGTTTGGTTTGGTTTGGTTTGTGTTGCTGTTTCTGCGACTTCTTTTTTCGGCGCAAATTGTTTGCCAGGCGGAAAACTTTGCTTATTTCATTTTAATTGCTTGGCAGGCGGAAAGTCAAGACACGAACACAAACACAAGAATACACACAGACACACACATGCATACACACACACACACACACACACACACATGCATATAACTCATTTGCATTGCTCTGCGGGCTGCGGTTGTATGCGTGTGTCAGTCTCTTTCTCTTTCTCTAGCTCTAGCTCTCTCCCTCTCTATCTCCATCTCTCTCTGTCTCTCTGTGTGTGTCTGTGTGCTCATTAAAAAAGCGAAGCAGCTACGCAGAAAAGCGACATTTGCATAAATGTGCGTGTGTGTGAGCGCCTAAAAGCATGCAAAACGTGCCAGTGACACACAAATGTCAACAGCAGCAGCAGCAGCAGCAGCAGCAGCAGGACAAAGCAAAGTCAAAACTTGCAAATTTTAATGCATCACAAGATTACAAGAACTTCCTTTTTGGGCCCCGGCCCCGGACTGAAAAGCTCATCATGAGGCGAGGCGCCCAGCTTGACGCTTCGACTGTCATGTGGCGTGACCATCCCTACCCAGTGGCACCCCCTCCCCTGAACAGTAACTGTCTTGGCTGGGGCTCATTAAAAGCCATCGCTCAGCTTCAGCTGAAGTTGCCACTCGCTGCTGGAAAGGGTGTCGTTGTGAGTTGTGAGTTGTGATTGTGTCGTACCTATTTTTGATGGCTGTGTCGTTAAATGCTTGTTTCCTTTTTTACGCACTCAAACTAAATGTGATTGACAGCTGGACAGTGCGATTGCCAGCCCGACTGACTGACTGACTGACTTCTTGATGCCATTTATGAGGGTGTCACTTGCAGTTAACAGGGCGCGCAATTAAAAGAGAAAGTCATACCTAACTCAAGTGCCCGAGATGAAAGCGAAAGCGGTTCGCCTAGGCTGGATTAACACATCTGTGCTCTTCCTGCCTGCCTGCCAGCAGCTTGGGATGGGCTGTGACTGGCTTGTCGCATAAATCAAACATAATCAACGCCAGCTTCCAATAGATATATACTTGTGTGTGGAGCAGGGGCATATAAATCTAAATTTCGAACATACTTAAGTGCGAGAGGCCAGCGGCACCAAGGGAAAAACGAAGGCAGGGTGTTTTTAGGGAATGAATTGACTCTGCCTCTGACCGCAGGGAATTCAATTGTGACTATCGATGGTGGCTTTAAGATAACAATCTGGTGAGAAATGCGGCTGCTCGTTAGCTCGCTGTTGTTCTACTCCGCTAAATGATGTCTAATGGCGCACGGCAGAGTTGACACCTAAACCAGACTGAGACAGAACGAGAGAGAGAGAGAGAGAGCGAGAGCGAGAGAGATAATGTGTATGTGCCGGCGGCTTAATTGCTACTTATTGATTACTCGCATATCGGTTTCATATTTAGTTTTGCATCAGAGTGCAAAGCGGAGTCCGTTCACTCCTGCCTGCTGCCTTGGCAACCCAATGCAAGCGGACAAACGTGGCCAGCATGAAAGGACATGCTGAGACAAGCCGTAATGTGAAGTGTCAGAAGAATGAACCTTATGAAAAGTCATTGACAACACAACACAACAGCAACAGCAGCAGCAACAAGAACGAAATGTACGAATATTCTGCTGCAAAGTGCACGACTAACAGATGCCCTGTAGCCAGGTAAGCAGTTCATAAAAGCTGACTGCTGAGCTGTTGAAACATAGACTTCGAAATCACAACGCAAACCAAATTACCATTCATCAGACTAAGATACATATATACATATATATATATATATGATCTGCTGTAGTGTAATCTAGGATAATCCATGCATTTGATATATTTTTTAGTAAGCACTTTATATCTCAATCCTGCACGTGCATTGTATTTGGGGAATGTCCTTTGTTACCCATTCGCTGGGCACAGGGTATGAGCACTGAGTGACGCCTGTTCACAGGCGCACAGGGTATGAGCACTGAGTGACTCCTGTTCACAGGACGTGCAAAGAACTGCGTGTGGGCGTCAACAACAATGCAGAAATGATGGTACACACCTCCAGATTCGGATCAGGTAGGGCAGGGCAGGGAAAAGGTGGGCGTTAGGTAGACACTATCTCATTTGCGGTCATGTTGGCGTGTCGAGTGTGCTTCAACAACAACAACATGAACAACAACAACAACAACAGCATGAACAAACACAGCATGAGCTCGACCATATGGCAACCATTTGCCTGAATATTATAAAGAAGCGAAGAGAACAAACGTGGAAAAATTCTCTTGTTAAAGGTATGCAGCTTGTAGATACCATATGATTTAAACTAAAACAATAGGTCTGCTGCATAACTATCGATAGAATGTGTTATCGATTGTTGGAATTATTTTCAGTTGGGCTTAAAAATAGATTTGGATTTAATATTCATAACAATCAATTGCAATAACGTTAGTTGAGTAAAAGCAATATTTGATTAGACATACATATAGCAAATATATGATTATGGAATATAGATAGGGCCAGAATCTATCGAAACCCTTATTTGCATAATATCTATCGATATTATGTGCTATCGATTGTTGGAATTATTTTCAATTGGTTTTAAAGATAGATTTTGATTTAATATTCAATTCAATCAATTGCAATAACATTAGTTAAGTAAAATCAATATTATTTGATTAGACATACATATAACAAATATATGATTATGGAATTTAGATAGGGCTAGAATCGATCGTAACCCTTATTTGGATAATATCTATCGATATTATGTGCTATCGATTGTTGGAATTATTTTCAATTGGTTTTAAAGAGTAGATTTTGATTTAATATTCATTTTATTCAATCGCAATAATATTAGTTGAATTAAAGCAATATTTGATTAGACATACATATAACAAATATATGATTATGGAATATAGATAGGGCCAGAATCGATCGTAACCCTTATTTGTATAATATCTATCGATATTATGTGCTATCGATTGTTGGAATTATTTTCAATTGGTTTGAAAGTTAGATTTTGATTAAATATTCATTTCAATTTAGTTTGAATTTAGTTGAATAAAAGCAATATTTGATTAGCTTTTAACAAATATTTGATTAAGGAATATATATTTATATTTTATATAGTTGGAGTACTTGATAATTAAGAAAATACTCAAATCTTTCTTTATTCTCACATAGGTATTTGCATTTCGATTTGCACTATTTGATATTGAGAAACTATGTATATATGTATTGCTAGTTGAGTTCGGAGTATATACACACTTATACTTCTTAGGCCATTGGCCATCGAAGATACCCACTTCGAAATGTGCATAGCTACAGGGTATGCGCAGTGCTGCTGGTCGTGACGCTTTTGTTGTTCTCGGCCTGTCGTCGCCTTTTTTGCTCAACGCATATTGATTTTATAATTTTCAATGTGTTTATAATTAGCCACGCCCATGGCACATCCTGCATCCTGCCATCCTGCCGCTGTCATAAACATTTCACATGTCTCTGAGTGTTGTTTTTGGAGCCGACGGCACTGATTGGCTTGTCCTTGACACTCCCACTCGAATGGCCATTGTCAAATGGAACTTTGTCGAGGATGTTGCGGCTGATTTAATAGCTGTCTGAGTGCCTGGCTGGGTCCTTGTTGGGCGCTACCTGTCGGCTGTCGGCTGTCGCCTGCTGCGCTGTTTTCCTGAGCGACTTCAAACCTTTGCAGCTAATTGAAAATGTGCATATTTCAACCAACATTGATAATCTGGCAACGAGTCGCAACAAAATGATGCAATTAGCTGACTAACGCAGCTCGTCCTTGCACCCATCCCCTGTATGTGTTGGCGTGTGTCAACAGTGACTGTATGCCCTATACCCTACCCCGTATCCTGTATCCTGTACAGTGGCCAGTCGCCAGTGTCCGACTTTCGAACTAATTCCCAACCCCTGTTCCTACTGCGTGTCCTGCGACCCTAACAGTGGCCCGTGTCCTGCGCCAGCATTGTGCCTTTATCAAACAAACAACAATGCTGTTGATGTCGCTGTTGTTGTCGTTGTTGTTGTTGTTGTCGTTGTTGTTGCTGTGGCTCCTCTCGCCAGTTGCCACACATTTCCAAGTGTTTATTTCAGTCCGCTTCAGGACTCTTCACGCCACAATGTGAGGTGTAAAGTTTGTTTATGGTCAAGTGGTTTGCTGTTTTTATATACATACATGTATGTATGTCTGTATGTCTGCATGTATGTATATGCCTATGTATTTGTATATGTATATGTATATGTATATGTATATGCATGCTGCTTCGTATAAAAAACACTCTGTTGACACGACACTAATGACCACTCGGATCTTATCTGGTCATGTGGTTGGCGCTGAAGCCGCTTGTTGCTCCTCTTCATCCTCCCCTTGCCTTCTTTGCCCCACCCATGGTGAAAGGCGTTCTCAAAGTGCTCAAATTGTTGCACACATTTAGTTTTGCATGCGCTTTTTCGGCACTTCCAGCAGTGTGTGTGTGCATTCGTGTGTGTGTGGAAAAAAACCGAGCAGCTTATTGCGAAGCATATTCGTAAATAAATTTCATTGTTGCGGTTCTCACATAATCCATACAAAGAATAAACTATCGTATTATCCATGGCAAACAGAAGTGGCAAACGGCTGAAATTCCAAACCGAACATTTCAAGTTATATATAAATTATACCCATCGGTTTTTTTATTATACACTCAAAGACTTGAAGCCAAATCAATACATATACATATTAAATCATGGATGTTTCTCTTTATCTTTCAGATTACAGTTCGTTACTCCGAAAAGTTGATAACTATTATCAAACTTTACTTTTGGCATGTAATTGATGAGATAAAATATGGATTGATGTGCTTATTAATATTTATGACGTATTTATAAAAAAACCAACCACACAATTTTGTGAGTTACTAGCTAACAGCATAGTTATATTCGGCACGGATACTTTGCAGATGATTATGATTTCAGCGACGTTCTTAAAGTGAACATTCTAAATATAAGCAAGTGGGGAAGGATTATCTTCGGCGTGCCGAAGATTTTATACTCTTTTCGAACCTATAGGCAATTTTCACTTTGCCAACTGCACCACTGAAATTTCATAAGCTGTACAAAATCGTTTTGTAGCGTAAAATTTTTTTTTTTGTTTTAAGAATATTTAATTCTTTGCCAGTTGTATAGCAGCTATAAGATATAGTGATCCGATCCAGCCGGCTCCAACCAATGTGATGTCCCTTTGAATAATAAGCATCAGAGCAAAGTTTCATCGCGATAGCTTTAAAAACATGGGATATATGGCCAAAACCGACTTCGAGTTGTATGGCAGCTATAAAATATAGTGGTCCGATCCAGCCGGCTCCGACCAATGTGCTGTCCCCTGAAATAATAAGTATCTGTGCAAAGTTTTATCGCGATAGCTCAAAAACTGAAGGACTTGTTTGCATACATACAGACAGACAGACAGACAGATAGGCAGACGGACATGGCTAGATCAATTTGTATTATCATTCTAAGCATACTGGCAGTAACTTTTAAGGGTCTCCGACGCTTCCTTCTATGCGTTACAAACTTCAGCACAAACTTAATATACTATTTTCTTCGAAAAGAGTATAAAAATCCAGAGACAAAAAGTTTCATTGAACATAAAAAACAGCAGAGCTGAAATATGCTTGGAAAAAAATCATGAAAGAAAAAAATTTATTGGAGACATAAAATGAGATAAAATACTACAAGCGCAAGGACAAACTATTGATAAAACAAGAAATGAAACCTATTTTGAGCACGCCGAAGATCACATACCCTTGTAGACAGCATATTAGTCCAAAATTTATCACTTTTAGCAACAAAAGTGTTTTTTTTGTGTGATTTAAACCTATAGTTCCTATGGCAGCTATACGATATAGTCGTCCGATCTGGGCGCCACTTACAAGTGTACTTCGGGAAAGAAAAATAAGGGTACATACCAAGTTTTATCAAGATTGCATTCAAACTGAGAGACTAGTTCGCATTGAAAGATGGACAGACAGACTTGGCTATATCGACTCGGTTATATAATATATACTTTATGTTTTGGCAGTCGTCTCCTTCAAAGCGTTACACACTTCATAAAAATATTATATAGTCCTCTACAAGGGTAAAAGACAATCAATGAAAACAACTAAAAGCATAGTTCAACATTGAACGCTTGTTCTTAGACCAGGTACTGTAAACACTGTAAGTGTGTTTAGAAAACGTGAAACTGCACAACACTGGCAGCTTTCAAAGTGCATACGAGATTACGTCTCCATTTGCAATGGCTCATTGAGGTAAACGCACTAATATTTAATTTTGTACAGAATTTATTATTTTCTGTGATGGACAGCTGCAGATGCAGATGAGAGCATTTTGCATGGCAAATTTGACAGGGCCAGAGCCAAGTGCCCGACAAAAACGCTTTGTTTATAAAGGGCATAATAAATGCAAATATGTTTATGCATGTGTGTGTGTGTGTGTGTGTGTGTGTGTGTGTGTGTGTGTGTGCATAAGAAGGTGTGTGCAACAATATTGGCTGCCTTGCAACATTATAGCCCAAGCAGCATTGCAGTGGGATTCTGCTAGCCGCTTTTGGGTGTCTACAGTGTCTGCTAGCTTAGCGAAAATTGAAATAACTCAAAATGAAATAACTCAAACAGTGGCAGCAGCAACAACAATACAGTATTGCCAAAAAAAACAACATGGCACGCACTTTATTAAAGAGAAATGTTTCGAAATTTGAAGCAAGTGGACTTAATTCGTGTGCACAACAAACACGGGTGTTGGTGTTGGTGTTGGTGTTAGTTCCAGTGTTGGCATTGCTCTCAGTCTGTCTCGCTCTATCAAGCATGTATGAGCGAGTGGCACTACGCACAGCATCCATGCCACTAAAAAAAGAGGAGCCAACCACAAAAAGTAAGAAAAGACTATTTGGCCCTGCATGGAATTTCGATTGGCAGCATTTTTGCGTATCTACCTTGCTGGCTGTCCGACATGTGAGTGTGTGTGTGTGTGTGTGTGTGTGTGTGTGTGCGTGTGTGTGTGTGTGCAAGTGTGTGTGCGTGTGTGTGTGTGTGCGTTTTGCAATCTTCAATAAAACTGTTTGTGCTTTTGTTTTTTTTGTATTTATTTTTGGCTGCGCTTTTCATTTGTTTAAAACGCAAACTATTGTGCCGGGGCAGGGTAGGGGTAGCCCCGCTTCTCCATTTGGGGCTGCCCCGCAGTTCCGCACAACTTTGTTGCTCTTTTTAACGCATTTGCCATGGCGCATTGTATTTGTTGGCATTTTTTATGCCTTAACTGAATGTGGGCTGCGGCAGGACTTGTGGCATTGTGGCTCAATGGGGGCCGGTTGGGGGCGAGGTGGGTGGTGGGGTGGTGCTGGGTGGTGGGTGTGCTCACTCGACTTCAACTGCAAAATACGCGGCTTTCATGGCGGCCACTTTATTTTCATAGCCGCCTTTTTCACAGCCGCATAAAATGCAACAACAGCAAATTGGAATGTGAAACCGCAGCTCGTAGTTAATTTTATTTATTCCCGCCGCTCAGGCCGTCGATATTCGGCTCTTCTAGTTGTTGGCTTTAAGGCCAGCTCTCTCTGTCAATAGCTAGAGCATAAATTGGGCAAATGCTGTAGATAAATTAGCAAAGCGCAAAACAATTTTACGGCCGCTCCTACTGTCACAAAATGCAGCGGCCCCGAACGTAGATAGCAGCGAGTCCTGCGCAGGACGCATTACGCATTGTCCTTTTCAAATAACTCATAAATGCAGCCAGGGCTAGCCCAGGGGATGCCGAGCAGTAGTCAGCAGCTGGCTGGCTGGCCAGAGCAGCGACATCTGCTGCTCTCGTGTATTTACGCCATAAAATGGAATGGAATACAAATGGATTGGACAGCGCCCCCGGCTGGATCGTTTGCCCAATATTAATTGGCATTTTTTTTCTGTTTGGGCTCACGCTGGTGATAATGCACTGTTTGCCCATGGACTTAATGGGCATTTGTACAAATCATGCTGCTTATTGTCCGGCGTAATCACAGCCAAATCAATTACAACGCATAATGCGGCCCGTGAATCGACAGGAACTGCAAGCAGTTGCAAAAACAGGACGAGGTTGGAAAACTGAAACAGGTGTGCCAATTGTGGATTGAACGATGGGCAGAGGTGTTGGCTGTTGGCTGTTGGTTGTTGGGCCACAGTTCCTTTCAGCTGCATCCATATCCTGCGCAGTTCAGCTCAGTTTGGTTCAGCGTTACTTAAAAACATTTTCACTCGTGGAAAACTTCCGTGCGCGGCTTTTCCGACCGCTCGCCAGTCGGAAATGCAAACGTGACTGGGCAAGGAAAATTTATTGACAGACTCTGGCCCTCCCCCCCTTTTAAAGACATGCAATACAAATACAATGCAGCCCCCATAGTGTTCCTCACACGTACACACATTTACGCACATTGGATGCATATTTATGCACACACAAAAAATGCGCACAAAAGCTTCTGAAGAATTTGTAATTAAAACATTCTCATACTCGTTTCGGGGGCTCTGTATGCGAAATAATATTCTATGTGGGGGGGGGGGGGCAGGACAATGGCATGTCCCTTGTTGTCCTGTCTTGCTGCTCTTCTGGTGCTGTCGGCACCACAACGAAGCAATCAATTTTAATCGGATTGGAATTGCAACGGCAAACGGCAAATGGCAAACTGAAAACTGCAAAGAGCAACAGTTTCATCTTAGAGAACTCTTCAAATGAATGCGATGATGAAGACAAGAAGAGGTCAACAGCTGCCAACACCTGATGGGCAATTGGAATTTACCTTATAACATTAGCATTATTTACAGCTTCCTTTCATTTCATATCGAATTCAAGTCATAACTACCCCTTACTCAGCTTTGAGCGCCCATTGGCGACTGATTTTTTAAATTTCTGATCGATTTGTGCGTAAATTCAAAGAATGTGGAACATAGCTGCTTCGCTTTGTGTCCGTATAAAGCTCAATTTATGTTAGATTTTAAAATTGGGGAGCCAATGCGATTCCCTTACAGAATTAATACCCACTTGGGTAGACAGCTGAAAAGTTTTAAGCTGTCTGACTGACTGATTGATAAGTGGCCATTGTTGATAACTCCACTATGGACTTATTTTCTAATACCTATTAGTTTGCTTATACTTAGCTCAATTCATTAAATCCTATCACGAAACACACTTAATGCCAATTTTATACCCAGGACAATCAGGGAGCAGAAGCACAGCCATTAAACAGACAAGTAAATATCCAGGGTATCACCCAGTGCTGCAATTTGATGTAGCTCTGATCTGATCTACCTTTAAAGCAGTTTGAAAATGTTGGGAAAAGCCAATTGAGTGTGAAGAATACAACATTGATGTAAAAGGTAAATACCATAAACTGCTAAGAAACTGGGTACATGTCCCTTTTAACAAATCACATGGGCAGAAAAGATAACCACCATTTCACTTGTGTCTAAGTCTTTCACAAACAAGACTTTTATTGTAAAAACAAGTTTTGTTTATTAGGTATGTTTATTAGTTAAAAACAAGTGGGGAAGCATTATCTTCGGCGTGCCGAATTTTTTATACTCTGTTCGAACCTTTAGATAATTTTCACACTGCGAACTGAAACTTTAACTTGAAATTTGAAATATTGATGAGTTATGAGGATGTTCAAGTGTGCAAGAAAATTTAAGGCAATAGCTTTAAAAAGATGGGATATATAGCCAAAATCGACTTAGAGTTGTATGGCAGCTATAAGAAAGCGTGGTCCGATCCGGCCATTTCTCACCAATGTGCTGTACATTTAAATAAAAAGAGTCTGTGCAAAGTTTCATTGCGATAGCTCAAAAACTGAGGGAGTAGATCCCATACATACAGACAGACAGACAGTCGGACAGTCGGATCAATTTGTTTTGTCATTCTAAGCATACTGGCAGTAACTTTTGGGGGTTCCCGACGCTCCTTCTATGCGTTACAAACTTCAGCACAAACTTAATATACTATTTTCTTCGAAAAGAGTATAAACAAGACCTCAGACAACGACAGCCATGACAGCTTCATGGAGGTCCAAGACACAGCAGCGGCCAGACGAACTATGATTTGACCTCAACTAATGGCTCCGATCGGCAGACACATTAATATCGATGAAATTCTAAAGGACAGGCTTAAAGACAGGGTCTTGGCACCCTGAATGATTAAGCTGTAAAGGATATGAGGCTGAAATTTACAAGCATGTCCAAGGGATATACCAAACCAAATAGGAGAATTTATACTCTACTGATTTGCTCATAGATCTTTAAAAAAGTGTAAAACATAAAAGTGGCCCTTGAAAGTTTTATTCCAATGAGCCAGTCAGTTAGTTAGTATAAAACCGAACTTAAAATTTTAGAAGTCCTAAATTACAACCGTATATGTAAATCTAGAACCACATTTTTGTAAACCCTTGCTGATTTCACTGAGTTTGCTGTCGTCTGCGGAAAGAGATTTGTATTGGTGGTTTGGTTTAGTTCGGTTTGGTGTGTTTCGATGTGGTTGGGTTTGATTTGAGTTTGTTTCGTCAGTTGTTCGTTGTTTTTTTTTTGTTTTCGTTAATTGCCGTTCAAGGGTAGAAATGTCAGCAATATCTGGCAAGTGTGTTTTGTTGTGCATTTTAGTTTTACAAGATACATATCATAGACTATATATAGCAGCTAGTGTTTCTCTAATTAAAATTGTTAGCCAAAAAGTATATCTTTTTATATCAATCTATACTTTATATAATAATTAGAATAATCTTTATAAATAATTACGTTACCAACTGATAGGGTTGTTGACTTTGTCTATATAGTGTTGTTGTTCATTAAAGTATATCCTTTAAATAACTCATTTGTTATCGATCGATCGTTAGTACAGAGAGCTAAGCACACAGATTTCAAAGACTTACAAGTATTTTAATAACTTGTTAGTAATTGATCGATGTTGACAAAATATATAATAATAGTAATAACTAATATAATAACTTAACGTAATTTTAACTTTATATCTTTAATTTATATTTTAAATTGTATGTAAATGTTTAATATACTTTTATATGTTTTAGAATTTTCGAAGAAAATAGTATATTAAGTTTGTGTTGAAGCGTATAACGCAAAGAAGGAAGCTTCGGAGATCCCCAAAGATCTAGCCATGTCCGTCTGTCTGTCTGTCTGTATGTATGGGATCTAGTCCCTCAGTTTTTGAGCTATCGTGATAAAACTTTGCACAGACACTTATTATTCAAAGGGACAGCACATTGGTCGGAACCAGCCGGATCGGACCACTATATCTTATAGCTGCCATACAATTGGAAATAAATTTAATATTTCAATAAAAAATTTAAATTCATATATCAATTTTTACAGCTAATGAAAGTAATGCAGTTGGCAAAGTGAAAATTGGCTTGAAAAGAGTATAAAATCTTCGGCACGCCGAAGATAATCGATATCCACTTGTCTTATATAAATTCTTTAGTGTCGACTGTCAATAGTCGACAATAAATAAATAAATAAATAAATATGAGCTATGAGCAAAACTTACAAATTTGGAATATATTTATTAAATGCCAAAAATGTTGAAGAGCTCAATTTAAATTAAAAAGTATAATCTTACCCACTTATCAGCAAACTTAAGGTCTTAGACCAATTATAACTTTTAAATGGTATTAATGAAATGTATTCCAAATGCAATTTCTAGCTGTACTTTCCAAGTTTCTGGCATTCTTAATGAGCTGCATTCACGCACTAGCCAACCCCGTATTATAATATTGTTCGTTTTGATGAGATATTTATGAGTATTTTACATGACTGCCAACCGTTCTGGCTAATATCAATTTGTGTCTCGGAAATTGTTGACCAACCGGCTAGGTCCATGCGGGCCCCATTCGCATAATTAAGCTGTAAAAGTAATTGACACTTAAGTGGCCAACTTTTGAGCATAATTTACAGTGGACAGCTGCACCGCTCCCGTTGCCATTAATAGTGGACTGAACTGAACTGGACTGGACTGGACACACATCGACTCACATTTGGCACATCATTTTTGCCAATCATAACAATAAAATCAAATGCCAGAGTGGCAACCGAAAACACTATCTGAGCTCAGCTCATGGCCCAGAAAGGAGTGCAAAAAAGATGCTCGCTTCACATCGAAAAGTTGCCAATGCATTTTATGGACTTTTTACGACTTAAAACTTATGTGTGGCTGGGCGCGACGAGGGCGAAAAAAGCGAGTCTAATAAAGAGCCAGCCGAAATAGATGTAGCCAATGAAGAGCATAACAAACGACATATAAATATGTATCTGTGTATCTATCTATCTATGAGTATGCTTCACCAGTCGATTTTATGAGCTCGTCGAGTGCAGACAAAAGGTTTGTGCTGGGGTTTTCGGGGGGGATCTGGGGAGGTGTGGTCTACCTTGTTATTGTTGTGCCGTCCCAGTTGTTTGAGTTTTGCCAAAACTAATAAAATTAAATTGAATTGCTTAAAAATTGCCAAAAATGAGGCAAAGTGTCAAAGGGGCCAATGGGCCAACGGGCCAACGGCGCCACAGCAGCCAAATGGTTATGAGCCCAAGCGACATCCGACAGACGACAGTCGACAGAGCCGGGTCAGACCCGATCCTGTGGAGGCCGAGGAGGACGAATAAGTGGCCTCTTTTCTCAGATACCCGTCGCAGGCCGCTGGCAACGTGCGCGCATTAAGGCATTTTGCCTGGAATTGAATATTGAGTCCAGGGTCTTATGGCAGAGTAAGAAAGAAATACCCATTTTCATACCAGAATACCGAAATATTCATGCTCTATTCGATGTTCGCTGCTATATTGAAGAGTGCATTGAGATGAGTAATCAATTGGAAGTCTTAATTATGATTGGCAATTGAGCTAATTACTCATTCCAAATTATTTTTGCTGAAGAAATAAGTTTATACTCAACAGCAGCCAATATATATATATATATATATAAAGAAATACGAAGTAAGCATTTGTAGTAAAAGCGAAGTTAATTTGTTATAATTACTGTTCAAATAAATATATTAAAACTATTCTAAAAGAGGCTAATTATACATTCTATAAAATTTCAAGAATCATTACTTTTAATATATAATCAATACATATATATAAATCTAACGTCCATTATTTGTTGATTGATATTATCATTTTAGTAAAAGTAAAGTTATAATTAATGTTCAAATAAATATATGTATATGCGTTTGAAACTATTCTAAAAGAGTCAAATTTTACCTTCTATAAAATCACATAAATCATTGCCTTTAATTTCTAATCAATTATATATATATAATATGCATTGATGGTTGCTTGATATTGCCCAGATTGGGTATAGTCCCAGTGTGAAAGTAGAGTACATGAAATTGATACATATTGAACATTTTCGGGGGCTGACTGTCTGCCTCAATTGGGCTGAGCCGGGTGCCGACAAATTGAATTGCGCTGATTGCCAGGGAGGCAGCTGCGCAGGTTCTTACTCCAGCCACAATATTAATGCAATTAAGTGCAAATCGAAGTTGATGTATATGTATATGTATATCCTTGTTGGTAAACGCATCAGCGGCTCCATAACGAATTTACAGGCAAATCCAATCACTAGCATGAAGTCGATTTCATCAAAACACTTTGCAGCAGCACACGCCGCGTATGATAGATATGTCTGTATGTATGTATGGTATGTGTATATGTTTGTATACAAAACATACTTCTAGTTAATGCAGCCATGCAATATGACTGACAGCCAATGCGCAATATGCAGTGCATGAAAGTTGTCAAATGCGATTGAAATGGGAAATCTGTGGCACATTTCCATAATTAGTTGGCGGCCTGATGCGATATTTTATGGTTCACATCTGGCCGGCAATTCGATATATGACCGCATCCGCGTAATTCCGCGCTACTCAATAATAAACAAAGCACGAAACTTAATTTGAATTCAGCTGGCAAAACAAATCAAAATAATATATAAATGAAAAAATAACCAACAACAAACAGACGTTTGATAGTTTTCGTGCAAATCTATTTAAATGAATATGTACATATATATATGTATATGTATATTTGTATTAATTTTTTTATTTGAAATTCAATCAATCAAAAAGCTTGTCACTGTGTATGGACTTGAATGAGCACAATTAGGCGGCTCATTCATTTATGATTATGTCAGCTGTAGGGTTTTTTCTCTTTAGCATTTTCCCAATCAAATAACCGCAAAGCACAGTGCGCAATGTCAAGAACGTAAACTGAAAGTGGAAAAATGGAAAAATTCAAGTATTTAAATTTTCAACATTGTTAACTTGAGGCATTAGTGCTCCACTGGGCCATGCCACGCTTGCTGCAAATTAGCATAGCCTAATTGAACACAAATGGCATCCAATTTCCAGCTACAGCTCCAGTCCAGCCACTGACACGCCTTTGCCACTGCCAGTGAAACCGAAACCCATTGGACTCGAATCGACTCGACTCAACTCGACTCAACTCGACTCGACTAGAGCAGGACGCAATCGCTGTTCCTCGCTATAAGGGAGACGGCGTCTGTTTGCAATTTATGGTGCCATAGACGACCCAGAGTGCACAGTCGGTGGTGGCGCTGGTGGTTCTGGTGGTAGTGGTGGTGGTGGTGCTGGTGGTGGTGGCGTCGGCGAATCCGGAGGCCATTGCTGACTTTAGAGTAATCAAATCGAAACCGAAACGTTCGCCAAACCCAAATGACTCTCTTTGTGGCGCTTATTATGATACATGGCCAATGGACACCGAACAGTGCTCAACTCTATTCAGCTGATAGTTACGAGTAGTGTGCAAATGTGAAATTGCCATGTTCATGTATATGCATGTGTATGTGTATGTGTATGATGTCAGGCAGGTCCTTGTTGCCAGCTCAGAAAATATGAAAATTTGATTTGGTCGTAATTAAGATGTGACTCAGCAAGCACTCAGCAAATGCCCCTCAGAACGCAATTCAATCTGCCATCGATATTTCGATTAGCCATTAACGATCCACAATCTACCCATCCACCCAACAACGACAATTATAGCCAGCAGCAGCTTTACTTTGCAAAAAGTAAGAAAATACGTGGCGCAAAGTAGTAGCAACGAAGAAAGTAGTAAAAGATGAACTAACAGCTTATTTTTTGTTCGCCAGTTGCAAGGAAATTGTTGATTGCGAATATGTGTTTCTTTTGCTGCTTATGTGTAATTCTTTTGCAGTTTACCTTGCCACTCCTCAATCTTACAGTGCCGCACAGCAGCAGATACACAGTACAGCAAGAAGAAGAAAGCAAAACTCCCGCCTGCCAGCACGCATTACCATTGATTAACACACACGCATCCAATCTTGGCTGCTGCACGCAAACTTTTTTCCACAGATTGAAATACAAAGTTTTTGCCGACTCGTCTCTCATTGTTTCCACTTATTTGGTTTTGCATTTGCAGCCAAGGCGCATATATATTTTGCTGCTTTCTTTCTTTCATTCCATCTATCTATCTATCTGGCATTGAAAGTCTTTTACATGAGAAATAGATTTGCCCCATAGCTGAAGAAACTTGCGCTATGCTCTGCGCTGCTCTGCTCTGCTCAAATGATATTTTCATAAATCAGCCATAAATATTGAACATGTCATTGCCAGTTGCGTAAGTTCTTTTAAAGACTTGCTTGAAAAAAGACCTACAAGTTAGAGAGAAATATGGACTTGGAGTTGCAAAGTTTTAAATACCCTTACAGCCAGATGTCCGATATTCAACTATAAATAGTTGAGTGTTTGGAAATTTGTACACTTTGATACCGAAGGTATTCAAAGTATATTGAGTTTGTGCAATGTCCATTCGTCTGTATAAGCGCAGAAACTATTGAAGATAGAGGCTTGAAACTTTGCATGTTATAGTTATAGCTGTAAAATCGATAACATGTCGATACACCTCAAATCACACATCGATAAATGTGAATATTTCCCACAATTTGAAAGCTAGAGTCATCAAATTTGGTAGGTATCTTGCCGGTGACCTACCCAAAGAATAAGTCCTGGACTTTTACAGAGTTATATTATATTTTACTATTGGAAATATATATTACAGCTTAAGTCACCAAACTTAGCAGGCTGACTTCTGGTCACCCCCTCTAAGGATTGGAACGAAAGTTTTACGCCTCATCAAGCCACGCCCACTAACGCTCTCACCCATACTCCCGCTGTTCTTACAATGGTATCCGGGCATTACGTTTTTACTTGCTTAATATTGTAAGATGGAAATACCTAATATGGATCCAATACATATTAAGAATTAGTTGCATATGTGCAAACTAAAGACTAACACTAATATACCCTCTTCAAGCGGGTATGAAAACTAAAAACAAAATTATAAAAATTGAAATATTATTGTGAAACTATTTAAATTCAGCTTCATATATCAATTCAGTTAAATGAAGCAGCGCCAAAGTGCTCGTTATTTTTTTAATATATATCTATTTTTTTTGTTGGCGCTACTTTTTGAGCGCGGCTGCGTTTGACAAACGCATTTGGAGCCCTGGTCGGAAGAGGGATGTGGGCGGAGGGGGCGAGGAGGCAGATCGAGTAAAGTGGGCATGGTGGCTAATTAATGCCAAATGTGGGCCAGCAGGGCGGCCTCTGTGAAGTTGTTTTGTTTTTCTGTTCTGTTCCGATTTAGCTTCTTTATTTTGCTGCCAGTCAGAGGCTCAACTTTCGAGCTCAACTCCATGGAGTAAAATTTTTAATGGACCAAGCATTTTAATTACTTTGCCAGCTCTGTGTGTGTGTGTGTGTGTATTCGTGTATGCGTGTGTGTATGGGAGCACTGGGCTTGAGTTGCTGGAACATAATTACTCGTCTCTAGCGCAACTCCCGGAAGTCAGCGGCAGCCGCAGCGGCAGCGGCAGCATAGCCGGAAAGTATGCTGCATTTTGAGCGAGTGAGAAACTTGCCATAAAATTATTGCATGCCATGTAGAAACATACCTATATATTTTATGAACTCACAGAAATATACATATATATATATGAACATAAACAACAAGAGTTGCTGGAGAAAAATCAACGCGCCGGATTAAAGTTAATGTTTGTTGAGCTAGTTTGAAATTTGGTTGATAATTAATTGCTAAAGTGTGCAAATTAATTAAGTGTTTTAAAATTCAACTTTTTTAGCTGGGAATATTAAAGTGTTTATTTAAAATTCATCTATTATTATATTATTAAATATTATTAAATTCGATATTTGTACAAAAATATATTTCAAAGACTCAACATTTTTATATAAAATAACTACTGTTCGGAACAATTAAATTATTTAACAAATTTAATATGTTCTTATTATGTGTGCAAATATATATGAATTGCATCATTATTATTTTTATAAAAACATTAATTATTCACCAATACCTAAGCAGTATATTTTTGTCAATACAATTTGGCTTAGCTGCCAATAATCTGAATGCGGATTGACGAATGTTATATAAGGTTTCTCTAGGTTTTCTTTATTTAACCAGATTGTAACAAGGAACAACAACAATTGAGTTAGTTAGCCCTTTATATTTATCAGAGTTTTGATTATAGTTTCGCAAATGAATTTGATGCTTGTGCATTGATTTAAGGTATACAATAAATATTCACATATATAAGATGTGTCACTTAAAACTATTGATATACTAACTAGTCCCTTAATAACCTGCCCTGAACTTATGCACCTCGTCATGCTTTTATTAATTCTGATACAGCGTCAACACTTTCTCATTTCAGTCCTATTAAAAAATAATAATTAAAAGTTTCTGAAACCACTTGGTACTCATTTAAAAAGATGTTATTTGCTATGCAGATATTATCTTTTTATGAGTTTTAAGTAAAAGTTCAGCATGCTGGCTTTCAGTATCATGGCCAGGATTTTATAGTTTTTTTTTATATAAAGCATTAATTTGGCGGCAAGGGCGCTATACTCTGACCTCAAGGAAGCTGACTTCATATACTCATATTAATATCAGTTTCAGCTTGCACACGTGCACTGATTACACGTAGTTGGCCTGAACGTGAACCGCTCATAAAATATTTGTCAGCAGATTGGGCCACACTTGGCATAAGTTAGCACTCAAAGGCCACTCCCACAAGTCAACGGCCCAAGTCAAACAGCGCGGAGGGCAATTAAAGTCAAACCGTGCACATAAAAAGTCAGCAGTTGTTGCCTGCCGGTCATAATGATTCATGAAATCCATTTGCGGCTAAGCAAACATATAAAGCGACAGACAGACACACGAACAAGGCGGCTGACAGATGCCACTGACAAACACGTGGACAGACAGAAGGACAGGCTGTCAGGCAGTCGGACTGGTTGAGTGGCAGACAGGCAAACAGTCAGACTTCGAATACCGCTAGTTGGATTTTGATATTGCTTGGCGCTTTTCATTTTGAAAAAATAAAGCGCCGCAAGTAGTGATTTTGGCATTTGCCTGAAAGTAGGCAACACAATCGGAGCATTCTGTTCACGAACTCACACAGTCACACAGTCCCAGAATCACATGCAAGGACCAAATGCCCAATACAAACAATAGGCTAAGGTTACTCGGCTATTCGGATCTTGTTGGCCGTTTGTCCATCGGCACTCATAAAAGTCAAACTATTTTTCAATTTCAAATTTCTGTGCTGCAGCTACAAATCTTCCTCACAGTGCCTGCCTGTGTCTGGTTGTCTTTGTATGTGCTTCTGTTGTTGCTGTTGTTGTTGTCGTTGCCACTGACTGACCCACTGCCCATAAATATGTTGCGTGCCAGACCAGACCAGGGCAGGCCAGGCCTGCAGCAGCAGAGACGACCCACAGCATTTTGGCAGCCCTCCATGCCACCGCCTTGTAGTAGATCAAATTGAGAGCAACTCCGACACACACACACACACACACACACGCACACACAAAAAAATAATAATAAAGAGGCTTGCAACCGTTTTGTGGCATGTCGTAGCCAGGCGGCTGTGCAGCAACGTCAACCATATCAACACCAAACCGAAATAAAAGCAAAATAGCACTTTTTCAAGGCACCGAAGTATTGTTACACTTTCTACTATGAAAACGTACGATCCTAACTAAAAGCTGAATACCAAATATCTTAATTTGCATGCCATCATTTCCATGTCAGATTTTCGATGTTCAGAAACTTGAAGAAGTTTAATGCAGTGAAAAATGTGCTAACCGTTAAGAGATATACAATCCTAACGATAGATAAGTTAACCAACATCTGTAAGACCTTCATCGATTTGTTTCACAATATATATATATATATATATACAAGTTAATATACTGTAGCTCTATCTTTATTAAACTTAGTCAAACTCGCTATAAAAAAAAAACAATAATTATGTGAAATCAAAGTAGTTTTTCATATACAAATTCAAATCGATGCAGCTGGCATCTCAAATGCCAATTTGGCTAGAAAAGTTATAGTACCCTTGGCAAGGGTACAGAAAAGAACTGCACAGCACGCATTGTGTTAGTCGCATGACCCCAAAGCCAAGTCCACAACAACGAGTATTCCGCCCCTGCAGACAGCTAGGATTCGTTTTGGCCCCATGAAGTTTTTGTATTTGACGCAAAAATATTCATGACAAAGAACGAACTGTGAGCTGGTGGCAACCAAAGCTGAAGCCAAACGACTATTGGCCATTTGCTGGTCGCACGACATTCACACTCCGGAATACACACACACACACGCACACACACACACATTATATTCACACATACACAATACGATAGCGTAAATTTAGCTTTCGAGTGGTGTTTATTTTCTAAATTTTGATCACGTTCTCTGGCCAGCTGACTGCCGAGAAAGCAATGCGTTCGCCTGGATGAAAGCCACTTTTCTCTTTGTTCGCTCACCAAACAGATGGCTAACAACTTTTCGGCTGCCAGTGACTAAGCAAATGCCAATTCGACCATGTCAGCCAGTGTAAACTTAACATCTGACAAATCCCACACAGAAAGTAAGCGGCTTCTGGGCTGCAAAGCAACAACAAAATTTAATTACGCATAAAAACGGCTAAATGCAAATTTGCATTTACAATGTCACCGATGCACTTCTGAACCAGCTGTCACTTAAATTGACAACGGCTCACAGACAGACAGACAGACAGACAGATGCTTTCGTGCTTAAAGCTCAGGTGAGACCACAGAGCCCAAAACCAAGCGGGTGTAAGTGCATAAATATTTACAGCATTTTTAAAATGAATCGCGTCGCTGCTGCTGCACTTGGAGAAAACAAGCACAGCAAAACAAATCTCAAGTTATATATTTCATTTTAAAGTGAACTGAGAAACATGATTACAATATTCTGAGAACATTTCTTACTTATGTTTTTAACATAGAAGTTTTTGGCATTTTTTTTCTACCCTATACTTGATGTCATTCTCTTGTCATTTTCCCAAAACCTACAATATTTTCTGAAATGTCAACAGCAAATTGTGTAAGTCTTTGAGTCACAATTTTTAAATTGGTTCATCAATATGTAAAACTTGCTATTGCCTTACAACTATTTGATGTTTCAATAAATTATTACAAATGTCCACCTGTGTGTGTAATATTTATTTGTTCAGTGTGCATGGCCAAAAAGCGGCACCTGCCGCATTCACAGGACTTTGTGCGGGGCGGCATGTAAAATTGCAATTAAGCTGTATGTGCATATGTATGGGTATGATGTAGGCAGGGTGCTCAGAGCGATTGGTTTGGCAGCCAGGCAATAGCTTTGCCAAATTGCTGAAAGACTTGAGCGAAAAAAAATGATGTGATGTATGCGTTGGGATATCATTATCAACGCACAGGCAAATAAACTGCAAGTCACAGGAGGTAAAAACACAAACGCAAACAGCAGCTGGGAATGTTGATGCGGATGCTGATGCTATGCAAAAAAAATGTGTACAGAAGTTATGTTGAAAAACGTTTGGATACAAACCAAAAAAACACAAAACGTTGCCACCATGTTAAGTATTGTGCTTCAGTTTTTTGCCAGTTGAGTTAATCATAGGAATTTCTAGAGCAAATTAACCAATAAATCATTCAACTAAATGAATTTGCAACTTGGCTCATTATGACAATCGCAACACTTTCGAATCTGCAGCCCAACTTGAGCACTTCAAATATTAATGTTATTGGAAAATATTTCCACTCTCGCCATGATAGATGTCAGTGTCAAGTAAAGATACTGCTAATCATTCCCAATGACGTGCCATCTCCTCCATTGCAGCCAAAAGCTTATGCCTACCACAACATCTAGCTGTCAACATTTTGCTGTCGCTGCTGTTGCTGTTGTAGCTGTTGTTGCTGTTGTTGCTGTTGTTGCTGTTGTAGCCTTTAGCTGAAGTGACACGTAGCTGCAGAGCAGCCATCAACTTGAGCTGATGCCTCATAAATGAAAGTATCCTGGCAGCAAGATGACGCGGCTGCCAGACTCCGCACAGTCCATGCCTGACTTGGTAACTGTAAACGAGCCATAAATACAACACACATACATACATACATATATATATATATCTATCTGTATGTTTGCGTATCTTGGTTCGTGTAGCAATTCATGAAATATTAAACACGCTTTGTGCATTGAGCGGGCAACAAAGGAGGCGGCACAAGGACGGGGTCAGGGGTCAGGGGCGGCGGCAATGTTGAAATTAAATGATGCCAAATAATGTGATTATTGCCCAACCGCGATGAGTCGCTTTCGTTGTCATCTTTGCCTGAGCTGCACTTCAATCTTTTGACTGATGCTGCTCTGCCGGCTCCACTTGCCACGCCTGATTGAGCACACACGAAATGGTGGCTATCCATGTGTGCGTGTGTGTGTGTGTGTGTGTGTGTGCTCACATATAACATGATTTTTACCGCTTTTGCTGCTTTATCAATTTTTTCATTTTTTTCTTACTTGACGATGCGCCTGCTATGATGTGGGACATATAGACATCAGCCAATGAGGAGGAAAATCAAAAGACAAATGACAACAAGGACCTTTGAAGCCGGCTGCTTTCCCCAATTAGGTGCCTGCTCATGTGCATTGTACATATTGCATTGCTACGCAACATGGTACATGGTACATATATATGTATCTTACATAATCAGGGCATGCACTAATTAAACACGCACACTGCTACTTTCTTGCACAGGCTCACAGACAGCATCAACAGCATCAGCAGCAGCAGCAGCAGCGACAAGAGCTGAACGGGTCATTTCGCAATTAAGCAGCACTTGCAGCTGCAATGCAGCCATGTATCCGTATCTATACCGTATACGGTTACTCGAATCCGACTCCGACTGCGAAGCCGAGCCTGAAACCGAGACCGAAACCAAAACCGAACCCAACACCCCACCCGTCTTTCGCCTCTGATGATGATGAATGAGTTAAGCGGCCGTTGCCTTCTAGCTGCCCATCTAATGAGATACTTTTTCTGCGTAAATGTGGATGTTGCTTTTCAGAGCATTGGGCAGCAGCGAGTGCCTCGACTCGTCTCAGCTCAACTCAACTCATCGCATCGCATCGCATCTCATCTCAATTGCGCTCTAACTATGTAATCTATGGCATGTCAGCGTCTGTATGTATCTGTATCTTTTGCTATCTGTGCACATACATACATACATACAGACCACATGCGTGCCCGGGCACTAATTGCGTCTAATTGAATTGCAATTGACCGTGAGTTGGCGGATTTTTCACTCGTTTTTGCCCAGCCGACACCGCCAACGACGAAGAGCACGCTTAATGATGATTTACGCAGCTGCTTTGATTTGTGTCAACAAAGACGACGCCGGCAATGGCAAAAGTACAGCATTCCAACAGATATACATTCATGTCTTCAGTCAATCATTTAAAAGTGGCGCCACTGAATTGCTATCAGCATAACAACAACATCAACAACAGCAACTACAGCTACAAAGACATTCAATAGAATCCTCATTTGCCATCGAATAGACAAATAATTCATGAGAAGAGCATTCTTTTTGCTTTTAACCCATATTTCACTCATGTGAGTCAAATTATCCACCTACCGTCATAGATAAACAACTTGATATAAATAGGGTTTAAGTACTACTGTGAGTGTTAAAACAATCAATCAGTTGCGTCAGATCTAGGAGTGTTATTGACGACTTGCATTCAAATGAGTCACAAGCCGAACATAATTTATCATCCAAATATAGTTTCTGAAATCAAAATTTTTATGCAGAATATACCACAGACAGATTCTTATAGAGATGACAGACAGCAATGGATATAAAGTCCAGCTAGTGGTGATCTGGTTACTGGATGTGGTCATCTAACCTTTGCACTCATTCATCTGACTATAATTTTATCTTTCCAAGATGAACGGCTTCTACAATGAATACAATGAATAGTTGTACTGTTTTGCTCTTATCCAACTGAGAATCAATTTTTCTTATTGTCCTCATCCTTGTCATCCTGTGTGCCACCTCCTCGACCACCGCGACCTCCTTTTCCTCCACCTCCGGCACCACCCTGGCCACCTCGGCTACCTTGACCATCTTCACCATCTTTACCTTTCCCTTTCTTTCCATTGTCTGAATCCTTGTTTTCTTCATCACCGTCTTTTTTCCTCCACCTTCACCACCTCGACCACCACCACGTCCGCCTCCACGTCCCCCCCGTCCTCCGCTTCCCGATCCATCTTCGCCATCTTGGCCGCGCTTTTGATCTGTCTTCTTGTCACGATCGTTTTCATCATTGTTGCCGCTGCCTCCGGCTTTTCCACCTCCATCCCCTCCCCTGCCACCAGAACCACCTCTTCCGCCTCCACCTCCACCCTTACTTCCACCCCGACCGCCATCGCCTCCGTGTCCCGTCCCTCCGCCAGTTTCCCGTCTGTTGTTGCCATCTTCAAGTCTAGACATTCCCAGACTTGTTCTTATAATACTAAAATTTGAGCAATTTGGACAGAAAAAACCAACCGAAAATATATGATCATAAGTAGAGACATTTATCTCTATGTGAATGCGAGGATTTTTCCGGCTTAAGCTATTGTCTATAATAGTTTCCCGTGGGTTATTTGTGCTGTGCTGGGACACTGATATTGAATACAGACAATCAAAATTCGTCACCACAGTTAAACGCCCTTTCTTTTGGCAAATTAACAACTTATACGCCAAAAGTTTTGCCAACAAAGTTCGCCCGAAAGTTGCCAAGCACCTGGTCCCCCACCTACTGGGCCAACACAAAGTTGCTCGACGAGTGGTTGGGGTTGGGGTTGCCTTAAAGGAAATATGAAAAATCGATTGGGGGAAAAGGGACTAGCGCGCTTTTCAATTTTATATAGCGCTGTTCCTGCTGCAACATCCAAAATTTATGTTTACAGCTTGCACGCAAAAATAAAAATGGTATTTTTATGACGAGCGCGGAAAGAATGAGCACTTTTTCATGCAATAAAATAAAATATAGCTGCAATGTTGTGCGGGCTAGAAAAGTGTCACTGATATGTCAAACTAACAAAACATGAAATGGACATAAACAAAAATCAGGCCAAACATTGCCACACAGCCCCAGCCCCAGCCCCAGCCCCAACCACAGTCCAAGAGTCAGTTCCTGTACAAGTCCTTGCTTGAGAACAACCATACTCAGACTCTGGATAAATATTTAAAGTTATCTGTGAAAACTTGGCAAACGGTCTGTGTGGGGAACCATAAGGACCATAAGGATGGGTGGGATTGCCTGCGGCTGCGTCACTGCTTCTCACTTGTTTGTCTTTGCTTAATCTTTTGATAGAAATTTGTATGGCAAAGTTGTACGTTGGACCTTCGCCTGTTCCCCTCGCCATCTGTGTGGATTTTGCTTGTAAAGTTTTGTGCATTATTTTTACAACGAAGACACAACAACAACAACACAATTACTTGGCACAAGGTGTTTTTGTTACCATTGAACTTACAGGTGGACCACCTGGCCCAACTTTGAAACAGATCAGCTCGACAGCATCATCATCATCATCATCATCATCGAGTCATTGTCATCATCATTATCACATTGCCTTGTCACAGTTTCTGCTCAGCTTGAGCTTCTCTTATAATTTACAATCATGTCCACTGAACTTTGAGCCTGATTTACAGACCGCTGATGCTGCATTTGCTTTGTAACTGTGCCCGCACAAGCCTTGTCGTCCTTTGTGTCTGTTGTTATTTACAATGTGCCCGAACAGGCGGCTTCAGCACAGTTCATTTAGTGCCCCAAATGCTTTATTGCGACGCGCATGGCGTATACGTAATAATTGGCTGGCCAACCGAGTTGCTACTTAATTATATTAGCCACATGCGACATTTGACTTCGCAACGCAACACAATGTCCTCCCAAAGTTCACGACCTGGGAACATTTATGTGCATTATGTTAAAGCACTCGATTTAGGAAAGTTACTCCATGTGCTTGAAAGATTTACACAGTCCTGATATGGAACAATATACTTAACAATGAACACACACACTCAGCAGTTAAATGTGGTGCAATTAGGTTTACTAGTCTCTTGCTGCTGATCAAGAATAAATATGCTTTATGGAGTCGCAGATGTTTTCTTATGCCTATTACACAACTTCATTGAACCCCCTTTCTATCCACTTAATGGGTTCAGGGTACTAATGCTATATAAAATCTGTTATAAGTATAAGTTACTGTACATTGACAGTTAAAATTAAGTTATGTTTATAAGCTTATTTCCATAAATGATATTCTGTCGTATCTTTACTGCGTTCAGTCTGCAATACATAAGATTGATATCATATTCCTATATCAACAAGTGGCCAAAGATTTTATACTCTTTTCGAACCTTTAGGCAATTTTCACTCTGCCAACTGCACAATCGATTTGAAATTTTAAACATTGATGAGCTATAAGGATGTTCAAGTGTACAAGGAAATGTAATGCGATAGCTTTGAAAATATCGGATATATGGCCAAAACCGACTTCCAGTTGAATGGCAGCTATAAGATATAGTGGTGCGACCAGGCCAATTCCGATCAATGTGATGTCCCTTTCAATAATAAACGTCTGTGCAAAGTTTCATCGCGATAGCTCAAAAACTGAGGGACTAGATACCATACATACAGACAGACAGACAGACAGACGGACATGGTTAGATCAATTTGTATTGTCACTCTAATCATGCTGGCAGTAACTTTTTGGGGTCTCCGACGCTTTCCTCTATGCGTTACAAACTTCAGCACAAACTTAATATACTATTTTCTTCGAAAAGAGTATAAACTAAGTATAAGCTAATGATATACACAGAACATATTTAACAATATTAACTTTGATTGAATCACTTAACTGACCAGAATCATATTACTAAAGTAACAATTTAAATACAATTTGTGCGCTGGTCTTCAATGGCTACTATATTATTTACAAACACATACAGGGTTGCAAGTTCATGTCTCAGCACACCCGTTTAATTCGTTTAAGTTAAAGCACTTTTGCTGTCAACTTTCACTAACTAGTGCAAGTTTTTTATTTGACATTAAAATGTAAAATTAATTTTGGCCAATTAATCAGGGACGCCATCTCTTCCCACACGCACACATATACACATCCTGCTCGCGTCTGCCGCTGCTTGAAGTTAGCCTGGCGAAGGAGCTGTCGGGCTCGAGAAGGCTCCACCCACGCCCCGTAGCAATTGTCAGTGAACTTTCACAAGTTGCAGCAGCAAGTGGATGGAAATTTTCATTGCAATTAAATTTAGCACAAAAAGTTGTCCAACAAAAAAATAAAAGAAATGTCGTGTAACTGTCAGTGGCAAAGAGTGAAGTGCTCGCCAAAATGTTGCCATTTGCATTGCCACTTAAATACACATAAAGGCCAGCGACGACTGTCGCTTGTCAGATGGGTTGCAGCACACACACTATCTCACACACACACACAGGGAGACATATACATACACACGTGTAACTGTCGGTCGCAGGCACGCAAATCGAGTCAAGTCGAATAGGCGGAAGTAGAGCAAGAAATGCGATTGCCAAATTGAGTTGAAGGTTTCGCTTGACTGTGTTTTGTTTGGCCAACTCCGTTAGCTCAGTAGCGCCCTTTGCTGTCTCAGTCTGAGTCAGAGACAGAGTCACATTCACAGTCACAGTTGCAGTTGCAGTTGCAGTTGCAGTCACAGCCGCAGTTGCCGTTTCAGTCGCTGTCGCTGCCGTTCACAGGCACTTGGCACTTTGCTGCAATTTTGTAGTTTTGATAAAATTTCGCAAGCATATTAAAAAGTTTTGCGCAACTTCGTTTTTACTTTTGCACATGCCATACGGCCACTAGAGGTCCCTCGCCCTGCTCCTCCTCCTCCTCCTCCTCCTCCTCATCCTCCTCTCCACCATCCTGGCAGCTGCACAACACACAGAGCACACTACACACATGGCAGTGACAGGCAAAAACGGAAGCTGTGCCAGCCACGGCTTGTTGGCTGCCAAAAAATAAAAAGCTGCTAGCAGCGCACTTTGCTTTGCTATTTAATTTTGCAACTCAAAGGCTTCACTAACTAAGTAGTACGAACAAGGCAGAAAGCGACATTTTGCATGATGGAAACTTTACAAGTTGTTTGTGTACGCCTGAGACAACAAAATCGGCTTACCGCTGAAGCTATGCGAAAAAAAACAACAAAAGATATCACTAATAAACGCGCCGGCAAAATAATTGTTTATTTTATGCTCATAAATTCACCGATAATGGCAACAAAATTAACTTCAACCATGGCTAATAATCTGAAACATATATAATGCATATATTTTCGCAGGCTCGTGTACACAGAACTGAATATTTTATTCATACAATATGCACAATATGGTTGAGGTGTATAATGCATATAAATATGCTACATATGAATAATGCCTTGCTGCGGACTATGCCACTATGCCAAATATTTTTGCTTTGTTTGGCGGCAATTAAACTCAATTGAGTGTTGCATACTTTTGTGCGCAACCAGCGCCATTTTCAGTTGGCTTTTCATGTAAATTCCTCGGTATATATATATATATATATATGTGTGTGTGTGTTTGTGTGTGTGTGTAAGCAAATGCGAATTGCATTTCACACGACAAAGCAGCCAAATGTGCATAATTGAAAAATCAATGGTAGAATAGATTTCTGTTTCGGCATCACATTTAAATTGTAATATTGCAGCGGCTTTAAGAAATGGGAAGCCTCTGTAAATATATAAATCTCTGTAAGTGACTGGCAAAAATGTGGTCGAATTGTTGACCTAATTGAGTGACAGACTCTCTTAACTCTTTCTTAGCCATTCTATGTATGTATACATAATATGCATGTGCTTATTCGAAGCGACTGCGATTGTGCAAGAGATTGTTGTAAGAATGGCAAAATGTAAGGGCATGCAAACAAATTTAATCTTCGTTGCTTGATAGCATCGCTTGGGCTTCAAAAACGTTAGCCGAGCATGAACTTCGGCATTGATTACTTTAAGACTTCCATTCAAATGTCACACACACACACACACACACACACACACACATACACATCTCTCAGCAGGGAGCTTTTCAAAGCCAACTGTAATATATTGCATATTCGATATGTAAACGTTTGTTTTGCTCGCCAAATTACAACAAAGCAGCAAACATCCTTTACGGCCGGCGCATTGCATGACAAAAGCTAACTTCTATTAAAAAGTGCATTTTTTGGTCGGGCCGTAAATAACGGCAGTATTGTGCTTATTCCCGGGCTTCCCGGGCTAAACCGTGCTGCGTACAATTGAAACAGGCGCTAGCATTGTTATAGTCTGAGGCTTGTCTGCATGTGGCCCCAACAACAACAACAACAACAAGCACGTTCCTACTCCTTGTATTGGTTTGCTGGTGTGGTTATACGCTCTATTTCACATATTCACTCACACACACCCCCCACACACCAACACGCACACACACAATACAAATGATAGCATTGGCAAACGCTGACAGGCTGAAACGCGCCTGGCTGGCTGCCTGCATGTGATGGATGAGTTTGCAGCTATGAAGCAGATGTGACAATTCAAATACCAAAACTCAACCTAACACACACACACACACACACACATATAAATATAGGGACGGCGAGCCAAAGTTTATGCGCTAAAAAATGCAACGAACTGGGAATGAGTTACGGGTCGACGGGGAGTCACGAGTTTTTATTGAAATTGAATTGCTGATAAGTTTCGTCAACAAAACGTTCGACAAACTACAACAAATGTATACAACAAATACTTCACCTTCACATGCACATTCACATTCCCATTCACAGTCCCAGTTGGCAATAATTGATTTGTATTGAGTGCTGATTGAAAAGTGTACAGCATTTATAGAAGCCATTGCAATGAATAAACTTAGTAGCACTGGTTAGAATGAAAATGTTATTAACAAAACGTTGTGTCGATTAACTTTAAAAAAAACTAAAGGATTATTTGGATTATTATTATACTATAAGGTTCGTTATTATTTCAAACATTGTTTCATGGCACCACAATATTTCGTAATCCGACCATCTTCGCCCGCTGGATTCGCAAATAGCAGCATTTTTATTCCCATTTGAGCATGAACAGAAAACAGCAGCAGGATTATTTTCAATTTAAAAGAGTGCACGGATGAAATGTTTTTCACTATTTGTAACTAATCCGCTTTCTCTCATATTAAATAATTGTATATGTTCGGATATGCAGTCTTAATTTTAATGCCAAATATTTAAAACCTCAATTTTCTGAATACATTGTTTACATACTATATCATACATTTAATATCAGGTAGTATTCAAAAAGTCAAATATTGCTTACATCTGTGTGCCTTTCGAGATAATATATAGAAAATTTGGTGCTTCTAGGTCTTATAACTTTCCAGCTATGGTCAAAAAACGATGTTCTGAAATCGAAGTTTATCGATCACTTTTAAAGGCGACAAGTTATCGATGAAATGAAATAAGCTTGATATACTGGGCGAATACAAAATCCTAACTTCAAAATCTAAGGTCTCTAGCATTTATAGTCTCTCAGATCTGCGCATTTATACAGATGAACAGATAAATATTTAGATTCGGAGGATAATGTAAAAGTATGTTGCAATGGAAAACAGCTATTATATATTATAATGAAACATTCATTCATTTTTAGTCGTTTTTTGAATTATATGCATGCATACAGTTGTTCTTCTTGGGCTTTTAGATAAAGTTTGTCAATCGTTTCGTTTTTAGTACACTAAGCAATCTGTTTGAGCGTCCGTGACCGCAAACATTTGGCAATTCGTTCATTTCCTTGAGCCGGGTCTTGGCAGCAACAAATGTTGCCAACACCGAGCCGCAATTCATTTAATTTGCGGCTGGCACACACGCACACACCCACACGCACCCACACACACACACACACTCACACACCAATTGACACACTCAACTGAACTTGCCGTAACCCACATTGGGCCAAGGCGAATCAACATGTTGCTGACCCACAGTGCCACATTGAGAGCCGAACAGTCACGAGTGGGTTAAGAGCGAGTTTGCGCAATGATCAGCTGACAGATAAAGAGAGAGAGAGAGAGAGAGAGAGAGAGAGATACAATCTTGAGCTGATGCTGCGCTGCCCCATTACTCAATAGTATTTCTCAATCGGCTCGAATACGGGAACGTTGACCATAAAACGCCTAATTCTTGTATCTGCCAAATGAGGCAAAACATGGCCTTTAATTGCACAGCCGGTTCTTGACTTCCCCCAGACATTAGAAGGCATTGGGATTACACTGGGACTTGCACTGACAAATGAAAATCGCGTTCGTTGGCTTTGCAAGCGCTGCAGACTTTAACCCATTTGAGTTAAGTGCTCACGACTTGAAAAGCCATCATCATCTGGGAACAATTGCGAAAGCCAAATGGCTGCACATAAAAATTTGTCAAATTATGCCTGAGCTTCAAAATACCCGTCCGCTCTGCTCTGCTCTGCTTATACACACATATACACACAGGTGGAGCCCACCTGAAGAGCCAAATTGTCTGTCAGGCATTAATCAAGGCACGTAAAGCAAAAACAGTGAGCAACAACTGTCGAGGGCTCGGCAATTTATGTGGCACAATTAATTGTGGCGCCTGTGGAATTGGCAACTGCTTTAAAGACACGACTGGCAAATTTGTTTAGCTGCTGCAATTTGCAGCTCATTTAAATTGCAGCCGCGTACATCAGGGTCCAACTTGCAGCGGCCCACAAATCAAGCAGCAAATTAAACCAATTCTTGACAACGCCACAGAGTTATGACAGTCATAAACAAGTGGGGAAGGATTATCTTCGGCGTGCCGAAGATGTTATACTCTTTTCGAACATTTAGGTAATTTTCACTCGGCCAACTGCACCACCGAAATATTTAATGACGCATATCTTTGCTAATTGTAGCTCAATCGATTTGAAATTTTAAATATTTATGAGCTAAAAAGCTGTTCAAAGTGTACTGGGAAATTTAAGGCGATAGCTTTGAAAAGATCGGATATATGTCCAAAACCGACTTCCAGTTGTATGGCAGCTATTAGATATAGTAGTCCGATCCGGCCAATTCCGACCAATGTGCTGTCTCTTTGAATAATAAGTATCTCTGCAAAGTTTCATCGGGATAGCTTAAAAACTGAGGAACTAGATCCCATACATACAGACAGACAGACAGACAAACGGACTTGGGTAGATCAATTTGTTTTGTCATTCTAAGCATACTGGCAGTAACTTTTGGGGGCCTCCGACGCTTCCTTCTATGCGTTACAAATTTCAGCACAAACTTAATATACTATTCGAAAAGAGTATAAAATGTTTGCGCCCCCTTTCCATTCGCCATTATATATTCAGTTACCCGATGCCATTTTAAATGCTTGCCAAGTTAATGACACTCAATCAAAATCGCTGTACAATTCGCACGCTCAATAATTAATTAAATGTATAAACGATTGAAAATTGAATCCTCCAACTGCAGAACAAATTCGATTTCTTTTTTCGCATTTCCGCTTTGGCATTTAACTGGAATTGTGCATGGGAAAAATAGCATGGCCAAGTCTCAATCAGCTTACACACTTCGACAGTCTTGCCACGTTTCTATAATTTGATCATAATTAGTCGGCATTTTGTCGTATTTTGTCAACTTCAGAGGTATATTTCCCTTAGCCTTGCCACATTAAGCCAACATCTATCGGTGTTACATAAACATTTTCATTATATTTATCCCGAGCTCTTAGATCGTTGCTACGTAACCCATTTTGCAGCCCCTTTTTTTTGGGGGGTTTTTTGTTGTATTTGCTATTTGCCAAAAACGTTTTGCGTCCTCTCACGCTTCACTTTGGCTTCCCTTTTATTTATTTGATTTTTTTCACGCTTCCTTTTGTTGCTTTCTGTTTATGCACTCTTCGGCCGTTTTGCCTATGTCGCCAGCTATTTGCTCTTGCCTGCTTTGACAGCTCGTTGAGTTTATCCTGTCAATACAGACCCACGTTTGCACACCCACACAGACACACAGACACACATAGGGACATCTGCAAGGATTGCTCGCCTTTGACTACAGCCTTTGGTTTGCAATGGTCGGCACTGGGTTTTCACTGACTTCATCGCAGTTGGCTGCTAGGATTGATCGATCGCCTGATTGATTAATTGACACTTTGCACATTAATTAGCCGGCTGGCTGGCTGGCTGGCCGCTGTCCAAGTCAACTAAGCAAATACCATGGTCGCCAGCGTGTCAGTCATTTAAAGGATTTCACTTGAGGGCTGCTCAAGTAGCTCAGTAGCTCTTAGCCGGCATGTAAGCCAAATATACAACTTTTATTGATAGGCAGTCCAAGAGCACCTTGTAGACTTTGCTTATTAGAAATAATGACAATTTGCTTTGCCCGCCAGAGTCCAAATTGATGGCTGATTAATAAACTTATTAGAACTTTGCTTGTTATCATACGCAGTGTTGATTAATAAACAGATTCACACATTCACAACTTTGCCCTGGCATTTAATTAAAAAAGTTGACTGACTCCTTGTTTATTTAATGTGATTGGATGACAACGACTGTTGGTCAGAACATGTCTGCATTGCTAACATATATATTATTAAATGAAATTCGCATATCAGCAAATTTTCTACTGTAAAAAGTTTAGTTTTCGTTTGATTTTCATTCAATGGTTTCTGTTAGCATTATCACTACAAATTCATTTTCTAACTATTTGTTCTCGATTTTATTCGACTTGTGTGCTTTTTTGTGGTTTCTCACAATCACAATTATCTCAGTTCTCAAAATGTTTAAATCAAAAGTGCATATGAAGGTGCAATGAAATTATTTACAAATTTAAACTGTCAACTTAAGCTTTTATATTTACTGAATGAGTCATGTTAAAGAAGTTATTATTACTTTTCAGAGCATTTTATTCAAATATATTCCTTTGCCATTTCAAGAAAATTAAGCTTAAGAAATTTATTATATATTATTCTAGAATATTGCTGACAATAAGAAACAAATATATTTCTTGACTGTGTTTTTTAAATCGATTGTGGTCAAATTTTTAAAGTACAAAAGAATATCAGCCTTATTGTGCAAAACTGGCTAAATTTGATTACTTAGTGATATCAAAGAAATTGTTGTGCAAAATTAGAAAGTGGGGGACCATTAGTAATGAATATTTTCCAATAATGAAATGAAATGAAATGTTTACCATATTTGTGTTTGGTGCCGTATATGCACCAAATTATGCTCAGCATCCCGTAAATTTAATTTGCGTATGAAATTGAACAAACATATCGACCAATAAATTGTTGCATAACGATACTATACTATTTGAGCATGCACATTTTATGAATACATCAAAATACGTATTAAAATAAAACTAATTAAATACATTGTTCAAATTATTTAATAGCCATTAGTTGTGGGAGTAGAGTTTAAATAAGTGTCGGTTGCAGATTTTTCAATATTTAAATATTTTTAATCTAATAAACAATTTCATTTTACTATGACTAGTTGAATATGTCGGCTTTGTAGTCTCAACGATATGAATACGATTCATGTTGGTCAGTGCTGGATATTTGAAAACCGCATTTTAACTGATGTGTGTGTGTGTGTGTGTGTGTAAATGCCAACAGTCGACACACATACATACGTTAGACAAATAAATAAGTTTGCTAAATTTTTCGTAATTAATCTGAATGTTTTGTGAATATACACGCATTTAAATGAAGCTGCCAGGTGCACACATTCGCACATTCATTAATTAAATTGAATGCAACAAAATATCAAATAGTTTCATGAGGTTTTAAAGCCTAATCGATTGTTGTTGTTATTTATCAGTACGTTTTCGATTCTTTAAAAAAAACAGTTGGAATTGAAAATTGTGCATATAAGTTACTTAAGGCACTGATCTATTTAGCCCAATTCCATTAACCGACTTTTGTCAGGAATAATCACAACAAATCAGTCATGTGCACAATCAACACAATTTCAATTAGTTAAAAAAATGCCAGAGTTTATGTAACAAGAAAAAAAGTCTTTAGCTAGGTATGTATAACCAGAGAAAGAGAGAGAGAGAGAGAGCGAGAGAGTAAGAGAAATGAAGAGTGTAATGAAGGAATTCACAGTTTTAGTACAGGCTCTTAAGTACTTATTAGCTTATGTGGGACTTAAGCTGGCAACTTAGAGTTATTCAAACGTTCTCCAAATAATACCAAAGAAACAGTTTTATTTATTATTGCAGACGGGTTTTGAACTTGAAACAATAGAGGCTTTAATTTCTTTATCGAGCACGTATATAACAAAATGGCTGTCTTCTCGCCTTAACATATATACAGGGAACTAAGTCTCGATTGGCAACTGATGACACATTTGTTGTTGTTGTTGCCTTTGTTATTGGTTAAACAATTGAGGCTGTGCTGCTGGGTGCTTCTGGGTGCTCCTGTCGCTGCCTTGTCCTTGCTTGTTGCGACTACACATATAAATTATATTTTAATAAGAAAACAAACGAAAAATTCAATGGCGCCATAAAGCATAAAAAGACGCTGAAAAATACTTAAGCACGTGCGTGTTTTGGCTTTGTCTGTGTGGCTGTGTATGTGTGTGTGTGTGTGTGCGTGTGCGTGGAAAAACAATAAGAGTGTGTTTGACGCACAAAGGAGGCAAGTAAACAATGAAACATTTTTTGGGAACGAAACGGAAACAAGGCATAGAAAAACGCACGCCGACGACTCGATTAAGTAGCATAAAGTGATGATAAATGCGACATTGAGAAACAATAAATTTTGCTTTTGCTCTTGTTTGTCTCTCCATTCTAGTGGCTGACGCTGTTGTTGTTGTTGTGTGTCGTTTGCTGTTTGCTGTTTGCTTTCGGCTGTTCTTGTTGTTGTGTTATTGTTTTTTGGCAGTGCTTGCCATTGACGTGTTTGACTTATTGATGCTGCGTGCCGGGATTAGCGAGGGGCCGCGCTGGGACAAAGCGGCGTATGAGCGATATTGTAGTGAGCGAGCATAACGCTGATTATTAGCATTTTGATGTCGCTGACATGTGCTTGTGTGTGTGTGTGTGTGTGTGTACACAGCATCTATGGCTGTGTGCGTGTTTATGTTTATATTTTCGCTGCTCATACGATTGTATTGCTTATGGTTATTTGAAATTCATTTGTCAGGGCCAAAAACCGACAATCATATCGGCTTTATGGAGCTGCAGCAGCATTAAAGCGTAAATTCAATTTGAATTCCAATTTCGATTTCAATTGGAATCCCTCATAATCTCTTGGTCTGAGTCTGAATACGTACATTTTGGCCAGCAGCACCAAAGTACATCATTGGAAGTGTAAACAATTCATGAATTCCTGCTTAAGGCCCAGCTTGGCCCAGCTGGCTCCAATTTGGCATTTGCGCCACTTTTCAGCTGCATTCGAGGCACTTTTTCAGCTTCATTGCAGGCAACGCACTCGCGCAATGCAATCCAGCAGTAAAGCCAAAAGTTTTCCACTTAAAAAAAAAACCAGCAAAGTTGCCTTAACGCTTGCCAACAGCCCCGAAGTTGGCTATTGGAAGCATAGCAAATGTTGTTGTTTGCTTTTATTTTTCTCGCATCGCTCCATTTGCTTTGCGGGCTGCCGCAAGCTGTGCCACTTGCCACTTGCCACATGCCGCATGCCGCTTGCCGCTTGCCACCGCCACTGGAGTAGCCAAGTCGAGTCGAAGCTGTTGCTGAGCGGCAGATTACTTTGGCTTACATTGAGCAGCATTTGCGCTTTAAATATTGTATTGCGCTTGTGACTGGCTGTGACTCGACTGAAAAGCGAAATGCATTGAAATGTCTGGGTCTACACGTAGCTGCAATTGTAGCTCCAGTTATGGCCACTGAGTGAAGAGTAGCTGTATTGAATATCGAAGAATGGTTGCCATTAGTAACGGCCGGCAGGCTAGCTGGCTAGCTGGTTGCCCAATTGAACACGCCCGTTGGCCAGGCAATTGCTTAATTGCAACTTAAGCTCATTCTGCCACTGCCCACCTGAATGGACAACTGGCCAGGCCAACTGGTCAACTGGCCAACTGGTCTGTTTGTTTGTTGTCGGCACATGAAATCTTGGCCAGGCTTAAGCGTACAAGCATTGCCTGTAATGACTGCAATTTGCGGTTAGCCTTATATGAGATGAGGTGCCCAGTACATGAGCCTGACTGCCTGACTGGCTGACTGGCTGACTGCCTGCCTGTTAGCCTGCATAGATAAACGAGAGGACTTCCACTCAGGGAAAGCCTTTGAGCTGCTGCTGCTGCTGGCAGTAAAAACGAACAACTAAGCAGCGATTTGAAATCCTTTATATAGCCTGCTTAAATGCAGTTTAAGTGATGTTTTTCAGGCTCTATTTGCCAGGCGCAAATAAAGCTGTGCTAATAGCACAGATATTGTGTTAGAAACAACAACAAACAGTTAGAGCAAGTGGGCTTTTATTTTGATTTAGTATACTACAGTACAAAAGCAACAATAGTAAAATTCTCTGTTACAAAATGAGCGATCTAAATACTAAGGTGGTGATTGAACAGAACAACGCCTGCACGTTGGGCACTGATAATCAGCGGGAGCTGGTAAAGATGTAAGTAATGCCATTAGCCAAAACAAAGACACAACAATTATTTGCTTGCAGTGATGAATTAGCTCGAATCAAGCTGATGGCCAGCTGCAGCGACTCAGCGAAAGATGCATATAAAGGCTACAAATCGCCATCACTGGATGACATGGGCGTCATACTTGAGGAGCCCATTCCATGTCACCTTGAGTACCCACAGGGGAAGCTGAAGGCTGCCATCACAAACTCTGTGGAGAACGGCCTGAACACCGATGTCCAGGTGAACGTGCACGGTCACATCTTCAAGTGCCATTTGCAAGTGCTGCAGGCGTCATCGAAATACTTCAGGCAGCTTGGCGTCACGAGCTCAATAGCTATCACCGATGAGGAGGTGACGATAGACGCCTTTGAGAACGCCTACAAATGGATGACCCGTGAGGGTGCGGGGCCCCAGCGCAAGGGCATTGTGGAGCTGTATCTGGTCGCACGCTTTCTCAAAATGCCGGATCTAATACGTCAGCTGTGGTATTGCTTCGAAAATGTGGAATTCTTTAGCGAGGCGGAAGCTTTCAGGCTATATCTACAGGCCATACCCTATAAGACGAGCATACTGCAAGCTCTGTTGCTCACTCGCATAAGTCGCTTCTTCATGTCGGCCGTGTCGACGGAGGAGTATCTGCAGCTGGAGGCGGACAAAGTCTTTGATCTGCTCAGCAGCAACACTATAGGCGTCAACTCGGAGATGGAGGTCTTCATGAGCGCCTTTCGCTGGCTGATGGCCGATTGGGAGGCACGCAAAGTACACATCGATCTGCTGATGAGTGCGGTGCGATTCAGTCTGATGCCCGCCTGGTACATACTCACCCTGAAGGCGAAGCAGGATCTGCCGCAGCTGAACGAGCTGCTCGAGCATCTCGCACTGCAGTCCACTCTTGACAAGGGCCTGGCGGATTCGGTTACACAGAACTTTGTGCACGCAGAGTCGCCGTTGCAGGATCAGCTGCATTTGCGTGGTCCGGACGAGCGCGAATGGATCATAGACGAGATGGCGCCACATCATCATGTGTACAACTGCGCCAAGTGGCAGTATTTGCACTATGATCTCTTCAATTCCCATCTCAAACGCGTAATTATTGGTGGGCCGCTGTATTACAAAGCTCTAAAGCTCTCAAGTGTAAGGTCCTGTTGTCTGGCCGCTGGCAAAAATATCGGCGAAAACATATCGGATATGTGATTTTGCAGTTAACCAATCGTCCGGCCATGTTTGTGGAGGGCACAGCGGGTCGATTACACGCCCAGGGGTGCTATTTAAATGCGACCAACAATTGAATTAGGTCGAGCAGCCGCTTGGGCCGCCCAGCTGGCATTGGTTTTAGATTAGCATTTAGCGTTTCCAATTAGCTCAGTGGCAGCCATTTGCTGAATTAATTGTCAACGTTTATAAACTCACCGTTGCGCCATGTGTATGTGTGTGCGAGTATATATATGTATATATATATATGTGAGTGCACGTGTCATGTTTATGCTTGCCAAACACAGCTGAACAAATAAAACCACACAACAATTACAACACTTGTGTATGCAAATAGTGATCAAAATTATGACAAAAAATTGAAATAAACATCAAAGTTATCATAACGACAACAGCTAGAATAATTGTTGTTTAAATATTTCGATCAAATAAAAATGCATTTGAATTTATTCCCATTGACTCTTTTCATATTTTAAATACTTTGATTTTGTAAATAGATGATTGCAAAAGAGCTACAGCTTGGAAAACAATGAATACAACAATGGCAATAATAACCAGTGAGGAATGATTTTATACTATTTTCGAATCTTTAGACATGTATATTTATGCATTTGCTTTAAAATAGTAAGTGACTAATTCGCAGATATCACCTATTTATGCTATTTGGGATTTCATCGCATTTTCTATGGAAAACATGTATAATAGTTAAATGTAGACATATAAAACACCATATTGCTTTATGTTAATCCATAAACTAAAAAATGCCCTCACAAACCAGGTCTGCTTTTATATTTTTCTTTCGTTGGCAACGTGATTTTCTCCTTCGTGTATTCAGAATAAATGCAAACAATAATAAATGCAACTCATTGAAAGCCGTATTTCACAGCCTGAAAAAACAAACAACGAAAAACGTTGCATGAAATTTGGGTTTATGTCATATTATTAATTGTCTGCAGTTGAGCCGCCATCGATAAATCAATTACTGAACAGTCGCCTGCAGATTATCAAGGATTTTAATCATTTCTTTTCTTCTCTTCTTTTTTTTTTCATTATATCACAATCAGTTGCAGATATAGTTGCGGATAGATGTGCTACTGATGGTGCACACAATGATTGATGACTGCAATTAAAAGTGGCAAAGTGCAAGACAATTAATGAGCCGCAATAAGCCAAATGACTGCATAAAAGTGGAATGCGACAGTCATATTTTATAATATTGGCTTGCATAGAGACTAGACTTGATGGCTAAATGAAATATTTAAATATATTTCATTTAAAAGCCAACCAAGTTTAGTACGTACGTGAGCGATTAAAAAGTGGATATCAGTTGAGACTCTAATATACTAAATGCACTAGAGAAGCTGCCACAAAACAATTGCTGGCAACGAACCCAAACCGACTATAACAAAAGCAAATTGAATTGTGCTGCTCATTGGCATTTATTACCAGCAGCAGCAGCAGCAGCAGCAATAGCAAAAGTGATAATCCTATTGTGGTTTTGATGGCGCTCTTTAATTGGCATCACACTCCGCACACACACACACACACACGCACACACACCAACACACACACATACTTTCGGTAAGCGACAAACAAAAGCGGCTTTACTTTTCATGTTTTGTGGCGGCTGCGTTTTGAGGCACCATTACTCACAATTCCCAGATGGGAAATGAAGGGGGTTGGGATTGGGATTGGGGTTGGGATTGGGGATGCTAAACTATCTAGCACTTGCAGGCATTTTGCTGGCACGCAAAGTTTTAGCGCTATTGTTTCAAATGTCAAACAATGTGCCAAAGTTGCCACAAAGTTTTCAGGCCTGGCCGCTATTTAAGTGCACCCCTACTTAAGCCTGATTATCTAATTAGACATACTTCTTTTTTATTGAATTTGCATGCAAATTAAAATGCGACCAGATAAGGCAGCGCATTTGCTATTATGCAATAGCTTGCATCACAAGTGACCATAATTGTGAGTGGGTGGCTTTTGTTAATCGGATTGAAATCGGAGTGAAAAAGGGAAGAGTAATCAGCCGTCACATATTGTGTGTGGGAAAAAAGGGAAAGCATTTATGATTGCAGTGCAAATGTGCTGGCCATATTGGAGGATTTTTCTAATGCTTTGAACGACCACAACTGCCACCAGTCTGAATAATTCGCTCATTGCTATTAAAAGCAATTAGCAAGTTGTCCAGGAAACCGCAAGCTCATTAGCTTGGTGCACCAAAACCGCAATGCGGCAAATCACTTAATCGCCACAACAATAAACAATAACTGCAAAAGCCGCGTACCCTACGGCTTCCACATATGTCTATACATATATAGTAATACTTTCATATTTTGATTTTGAGACTGGATCGTCTTTCAAATTTGCAAAACTTGGCCGACTATTCATTTAAAAACATTTCTTTCTTTCGGGCATATCGCTTTGGACATGTGTGTGAAGTGCTTTCTGCCCAGTGCCCAGTGCCCAGTGCCCAGTTGGTGGTCGAGGCAGGTCGAGATGGAGCTGCAGATGGCTGAAATGTTTGTTCAGAAGGTTTTATGCATATGTCGGACATGTGAGAAATTCCATTAGGAAGTTTCCTTTGTTTGCATAACATTTGCATCTCTAACAGAAAATAAAATTATTTATTTGTGGCCAACTTGGGACGGTTTCTGTCCTAACAGATTTTCAGTGAGAGTGTTGCGTGTGTGTGTGTGTGTGTGTGTGTGTGTGTTGTGTGCGTGTGTTTGTTGGGTCAGCCAGTCCTAGCCTTTTATTATGATTCTTATTATTTTGTAATGGTTTTTGAGTGTTTGCAAAGCCACAGCAAAGAAAAAATGATTTGCATAAAATCGATTAAAACATTTTCATCAAAACCAAATGCATATTCAATTCAAAAGAAAAAGAAATCCAGCTTGGGGTGTCCAATATGTTTCCTCTGTTCGACAGCAGTTTTGTCATCACATCAATATTAAATAAAAATACCAGGCACATCCAATCTTGAAGCCTTATTCAAATAGCTTTAGATGGATATTTGAATATATATAAGACACTAAAAGCGTATTTTTCCTTTTTGGGCCAAGCTTTTATACATCATCAACACTCGCCTGTTTTATACATACTTGTTAATTTATATGGGGTGCTGCAAGTGGTCAATTTCATATTAAATACATTTTCATAATTAATATGTTGCACTACAAATAACTTTGAGTGTCCTTGCGTTATCAGTTAGCAGTTTTGAAGATAATGCGGTTGTCGTATAATTAATTTACTACTGCATTGGGCGTTAAGTGGATCCTCTCAATGTCTTGTGAATGCCAGCCAGAAAGGAAGTACTTACAGTCATATACACACAAGCACATGTGTTGTGCACATTACCAGGAATATGCAAAAGATGCGTATGTGTTATTTTAAGTCACTCTAATGAGGATTTGGCTAGGCAAATTAAGATGCTGAGGTGTGTACAAGGTGAAGAGCCTTCTTGAACATTGCTTGTGGCAAAATTGGATACGTCATTAGATTATGAAAACAAATGTCAAAGTTATTTGTATTTCATTTATTAAGCAAGCAAAGTTAATTAATTAGTGGACAACTTATGGGTGACACACAGAGACAAAGTGTTCAGGTTGCCAGCATGCTCAGCTTTTCGCTTTCCTGCTGGCTGGAGTGGCATGAAATTACAATAACTTAAGAACTTTCGCTTCAACTCACTTAAGAGCTCATTCAATGAGCAGCGGCTGCAGCTTCCGAATAACTACTCTCAAGACCAGGTCCTTATTAAGGACAATCATCATCATGATGAAGCCAGCAGTACAGAATGTACAGTGCGCTTGACGGCATTAATATGACTGCAAATTTAACAGCAAAGCAGCAGCAACAACAAGTACACCAAATATAATTGACAAAGCCAAAGGAGTATGCACAAATTGTTGCCACGCCCTGCCACTAGAAAAAAGGCGAGGCAGTGTGGCAACTTGACTGGCAAAATGCATTTTCAAGAAACAAACAAAGATGAAAATTAACGCGCATTTGGTTTGCAATGCCAAACACAGCACAACACAACAAGTATGAGAAACAATTTGAGAAGGATTTGCATTTGCATTTGGATTTCGTTTTCGTTTTGAGTTTAGTTGGCATTGCTAATGAAGCACATCATAGAGACCTTCTTAAGCAAATGTCAAACACCAAATGCACAATGCAGCGCAACTTTTGGCAGCCACAACAAACTACAAACTACAACAATATACAAGCTACAAGACACGATAGAGCCAAACAGCCAGCAGTCTGCACTCCAATCGCCTTTTGGCCACTTTAAATTATGGTCGGCGGCTGCACGAGATACAAAAGTTCGCAGCAAGCAGAAAGCAAATGGCTTGCAATAAATTTCAAATTAAATAGAAATTTGCAGCGCCAACTGTGAGCAAAAGCGAAAAATGCAAAAAATGCAAATCTCTGCTAATTCTTATAAATTATTAAATAAGAAAAAGTCAAATGATTCATTCTTAAGCTGCACCCTTCATTACTAAAGCTCAGCTGGCAGCAGCAGAAAAAATGACCCAGGCCAGCAGCCAGAATAGCAGCCAGACAAAAACTGCTGCAAAACGAGAAAAATTCTGGGAAAAAAGGAAAACAGCTTCACGCAAAAGGCATTGCTGCTGAGCTTCGCAAGTATACTGGTAGTATATATACATATATATAAATACCATCGTTTTGGTGGTGATACCACTCGACTCAGTGGTTTTATTGGCTAGCTAGTGAGAAAATCTTTTAAAAATAGTAGCTAGCGTATTTTGGTGTTGTTTTGCAATGAGAAATTATGCAGGAAACGCGAGGTGCGACAATAAATATATATCTTTGACATTGATCTATTTTATTATCATAACTAAAATGAACTAAAGCAAATATTAGAAGCACTTGTAGTTGAACAGTCTGGACTAATTGGTTGACGACATTGGCTAATAGTTAATAACGCATTATACATGAAAAGAGTAATCGGAAAGTTCATAAAGACATTTTATGTACTGGTATTCTGAGGAATTTCAGAAGTCTTTTAGCTATTTTGTTCGGAAATTGGTCAATTTATGCCAATCTGTAAAGAGTACAAGTAGTCTTTAGGTCTTTGTGTTTCAAATGATATTCAAAAATAAACTGATTTGAAGGCCTCCTCGATTGGTTTTATATTAGAGCAGTTCAATTAACTTTTAAACTGTTTTGCCATTGAAATAATAAAAACAAGTGGGAAAGGATTATCTTCGGCGTGCCGAAGATCTTATACTCTTTTCGAACCTTTAGGCAATTTTCACACTGCCAACTGCACCACCGAAATATTTAACGACACATATATTTGCTAATTATAACTGAATCGATTTGAAATTTTAAACATTGATGAGTTATAAGGATGTTCAATTGTACAAGGAAATTTAAGGCGATAGCTTTTAAAAGATCGGATATATGGCCGAAAGCGACATCGAGTTGTATGGCAGCTATATAGTGAAACGATCTGGCCGGCTCTGATTAATGTGATGTATGTTCAGAAATAAAGCATCTGTGCAAAGTTTATTCTCGATAGCTTTGAAAACATGGGATTTATGGCCAAAACCGACTTCGAGTTGTATGGCAGCTATAAGATATAGTGGTCCGATCCGGCCGGTCCGACCAATGTGCTGTACATTTTAATAATAAGTGTATGTGCAAAGTTTTATCACGATAGCTCAAAAACTGAGGGACTAGTTTGCATACATACAGACAGACAGACAGCCATGGCTAGATCAATTTGTATTGTCATTCTAAGCATACTGCAGTAACTTTTGGGGGTCTCAGACGATTCCTTCTACGTGCTACAAACCAGCACAAACTTAATATGCTATTTTCTTCGAAAAGATTAAAAAATCAGAAATAGGAATTGAAGATGACTAGGATTGCATTGAGGCTCTTTTGTATGTTATATATAGTAATAGTAGTTGTAGTTGCTGACAATTACTTTCGGTTATGCGCATAATATTCTTATTGTCTTGCTCTGATCTCAGAGACTTACAAATCACAAATGGTTTTATCTTAAGTTCGATACTATCGCATAAAGTTGTGTGCAGTTTGGCTGAGCAACAGAAATGACAAGCGCCGCACAAGCCGTAGAGCAATCAACATGACCATCGATTATTCCGTACGCTTTGGCTTTGGTCACACTCCGTTAGGCGATGACGAGGACGACGGTCGAACAGTGCATTCAGTTGGAGAAAGCTAAAAAGTGAAATGGCCCGCCGTATGTGGAGCGCGAGAAAGTCAAGTTCTATGCTGGATTTCTTGCATACAAAGGAGCGTGCCGCTTCCCTCTGTGCCATGGGTGCACTTAGCATTTGCCTACAAGCGCCGCAAGGCAGCATAGAAACGCGGCCAAAAGGAAGCTGCCACAAAGGCCGTGGCAAACAAGCAAAGAAGAATGAAAGCAGCTCAAACAGCGCGCTCGGCAGTGGGGCCCAGACAGCAAATGTTGAATGCTGTGCACATGGCAGTTTATTCATGATTTCACATATATCGTATCCACCTACCCCTCGACACCGCCTCAACGCTCGATCTCTGCTAGTCCAAGCCCTCTTCGGAGCACTGGATGGTCGCCATTGTTGTGCATTAGTCAACTGTTCACCAGTTCGTTGCTTGCGCAAAAAATATTGCCTTAGAGTTTGTGCAAACGTGGCAGGCACTGTACAGTGTACACACTCAACCACACGCCCAAAAAAAACCACACAAACACAAGCCACATGTGTGCATGTGCGTACACCCACACACACACACACACACACACACATGCATTGAAGTAATGGAGAATGCTTTCTACATGATTTCTCTGGCGCGTGTTTTTCTTGTTCCCCGCGCTTCCTTGCAATATTTTTGCAGTCACCTCCCGCAGTCACCCTACCCGCTGCCCGCTGCGCTACTTTTGTGAAGTTGCGTTTTTATGGTTTTAACATGTTTACTTTAATATTGTGTATTTGTCTTGTCGCGCGTTACTGTGACATATGTAGCTGGCAAACCGAACGAACAGCCCAGGACCCTCGATAGACAACGCGCTGCAACGTATACCTTATCAAAGCAATTACTCGTACCACAATAGAACGTCTATCGCATTTAAGAATATAGTTTCGTACATGTGAATATAGTGTCACTCTCACACTTAAAGTAGTATTATAATTTTTCTAAATATACCAACTAGTCCGCAGACTACAATGAAATCATGGCTTAAGACCCACTAAAATACAGTTGATCCTGCACTCCTAATTGAAAAATGTAACAAATTTGTGTCAATGACTGCGGCTAATGGCATCAGATACGTTGATAACCATAAACATTTCCTTATCTGTATTCATCGATTGCCTGAATTCCAAACATTTACTCGCAAGTTGTGCGAAATATCAATAGTAATGGCGGATAAGACAGCAGCGGTTGGTTGTCCTTGAGTTTCGGCTTCGAAATTCAGACTTTCGACTGCTCGGCATCGATATGTAATCAAATAACTTTCCAATTCGTAACACGGCTTTTGTTTTGTACAAATCAAGTGCGGGTAATGGTAATGGCGCAGCCCAATCCCTGGGCGAGCCGGGACAAAACAATGCTTTCTCAAGTGGTTTCTTGTAGTCAAGAGTGTTCGAGTATGTTAATGTGTGTGTGTGTGTGTGTGTGTGTGTGTCTTGAGGCGCACAAAAGGACTTTCAATAATACGCGCACAATCTGTGCTGAAAGCTTAAACAATAAAAGTGAAAACTCTGCAAAATCCGGTACATAGTAGATGTGGTTAAGCATATTAGCAATAGAAGAGCCCGCCTGGCTGCCCCAAAGCTATGTGCTCAATGCATAAGTTACATTTGCGGCTGGCAGGCTAGCTCAAGACAATGCGCCTGTGTCTCCTCAATGTTACAACTAGACAATGCCGATTAGCTGCCGCAGACGGGACGGGATAGGACAATGCGCGCACTCGGCAGCAGGACAACTGCTGTCAAAGGCAATTGCTTTTGATTTAAATGAATAACAACGCACGCTGGGCTACTCGACTGCTCGTTTGAGGGACGAGAAGCTGGATAGCCAAGACGACGAGACAATGAGACACCCACATCAAGAGCCAGGACGATAAGCACGTGCCGCATATGAATATGAATCTGCCTGAAAGCCATGCATACATACATTCACATCGACGAAAATGGAAATCAATTTCAAGGAGATGTCGAAGTGGCAGGTGTAGATATGCATACCCTGTACCGATTGAATTTACCAGAGTGAGCATATTATGAATAAATATTAGCAATTAAAGCTAAGACATTCAATTGTGAAAACCGAACTTCAATCAGTCCTGAATATACAGGGTACCTTGCAATCGAGCATTCTCGGCTTCAACACTCGGCTTGCATTTGCTGATTTCCACATATTCATTACGAGCAAAATTTGTAATTGTATTTACAAATAGCTGCTCTATCCATAATCAGTTACTCAACATGTTTCGGCCTCTGTCTGTTTGTGGTTTACTGGCACAATAAGTTTGCCTAATTACTTCATGGCTGGTTGTGGGCACAAGAGCTGCATTCGTTCTCGTAAATGTCTTAACATGTGGTAGATTTATGCCAGTGAAGGTTTCAAGCTGCAGCTGACTTATGTTAATGGGCTTACCAAATATCTGTGCCACTTCAAAAGCATTATGTTGATGATTATTAGACATGTTTGCCATTGTTGTAAAACAATGCTACGTGCTTGGCGTCACTTACAGACCGAAACAATCAAATAAAAATAGGAAAACACTGTGATAGTAAAATATGCTTGTCGTAGAGATAGTCTGTAATTTAATGATAAAATAACTCTCTGAATATTCGTCTTTTGCACTATATGATATATATGAGCCATGAAGTCAAGATTGTTTGGACTTACTGTCCAAAGAAGTTCTTAATTCAGTAATATCGACAAATCCATGAAATATGTCTCAACAGATTGTTTAGCTTAAAGCTAAGTATGTATTAGCATCGATTGTTACATGGACATGCACATGGTATCCATTTGGCTGATTATTATGAGTACAGGGTATAAAAACTGATCTGGACGTGCTTGTAACGAAGCAACGAGAGACGTGACCGACGTGATGTTTACGACTGTGTGAGTACAGCATTCATCCGCAGCATCAACAGCATTTGCACTGGCAGGACTGCCAAACGGACTAATAGCAAACTAAGCAATAAGCTGCCGTTAGAACTGCTGCGATTGTCACCAACAACAACAACAACGAGAAGAACAGGCGTGGCCAACAGTGGGAGCTATGGGCCGTGAGCTCAGAACCACTTTGACAATTATATGCATATCGCTGGCAGCAGCACTAAAAGTCACCCGAGTACCCAGCCAACTACGTGACGATGCCAAGTCCAAAGAGTGTCGCGCAAACTTTTGCGACTCCAACTTGTCGCGCATATGTTGCCGTGACAACAACACACGGCAAACGGCAAACGGTGCAACCCCCAACCCGCTAGCTCCTAGCCCCAACTCACTACCCCTAGCGGTGCCATTTGCAGTGTAAATATTTAAACAATAATAAGTTGGCGGAAAAACGCAGGAAAACTCTTGTGTTGTCGAGCCGTAAAATAGCGCAACTTTTGTTATCTTTTCACCAGGAAAACGGCACGAAATGGGCTAGATGTGGCAGGCAGTGAGCGTGCACTAATCGTGTTTAGGGATAAGACAGCTAGAATAAGTATACGACAAGTGAGACGCACACACACAGTCTGCCTGCATGTCTATGCTGCGATATATCGCATTTCATGTTTTCAATTAGCGTTAATGTCAGTGCGACGACAAGTTGCGACGCACAACTGAGACTAGACAGAACAAGGACAAGTTGCTATGATTTACTGCAAAGAAAAATCGATAGCATTAAATGTATAATAGTGCTGAGTTCCATTATTATAGCTGGTAAGATAAGGCGATTGTCCCCTGCTATATTATGTGTGAACCATGAGCAGTGGCTCTGTGGATCGAATCGATTTACTTATGTGCCATCGAGCAATATTTTATTTGTCAATGCTTATGTGCTTTACTCACTTTCGTGTATGGTATGAAAATAAGTAATGAAATGTATAAAAGAAGGGTTGTATTTATGCAGTCGCTGCTGTATAAATATTGTCATAGTCGACACTCCACGGCTACGCGACCCAAAGAGTAATTTGCATAAATGTCAATCATACGCCGCGTGTACCACAAATGTTCTTGCCTCTGCTGCCTTACATGGCAACAAAAGTACACGAGGATATTCGTGTATGCATTTTGTCCGTGCTGTGCTGGAACACAACCCCGCTTGTGATAGCAAAGTGGCACGGCATTGAGAGAGTTTCGCTACTCGATTTGCGTTTTATTTCAAAATTGAATTTCGGCACTGATTATGTATTTTTTTTGCAATTCTTTGTGCCCGTTGGGTGCTCAGCATAAGGAAAGCTTATTTGCGCTCTCTCTCTCTGTCTATGTTTCACTTGCTAGCCTGGGGTGCATAAATAAGCAGCACTCAATTATTCGTGTTGTGGCTGAAGCCAACTCGTAATCCTTTATACTGTACCTGCGACGTGTCGATTTGATTTGCTTTGCAATTTATTGTTGAAACATGCCATATACTCTGTCTTTCTCGCTGTCTCTCTCCCTCGCTGTTACATACACTTACGGCGTACATTTAATATTGGACCGATAAACGCTTTATAAGCTATATGTTTATGCTAATGTTTGACATAAATCAATTTTAGATCCAGCGCGGCACTTAAAGCATTCGGATTAAACTTCAAAAAGCGTCTATTGATATACTTATTGCTGTACATGTAAATTGAGCCCAACATAAACTCAAATAATGTTTGCCGTTGTTGTCTTTAGGTCGAATTTCAAACATTCGGCCCCCACACCGGCTGGCGCAAAACTTTGGGACTGATGAGCATTTTTCATTTGAAGTGAAACGATGCTGAGAATTTGTCTGCATTTTCGTTTGACTCAGGGCATTTAATTGTAGCCCATTTCATTTTTATTTGCAATTTGCCTTTGAGGTTTTTGGTGTAACATTTAATTGCGAATTTTGGTTTAAAAACGTTCCATTCGAAACCTAACGACATTCGAAATGCTTTCTCTCTTTTCAGAACAGAGTTCGCTTTAAATACTTTAAACACAGCGTACTTTAAGCATATTAAATGCTAATATTAAACGGCAAATCAGCGAGAATTGATTAACGTTTGATATTCTTATTGCCGTGTATGTGTGTGTGTGTGTGCAATGATATTATAGCTAATTATGCGAATTAACTATAATTACATGCGTGCACTGAAATTAATATAAATTAGCAAATGGGGAAGGAGTGCGCTTAAATTGCACTTCAAGTGTAATTAAAAACAAGTGGAGAAGGATTATCTTCGGCGTGCCGAAGATTAAATACTCTTTTCGAACCTTAAAGCAATTTTTACTATTTTTCCGTGACTGCTTATTTAATTCGCAGAAATTAATGTCGCATACATATACCCCTACATATAAAATAAAATATATAAAGGTATTCATGTAAACAGGGACGTTTCACTATCCGTAGCTCGTGGACGCGTCCCTTAGCATTCATAAGTGCTACCGAATTGAACAATATACAAGTTGCAGTTTTTCCAAAAGTGAAAACTACATTACATAATATACATACCAAATTTTGTGCCTGTTGCTCTTATACCTTTCAAGGCTGCTGTCGGAAATTGAATTGTCATAAAACTTAATCTGAACATACGAGAGCTTATATTCAGAATTTGAGATCCATATTTTTTTTCGCGTGGCATTGGTTTTGCCAATGAATTTAAATTTTTCTTTTGAATTATTCTATTAAAGCTACTTTATGTATGAAAAAAAAAATTAGAAGCAATTTAGGAAATTGAAAATAAATGAATTTGACTACAGCTATTATATATTTGAAAAGAAGAATAAGAAAAAATGAAAATAAATGACCAGTCGCCGCTGGTTTCGAACCGGGACCTCTCGCTCACCAGTTCGCAACTTTACCCACTACGCCACAAGCCGTTTTGATGATCGCTGACAAAATCCCTTGAAGAGCAGACTGTCAAAAGCTTTCTTGTTTTGCTTTGTACTGCTTACACCAAGCAGTTTTAAGAATCGCTAACAAACTCGATTTATACTGAGCTTGTTTTTTCGCGTGGCATTGTTTTTGTTCTAAGCCATTGAAAGCAAATGAATTTGATTACAGTTATTATATATTTGAAAAGAAGAATAAGAAAAAATGAAAATAAATGACCAGTCGCCGCTGGTTTCGAACCCGGGACCTCTCGCTCACCAGTTCGCAACTTTACCCCTACCACCACAAGCCGTTTTGATGATCGCTGACAAAATTGCTTGAAGAGCAGACTATCAAAAGCTTTCTTGCGCTTGACTTTGTTTGCTCAGACTATCAAAAGCTTTCTTGTGCTTGACTTTGTTTGCTCATATGCACCTGTTTTTTCAAAATATTTAATGACGCATATCTTCGCTGTTTATGACTCAATCGATTTGCGATTTTACCCATTGATGAGTTATAAGGATGTTCAAGTGTACAAGGAAATTTAAGGCAATTGCGTTTGAAAACATCGGATTTATGGCCAAAACCGACTTTGTGGTCCGATCCGGCCGGCTCCGACCAATGTGCTGTCCCCTTGAATAATAAGTGTCTGTGCAAAGTTGCATCGCGATAGCTCAAAACTGAGGGACTAGTTTGCATACATACAGACAGACAGACAGACAGACAGACAGACAGACAGACAGACAGACAGACAGACAGACAGACGGACATGGCTAGATCAATTTGTTTTGTTTTATAAGCATATTGGCAGTAACTTTTGGGGGTCTCAGACGCTTCCTTCTATGCGTTACAAACTTCAGGACAAACTTAATATACTATTTTCTTCGAAAAGAGTATAACAAGTTGAAATCCAGTTGGAAGGATGCCGAAAATTGTATACTCTGTTTGAATGTTTTTTGGGCAGATTTCACTAGCCTCTTTTATTAGAATTATCTGTGACTAGGTCCCAGAAAAATGGAAAATATGTCCAAGACCGACATCCGGTTGTATTGCAGCTATAATATATAGTGGACCTTTGAATAGTAAGTCTTTGAATAGTAAGTCTGTGTGAGGGACTAGTGTGCATACATACTGACAGACAGACTGGCGAGAAGAAAATGAATATACTATTTTCTTCGAAAAGAGAATAAACACAGCGAAAAACTTTTTATACAAATTAACCACGTGCGGTACCGTCATGGAAAATTCAATGATGATGATGATGATAAAGAACAACGTCAATTTTTTATCCATATTTAAATTGATGGGAAATGTGTCAGCAACAGCTACCTGGCAGTTTTCCGAGTTAATCGAAAAGTGAAAATAAAATGGAATTCGAGTGCATTGTTGTTAAAGCTTTTTACCAATTGCATACACACACACTATATCCTTATACTATATACAATTTAGTACAGCTAAAAACTTATTATTAAACTATTATTAACAATAACAATAATTATAATTTTAATAATACAAATCTGTTTCTGTTTACTTAGCGGATGACTAAATCGCTAATGACTAGCATATGTATTTAAAATTAATAACCTAAATAGCCCTTTGAAGCATTAAGTGTTTTATGCTTGAGCTAATACCACAAACTAAGCACGTAAGTCGATACTGGATTAATAAAGGATTACTTTAAAAACTTTTTATTGAATTTCGAATCAAAATCAGACTGCGATTTATTGTTTATTTGTTAAAAATGATCAAATGTATCCTTCACTTAAAATCAAATTAATGCTCAATGATTGGTGCGTTTCAGTAAGTTAATGTATACACATAGTAATTACATATATACTTACATATATATAGATATATATATATATTGCAATTATAGCTACTCATTCGCTCAAGCACATTTCTTATTGTTACTTGTTCAAAAAATGTCAATTAAGTGGGCCAGCTACATATAGTAACCCATTCAGTTGCCTGAATAGCCAGCGTATTGGGAATCCTCATGTGTGCAAACAACGTGATGTTCTGCGTTTTACCGATCGCCGCACTTAATTAGCATCATTGCCAGTGGGAAATATTGGTCAACGAGTTGACTCTGTGACAGACAATCAACCCATTTCAGTGATAATTGCACTTTTGACAATTTACGGCCAGGCTGCTGTAAATCCGAAAAGCTTATTATTAAAGCTGAAAATTCAGTATTATAGTGCATGCGAGTAAATACGAAATAAATTCATCAGCTGCCAAATTCAATTCCCGGCAATATTGAAAGTCCATATGAATATGTTCTGACACTTTTTTGGTGAATTGTTGAAATTTATATTTTAAAATAAATTTAATGCGCGGAAAAGAGCACTTTCGGAAATTCAGAATGTTCTTTTAGTATTAAAAACAAAATGAATATTACAAATTGTGAAAGTTATCGTAAGTATTTAAACACTATACTATACTTTATTTATAATATAATGTCGAAACCGCTTGACTTCAGAGGGTGGATTAAGTTTGTCAACCAAATTGTGAAGCAAACAAACAAAATATTTACTTTGTTAATCTAGATTATCATCTATTATATTGAAATACCTATGTTAAAGTTATTTGAACTTGACTCACCAACTTTAAGCTTGAAAACTATCGTAAGTATTTAAACACTTTAGAGCAATTCAAATATTAGAACCACCCCTAAAACCAGGAGGTTTAAATTTACGAGCGTCCTTATTTTTTTAAATAATAACCAAAAACATTTTATCTGTTGCCCAAATGAGATAACACAGAATCTGATCCAATGCTAGTATAAGTTTGGAAGTAGAGAAAGACAAAATCACTTTCATTATAATGGATAACAAATCCATTCACAGTCGTCTCATGTTGCAAGCATTAAGTCATTGCTTAATTTGCAACATGTTACCCATTAAGGTTGTACACAGATAGGATTTGAAGCAAATCAATTGAGGGTCGTTGTTTTTATTTTCAAGCATGAGTAAAGTACATGTAATATGTTTAACATAGTTATGTTATGTAATTAAATACATACATATGTATATATTTTTTAATAGTTCCCTATAACTGCTCGTGACCCATTCTGAAGCTGAAATCTGAGCCGAATCTTGAAAATTGTTTATGTTTCGAATCGTACAAGGCTTAACCCTTGGCATACGTCGGAGGCAAATGGCGCACAAGCAAAAAGTGGCAAATGCAATGAATATAAATTGAATGTGGTCGCATTGAATGGTTGCCGGGCTAGTCGTCCATTGGTTAGCCCAAATGGCTGCAAATTAGAGCTGATGTATTTTGCGCTTGTTCTAATTCTTCGCATCGCTGCCCAATGAAAAATCGAAGTCGCTCTCGCTGCCGGGAGCAGATGCGGCTCCCGGTGGTGCGGCAGCACCAGTGCTGGGAGCGACTGTGGTACTGGGTGGCTCCTGGACTGGTTTCGCGCTTGAGCTATCATCCGTTTCGCTGCTGTCAACGAAATTAACGCGCTTCTTCTTCTTCTGCTGCTGCGGCTGCTGCTGCTGCTGCTGCTGATGCGCATCATTAGGCGCCGCTTGTTTGTCTGTCGACGCAAGTATCGATGTGGGTTTGACAGGTCTGGTGGCCGGTGCTGTTGTGGGTGTATGAGTGCCCTCTGTTTTTGCATCAGTCGCATCTGGGGGCTGACTTTGCTCCAATGCCACTTCCTGTGGCAAAATCAGCTCAGCTGATGCGCTGTTCTTGTTGTCAGACAGTGGATAGCCGGCTTCCTGTTGTTCCAGTTGTTGCTGCTGCTGCTGTTCCTGCTGTTCCTGCTGTTCCTGCTGCTGCTGCTCGCCATAGTAGTCACCATAATTTGTTGTACCGCCATCATAGTCCTGACCCGCGTAGCTGCCATCCGGCGCATACTGGGCTGCATTGGGATCGGCAATGTACTGGCCAGTGGCCTCGTCGTATATGTAGCCCGGATAGGCATTGGGATCATAGCCAGCTGCATACTGGGCGGCATCATAGTTGCTATAATCCATATTGGAGTACTCCTGCTGTACTGCGGCAGCAGCAGCTGCCTCCGCCTCGGACTCACTTGCTGACGCTGCTGCTGCTGCTGCTGCTGCGGCATTTGCATCCGCTGCATATGGCTGATAGTCTGTGGGACTTCCGATTTCACTGTAAAGCGGCTCCGCAGCAACAGTCGCCGCTGCCGGCTGTTGCTGACTGGACTCGATACTGGCATAGCTGGGCTCGCCCGGCTCCACATAACTGTTGGCATCGTACTGCCCGTAATCGATCTGGGACACATCATGTATTGGCCGCTCCTGCTGCTGCTGTTGTTCCGGCAACTGTTGATGTTCCATAGCGCTCACCGGCTCCGCCTCATGCGGCTCACCTTGATTATGTTGCGGCTGCGTTGCATGCATTGTCGAATTCTCGAATAAAGCCTGCTTTGGCATTGCTGCTGCTGCTGCTGCTGCTGATGCGGCTGCTCGTTCCGAGATGGCCGCGGTTGTTGCCGTCAAACGTTCGCCGTAAATGGCGTTTTCAATATTCTCAATCGACACGCGGGGCTGAGCGGCTGGTGGCTCAGTGGCGCCCGGCGGCGACAATTGATTGCCCCGGGCTAGCTGCTCATCAACCGCAGCCGCTGCCTTCTGCAGAGCAGCCCGGCTGGCTTTGACTTCGTCGAGCAAATCGTTGCTGATGCCACCGGCGAGGTTAACGCCTCCAACTGTTCGCATATCGTCAGGGCGCACGTTTAGCTCGATTTTGTCTTCGAACTGGTCTCTGGGACGAGTCATTGTTTTCGTTGCCGGATGCCAGGGCTCATCGATTTTCAGCTCGCCAAAGTATGCTTCAAAATTGTGTGGCTGCTGATGTTGCTGTTGCTGTTGCTGTCGGCCCGGCTCATTATAGCTAGCGACACTTGGCGATTTTTCATGCTCATCTTTAGTCACGCGTGCATTTGGCCAGGCATCCGAGGCCAGTCCAAACTGCTGGCTGCCCCGACGCAACTGCTCCGCCATTTGCGGTCGCCCGGCGGCGTCATTGATGCCACCGACAGCTGCAGGCGGCAGCTCAGTCAGCTCAGTCAGCTCGGTGAGCAATGCCGTCTTTGGCAATTTATCAAATGTCAGCGAGGATGTTGCCAGCGTTGAGGATGTGCTGCTCAGCTCCCTTGCACTACTCCTGTCCCTTGTTGAGCAAGGTGTTGCTGTTTCAGTTGGTGTTGGTACTGATGGTGGTGCTGCTGCTGCTGCTTCTGCTGCTGGCATTGTCCTGCCAGTATTGCCTTTTTGTTGGCAGTCACCTGCTGCGTTGACAGCCGCATCAAAGTGCGTCATACGCTGCGGCAAATCAGCATTTTCGTTGTCCAGGGCACGCAATGTGGCACGCAGGTCGAACAAATTTGATGTGCCAAGTGCTTGGCCACCAGCACCTGCACCAGCACCTGCACCACCACCACCCATTCCGCCATACAAATCCGGGTATGGCATATAGACGGGTTGAGGTGTTAGCTGTGAAGTTAATAGCATACCAGCCTGAGTGGGCGTGGCAAAAGCCCATTGCTGCGGTCCTGCTGCTGCTGCCATAGGAATAAGCAGAGGGTGGCTTTGATTTAGATTTGGATGTGCAGCATGTGTGGAAGCTGCTGCGGCTGGTGTTTGGGGCTGTATTAGGACAGGTATTGGCATAGTCGCTCCCGCCGGACCTGTCGTCTGTTGTATGCAACGCAGTGTTTGACTTTGTACCAATTTCGCAAAGTACATTTGATATTGAAGCTGTAGTATATTGACATGGCACAGAGTCATGGGGTGAAGTCAAACGCAAAAACATTAATTAAAGCCGTCTGCAGCTGGCTTATTGGATGCCGGCATAACTCACCTTCATCATTTTGAGTCTCTCGCTGCGCTGCGACATGGCAGCCGTCTGCTCATCGATGCGCTCCAGCATGTGCACCAGCTTTTTGTTCCTCTCGTTGCGCTGGCTCTGCTCCTCCAGAAATTCCTGATACGCCTGCCGCGTTTTGTGCCGCACGGACTTGTCGCTAAAGCGGACACCAGTGAGATTATTGCCAATATAATCGCAACCATACAACGTCTCCTCTACTTACAGCTCGCTGCGCTTTTGCAGCACTTTGTCCAGCTTGTGCTCCAGCTGCTGGCGATTGTCCTCGCTGTGGAAAATGCAAACAAGAAACTTCCATAGAGCATATTATTCATTATTATTAAAGAATGAAGCGCAGCATTTTAGACGAGCAAGCTTCAAATTGCCATTTTATTGATTATAAGGTCGCTGTCCAATATACAATCAACTTGTAAACTTGTCAAGTCACGCAAGTTCACTGAGCAGATCGGCAAGGCGTACTATTATCAACCTGGACAAATTCTAAATAACCAGCAGATAAAGTTGTCAGTTCCATTATAATCTATATACGGTTGCTTCTTAAAGCACCCATAAAAGGCGTCAGTTTGTTTATCTCAAAATATTTTATTGAGAAGGACTGGCAAAAAGAAGTAGAGCAGCATATATATACTATATATATATATAGAAATATACCCAAGCTTGACTTCAGAGGGTAGATTTAGTTTCTTACCCAAATTGTGACGCATTGACTGAAGCAAACAATCAAAATACTTGTATTGTTCATCTAGATTAAAGGATGCATTGAAATACCTATGACCGACTAATGCTTACTCTCAGAGAGATACTTTGCTTAATGTTATTTGAACTTAACTCAATAACTTTAAGTTAATTGTCAAATATAATTATTAAATATATAAAGAGCAACGTTTAACTGCTCAATTCTAAATTAAATCAATTATAGATATATGCAAGTGTATTTAATGTGCGGCATCACACAGACATCTATTCTCCCATATTTGAATATGAATTCCAATCTGATTATAAGAATATTCCACAGACCTGCGACGCAATTTCTCCTGGAGCAGCTCCACCTGCAATTTGTAATTCTCCAGCTCAGCCTGTGGAAACATCTCGATGCGATACTGCGACTTATCGTCGTCCTGCTGTTCGTCCTGCTGCCAGTGGTGTACTGCACTCGGCTGTTGACACAGTTAGCATGGCACCGAGCACCGAGCACCGAGCACAGAGAACGGAACACAATAAATGAGGCATTGAGAGTTATTTTTAAAGCAACTTTATTTGAATAGCCGCATAAAACCTGTTTGTGTGTGTGTGTGTGTGTGTGTGTGTGTGCGCCTGGCATTTGTTTATTGAGTCGCGTTGTCATGACTACCTCACTTCTTAGCTGGTTTCTTTTTTTTGTATTTTGGTGGTTGCTTGGCATTGGCCTGGGCGACAGCACTGTGGTGTGGTGTGGAGTGTGACCTGCCCTTATTGATTTTACTTTGGCCCTTTTTGGCTTTTGCCATACAATGCCAAGCACTAACTTTCGATTTTGCGCTCCATGGAATTACCCATGCTCCCGGCTGGAGCACTCAACTAGGGCGGGGCATTAATTACACACCCGGCAAGTAGGTCAGTTTTCAGTGGGCGCCATTTTTAAACTTTTGCCCACGCACAATGGCAAATATGTTAAGCCAAAGCATTTGTCATGCATTGCACGAGATTTGCCCACATGAGTGCTATGCTGCTGCCCTCCACGCCCACAATTTGGGGTGGATGAGAACACATGTTGTTCTCACACACACGCGCACACACACACACGCACATCAGCAAAGTTGGGCAGCCAAGCGTGCGGCACCTGAATGTGAATTAATGGTAGCGTCTATCACTCGCTGGCCGCAGCCAGCAACAGCAACAACAACAACAACAACAACATAGCACTCACATGTTCACACAGTCTCCATCATGACCAGGGCCGCGACAGCGTCAGTCCGTTGGCCCGGACACCGCCGCCGGATCCGCGCCTCCGCTCCTCCCCTCCAGCCCACAGCAGCTCCACAGCTTGGCTTGGTTTGGTTTGCGCTTAGCATATGCCGTTGCCATTGCCGTTGTCGTTGTCCTTGTCGTCACGGTGTCGTGGTTGTGGCTCGCAATTTAAAATTTTTGGTTATTTACACTGGTCAAAGGGAGGCAGGCGGGCAACATAAGTGCGGCTGGTTATGTGTTGATGGCCAGAGAACTTTTGGTATGTCTCATGCATGAGCGTAGCTTGTAGGCGATAACTTTACAGGGTAGTTACAGGCAGCTTCAGCCCGTTTGAGAATGAAATCCTTATGATATTAAATATTACATATTTCATTTCCTATTTGTTCTTTTGTAAAAGTAGTTATGTATTTATGGTATTTTTATACCCTAAACCCATAACGGGTACAAAGGGTATAATGGTTTTGTGCAAATGTATGTAACAGGCATAAAGAAGCATCTCCGACCATATAAGGTATATATATTCTTGATCAATATCAACAGCCAAGTCGATGCAGCCATTCCCGTCTGTCTGTCCATCTGTCTGTCCGTCCGCCTGTATTAGCACGCGGAAATCAGAGACTATTAGATCTAAAGACTTCATATTTGGAATATAAATTCTTGTAGTGCCGGGACAGATCAAGTTTGTTTCATTTTATCGATAACTTATCGATAAGCCATAACTTAAAAGTTATAAGAGCTAAAGGCACCAAATTCGGTATGTATAGTCTCGAATAGCATACACATGTACAACATATTTAACTTTCTGGATACCGTAACACTATCCACCCAAAAGTGAAAAAAGGTATGATTTTGCAATTTGCACTCTTACATGTTGATAGCTAGTTTTGTTCCTTACTGGGAAAATAATAAAGACATAAAAGTGTATACAGTTTATGTATTTTAAAAAATTTCGTGCTGATAAGTTGGCTCTCCTAAGTCCAAGCTCGTAAATCCTTTAATATTCCCAGTAAATGTGTTAACTGCCCAATATTAAGTATAAACATCAACTGAATTCGGTTTTAAATTTGTGGGTTTCGTTTTATACAATTTGGAGTATGCAGATCTAATCAAGTTATGTTCACAGAGAGAACTATTTTTGCTAGCCACACGTAGCCGACAGTAAAAGATCACCAAATAGTTTTTGAATAAGTAGCTCCTGCAGCTCTATCCAATTCAAATTGTTGCCAAGCAACAAGAGTAACTGAACCGGCACCGGCGTACACCATCCTGTTAAAAATACTAAAAGCGCATATTTGAGGGAAAATGCTGCTGACATGCAATCGTCGATAGTCACGCTCCAGTGGACAGGCTGTGATAGATATAGAGATAGAGATATAAGGACTGTGGACTGTGGCGAACAGATGTCGGTCATAACAGTTGGATGCAAATATTTATTTGTAATTTTGACAAGCAGTTGGCAGTTGGAGTCCGGATAAAACGAATCCCTATTGCCTACTGCATTCAATGGTTATAGAGAATCCGCTGGCATATATCACTAGTTGGTGCTTGTTGGAAATTTGCATTGAAAGTTGTGCGGGATTCTAAAAGAAAATTGAAAATTTATCCAAACCGAATTTATGTGTATGACTTTAGACTGCAAATTCCAGACTTTGTGGGGCTATAGAGCCTGCGTGTGTGTGTGTGTGTGAGAGAATGAGAGAGTATCCTGCTTATCAGTCGCAGCACAGCATTCTTTTTGGCGCATTTAATTTCAGAAGAAGCGTCGGTCTCTGTGCCTTTTGCCGATTTGCAGTCAATGAAGTAGAAAACTGAAAACTTTTTCTTTGCAGTCTATTAAAAATAATGGCCGCTGACAGCAAAGCCACTCGCCAAGTTCGAAAGGAGCCACATGCAGTCCCCCCATGTGTGTTCGTGTGTGTGTGTGTGTGCGAGACAGTGGCGGCCATTAAATTAATATATATGTATAAAATGTATGTCTGGTAATTTCTCATAGCGCTCCATTCATAGCCTCTGTCTTTACATTGACCACTTGCGGTTGCCTTTATAAGTGTGAACTGTAGGGTGATTGTAGTGCATTGGGAGCTAAGCCACAAATTATTTATATGCATTTTCAAATGCCACATATCAAATGCAAAGATGCAATTGTTGTATGTTGGGGCGAACCACTACAAATTAATTGAATTTTGCAATATTACATATAAAATGCAAAGCAGATAAAACAAATTCGAGCTGCTTAAGTCTTAAGATTACAAAACTGGTTTAGGGACGGCTTTTCTGGCAGCATTGTTACTTGGCATATCCTTTGAATGTATTTTATTAAATCATCATACTCTTGATATAACGCACTTGAGTAGGACTTGAGCCTGGCATCCTTATAAGACTATACATCTATTTGTTGTGTGCTGACGATCTGAAATATCTCAGCAATTCATGTATCTGTAGCGCATCTAAGAGTCGCATTTACCTAAAAGGGAGACCATTCTGTACTTGGTTTCTTGCACTGTCGCTGCGGGCATTCTGCAAAAAATGGCCGGCCAACGTAGCACAGCGGTGGTTAATGCGATAATTTAATTGTAATGCGGGTCTGGCGTCTTGGGTGCCAATAACTTAACTTGCAATCAGCGCAGCTTTTAATGGGTTAAGCATACATATGTATGTACAATGATAGAGTGAACAAGACAGAGACAGAGACAGAGAGAGAGAGAGAACACAAACACAGACTCTCATCGCAGTTGGCTAGCCAAGAAGTGAATGAACCCAGAGGAGAAGCCACAAAGGATGCAGTACGAGAGCTGGCAAATAAATTCAGCGAGTGCTCCTGCTGCCGTTGTCAAGGAAGAGGCGCCTGCACGAGCTCGGCATTTTTACACGTAAGCGCAGTGAAAGAGGTCACAGACAGCAGCAAATGCGTAGCATACTTACTGGCGCTGGGCCAAACAGCGGTAGAGACAAGGAGAGCGAGAGCGAGGTGGTGAGCCAGTTGGGCAGGAGCAGTTGCCTTGCCAACGCCAAACATTTCATATCGATAAAGTAGTCAAGTCGCAGCCAGTTGCAATGGAAGCGTCACTGCAGCCGGGATTAAGTGTGGAGGAGCAGGCAGATTGGCAGCGCCTAATGCTAGCAGTCAGCTACAAGGACACTATCGACAGGCTCGTGCTGCAGCAGCGCTCACAGCGCCTGCATATGCAAAAGCCACCGCCCCGTTTGCCCGCCTCGCTGCGCCGACTTCGCAGCTCCTCGATTGGCCAGCAGGCGATGCCCGAACGAGTCCTGCTCACTGGCAAAAAGCTGCCGCGTCTGCAGTCGCTGCTGGGCGACACCGACCAGGACACGGATAAGCTGGATGAGTGTGTGCTGAATGCTCTGAAATACGAGCGCGACTTAGATGCGCTGCGCGCCTTCTTTCATACGGCCAACCAGCAGCTCTACCTGAGCAAAGAGCAGCTGGACAGCGAGTTGCCAAATCGCCTGGAGCTGGCCATTGGCGCGCTGAGCGGCAGCAACAGCGAGGAGTCCGTGGCTGTTAGTCAGCTGCAGCTGTCCAAGGACGAATTGAAGCAACTGGAGGCGCAATTGGAGCAGCTGAAAGTCGATGGGGTGGCCAAGCTGCTGGAAACAGAGGAGCGCATTGCCGATGCCAAGTACAATCTGAAGTGTGTCTCACGCGTCAATGATCTGGAGTACAGCCTGGTGGAGCGCTGGGAGGCGTCCCGCGTAACCCAGGCGCAGATCTGGGGCGAGAATGCCGAGCGAGCCTACCTGCGCGACATACTCGACTACAAGCAGCGCCTGGCACGAGAGCAGCGCGTCAGCCAGGAGCTGGGCGCCTTTCGCAGTCGCGAGCTAGCCGATCTGCAGCAGCGCATCAAGGACTGGCAGCAGCGCTATGGCAACGAGCTGCGTCGCGTCGATCGTGAGACCGAGGCCTGGGAGCTGCGCATCCTGGAGCAGACCAAATCGCTGGCGCATCATCGCGAGGTGAACGCCCAGCATGCGGCCTTTGTGTGCGAGTATCGCGCCAAGAAGGCGGAGGAGCAGCGTCTGCAGGATCTGCAGGTGCATCGCATGCAGTGCGCCATCAAGCTGCAGGCCTGGTGGCGTGGCACGATGGTGCGACGCGGCCTGGGGCAATTCAAGAAGAAGCCCAAGCGCGGCAAGCGGCAAGCCAAAGCCAAGAAGTAGACAAGTAGACGAGTAAAATGCATGCCAGCAACATTCCAACCCAACCCAAGCCAAGCCAAGCCATCAACATGTGACTTAAAACCAATTAAAAAGTTGGCCCACTGCAGTTAACACGTCAGCGGTCAGAGGTCAGCGGTCAGCGACTTACGTCAGCCTTAATGACATGCCGCCATTATCAACAGCCTTGGCCATTGTTTACGGCCAGTTTGCAGCCATCAAGACTCAACCTGCCAATATCCAGCAGCATCAGCAGTTGCGAATGCAACAGTCTTTTATGCAGCTGAAGTTGCTTTAAAGGCCACTTTCCTTGTTCATTTTGTAATATACCCTTTAGGTATTGCACACGGATAAAAAGTGTACAGCGGTGTTGTAAAAATGGCGTTGTAAAAATGACTATTGCTGAAGTTGATATATGAATTGTTCGCCTATTCGTTTAACTGACTCTCTTTCTGTCAGTTTGAGTGCGTCGATCTAACGAATTATACGAGCTTGTATCCTTTTACCTGAAATGTACATTCTCTTTTATCGTACGAAGCTAAAAATTGTTGCAATTTTAAAGATAACAATTTGAAAAAAAGAATAACAGCAGTCTTTTAGTCGGAAGTGTCCGACTAGCAGATACCCTGAACACAGTCGCTACATTCATTAATTAAATACCTTTCCGTATATATACTCACAAGCGCACACAATCGGGAAGCAGTGCAAGCAGTGTTTACTGTTTGATATTTGTGCAATTAGTAGTAAAATATGTAAGAAAACTGAAAATTATAATCATCATCCGAAAGGTGCCAGCCATTTTCTATTTGCTTTGACATTAAACATACTAAATTTGGTTTCTCAATAACTTTCAAGTTGTGACAAAAAATCTGTCGATAGATATTGATCGATAACTTTTGAACTGGAAGAGTTATCGATAAATTTAAACAAACATAGTCTGACCAGGAAAGAGATATCTTATATTCCGAATATGAAGCATCTAGCTCTCATTGTTTCTCATATGCGCGTTTTCATACAGACGGTCTGACAGACAGAAGGACAGAAGAAAAAACAGACAGACGGACATAGCTGGCTATATCGACTTGGCTTTTGATACTAATCAATAATATATGTCGTTTATGGGATCGAAGATGCTTCCACATGCAGGTTACATATTTTTGCACAACTTTATTATACCCATTCTACCCATTTTTAATGGGTTCAGTGTATAAAAATGGTTGAAGCCACAATTGGAATTTGAAAGTTGACTTTCCGAATGCGCAAGCACGACTACAAGGGAGATTTGCTATTTTCTAAACCTGTATTTTGGTAGCCGCGAACTCAGGTTTTAGTTCAAACTCTGGTTGAACCTTGCTTAGAATTGACGTAAAAACGAATTAAGAACTGGGAACTTTTTAATTATGTTTCAGGTGAATTTGATTGTAAAGTGATTTGATTTCACCTTTTTCAATTGTAATAATTTTAAAAAATATCATCGTCTTAAATATATAGTCTGTATATAAGTTGCTTGTGGTATTGAATATAAATAATGTTGGAGTTTAATTGCAAGCGTCTTCAGAAATAAGAAGCCTAATTTTAAATGGCCAATTGTGTGTTTTTGTGTATGCCCATTCGTAACTACGGCTATTGCGGCTAATCGGAGTTAGGTATAGGATATCTCCTAGCCGGGCTCTCGACTGAGTACTTCTACTTGTCTTGCTTATATTGTTTGGCTGCATGGCGGCATCCAAGTGGTTCCCACTGGCAACAATGGGCTGGTTGTCAGGCGGACAGGCGGACGGTCAGACAGTTTGTTGTTGTTATTTCTGTTGCCTGCGTTGTTGGCGCTTCTGTTGGTGCATGGCGATAAACAGCGACAATTTGCCTGCTGAATGGATGGAACTTTCTCTCTGTCAGGCAGGAGGCAGGAGGCAAGAGGCAAGCGGCAAGAGCACAAGTTGCACATGTGTGTGTGCATTGTAATTTAAAATATAATTAATGGCCGTTGTCTTAATTTATTGAATTTGCATGGGCGCCGCGAACGTTGCCATTTCTTGTTTGTTTCTCTGCCCACTTTTTCTTCTGTCTGCGTGTTGGTTATTGTTTGGCTTAATGCTCACTTTTGTTTTATACTCTGCCACTTGCAAAAACAACAACAACAATAACAGCAACATCAGCAACAGCAGCCCAATAATGACCGCCGCAAGTCCATTTTTCTGTTGTGAGGCCTTTTGTTTATTTGCTGGCGTATGAATTAATGGAAGGTGGAATGAGAAAAATGCCACACGAAACAATAAACAAATACAAATACAATTTTCTTCATAAAATCCATAGATATGCGTTGAACGACCGAATAAGAAATGCAAGTATATATTCTGCATCGTATGGATTAGCGAGAGTCCTTCTAGATCTTATAGTCTCGGAGATCTGCGTGTTCATAGAGACGGTCGAACAAACAGACAGATGGCGGATTCGATCAAGAATATACACACTTTATATGAAATGCAAGAAAATGGAATGTAATCAACCTTAGGCATATTTTAATAGTATTATATTATATATTATTATTATATTAAATTATAAGCAGATTTGATACTCTTTTCCAACCTATAGGTAATTTTCACTCTGCCAACTACACCACCGAAATATTTAATGAGGCATATCATTGCTAATTATAACTTAATCGATTTGAAATTTGCAATATTGATGAGTTTTAAGGATGTTCAAGTTTACAACGAAATTTAAGGCGATAGCTTTGAAAATATCGGATATATGGCCAAAAACGACTTCGAGTTGTATGGCAGCTATAAGATATAGTGGTCCGATCCGGCTGGTTCCATCTAATGTGCTGTCTCTTTTAATAATAAATGTCCGTGCAAAGCTTCAACGCGATAGCTCAAAAACTGAGGGACTAGATCCCATACATACAGACAGACAGACAGACATGGCAGTAACTTTTGGCGTCGCCGACGCTTCCATCTATGCGTTACAAACTTCAGCAGAAACTCAATATACTATTTTCTTGGAAAAGAGTATAAAACTTATTTGGGGGGATATAAACTTAAAAATTTAACAATATAGCAACCAAGATAGAGATAGGTATTTTACTTTTTGTACAAATCCCTTGCAGTTCCGATAGAGTACGTACCTTTTCGGTTAGAGCTTAGTGCATAATGCGATAACATTTAGCGCCAGCACTCATCGTTTCCCGGAATGCAGTACGCTAGAGCTTTAAACGCTTATTTTCTAAGCCACTTATGTTGCGACCGCATTGCCATGGACAGTTACATTGGTCCATGGATATTGGGCGCTGGCTAACAAAACCAAACATTTAGTTTAGTTAAATGGAAGCACCATAATTTCCAGTTATTTTTTGTACGCCCTAGCTGAGCGCTGTAATTTAAGGTCAGCTGCATGTTGGTAAGTCAAAACTAAAGTATTTTATACCCATAAGCTTCGCATTGAATTCATAACTAGTTTCGTCGTTGGGGTGCCTAGCAAATGGGTCCTCTCGACTAGTTTCACTTAAAGACAACTAGCCGAGCTCTTTTAGTCCTGTCCGCGTTGTCTGTTGTCGTGTGCATTAGTTAAAATATACTAAAAGAAACGGTCGCTGAAATCCTTTAAAATTTTGCAGGCGCACCGCTGGTTGTCCCAAGAGAAAAAGGGCGCCAGCTAGGGCTTCCTAAAATTTACATACAAATTAGGGTTAATGAGCAGTGAAATTGTTATTTAACTTCAGTTGGTCGTTTGGCGTTTTAAAGTGCGCAACACTTGAGCAAGCGTGTTTTAAATAACCACGCAGTTTGCAACACGTTTTGGAAATTTCGTTGTGCACGTCAGATCTTTTAAGTATTAAGGATTAACGAGGGCAGCCAACTTACTAGCAGAATATTCGCACACATAAGTTAATTGAATAATGCGCATACGCCACGTGCTCACAAATTAATTTCCTTTTCAGTTTTTTTCGAACAGCAGCCGCCCCAAAAGTTTTATTTAAAATTTAATCAAACACTTTAATTTGATTAACAGCACACGTCTTTCAATATAAATTTATGGCCGCACGACGCATAATCAGAAACCAGATCCTCCACACTGACCAGCCATAAAAAAGGGTTAGCTCCCTACACTTTCGTCTCGTCACAGCTTTCAACACTCCAACACCGACATTTGATATGCGTGCGTGACGTGCTGACCAGAGGGGGGTGGTGGGGAGGATTGGGGGTTAGGGGAAATGGTGTCGATGTTTCAACGTCTAATAGCAACACGTACGTCTGATAAAATATTTTATTGGCATGTGTGCCCCCCGTCCTGTCGGTCAATTTATTTTATAGATTTTTTAAACTGCCTCTCATTATGATATGATAACTTGCAAGCAGTATTCGCTATGCTCACGCGAATCTGTAAGCTTTGTAATGACTGTTTGTTTTCTATCAATAATACAAACGTGTATAGATGTTGGAAATTTATTATTATTATTATTTTTTTTAAATGAAAATAAAAGCCTTTCCACTAGGATCAGCGGAGAAATATGCATAGTTCTTATGTGTCATAAAACAAATATATGTTGAATGCAAATTTAGAATTTACATGTATAGAAATACGCAATATAATAGTCCTAAAAACTACAGGGTATCATGGAATGGATTCGAGCCAACTTTCTGTAATATCGATTGGTTCATGCCGTTAGTCCAAATGCATATTTCATGAAATTAGCGCAGAACTGTTACGTTCTCGACTGTTCAGTTACGTTGGGCACATAAATCATTTTAATATACAACTTGAACTGTGTAGGTAAACAAACACCGGAGGCACATTTATTTGCCTACGTGTGCCCTGACAGTGGCCTGCCCACTACTCGTACGTATCTCATCATGCAAATCTGAAATAAATCTTTAATTTCTGTTTCACGGAAATCACGGACAGGCGGTCAGCAATTTTGACTTGAACTCGTTATAAATAAATGGCAAATGCCCGAATGCCAAAATGCCAACTGCTCCTGCCGATTGTTGTTGATTCAAATCTGAGTGTGTGTGTGTGTGTGTGTGTGTGTGTGTGTGTGGCAGCATTTGAATGGCTCCAACGCTTGCTGCGGGCGGATTTGTGTGCTTTGCCGAACTGCTGTGTTTCCACTGTTGTGCGCTGTGAAGCATGCTTTGCTTCTCATATTTTTATTAAAACTGTTATACCCTGATCCCATTTCAAATGGGTAAAAAGGGTATAATGAGACTGTGCAAAAGTATGTAACAGGCACAAGGAAGCATCTACGATTCCATAAAGCATATATATTATTGTTCATTATCAACTGCCAAGTCGTGTTTATCAGAGAGTATAAGAGCTATATACTTCTAGTCGGAGCATAATATCTCGCTCTCTCTCCCTGGCCAGCTAAAGTCTGTTTCGTTTAGTCGATAGTTCGTCCTGTACAAAAGTTATCGATCAATTTCGATTTCAAGCCAGAACTTTTAGCCATGAATTGAAAGTTGTAATAGCTAGACGGACTACGATTCTAACTTTTATTCAGGGTATCTCCTAGTCGGGCACTTTCCAATAAAACACTCTAACTTTTTTTTATTTATCATAATTCAGCAATTAGCTGCCAGGCTAGGCACAACATTATCGGCCGTTCAATGAACCTGTCGCCGAGCTCCAAAAATCAAAGTGCGACCCACAAATTGATTTTTTTTGTAGAACGAGAAAAACAAACTTGAAAACGTAGCGCTAAAAGTTTTTTTCGCAAACGGCAATTCTCCGTTATTTCATTTGCTTACTGATTTTGTTGTCGTTGTTGTTGTTGATGTTGAGCGCCGTTTGGAATTTTAAATATGGCGTCTGTTTTGTTTAAAAACGGAAACGAGTGTCTGTCAGTTTATTTGTTTGTTTGTCTGTGTGTTTCTTTTGGCTCGTTTGTTGTTGATGTTGTCGTCGGCAACGTCGACGACCCAAAATGAAGTCAAGCAACTTTTATGCCGCTCCTTTGGCAAAGGAAACGCCGTCTAATGTGTTAGTTTGTGCATCCGTCCTTCTCTCTCTGTGTGTGTGTGTGTGTGTGTATTTGTAATTGTCATTGCCAGTGGCGGCGTTGTCGTCGAGCACAGAATGGAGGGTCTCTTATAGTCACAACTCCCTGAAGTCTTGAACTTTCAAACGGTTTGGGAACACGACAAGGCAAATTAGGAACTTGCGAAATAATGCGAAGCTAGTACCATAAATTTGCATAGTCTTATTAACATCCTAAGTATATTGGCTTGCCTTAGAATTGCTAAACGAGCTAAAGGATTTCTATAACTTTCCGCAACAAAAATATACATTAATTTAAGACAATTAAGAAATCTAGAAATTTTTAACAGACAAATGGGATATACCCATCTATTACCTTTTATATAACCACCCCCTAGCATCTAGTATTTAGCCGACGTCTCTGTCACCATTGCCAGAGTTCACTGCTTATGAAACCAACTCACATAAACACTTACGGCCAAACTCTGTCCTTGTGTGCACTCATAAAGTTGGCTTTGCATTTTTAATAGTATACTTTTCGGCGCATTAATTTTAATATGCATAGCTATTTTGGCCAGCAAAGTGAAGATAGTTAGACCGGTGGCTAATGAGCTTAGCCCCATCAAAGAGCTGTTCTGTCACCTTAGCAAAACATTTGGTACCCATTATACGAGTTCGAGCATGAGATAATTATGTACGAGTATTTGCTACATGATGCTATTGAAGTGCATTTATTTCCCTAATGACATTGATGGACACTGGGCATGCAAGGGATTGATTTTGAATGGTACTAGCAAAACAAAACTGGCTTATCGTGAATGGAAACGTAGCACGCACTTGTGTGTTTACACACACACACACACACACACAAACCCACTGCAGTTAGAGTATTTATGTAGATTATTGTTTTTATAATGAAGCAACAGTAACGGCAGCAGCTGCAACAGATAAACGTGCCAATAAATTAATGTGCTTTGCATTTCATTATTTGCAGTCATATGATAGTGAAATTGCAAATCCACATACACATACATATATTATAAATCACATATTCGAGTTCGCATATCCCCGCTGTTTCCACTCTTTCTACTGCTTTCTGGCTGCAATTTGCAGCAACTTGACCATTACACACAATTTTAATTAATTAAAATGCGCTGCAGGCAATGCGTATATGTATGTAAATGTAGATGGCACACATATTTGACGGGTAAGAGCAAAACATGTAATTCAAAATGTGACACAATACACAAGAAACAAGTAAGAGTGCTCTAGTCGGGACTGCCCGACTAGGAGATACCCTGAACCCAGTTCTGACATCCATTCATACTTGCCTAATAGTGTGCATACATACAAACACACCACACATTACTGCAAGCTGTGAAAACGGTTTAAGCAGTTATCTTGCTTTTTCACTGAGCCCCACACAATAGAAAGTAAAATCTTAAATAACTTCTGTGTTTATTTTCCGATCTTTGTAAAATTTGTAGGACATAGCATTGGCTATAAAATGTGTGACCAAACCAAATTGCAAGGTCATACCTTGTTTTGCAAGGTCATAAATGTTTTTTGAATTTTTGGGGGGATTGGGGGGTGGTATCCAAAAAGTGAAAAATTTGTTACATGTGTATGCTATTCGAGATTATACATGCCAAATTAGGGGTCTCTAGCTCTTATAACTTGTAAGTTATAGCCCAAAAACGCTGGTCTGAAATCGAAATTTATCGATAACTTTTGAACGGGACGAGCTATCGATAAATTTTAATAAACTTGATCTGTCCCGGGACTACGAGAACTTATATTCCAAATATGAAGTCTCTAGCTCTTGTAGTCTCTGATATCCGCGTGTTCATACAGACAGACGGACGGACGGACGGACGGACGGACGGACGGACGGACAGACAGACAGACGGACATGGCTAAATCGACTCGACTGTTGATACTGATCAAGAATATATACACTTTATATGGTCGGAGATGCTTCCTTATGCCTGTTACATACTTTTGCACAAAACCATAATACCGTTTTTACCCATTTTTAATGGGTTCAGGGTATAAAAATGCAATTACATAGACGGACCATTAAATTCAGCCTGATCATACTCTCTCTCTCCTAAACGAATTTTATATTTTGTAATGATTTGTATTTTCATTCAAGTTATCCAATTGTAGTGCGTTTAAATTTGTAATAGTATTTGTGCAGAAAAACAAAACAAGAATCGCAAAACTCACAACTGAAACTCATGCAAATTTGTACATGCTAAAAAAAAATGGGAGCTGCAGTGACAGATGGGTGTACATTTTTTGTTGCTGTTGGTTTTATTTGTTTTTTTGTTTTTTGTCAGAGTGTTTGAAGTGAAAAACAGTTACAAACAAAAAGAAATACAAATGAGGAAGAAAAAAACCAAATGCCTGACGCCATACACAAACAATTTGCAATTCAACAGCTGAAAGGATCAGCAGTGACAAGCGCATTTGCTGAATTTCATCGGTGTGGGGGGATGGGAAGATGGGAAGATGGGTCTGATGTGGTGTAGATGTGGCACCGTTTTTGCCGCCCCAAAACGTCAACGATACACATGTTTCTGTTCTGTTCAGTTGGCTGCCGGATGCGAAATCAGCTACCATCCATACATATGTACGCTCCATTTGTAATACCCTTGCGTGGAGGATACTACTTCAATTAATAAACATGCACCCATACTTAAAAATAGTCGCGAGAGTGCTTCATTTATTCAGAGCAGAGTACTTATTGCTCTTAATGATTTACTTGTTGAATTATATGTGTGTACAATAAATTGAAGCATTGAATATTTACTTAAAATTGTTAAGAAATAAATCATTTTATTTGCGCAGCATTATATGGCTATATAAAGTTTATTTACCGGATCGACAGATATAAGCACACAATTCGAATTTCCATAAGAAGATTCTCATAACTATATTTGTGAATATGCAATCCATATGAAAAGCAAATGAATTATGCTATAACAAGGTGGGGTTTTTTAAGAAACTGATGAAATGATATTGTAATTTTATTATAATTAGGGTATTCATGCGCTTGAGGGTGGACACAATTGTTGGCCAAAATTTATTTCTTATGTATTGTCATGAGCTCGTAAACGCTTTTGTTGTTATGTCGTCAAACCGATTTGTTGTTGCTGCTATTGTGCTAGACGTCCAGAACAATTGCAATTTATGAATTTGTTCACAGTGGTTGATGAGTCTGTGTGTGCATTGGTTTTTGAAGCATCCATTATATGAACAAAATAAAAATAAATGTAATATTGAAAGTTGTTCTACCCTCTGACAATTGGTTTTGAGAATAATTCAATTATCTATATTCGACTCCAAATTATAAGTAAGCTTTCACTTTCCATAAATCAAACACACACAATTGTCTTACAAAGGTATGAGAAACTTAAGTAACTTACTGCTGTTGTATATGTATGTTATTGAGTACCGATAAGGCAGTTGTCAAACAGCTTTTTGTATTAGTTAATTAATTGCAGCTTGAGATTGCTTCCAATTATTGGCGCTCAGTGTTTGGTGTTTTAGTTTTTCTTTTGTGCGTCCAATTAGCGTCATAAATGCCAAATACCTGGTCAGTATGAATGCGCAGCTAATTAAGTGGTTATTGATTAACATTGTTGCTTAACTTGAGTGTGCTATTATGGCTATATCAGCAGACATTCAGCGATTCGCAACCATTTAACATTTCATTTCATTCATAATTTAGGGCATATGCTCCTTGAAGCTTTTGGCCGGCAAAGAGCGGAAAGGCAAAAGAACGTGGCCAAAATGTCTAAAATGAAAACACTTAATGAAAATACTTATTACGCAAGTGCGAGGGTAAATTGAAAGCGAAATGCATTTTAATGCCACATTTTCAGCTTAAATGCAGCGTACACAGCGTACAAACTAACACACATACAAACAAACATCCGGCGAACGGAAGCCACAATGCGCAATAAAGATGGCAAGGCGTGGGCAGTCGGACAGTCGGACAGCCGGACAGCGGGCCAGGGTCGCTGGAGTGGCGGCCAAAGCACGTAAAGATCGTTGCCATTGATTTATGCGCCGCGTGCCAGCTCCAGCGTGAAGCGTGCAACAAGCCAAGGCAACGCGCCACTTACGAACAACAAAAAAACGATGAAAAAAGCACAACGTCCGATGCTGGCGTATACACTGGAGTGCCATGGAGCTGGAGCTGGAGCTGGAGCTGAAGCTGAAGCTGGTTGCCCTGGCGACTGACGAGTGCGGGTCAGCTGTTAAATAAGTGTGTCAACACGTTGACTCCTTGCTGCACGCTCACGACTTTGCCAGTCGTTCGTTCCACTTAACTGCCAGCCAGTTTTCAGCTAAATGAAGCGTGGCCCAAAAGTATGCAGCGAATTCTTGCTAAAGCGTGCACCATCCATTTTCAGCGTGCCTGTCATTTTGTGCTGCAAAATTTGATTAAGTCCAAGCTGGCGATAAGTTCATTGTGCGAACGCCTCCTTCAAGCCACCGCCCCATTGCTATCGACATTTTACATACATAATTTGACATGGTCGTGATGTGAACGCGAACGCGAAGGATGCGCGCCGTGTGGCAGCTAGCAGCTACGAACATAGCAATTAACTCACACACCCGGACACACACACGCACACGCACACACACACGCCCAGCCAGCTGTTATGGCCTAACGCAATTACAACTGCAGACTCCAAATTGCGCCTGTCGGCAACATTTACGTTCGATTTTTGCCACGCATGACATGCGAGCAGGGTGGTGCGCATTGTGGTGCGTTGCGCCTGGTTATAGACATATCCGCTGCCCACATATTGTCACAAATGCCACAAATCGAACGTTGACAGCTGATGGCAGCGTTCACTTTGCGGCCGCATACCGGCAGGAAAAAAAAACTCGCATACCGTGTAATTACTTATACGACTCGTTGGTCGATTTTGTCAATGATTACTATGCAATTACTTTTATCAGTCATTTGCATAATACAATTGCTATGCTTTAACTCTGAAAGAGCCACACACAAATCAAATATCAGTCATTGCAATTGATTATTTGCTTACAGATTTCATTTAGAGCAACAAACTGTTCAATATGAATAGGGCACAAATTGTACATCAAAAGTATGTTGGTGGAAAAGTCGAACGAAACATGGAGTTGTATTTGAGAAGTGCAAACTATAGAGCGAACGCTGAGCGTCGGCTGTCTAAAAGGAAAGAGCATTAAGGTGGGCACATGAACCAGCGCCATAGTGCAAAACTTATACTCTATGTGAGAGTTACTTCCCTAATCGCCTTCACATTTCAAGCCAATCCTTTTCTGCGGTCAAAAAGTATTACAATCGCGGCATCTATTTGGGTTATAGTTATGGATGATGTTCGCCTTCACTTGACTTACTTGCTAGGAATTTGAGCCAAGTTATCACGTTCTCCTATATATTTAATCTACATAGCAACTGTCCACAGGATATCTCCTAGTTGAGCACACTAGAGTCGAGCTTCTTTATTTGCATATATAAATTGGCTCTGCAGGCTTATTTAATTTGTGCGCATCCACCTCGTCTGTAATTATTCATATTTGCTGAAGTAGCCTGTTAATAATGTTATATAATGAGCACAAATAAACAATAAAATATGCATGGGTATGCACAAAAAGTTCCGACTCTGAGCAGGAGCAAGGAGCTGACAGCCCAGATACCAGGAGCAAGCAATTTCCGCAACATTGGCGCAGCTGCTTGCGACGTGATTTGCATTAGCCACGCCCCCCAAAGTCCGCCTGCGCCCCCATGTGATGCCGTCTGCTGCCTTCTCGATAGGTTGGGAGCTGTAATTTTTTATATGGTCGCCATCAGAAGGCAGTTTTTGTGCAATCTATCCTGCATGTTGCACGTCATGTTTAGCTATGTTGCACTTATGGTTTTATTATATTGCGTCCAACGATTTATGGCCCAGCCCTTTATTTGCGAGCTGTGACCAAATCTGCCTTTCGCCACGCCAAAATTTATGTGCGCCCAAAAACAAACCGCAAATAGCAAAAGGCAACTTGCAACTGGCAACTTGCAGCTTGCAACTGGCAAGACAATGTTCTGCAAATAAACTGCTTTGACTAATAAACGCAGCCAGTTGCAAGTGCAGCCACAGGCAAAAGTCGGTGCCTCAAATGTCACAAAAAGTTCAGCAGCAGCAGCAGCAACACAGGCACAAAACAAATGTTGTCAAAGTTCACAAAGTTTGCGGTTGCCGGGGCCGGACAGCATAAATCGTTTTATTGAGCGTGTCATCCACAAACTTGCAACTTGCGACTTGCAACTGCCACAGAAGGATAACTGTCTTTCAGCATGTTTTAGCTGGCCGGCGCCCAGATGTAGGCAATATGTATGCCATTCCACGCGGCAGCGATTGGTAATGGCTAATTATTTGTGAGTAGCCTTTGGTCAAATAGCATCATTTGTTGGCCAGCTTGCGAGCTGTCCGAACATTTCATTTTACACTTGCCGTCTTGGGTAGGAGAAGTGCCCATAAATTGTAGTTAGCCAAGTTTCGCTGTGTCGCTCTGTCGCCCTGCGATTTTTGGCCCGCCTGCCAAGCGAAATCGGGCAAAAAGAATGCCAAACAAGTGCAAAGCGCGATAACAACAATAAGTTGCCAGTTTAAAGTTGCAAGCGGCAAGCAGCAAGAGGCAAGTTGCTTCGCTGCACAATGCAAGCAAGAGTCGATAGTTTTGAAATAGTTTTGGCATTGCCAATGCGCCGCTTGCCCCTTTGATAAACCATTCGAACAGTCAGCGCTGTTTACTGTCAGTCGTAGTCGTAGTCGTAGTCACAGTCACAGTCCAAGTGGAAGTGGAAGTGGAAGTTGAAGTCGCAGTCGAAGTGCTTGGCTGTTTGTAATTTATGGCATTTTAACAAGCCGGCAGCAAGCAGCGAAAACAAGCAAACAAGCAAACAACCAAATGGGGAACAGCAAGTTCCGTAACAGTTTCTTGCTGCAAATAGGCATAAATTTGCATTTAATGCAGCTGAGAATGAAAAGGGCAAAAATGAGCGGCGCAAATGCCAAAAATTATTTTGCTATTTAGTAAGTATATAATTTCCTGGTCCCGTCTGGCCGGCACCTGGGAATGGACCTGGACCTGGTCCTGGGCCTGGGCCAGGATCGCTGGTGGCAGGTCACAGGTCGCAGGACTCTCTGGCCGCAAGGTGCCATAAAAGCGGCATAAATTTTTAAACTTTTACAACAAAATTTGCAATGCAAATGCCTTAAACACGCATACACACACACACAGACGCACACAGGCACACGCACACACATGTGAGAGTCGCTGTTTGCCTTAGTATTTTTCGCGTTTTGCATGCGGTTTTAACAGCGTTTGGGTCAGTCTATTAAAATGCAAAAACACGCCGCGCGTTGCCCGTTTTGTCCGGAAGTCCATTTTGTCTTGTCGTTCACGTCATAAATATGGCCGGGCAAATGGCGTTGCTGTTTACGGCTTAGTCTGGCTGGGTGTGTGTGTGTGTGTGTGCGTTTGTTTATGTGTACCGCTTTTAATGACAATTTGCTGGGGTTTTGCATTAAATTGAAGCAAATTTCACTTGACACACATACGTCCACGTATACGTATACGTATACGTATGTGTGTGTGTGTGTGTGTGTGTGTGTGTGTGTGTGTGTGTGTGTGTGTGTGTGTGTGTGTGTGTGTGTGTGTGTGTGAGTGCATGTGGCACTTTACTCCATTCGTCGCTCATCGTTTCTTTTGCTTTTATTTCAACAGCATAAATTTAAATAATTTGCACTCTTTGCATTCGCTTTTACAACTTGCTTTTTGAAATGTGTCTGTCTGGATACTAATCTATATATGTGTATATGTCTCTGTATTTGTTTACGGTAACTGTGAGGTTTAGTTGGCATATGATGACAGTGGCTTAGAGGATAGAAGGTTAGCTGACATCAGGTCATCAGAATTGTCAACCTACACGGGGCAGGCTTATGTTTTTCCGATGTCATTAAAGTCTTTAGAGATTCTTTCGTACCAGCATATGTGTTTTTAGGATCTTTCTCAAAGCAGTCGCTGATAGATTATCTCTACTGCTATATGCACATCATTTATGCCGCTGTCTTTACATTTCATTTGCTTTCATGCCCCAAGCGCTCGTTTTATGTCTCATTTCCGTGCCATCGGATAGGCAATGATAAATTTACGAGCTAACTCGTTGAGAGTCGCTCTGCTTGTTTTTCTAGTGCTCATTTAATATCTGAAGTAGACGCTACAATTTATAAGCACTTGCAAATCAAAGCAACATCCACAATCATAAAGTATGCTACAAATTATGCATACCTTAAGTTTCAAAAGTTTACAATTTAGTAAATATATGCATACCTCCATATATGTATGTATATAAATATGTCATACTATTATTTTCCACACGAATGCCTTAACATGACAAAATTTACTGGCCAAGTGGAAGGCGAAGTTCCCATACCCTTAGCATTTGCCTTTGCCTTTAGCTGCTTGCTTGTCACTTAACGTGAAAAACAATTTTTCTTCAGCTATGAAGCTATTTTTGCTCAAGCTGTGTATGTGTGTGTGTGTTTGTGTGTGTATAGCTATCAAAAAACCAATTTTCGCTGCTAAATTGATGTTTATAGCAATGTACGATGATGACAACGACTAGCAAGATGATGTTGGCGTCGATGGCAATGATGAGCTTGTTGCGACCACCATCCCCCATCCCCCATCCCCCGTCCCGCATCCCCTCCTGGCACGCTGATGAAGACAAAGTGCCAATGCGAAAAACTAAACGCCAAGCCGCCAGACTAGGACCTGACTTGCTACAATGCGCCAATGAAAATCCTTTTCGACTCAGCTCAACTCAACTCAACGCGACTCGTCTAGTCCCGTCTCGAGTCTCCTCTTGACAGCGTTTTGATGCTTCCGCTTGTAATTTATGTGACACTTGCTGCACCATAGATCAGCAGGAGCTGCGGGCCATGTCACGACATTGGCTGTGGCTTGTTGTTGTTGTTGTTGTTGCTGTTGCTGTTGCTGCTGGTTTAGTTTTTATTAGGTATTTGCAGTCAGTTTATGAGCCGTTGATTTGCTCGAGCCAAAGCCATCAAAAGCGATTAGCCTCAATGAGCATGCTGTGCTACTGCCTAATCATTCAATTAATCGGCAAGTGTGTATACCCTCGCATATGTGCATAAGCACACGCACACACACACACACACACACACACACACACACACACACACACATACACACACATATATACACACACATGCAAGGCAGTGTGTAATGTGTCAGCTTCCTTTTGTTTGAGATTCGTGTTACTGACGCGAGCACATGAGGAGCACAAATGCGATTGCATATTAATTGAAACCCACTCAAATATCAACGCCAGTCACTTAGGGGTAGCACGATGCACTTCAAGCGCATCATACGCCTGACGCGTCCTTTGGCCTCACCTTCGGCACATCATACGCCCCGTTGTGCGTCAGTCGACAGTCGTCGGTCGCCTGTCACTTTCCGCCTGTCGCCTTATTGTGAGTAAATTAAAACGCTTGGGAGCACGCTTGCATTAAATTAATGCATTTCAAATGATTTTCTCGTGATTACGATTCGATGCACTTGAGCCGCCGTCGACAAGCGCCAAAGTTTCAGCGGAATTGCATGCATATATATGTACATATATGTGTATGCATATAAATATGTGCTTATGGCTAAGTCAGATCAAAGCGACTATGCCGTAGCCACTTATTTTGAGTTAAGTGGCACACAAGTGTGGCTGACAACGACATTTGGCACAATTAGAGAGAGAGCCAGCGAAATTAACGTCATTTATGACAAGCTAAGTGCTAATGCCTGACGCGGTCTAAAGTCTCATTAGATGTGCGTCGTACATTTGAACAACTATGGATATTACTATGTACAGCAATTGAACTCTCTCATTTGCATTACATAGAAACTGCTGATTAGGTATTATCACAAACGCGATTCATTACAAATAATGGTTGAAATTGCATAATATTCTACATTGCATTCACATCACAACTCAATTCCACAGTCTTAGGTTTTTCCTCTACTTCTATTCTACAAAATTTTAGCTTGTAAAATTAATTTTTTTCCTTTTGAAGACTTGAACTTTGCCAAAACTCAACCGATTTTGAAGTTCCAGGCCAATTTGTTCATGGTTTTTCCTCTACTTTTGTTCTACCTTGAAATCACGGAAGAAATTAACAAAAATATTAGCTTATCTCCGCTATTTATGACTCAATCGTTTTGCAGTTTTAAACATTTATAAGAATATGCAAGGACTTTGAAGGCGATAGCTTTAAAAGCATGGAATTATGATCAAAACCGACTTTCAGTTGTATGGCAGCTATAAGATATAGTGGTCCGATCCGGCAGGTTCCGACCAATGTGCTGTCCCTTTAAATTATAAGTCTGTGTGCAAAGTTTTATCGCGACAGCACAAAAACTGAGGGACTATTATGCATACATACAGACAGACAGACAGACGGACATTGCCAGATCACTTTGTTTTGTCATTCTAAGCATACTGGCAGTAACTTTTGGGGGTCTCCGACGCTTCCTTCTTTGTATTACACAATTTAGCACAAAGTCAATATACTATTTTGTTCGAAATGAGTATAAAAACCATATTCAAAACGTTTTATATAATTGAATTGATTTGCTTACCCTGAACCCATTATTCATTATAATTTTGGCAATTACTTATCAATCCCCATGGTATTTGACTGTGGATTTGAATCAGAATTCATAGAATAACAATCATTTCTTCATCATTCTGGAAGAGATTAAGAACTGTTAAAACATCTCTTATAAAATAAGAGAATTGATTGTGCTAGTACTAGCCATTTTGTCTCTCAATAAATAAGCTCACTTCAAATTGAAGAAGAGTACTAAGCGCATTGCCATGCTATGGATGAACTCTCTTTTTATGTTTGACTATGGTTCGTACTGCATTGTGTCTGTTTGGCTTACCCAAATAATGTTGCCAATTAGTCTTGAACTGTAGCACACATTTGCACAGGTGTTTTCAATTAGTGTCATTGTCATTATCTATTGACAGCCAGAGCACAGCTTGAACAAAATTCACTGCGCCTGCCGGGCATTAGACATTTGAGCCATGCAACTTGTGGCTGGCGCACAAGAAACCAAATAATTAATATAAACATGAAACTGTTAATCTGGGCGTGTGCATTGTGTTTCATTGGCAACAACGTCAATGGCATGTTCTTCGAGCTACCTGTCAGAGGAGCAATATCAGCGGAAAATAGCACTAATGATGACTTCATTGGCGAAGCAATAAGCGGGCTCAACGAGTATTTCGGTGGCAAGAGCGAAACTGCCACTTTGAAGCCTGTCAGCAACAGCCTTTCCGATGCAACAACGGAGTCTGCGGCTGCGACGGGATTTCTCGATGGCATGGAAACGGCCCTGGAACATGAAGCAGATAAACTCGACGGTCTGTGGCAGCAATTTCGAAAGGTAGGACAAAGAGCGTTTTCGGTAGACGAGCGCACACACAGCATACACATATTGAGCTCCTTGGTGCATTTTAGGGACTGCTTAATCTGATGGGCAGCGATGATGATAGCAATGCCGTTGATGGACTTAAAGCGACTGCAATGGGCAACTCAGAGCAACTGAAGCCAATTGTAAATGAGATATTGGCCACAACAACATCAACAACGGTTATGCCAACATCAACGATCGTGCTGCCAACGACGAAGCTGGAAACGCCCACGAGTACGCCGCTCCCATAAAGACTTCTGAAATGGGGCATGAAGTTAATACGCAACGAAGTACAGCATTCATTCAAATTCAGAAAAAGCCCAAACTTGTATTTACAAATGAAGTCAACATTGCACAGCTGGCTCAAGTATTTACCCAGTTGGCAATACAAAGCACGAATATATTTAACAATTCTGATAAGCAACAAAGCCCTTTTTTTTAGTCTCGAAAGGCATGTTGAGGTGCACATATTTTATTCTCCCTATGTTATTGCTAAGTTTGTACGCTTCGCTGGTTCAGGTATGTGAGGATTTGAACCAAAACTTGAGAACATATACTAACTATAACCAGTACAGACAGCACCATCGGCTATTGCTTTCATGGACATAGATCAGTTTGGTATTCGTGCAGACATTGTGAGCTTGGATTATGCACTCTCTGACAAGCGGGAACTGTTTCCAGAGTTGGAACTGCAGCTACTTCAACAACAGCTCGAGCTAGAAGGTAAGCTAACTGGACATTCAAGGCGTTTTCTATAATTGTACACACATTCCGATTTTTCTGTAGATATCAATATGGTGCAAATGCATTTGTTGCAACTCAATCTGATGAAGATTTTGCTTATATTGGATGTTGTGATTTTAATATGTGTATTTTACGTAATGGATAGCGAGTAATGTAATGCAATATTCATAAAAAATATTACCAGCTGAAAGCTATTATGTAAAGTTGGTAAATGCATACAGTGACTGACAGCTTATTACGTGCAGATGTAAAAAACAGTTTGACAGCACAAATTCGCTTTTGTATTTAAAGTTAACAAACAGAATTTAATGCTGTTCGCTTATATAAAACCAAAAAATGCTTAAAAAAAACTACATTTAAAATGATTCTAATAAGTTTATTGCCTGTATTGTTTTTCAATCGTATTTTTGCATTAAAGCTGCACGAAATAAGCTGTAAGCCATTATATATTTAAATAAGAACTGAATATGTTTTAATAATTTGTATGTATATGTAATTTCTGGCATTCGGTCTACTATGAGAGATAAAAGGTGTTTTTTTCTCAAATAATAAAGTTTTCTATGTTAGAAATCAGGGACAATAAATGAAAACATGGAATTTGGAGCCACAAAATGATTTTAGTGATAATTATTGCCAATTGATGAGCAATTAACAGTGTTAAGTCGACAAATTGGACAATTGTATGACAATCATGTAATTTACGTATCAAATAAGCGTTTAATAAATATTAGAATAAACACATACAATTAGCAATTGCAATATCACACTCCATTCAAATGGGTTTTTGTTTACTCTATGGGGATTGCGCATACGCCGCATAAGCCATTGCCTTCTGCAATAGGTTTGGCAACTTTGCGGTTGCGTTTGTTGCAGCTTCGCATAATAAACGCACAGCTATTCAATAATTATAAGCCACTTGATGCCGGACGAAACCTGAACACTTAACACTAAATACCATGGCGAGCACCCTTCAAACACAAATGCAATGCGCAAAACATCATTAAATATTGGCAGCTGCTCATTGCGCCAACTGTGCGTGCCAATTGTGTTGAATCGGTGAGCAGCAGCAGCAGCAGCAGTTGCTGATGCTTTTGCTTTTGCTGTTATTCATTTGTTTATTTGCTCGTTTGTTTCTTTGTTGGCACTTCTCCATAGTTGGCTTCATAAATATTAACAGCTATTAAAACACTGAACTGCAGCCATGCAAAGCGGGCTAAATATTAATTTTAAAGTTTTAAAACCGACGGCCGCGCAGTTTATGCGCAATTTACCAGGCGACGTGCAAAAAGATGATAAGTGGGTGGTGACTCCAACATGTATATACAAGAATGCACATGTGTGTGTGTGTGTGTATGTGTGTCTGCCTAAAAGCATGCAATGTCATTGTGCAGCCTCAATCTAATGGCTCATTTAATTAAAAACGGAAATTGAGCAAGTGACCAAGAACCGAGCCGTGGCCAAGTGGCCGGCAGAAAGTTTTTACCAAGTTCTCGGAAATATTAAAAACGGAAAACACTTTGGGGCAAGTAATTCTCTGGCACTGGCTTGCTTGGTTTTTGCTGCTCTTCAGCATTGGAGTCTTCTATACACTTGCTGAGTATATGCCTAATGTGGCACAAACTACGTAACTGGCTGAGCAATTTACATATTAAAAGTACTTTCTTTCTTGCTGCATAGTTTGGACGCGATATATGATAAGCTAATTTGGGTAGTATTATTCTTCAAAAATTAGTTTCTTGCAATTTCTTAACACTTCAATTGTGTATTTTGCGGTGCACACTTTTTGTAAGGGCATTAAATCGGCCAACACCGCAAATAGCAAATAGCTAGTCCTTTCTTGTGTTTCTTTTTTCGCTTGTTGGGAAGCTTTTGTGGGTTCAAGACTTGGCCGCTTGTCCACTTTACTGAATGGGCGGCGCAGCGCGTCGAGTTAAGTGCCAAGAAAGGAAGCGAACGCGGTGCAATTAGCAAGTTTATTGCATGAAATTATGAAACGCTTAATAAAAACGAGCTAAAAAGAATATTCGGCTGTGCATGCTGTGGTGAGTGCGAGTGTGTGCGTATATATTAAAAAAGTCAGCGTACTTTGAGCCAAGCGAGTTAATTAAAAGGTTCACATATTTGAAAAGTTTGCCTCGCCCAACAAGCGCAACGCAGTTTAATCATGTAAGTGCTGGCAAATTGTTGGCTAAAATTAGAGCCAGATAAATATTGCGCATACGCCTAGAATGCGCGTTAAAAGGATGCTGCCGGCTGTTGGCTGCTGGCTGCTGGCTGTTGGCTGGTTTTGTTGCTCCTGCTCCTACTGATGATGCCAAGTTTTATGCTAATGGCTTTCGTTTAAAGCCAAAAGTAATTTATTGTTGTCAGTGGGCACCATCAAAAATGTTGCTGCACATTCATTATGCCCAAATGTATGCGCCTCCGTGCTTACGGCTGTGCGTATGTGTGTGTGTGTGTGAGAGAGAGTGTATATGCCTGTATTTGTGCCTATGAGGCTTTGTCTTTGTGTGCTTATGTATGTGCATTAAAATTTTACCCGAAAACATAAAGCCACCTCCCTGCTCCGCCTGCAAGCTAAAAACTTGCATAGAAATTAAGTTAGCCAAGAGGAAAAATGCTTGAAAATGAAATGAAATGTTTTGCCGCATGTCTCGCAGCTATATGTTGTGCAAACTTTTCTTATACCCTGTACACATACAAATTATAAGACAAGGCTGTCATTTAGTTTAAATTATTTCTGTTTTAGGCAGAGGCGATGACTCAATAAAGTAAAGAAATAAATTGCTGATTAGCATTAACAAAGGATTTTATAGCGTATCTTTCACTTTAGGGACTCTATCAGCCCATTGACTCTATTCAAAATGCCTCGCCGAGAACGTAAATTAGTATTGGGTATGTGCGAATCGATATAATTTCAAATATTTGTATAAACTCTTTCTATTTAGCTGTTAATGATTTTGTATTGCAATTTTAAAACCGGTTTAATTTGCATTTCTAATTGTAAGGTATTTCGTATTTTATTTGTTTTGTTATGTTAAAATGCAAACTTTTTTATTAATTTAAAATATGTATTTTATATTGTATTTGTAGCGGAAAGGGCAGGCCGAAAAAGCTATCGCAAATTTTGTAAAATAACATGGAGAAAAGTGAAAGCCAGTGGAAACCAATGCCATCATTAGAAAATAATAGACTTAAATACATTTATAATGATATAAGGGGTAGCTTTCCATTCTAAAAACAGCCAGCTGAACTATATTAATTAAATGATTTGAATCGTATAATTAATTATATTCGGCAATTGTTCAAATCGATTAAATTATGAGAATCATAATAATAACAGAAAATACACAATACGATTAAAATGTAATACGATTAAAGAACAGGGTAGCTGCTAGCTGACGTAATGCAATCAATTCTAGTGTTTTTCTTTATTTAACATTTAAGAGGAACACCAAAGTTGCTTGTTTTATGTGCTGCTCGGCCAAATGTATGTTTGTTCGCTTGTTTAAGAACTAGATTTAAATATTTTAACAAGCGGTTGCCGCTACCCACGCGACACGTCTTTGACGTTGTTGGCCTGCTCGTTTTCTGGCCGTTTGTCGTTGCGATGCCGGCCGGAAGTAAGCAAAAGATAAAATGGCCGCGAACTTTGCAACATGTTTACGGTAAAAACGTGATTTTCGGCCCAAAAACTGTGCCCGGCTGGCGATGACCAAATGTGGCCAAGGCCGAACCCTTCACCAACCGCAAATAAGTTAAGTTGAGTGGAGCGGAGTGGAGTGGAGGCACAACACACCATCAGCACCACAAGCCACTCAAAATACACCACCACATCGTCGGGGCCAAGCCACAGTTATAAAAATTAAACATTTGTAGCTTTGTCACGTTTGTGTTGACACTTTCTTATCACAGCCAAGCGAAATGAGTCTCCGGCTCCTGCTCCTGGTGCGACTCCTGCTTCTGCTGCCGGCACAGCTGCCGCCCAGCACTCGACCCGACCTAAATATGTGGATGTGCGTGATAGTATTGACTGCGACTCTGGCTATGTGGCAAACCAGCATAGCTCACCTGACCCAAGCTGAAATAAAACTGCACGTGTTTGCGTTCGCATCGTGAGTGTTTGTGGATGGGAATAGGCTGATAGCACGCAAATTTACACACATATGCTCCACGCTTTCATTAGGGCTAAAATGAGATAGAGCGACGATATGATTTCAAAATTGGACACCAGCCTGTTGCCTGTTGCATGTGGAAATTTCACAAGATATCCATTGACCAGCAGAATTTCACTTTAACATTAGCGACAGTAGTAATATTAATATAAATATTTATAAGACAAATTCTAACGAGTTCACTTGTACTAGGTCTGCTAAACTAGTTTTTAAATTGCATTTCGTTTTCTTTTAGTTTATATTCTAAGAATATTGTGCCTGAAAAATGAGAGTCGACATATTTAATATTTTCTTTCTCAACAGCCACAAGCGCACTGTGCGTATGCGTAATCATTTGTATTGAAATCTAAAATTGTTTAACTGTATGGATGAGAGTCGGACAATCAATTGCATGTCTGTGAACAACAAAATCATCGTCGACATGATATTCATGTGATTTTTGTCTTGTCAAATGCTTTCCAGTATTTAATAAGTATTAGTAGAATGTAAATACATCATTTCTGCTAGTGAGTGTACATTTCCAGCACATTCCCATGCATATCCATTAGCCTTACCTGACAAAATCTTATGTGGCCAACAAGATGCATGCACTTTGCAAATCCGAGCAAATATTAAATCAATCCCCTCCAAGCATGTCTCTAGCTACCTAAGCACTTAATTCAATGACATTGCCTTTGCTTGGTAATTTCATTTGCATATTTAATAAGTATGAAAATGTGGTTTTGCGAAGTTGAGCTATGTTTCGGGCCAAATTTATGAGATGCTTTTCAAATTTCAGTTTCAACTGTAAACGAGTGTGTGTGTATAAAAAAGTAAAAGCTGTGAGAAACTTTGTTGCCATGCAACTTTAATGAGTCGTCGCACGAGACCACAAAACTTGACAGCCAAAGGCTTCAAATTGAAAAAGTTTAATGAGCATGTTTACTCATTTGATTAAGCCTCATCCATACTACCGCTCAGATACAACTATATACGTTAATATACGACACAGTAAATATGACGTTCATCTTTGTCGTCAGAATGCAATCTACAAAGTAAACAAAAAAGAACGACACGATTCTATTAACAAAGCTGCGTTTGACAAGTGCTGCATTTTCAATTACACGTATGATGCAAATCCTAGAAATTCACTAACAATCATAGTCTAATGAATTTTGCTTTGAATGTGCCCTTTTTAAAGCTGTGAATGAAATGAGTGGCATCTGACAACTTGTCATAGCATTTTGATTAAGATCACAGCTGCATGTAATAATGAAATACGCTTTGGTCAATGCACAATGCTTGTTTTTTAATTTGTTTACCCAGTTACAAATTGCTAAAGAGTAAATACCTCAAAGTGTTTCTGGGTTAAACTTTGAATAACGAAATTTTCATTCAACTTTTGACTTTACAAAAATTACAACCATTTCCTGCCAATAATATTATTTCAGATAAAATCAACATAATGGTTGGTAGTGGCAAACAAAATGCTTTTTAAATGCACAGCTGATACGATTATTATGCCATGTGGCCAATGGATATTTCCTAGTCAAGCAGTTGGCAACTATTTGTTTTTATAAGGAAGCCATTGCTGTAGTGAATAGGATATCCATAAAATGCATCACAAAGAATCAAAGGCTGAAAGTTTTTGGCATAGGTGCCAGGACATATCTTATTGTAAAAAGCTGTGACGCTTGCGATCTAAATTTCTAAAAATCCGAAACAGATACTCTCGCTCGCTTACATGTTACGTACTTTGGCATACTCAGTTTTATTTGTTTAAATAGCAATCAAAGTTCCAAGTTTTTTGCAAAGCAAATGGCACAAGAGTTGAATTGACTTGAGCAGGAAATTAAGTTGATGGTTTCTTTTGAGTGCAAGTCTCTCCTTTGTGAGTGCAACCCACTTGAGTGCTTGCTTTCAGTACCCGAATCGTCATGCTGGCAGCAAGCGTGACACGCTTTTGAGATATTTATTTTATACTTGCAGCTCTTTAGTTTGTAGGAAGCTTCAAGAGCATATTAAAATGTTCTAGAGATAAATAATGGATGACTATTTGAGGCAGGATATATGCTCTAATTGTAGCGGTTAACGGATGTATTAAGTATATTGAAGTTGCTCGTCCTGTTCACTGGTTGCTTGACTTGAGAGCCATTTGAGGATTTTCAGTGCAGATTGGCGGATTGGCGACTTTAAACTATTTTCTATACAATACTTTGTTTCTTAAACATATTTATACTCTAATCGATGAAAATTGTATATTTATATTTTTTATATATTTACTCTGATCCATAACATTACGGTCATTTAGAACAGATATTAGTCGAGGAGCTTATTTTAGTTTAAATTGCTTATATGCCACCCCAAGGAAAGGGCATTGACTGAGTGCGAAAATGGAAAGAGAGAGTCATATGAAACATGATTATGGATTAGAAAAATATATTAAATTAACTACTCTTAATAAATATAATCTGCAACTGAATTATGCAACTTTATTTAAAGCTGAGCTGTTTCCAGTCCACTGAAGTAATATTCAATATTTTCTTTCTCAACAGTCACAAGCGCACCGTGCGTATGCGTAATCATTTCTATTGAAATCGAAAATGATTTAAGCTTGAATTTAATTGATTGTTGTAGTGTCGATTAAATTGCGTTTTAATCGATCGCCTGGCCGATGAGCATTGCACAGCGCAAGAGCAAAGTTTGTTTAGTCTATTTACCAGAATAGTCATTTGCATTTCCCGTCACAGTTTGTTAGACTTTGAACTTTTGCAAATTACATGAGTCCTGCCACCGGATGCTGTTATGCTGTTTACGGGACTCCGATGTAGGTTTGTTGTTACTTGTTGTTACCGTTGTGTCTTAATGTTTGTATGTGCTAATGCGCTCTAATCTGCGCTGCTGCTGCAGTTCAAATCCTGATCTCAGCAGGGTCAGAGGCCATGTCCTGTCAAGTAATGAAAATACATTTGCCAGCATCTAAAGCTTTGGCACTTTGAAATTGAATTTACTATCAAATTTGTTGCATCAAACTATCATTAGGACTCAAATTGATGATGAGACCTTTACTTAAATACATATTATTAATGCAGTAACTAGCAGACACACACTCTCGCCATTGGATATGTGAGCAAATGCGATGTAATAGAATTAATTGTTGATTCTGGATAAGAGTGTTTTCTAAATGTGTGTTTTGTATGCCGATATGCGATATGCAATCGCCTTAAAGCCTCAAATATTGTGTGCAGCGAGAAACAAAACTTGTAATGCTGTAATTATTTTAAGGCTTTGTTACAACCAAAGCCATCTATCAAAATGTTCTAGATGCTGTGCATTGTATCTACTTGTGCTTGTGTATGTGTACTTGATGTATTAATCTGGAGTGGCCTTTAAAAAGAGCACGAGACGACTGCATACAACGTATTTTGTTATCGATCTTACATACATTAATATAAAGGGAAAATCATATGTGTGTGTGAATATACATGTGTGCATAGACATAAGTGCGTTATTATATCCTGTAGTGCAGGACCTGTACCCATTAAAAATAGCTAAACAAGGCATATCGAAGCCGTGAATGAATACAACAAGAAATGAATGGAAAACAAGCACATTTCAATACCAGCCTCATGACTTTATAAAAATACCAAGAATTTGTTTAAGTAGCTACAATATCACATGATATCTCCCAGTCGGGCAGCTTTGAACAGAGCACCCTTTCATGGCGAGCATGCTAATAATGTGAGCAATAAAATGCAAGAATATATTGAAAACAAGTGGGGAAGGTCTATCTTCGGCGTGCCGAAGATTTTATACTCTTTTCGAACCTTTAGACACTGTCAATCTGCACCACTGAAATTTCATATGCTGTAAAAAATCGTTTCATCGCGTAACATTTCTAATTTTTTGTTCTAAGAATATTTAATACATTGCTATAAGATATAGTGATCCGATCGGGACGCCTCCGACCAATGTGATGTCTCTTTTAATAATAAGTAGCTGTGCAAAGTTTCATCGCGATAGCTTTAAAAACATGGGATGTATGGCCAAAACCGACTTCGATTTGTATGACAGCTATAAGATATTTTGTGGTCCGATCCGGCCAGTTCCCACCAATGTGCTGTACATTTGAATAAAAGTGTCTGTGCAAAGTTTCATCGCGATAGCTCAAAAACTGAGGGACTAGATCCCATACATAAAGACAGACAGACGGACATGGCTAGATCAATTTGTTTTGTCATTCTTAACATATTGGCAGTAACTTTTGGATGTCTCCGACGCTTCGTTCTATGCGTTACAAACTTCAGCACAAACCTAATATACTATTTTCTTGAAAGAGTATAAACATCACTTGTCTTGCCAGCAGAAACAGGCGCTTAGAGCTCTAAGTGGCTGTGTCCTGTTTGATAATGATTGTTTCTGCTTTTTAGCAAAACACATAGAGTTATGACTCTGTTGTGTGCACGTATTATTTGTAGTACCTATTTTCATGGTATTTGTTTCTGGAACCCTTATCGCAAAAAGCTGTTAGGTGACATGTACGTTACATATACAGAATACAGTTATTACTCAAGTGCCGCACTAAGATAGAAGCCAAGTAGCCAATTTTTCACATACTCGAATGTAAGTCCGTTACTTAAGTATTTGCACAATTTTCCCAAATGAGTTTAGTTCAGCTTATGTTGCTGTTTTATTTCCAAAACCTTTTTCATTTTCTCACTTCAACGAAAGTTGTTGGAGGTCAGTTGAACATCAATCAACTTGAAGTCTTTACTAAATATCATAAAGGTAAAAGAAAAAAACGAAAAACATGAAATATTCTTTTTAAAATGTATCAAAACCGAACGTGCAAAGGGCGCTTTTCATTGCATTTCAGCCACAATGTTGTTTAAATTGAAACATTCTGCACACTAGAAGGAAATTTGTAGTTTTGCAATTTGGAAATATACTGACTGAAAATATAACGAAAATTTCTCTTTGCCTTTTCAACTAACAAACTACAAATATTTCCAAATGTAAAGAAGGTACGGAAACCAGCTCATGCTTTACATATTAATTATAACGAAAAAGCTTGTACGATGGTATTCTAAGAACTTGATTGGTTTCTATCACTGCTCAGCGAAATTTATGAATTTAATGCACAAAAGGCTTTAAACTGGAGAAGCAACTATATAAGTCGGCACAACACTTCCTACTACTGCCCAAATTCTTGGTAAATGCTTTCAAAGAGCTTGGCAGCGGGAGTCGGAGTCGTCTGGAGCCGTGCCAAATTCCCTATTTAGCGGCGCTAATGCTAATGGCTTCTGGCCCCTTCTAGCTGAAAGCTGTGCGTAAAATCGAGTAAACAGAATAGCGCATTTAGTTTTCAGCATATTATAGGAATTTAATGCACTTTACCGGGCGTGGTTGGGCTACGAAATGTTTAAAGGAATAATCAAGACGCTAACGGTTAAATCACTTTGAAATAAATTGCATTAAGTCTTTCTGATGCTGTGAAAGTTTAAAATAAGTATAAATTATTAATACTTTATATTGTAGTGAGTCTTAAATATATATACAGTGCACGCTCGCTAACGTTACCTAATTAAAACCAAGGCAGTGCACGTTAGCAAAAGCATGCACGTTTTCGATTGCCAGAAGAGTATAAAGTGAATACATTTTAGCACACTTAATTTCACGTTTTATTGTTGCTTTATATATTTGCTTATTTGCTCTATTCATGTTATCGAGCGTGCACTGTATATATATTTATCATATGTTTATGTATAAATAGAAATGATATATAATTGTATCCTAGCAATCAAATGAATTGAATAATCGGAATGTGTGTATCATTGCTATGCGGCATACAACATGTTTACTTTACCTACTGTTTAAACAATTACTTGGCAAATAATTAAGTACGTGCGCTGTCAATTGTAGTCATTTTTAAGGACATTTAAGGCGGTAATTTAGCAAATATTTAGATTGCAATTAAATGTGCTGCTGCTTTTGATGTTGTGCTTTCTGCTTTGTGTTAGTGTTATGTGGGCTTGACAAATACACAAATACACATTACAGCATGTCAGTATGTCAGTTGAGTCAATCAGAATTTGCCTGTGGCACAGCATCTTGGCAAATTGAAAGTCAGTCAATGACAGTATTTGCTTGTGCTAGAGATTCATCAGTTTGCCAATATTGTCGCATTAAAAACCTGTCCATGCTGCAGTCCACGTCCACGTGGCCAGTCACAAGGGGCCGGCAAATGTGCGTTGTCAACTGTCGTAAATGTGAAAAATGTTCAACAAATAAACAAATCAGGCAGGTGCTGTTCGGCATTGAGCTTTGCTCGACCATTTTGTTTATAATTTATGGCATAAACCGGAAGGGTAGCTAAGCCGGAGGCACACCGGCCCAGCTAAGACGTCTCCGGCCGTAAAGCACAAAAACTGAAATATTGCCCAGCATTTTTATTATTTGCACACACATTCCTTCTGTTGGCAGTCGACCAAAGTAGCTGCTGTAGTTGTTGACTGCTGTGGATTGAGACTTGGCTGGTTGGCTGGTTGGGTGCGTTGGGAGCCTTGGGAGCGAAAGGCAGCAAAAGCCGCACAAATAAAGTCCTGGAAATGCTGACTGAGTTTGTGGCTCTGCTGTGGACATATAAACAACAGTCGTCGCAAACAGCACCAACAACACCATAAACAAGAAGAACAGCAAGAATAGTGGATTTCATATGCTGCCTATTGAGCATAAATCTATAAATATGCCAAGGCAATTGTTCAGCTAACACACCAAATGGACATTAGAGCAGGCTTATCTCCCAACTGTTCTAGTTCACAATACTATTCATTAGACTTTGTCCACAATAATCTTGAAACTAAATCAGCATCTATTCAGCTTATTTATAACTGATTTTGAAGAAAAGCCTTTATTTATTTATTTGAAACCGCTGATTTTAAAACACCCCTGAACAGAATTGAATAAAAAGCTTAAAAGCATACAAAAAGTATCATAATTGCACACATTTATTCTAAATTGGTCAAAACTATCTAGTTTAGTCCATTTCTCAATCCGTCAGTCTTTTTATTTTTTAAACATATTTAAAACCCCATTTTTGAAGCTATTTATTTGTTTAATGTCGACCTACAACAGACGGCACAGAAAAATTAATATAATTTATAAGCTATAAACAAACAATAAAACCAATTAACAATTAAATGAGCATAAATTTAAGATTTGTGTGGAGGTAGTTACATATTTATTATATTATAATGATCCTACCATAAAGCATAAATAATATTCTTAAGTGACAGCTGAACTATTACTTTGATGGTTCAATAGAAAATTTAAGCTCACAACTAAAACTATTCATTAATCTTGTTGCAAGCATATGTAGCAGAATGATGTCGATTTTTATATCCAAGAAACAGTAAAAGACTGTGCCACTATTAATTTACGCAAAAACTAAACATCTTTACTTGAAATTGATCAAGGTTTTTCGATACTCGACCAATTTGTTTAAATACTCTTTTCGAAGAATATAGTATATTTTGGGCTGAAGTGTGTAATGTCTGTCTGTATGTATGCATACTAGTCCCTCAGCTTTTGAGCTTTCGCGATGAAATTTTGCACATAGACTTATAATTTAAAGGGACAGCACATTGGTCGGAGCCTGCCAGATCGGACCACTATATCTTATAGCTGCCATACAACTGAAAGTCGGTTTTGACCATATATCCGATGTTTTCAAAGTTATCGCTTTCAATTTCCTTGAACACGTGAACATGCTTACAACTCATCAATGTTTAAAATTGCAAACGATAGATAAACAGCGAAGTTATGCGTCATTAAATATTTTCACTTTTTTCCAATTCTTGCTTTCAAAAATAAAATAAATTAGTTTGGATTTAATATATAAACAAAAAATTCAGATTCATATGATATGAATGTCTTATAACAAAAACAAAGAAATTAAGCATATGAAATTTCGGTGGGGCAGTTGGCAAGTGAAAATTGAGGAAAGGTTCGAACAGATTATAAAATCTTCGGCACGCCGGAGATAATTCTTTACCCACTAGTTTTTGTTTTTAATCCATATCAAGTTTATGATTATAAATGATAAAAGAGTTAATTTCACACATAGTCTAGCACCAAGACATACAAAGAACAACTTAATTTGTCTATCACTTATCTGCAACATAAATCCTGCAATTGTCAATCACTCCAAATGGGTTCCAGAGACAAAAGGCATTATTGCTGTTGCTGCAGCGCGCAGCTGTTTGCCCCAAATTAGTACATTTTGGGAAGGCAATCGGGGGAGTCCGTGCGACAAGCCGCAAGCCATTGAAATGCCATCTCAATATTATCTAGCATTTATCGCTCATTCAGTGTGTGCGCACATCAACATCAACACAATACGTGGGGCAACTGTGGGGCATGTGTGGCGCTGATTGTGGGTTATTTGTCATTAATATGCAAACAGTTATCTACAACATGCACATGTTTCGAGGGCACCAACTATCTGTATGATCTGTATGTGTGTGTGTGTGTGTACTCGTCTATTATTGTGCATGCAACATTGCAAGTTGTTGCAACTGACGATGCTTCCAATCAATAGCGGAAGCGGAAGTTAATTGTGCGCATGTTTCATGCAGTCAACGGCCGTTTAAGCATTTAAATAACAACAATTAAGTGGGATAGCAACAATTGGTTTGTTTGTTCCACAAATTGGTAGCCAGCCTTTTAAATGCAAATAGCAGAATTCAATAAGCGGCTAAAGTCGCAGCATGAGCCATAAACTCAACATTATATGGCAGCCAGGCAGGCGGGCAGGCAGGCAAAAAATGTAATTTGTCGCTAACCAAGTGTGTACTAACCTCATTTTACTAAAAGCATTAAAAATAAAATGTAATCACATGCTTCATAAAAGTAATAACTACACGCATACACACACACGTACACTCACATAGATAGAGATAGATATAGAGAGAGAGAGAGAGAGAGTAAGAGAGGGACACGAGCTTCCTGCACTTCAGAGCGTCGCTGACTTCGTGTCGCTATAAAAGTGCTTGTGAATGTGCGTGCGTGTGTGTGTGGTGTGTATGTGTGAGTGAGAGTGTGTGTGAGTGAGAGTGTACGTGCGTTCGAGTGTGTGAATAACTGTAAAAGCCTTGACGTCGCGACGTCAGGCGTCGCTGTCGCTGTCACTGCCAACAGCCAACAGCCATTGCCCATAGCCCAAAGCTCATAGACGACGCCATTGTCTATGTCAAAAGCACACACAAAGCTGCCCCACTAAGCGATAGAGAGACAAAGGGAGAGAGAGAACTATGTGTGTGTGTGTGTATTGCATTAGTGTGCGTACGCGCCTGATTTTTACGAGACGATTATGGCTTGCTTTTTATTATTTGCCATTGAGCTAAAGTGTTGTGGCATGAAAATGTGCATGACAATAGCTTTTGCCTGCACACGCACTTTAAATCGCCTGATCTGTGCAACTGCTGTTTTTCTATGTTAATTACGAAAAACTTTTACTTGAGCAATAGTCGACTGCAACCAGAGTCAGAAGCTGCAATTGTCAGTTGCAACTGCAGCTCGTTAGTGGCCAAAAATCCAGAGTTGCAATTACAATAGACAGACGTTTTTCAGGCACTTGAGGACAGGTCTCTGTCAGTCGCATCGAAGCTGCTGGGATTCAAAGGAATTTTTGATAAATGCAGTGTCACCGAAATGAAATATTGAGGCCAGTAATCCAAAGTTTTTGGCTCTGAAATTGGCTTATTAGGAATGTGTCACAATTTCGGATTTCATTCATTCATTCAAAAAAAAAAGACAAGCCATCCAAATGGCTAAGAGTTTTATCATGTTGCATATGACAGACAAACAGTTGAAGCATAATGCGAATCCTCCAAACTGATAGACTGCGTAACTTTGTGAATTGAAAAGTTTGAAGAAAATTAAGAGACTCCAGTGGAAACTACACTTGTTGTTAATGAAGTACCCTCGAGTCTTGAGATGTGCCGCATTAGCCATGGCTCGATTCACCATCAACAATTTATCCTAGGCCCGGTCGAGTCAGCTCGTGCGCACATGTGAAGCGCTTTTGAGTCGGCTCATTGTAGTGGCAGCATCTTGGCATTTTGGACACTCATGCAAGAGAGTCTGTGGCAGCCTCACGATGCGTGAAAATCAGGCCCGCAAAATGGACAGTGGACAGTGGCAAAACTTTCTAATGAAATTTGTTCGCATAATTAATTAGGTGCACGAGACTCTGGGACTATTGGCCAGCTGATATGCAACCAGTACCCATATTAAGCTCCTAGTTGTTGTCGTTGCTGTTGCAGTAGTGTGTGCTGTATGACCTGTATTTAATTTGTCAAAAGTGGCTAATTAACTTGATTGGTTTTGATTAAATACCAGTTAGCAGTAATTTGCCGGATCCCCATGGCGTATGCGTGTTGCTCGCTTTGCGAATCGATAAGCAGCTCGCGGCAAAGCAAAAACAAAGCAATCTGGCAATAAAGCTAGATTCTAACACCTGTTCTGGCAAATACGCTTCGATTCTATTCTTGTGCTCATTAATTAAATCAACCGCCTTTGGCCACTGCCACTGTAAATGCCACTGACGACTGTTTAGTCGGTTTTCAAGTTATATATATTTCTGAATTTCTCAGTAATAATAATCCGCTACGAATCCACAATTCAAAGGAATTTGGCTTAGGGCTGCTCGGCATTAGTTACGGAATTCGCGATAGCATCCGCCGGGCTCTTGTCTATGAGAGTCATGCGAAATTGTATGCATATAACAATATAGCTAATCATGCCGAAAATAAACTGAAATAAATACAAAACATGAATAAATATTCGCTTTTTGAATGGTGTGAGTACAACAATTAGTATCTCACCTTGCCCAGTGTCTCATTATTGATTACCAGCAAGCCACCGGCACTAAATTGACATCTCTCCTGGCCAAGTTGCGCCGAGATGCGATATAATTCCGAATTGAGCTGCTCATTACGCCGATCTGTGGTTAGGCCATGAAATATCGATCGCAGCTGGCGCTGCATCAGGTCGCATCGAGTGCAAATCAAGCACGGCACAAAAATGCTCAAAAGCTTGCTAAACTCCTCTATCACACAATCTGCAAGCTACAGTGAGTAAGAATCAGTAGATCGATTGCAAATGTTACCCACAGTATGTGACCGCGATGTGTAGGTGATTGTGTTTATTGATAAACATCCAATAGGGCATTACGGAAGTATCCACAAAGTACTTTAACATCACTATTACCAGACTCAGCTTAAAGTTGCGTTCAATTAGGCGCACTGTACTCCAAAGTAGCCCATGCAACTGCCGCAGGACGAACAAGCGCTCCAGTGATAAGCGCCGCACGGACCACACCTCAAACCGTGTCTTATCCAGCTCCAGGATGAGCCTGCAGCTGGCCTCACGTAGCTCCGCTAAGACGACTAGAATCACTACGGCATACAAAGTAAACTCGCTGAATCGGGTCAGCAGCACCAATTCCGAGTAGTAGGCATACACAAGCAGCACCGATGTATTCGTGACTACATTATTGTATATGGTCATCGACAAAAGCATTAAACAGCAGCCCATCAATTGCATATAGATGATGCTGCAATAGCGACGACACCGCACCAGGTTCACCTTATGTCCGAACTGTACTCGTAGCACATAACGCACTCGTTCCAGCTGCTGCTCAATCTGATCGCTGTGATTCCACCAGATCAGTTCCATCGCGATTACCAAATGGCCAATGACCAGACTCGCAAAGTTCAGCAGGTCGACGGCCCGGGAGAAATGATCATTGCGAAAATCGTAGACAACTCGATAGTTAAAGCTAAATCGCCAATGGCATACGAACGCCAGATATATCAGTAGTGCGAACGTGTACACCAGCTTCAACTGCAAATGTGGGCGTGGTGGCAGCAACAGCAAGCAGTGCATTATGCGGCGCATTAGGCGCAGAGAAGCGTCGTGCAATTTGCTGGGCACATGCCACATGACTGAAGTGTGCATTGTCCCATCTAGTTGGACCGACAGTCAATTACTAATTGGCTGAGTGAGTGGTCAAGCGTTCTAATTGACTGCCTAGCAACGAATGCCAATCAAGCGAAAGCTTTCAAGATATGGAATACTACAATAATTAAGCACTTTTACAATAACAAGTGGGGAAGGATTATCTTTGGCGTGCCGAAGATTTTATATTCTTTTCGAACATCCAGGCAATTTTCACTCTGTCAACTGCACCACAGAAATATTTAATTACGCAAATCTTTACTATTTATACGTCAATCGATTTGAAATTTTAAACAGTAATGAGTCATAAGGATGTTCAAGTGTACAAGAATATTTAAGGCGATAGCTTTAAAAAGATCGAATATATGGCCAAAACCGACTTCCAGTTGTATGGAAACTATAAGATTTAGTGGTCCCATCCGGCCGGTTCCGACCAATGTGCTGTCCCTTTGAATAATAAATCTCTGTGCAAAGTTTTATTACGATAGCTCAAAAGCTGAGGGACTAGTTTGCATACATACATACAGACAGACGGCTAGATCGATTTGTTTTGTCATTCTAATCATACTGGCAGTAACTTTTGGGGGTCTCTGACGCTTCCTTCAATGCATTACAAACTTCAGCGCAAACTTAATATACTATTTTCTTCGAAGAGAGTATAAACATGGGTGCCTATGTTTGTGCCAGAGTGCTCAGTGTATAAACTAATCTTTCGAAATCTTCCTTGATAACGAAATGTTCATTCTACCTTGAGTCCATTGAAAATGGGTAGAAAGGAAGGAAAGGTAGCTTTTTGGCCAAATCTTGAAAGTTATAAGAGATAAGGGCATTAAATTTGGTATGTATAATCTCGAAAAGCATACACATGTAAAAAATATTTTACTTTTTGGATACCACCCCCCATCATGGCAAAAGTGCAAAAGACGCATTTGAAGGTATAACCATGTAATTTAATTAGGACACACAATAAACACAGAAGTTGTTTAACATTTAACTTTTTATAGTGTGGGGCTGAGTGCAGAAGCAGGCTAACTGCTTAAGCTGCTTGCACTGCTTGCAGCATGGGTGTGTTTGTGTGTATGTACACTGTTAGGTTATAGAAATACATATTAATTATTGTTTTAGTGTGTTTCATCCATACAAAGCGGTTTAAAAGTGGCATTTGAATTACTAAAGCTGATCGATTCAGCGTCACCGTATGATGCCTTTACTGTGAAACTAATCCGAAATTGTACGCAAATAAATATATAAGTCACCATGCCGAAAAGAAACTACAAAAAATCAAGTTTAACAAGTTATAATAAATGCCGCGTGCTTCTTACCCTGCCAAGCATTTGATTGTTGATCGTTATTAGGCCGCCAACTCTAAACTGACATGTTTCCTGTCCAAGCTGAGCCGTGATCCGGAGGAGTGCGATATTAAACAGCTCATTACGACGATCCACCGAGATGGCATGAAACATCGATCGAAACTGACGCTGCAGGTAATCACAGCGAGTACAGATCAAACAAGGAATGCAGATCGAAAGCAGTTTACCCAGCTCCTCAACTGTACAAACTGGAACGAACAGACATGTGTCAAATGTTCGAGGTAAGCTTAAAGATGTTTCAACGTACACAACTGCATTGGAGTATTGATTGTGTGTATTCTATGCAGATATGCCCAGTATGGAAGAACAGATGTGTCAATAAAGTATTTCAGCATCACCACAATGAGACCTATTTCAAAGTTGCTCTCGATGTCTCGTTGAGTTTGCCAGAGCAGTAGATGTAATTGCCGTAGAATAGCAATACGCTGTAGGGACAATTTGTGTTTGGAATAAATGTCAAGACGCGTACTCTGTAGTTCCAAAATAAGACCAGAGCCAGCTTCACACAGCTCCTGGTAGATGATCAAGATGAGCACTGAGTGCAAAGTGAATTCGCTGTATCGCACTATTAGCACGAATTCCGAGTAGCAGCTACAGACGAGCAGAAGCGCAGTGTTTGTCGACACATAATTGTACATTGTCATGCCAAAGTGCACAATCATACGAAGAAATAGGAAGCCAAAAATGATATAGCTATACCGTCGTATACGGCGGTGATTTACTTTGCAACCAATACTTTCGCGCAGAATGCTGTGCATTTGTAGGAACTGCTCATCAATTTGATCACTGCGATTCCTCCAAAGCAGCTCCATGGATACAACACAATGGCCAACAATTAGGGCCACAAAACTAATCAAATCGATGACGCGCGAAAAGTTATCATGCAGATAATCGTAGCTGACCTTGTAGTTGAAAGCAAATCGCCAGCGAGTTATTTGAATGATATACACCAGCAGAACTCCATTGTACAGCATCTTCAGCTGGACATGTGGACGCGGTGGCAGGACTAACAAAACACACAGCAGGCACTGTAAACAGCGCAGCGCAGTTGCGTTCAATTTGACTGGCACATAACTCATGACTGAGAAGGTTATGGCTTGTGTCTTATGCATTGGCAGTGCTATTAAAACTCAATTGCTAATTGGCTAATTGTGTAGATAAACTGTAATATTACTTTTTATACTCTTGTTGAAGAAAATAGTATATTAAGTTTGTGCTGAAGTTTGAAACGCGTAGAGGAAGCATCGGAGACCCCCAAAGGTCACTGCCAGTATGCTTAGAATTATTATTACATATTGATCTAGCCATGTCCGACTTTCTGTCTGTCTGTCTGTCTGTATGTATGGGATCTAGTCCCTCAGCTTTTGAGCTTTCGCGATGAAGCTTTGCACAGACACTTTTTATTCAACTGTACAGCACATTGGCCGGAACTGGCCGGATCGGACCACTATATCTTATAGCTGCCATACAACTCGAAGTCGGTTTTGGCCATATATCCCATGTTTTTAAAGCTATCGTGATAAAACTTTGCACAAAGACCTATTATTCAAATGTACAGCACATTGGTCGGAACCAGTCGGATCGGATCACTATATATTATAGCTACCATACAACTTTCCAATGAATTAAATATTTCAAAAGAAATTTAAGTTCATATTATACCAATTCATAGAACAAAAGCAATTTATTACAGCATATGAAATTTCAGTGGTGCAGTTGGCATAGTGAAAATTGCCTTAAGGTTCGAAAAGAGTATAAAATCTTCGGGACGGGAAAGATAATCCTTTCCCACCTGTTTTTATAGTACTACTGGGTGCAAACAAAATTGAGTAACACTAGATTCGGATAATTTATTGTTTGATAACCTTGTTAAATGTTAAATGCAACCTAGAAAATGATCGATTAATTTGATATTGCAATCGATTTGTGAATAGTAAATTGAAACTAGAAAATTACTCCAAATATTTATAACATTTTTGAATTCGTTTTTTGTATAGTTCTGAAATAATTTGAAAAATTAATATTGAAAAATATTGAATATTGTAAAAAATATATAAAATATAAATATATTTAATGAATTAGTACAATATTGTTGAGTAGCTTAATGTACTGAATAGCAACTGGTGTTAGCGACTGGATAAGTCAGCTTGTGCCAGATTTAGGATTACCAATTAATTAACTAATTATCCAGTACGGATTTAAGGCGTAAGGCGTCTTTTTATACTCTGATACCGAAGGTACTCATAGTATATTGGTTTTGTCGAATGTCCGTCAGGCCGTCCGTCTGTCCGTCTGTCCGTCTGTCCGTCCGTCCGTCTGTCTGTCTGGATGAACGCGCGTATTTCCGAAACGATATTAGATAGACTCTTGAAATCTTTTGCGTTATGATTATAGCTATCTGCTTCAGATCAAGTTTATTCCAAATTTATGCCACGCCCACTGGGAGGCTGGCAAATCGATAACATGTCGATACACCTCAAATCACAAATCGATTAAACGTGAATAACTCCCACAATTTTGAAGCTAGAGTAATCAAATTTGGTAGGTATATTGCTGGTGACCTCCCGAAAAAATTGGATCCTAGGTTAATCGGCCAAGCCCATTATTACGCCCACCAGCCCCCCCTCCAAAATTAATTTGAAATGCTTATATCTCCCGCAGTTTTAGAGCTAAAGTCACCATATTTGGAATATATATTACTGGTGACGTCCTCTACAGATTACAGAAACAAAATTTCGACCACGCCCACTCCCGCCCCCGTAATCGCGAAAATCGATATACATGAATGCACAATTCGATAACACGTGTATATTTCCCGCAATTTTGAAGCTAGAGTCCCCAAATTTGGAATTTAGACTAGGGCTGACCAGCCCAAAAGATTGCGTCCTGGATTTTCCGGCCACGCCCACTAGAACGCCCCCCAGCCACCCCGCCCCCACGAAACACGGAAGCCTATATCTCGCACAGTTTAAGAGCTAGGGCCACCAAAATTGAGGATAGACTTATTGTCAGCCCCCCTAAAGATCGGCAAAAAATTTTGGGGCCCCGCCCCCTCCCGCCCCCAAAAATCGCGAAAATGTATATCTTCCACAGTTTTAGAGCTAGAGTCACCAAAATTGGAGGATAGACTTATTGTCAGCCCCCCTAAAGATCGGCAAAAATTTTGGGGCCCCGCCCCCTCCCGCCCCCAAAATCGCGAAAATTTATATCTTCCACAGTTTCAGAGCTAGAGTCATTAAACTTGGAAGATAGAATTCTGGTCAGCCCCTCTAAATATCGGTAAAAAAATTTGGGGCCACGCCCCTCCCGCCCCCAAAAATCGCGAAAATGTATATCTTCCACAGTTTTAGAGCTAGAGTCAAGAAATTTGTAAAATAGACTTCTTGTCACTCCCTCTAAAGATCGGCCAAATTTTTTGGGGCCACGCCCCTTCCCGCCCCCAAAATCGCGAAAGCTTATATCTTCCACAGTTTTAGAGCTAGAGTCACCAAAATTGGTAGATAGACTTCTGGTCACCCCCTCTTAAGATCGACCAAAAATTTTCTGTTCACTTGCTTTCAGCTGTTCTTAAAATGGTATCAGAGTATTACGCAGTCGGCTCCGCCCGACTGCAACGTTCTCACTTGTTTATAATTGTATTTTGTAATATTCTTGCAATTGAGAGCCGCAGAATTGAAGTACTCAGTGATATCATAATACCAGAGTGATGACGCAAAACATATTCACATGAAGAAGCTGACATTGGGGCTGCAAGCCTTTGTGATTTCACTTATATGTGGTTGAAAATGATTAGCTAATGGCCCCTCTAGAGAATGCAACAAATTATAGCTTGTGAATTTAAAGTATTTTTCTTTGTTGCAATTTGTAAATAGGCTGGCCAGTGCGAATGAGGTAAATTATTGTCGTCTCAAGAGATTCATTGGCTTTCATCTGGTGTGCCTGGACGAGCTGATAAGAGTGTGTTGTAATCGCTTTAAATGTCATTTGGGCCGGCCCATTCAAATTACCATCAAAGTGACGCCAACAACTTGGAATCAGCCCATGAGAGGAATTATTTGTTAATTTCATTACAGCAAAGCAAAACTCGCACAGACAGGCAGGCAAACAACCACAAAGTGCGACGAAAATTGCTTATCAAAAATGTGGTCGGGGTCGGGATCGGGATGGGAGTCGGGGTGAATACACACACAAACGCTGTACATAAATTTGCATGCCTTTATTGCAGCTCAAAGGAGCGACAACCACTCTTACACACACACACATAAATATACGATGCTGATGATATGCAGGCAGTGAGACACTTTGTTTGCGCACTTGTAAAACACCTATAGAGACTGTGTAGCTGAACGCCGCCAGTTATTTGAGGTAATGACTTAATTGCCACGCTGCCACTGGCACACACAGCACCCTTCACTTTCAGCCCTTCACTTTCAGTTATATCGCTGCTGCTATGGGGCTGCCTTCATAATTTGTGCAGGTGTCGAGAACGCTTTGTCTTTGATTGCGCGTCTGGTGTGTCTCTAATCTCTGCCAGCCACAGCGCAATCATCAGTCGCAGCATCAGCAGCAGCAGCAGCAGAAGTGCCACCACTGCTACAGCAGCATTATCCTCTATCCTTTGTGCTAATACTGGCGACACTTGAAGTACAGTAAGCAGCTGCCAAGCAGCGGCCTGGGTTAAATTGAAGCAATTGTGTGGCGTTGATTTGTATAATTTTGTAATTTGTATACCAAAACGTAGCCACACACATGTGTGTGTTTGCATTAGCCAGAAGTTGGCAATTTTACTTTTACTTTCCCTGGGCCATGCCAAAGATGTATAAATAAATTAAAGCACAAGTTCGTACACATACGCACTTCTTATGTACATATTTACATAGGGATGCCACAAGAATTACAATACTGCAAGAGTGTCAGCAAGGAAACTTAATTAATATTTTGGTTTTTGTTCAATTTAAATATTTATCTAGTACTTAATAAGAAAAGAAAACGAGTCGTTTTTTGGAAATTTCAGCCCGAGGATAAAAGATTTAAGATTTCAAATGGTTTGATATATGAAATTCTGTGTAAAAATCCAATTAGCTAACTGACGCCTTCTTTGTTGTATTCAATATTTTTATACCCTGAACCCATTAAAAATGGGTAAAAAGGGTATTATGGTTTTTGCAAATGTATGTAACAGGCATAAGGAAGCATCTCCGACCATATAAAGTATATATATTATTGATCAGTATCAATAGCCGAGTCGATCTGGCCATGTCCGTCTGTCTGTCCGTCTGTCCGTCTGTCTGTCTGTATGAACACACAGATATCAGAGACTACAAGAGCTAGAGACTTCATATTTGGAACATAAGTTCTCCTAATCCCGGGACAGATCAAGTTTATTAAAATTTATCGATAGCTCGTCCCGTTCAAAAGTTATCGATAAATTTCGATTTAGACTAGCGTTTTTTGATATAACTTACAGTTATAAGAGCTAGAGGCCCATAATTTGACATGTTATTCGAATAGCATACACATGTAACAGATATTTCACTTTTTTGATACCACCCCCCAAACCCCCAAAAGTTCAAAAAACCCATTTTTGAAGGTACGACCTTGCAATTTGGTTTGGTAACACATATTATCGACAATTGTTTGCCCCAAAAATTTCAATATGATCGGACAATAAACACAGAAGTTATTTAAGATTTAACTTTCCATTGTTTGGGGCTCAGCGAAATAGCAAGCTAACTGCTCAAACCGCTTGCACTGCTTGTACTGCTTGTACTGCAGCATGTGTGTGTTTAGATTAGTATGAATGATTGTAAGGACTGGGTTCAGGGTATCTCGTAGTCGGGCACTCCCGACTAGAGCACTCTTACTTGTTTTATAATAATTAACAGTTCTCTTTTCAGAAATAGTAAAAATATTCTGCTTAATATATTTACAATTTCCGTTTATGTGAATAATCAAGTGACGAATATTGAAAATGTTTGGCAAATTATTACAAATTATTTTGCATCAATAACTCCATTTACTGAGCAGTAGTGGATTTACGGCTACTTTTGTAGCCGCCCTCGCATGAGTGTGTTCCCCATTATTCGTAAGGCAAAGGAAACAATTTTTCCAAATGTAATTATCGGCATATATGGCACAAGTATTCTATATACTCCTGCTCACACTCACACACATATGTATTATAAGAAATACGAATGTGTTCTTATAATACATATGTGACGACATGCTGACTCCGGGTGTCGCCTTAGTCCTGGAGTTCAAAGAGAGGCTGCTAACTGGCTTTGGTTTGTATGGTTGCTGGCGGGTAAATATGAGGCACAGAGATGATCCTTGGCGCAGCTGCTTATGATGACGACCCTTCATTCTAACAACTTACGTACGTACATGTGTACATGCTCTGTGTAAGTAATTTCATCTTATCTGATTTTAATTTGACTCAATTTACCTGTTTGCACCTGTTGACCTGTGTTACTCCAAACAGCACCCAGTCCACCAGCACCCGGGCCGACTGACTGCCCTCGGGTTGTATTACAAATATGCAAATATGGGTAAATGTAAATATGGTAATTTCGGTGAAAATTGATTTTGCAATTTAATTGAAAACTCCAGAGCTTTTTGTTGCTACACGCACATATCGTTGTCGCTTTTGTGGTTGTTGTTGTTGCTGTTAATGTTATTGCTGTTGTTATTGTTGTTGTTGTTGTTGTTGTTGTTGTTGTTGTTGTTGCTATCATTGTTCAAGCAGCTGCCACAGATTGCATAAATACTGGAACACTTCCACTTCCATCTTTCACACATCGTTTGCGAGTTTTTGTTTATAATGACATTAAAATTGCCAAAATTACAAGAGCCACACACCCATACACACACACACACACACACACACACACAGAGAGAGAGAAAAGCACAAACATGCCTTTGCTAGAAATCAATAATCACCGAGAGTTCAATTGGAGTCATTGGCAGATCCCCGAGCATAAAAGCCATTGGCATCGGCTGACAGATGCGCCTGATATATGAGCATAGTCTGGCACGATAAATTCTGAGCGTCAACTTGCTAAAAGCCCAAAAGGCGGGCCCACATTTGATATATGTAGTATGTGCGGCATTTGAATAGCAATGCAAACATGGCACCTATCTATACAATAAAAATTAATTGCATTTTTTCCGCAACATAATTATGATGGGGAATGTGAGAAGAGCGACATGTTAAACGAGTCCAAAGTCACGTCAGTTCACATCAGCACTGACAATTGCAAAGAGTCAGGTGATACCAATGACAGCATACCATACAAACACACCAACACACACACACTCACACACACACACACATAGTCACACACACATAGTCACACACCAACATATTCTCATGGATGTGCAGCATTTGTAAGAGACTTCGATAACATCATTTATCTTCACTGGCCACAGGCAGCCGCCAAAGGCGAGGCGTTGCCCAAGTCAAGAGGAAGAGGTGTGTTGGATGGCTAAAAATATTCGCTGTCTTGCTATTTATTGCCAATTTCGCTGCTTAGCGATATTTCAAATGGCAGCACACTCAATGTTTGGCTCGATTTTTCACATTAATTGGCAAGGTTAAGCGAAGGGCTAACTGCGCAAGTTTGGCATGTGAAAACTTGTCACTCGTTTCGGTATCAACTTTAATATACATTTGGTATTCGAGAGGACGCTTTATTATCGCCAAGGTCAGTGTAACCATAAAACTAAGACCATTTTTATATCGCTCCATATAGACAGCGACAATAACAACATTTGAGCAGTTCTGGCTGCGTCTTGTTTTTCTTTCTCTTGGCTGGCTGACGCCGCAATTAGACCAGTCTAATGTGGCGCGAATTCAAACAGTCGGGCAAAGGACAAAGGACGACGACTGTGAAATCCCAAGCTGACACAAACAAGCTGATTTTTGTTCCAGCCGATGTCTATTTGGACAACAATTTCAAGTATGCCCAGTTATGACAGTCTCTGCACCTCAAATTCGATTCGGTTCACTTAACTATACTATGATTTAAATTGAATTTTACTTTAAAAACACATCTTAACAAACACATTGAGCAGCCAGACAGAGACAGTACTATCAATACATCCCTAAACATCTTAGCTTTACTTATGAGCATTTATTTTCTTTTGTGCAAAAGTATCTAACAGTATTACCAGCCGAGTCGATCTAGCCGCGGATGTAAGAGACTATAAGAACTAGTGACTTGATATTTGGAATATAATTTCTCGTAGTCCCGGGACAGATCAAGTTAATTTCATTTTCTCGATAACTGTCCCGCTCAAAAATTATCGATAATTTTCAAGGTATGACCTTGCTATTTGGTTTGATGACCAATTTTCACAAAGATCGGACAATAGACATATAAGTTGTTCCATAGTGTGGGACCTTGTGAAGAAGCCAACTAACTGCGTAAACTGCTTGCACTGCTTGCAGTATGTGTGTATTTATATGTATGTGCACTGATAGGTAAGTGTGAATGGATGTAAGGACTGGGCTCAGGGTATCTCCTAGTCGGGCACTCCCGACTAGATCACCCTCACTTGTTCAATAGTCAATTGTGTCCCTAAATAGAGAAAGGCCGATAATGTATTCAAAATATAATTTGACTGTTGAAATATAAATCATTTTTTAAAATATATTATTTTACACCAGGTATCTGCATGCTTTCCTTTCAGAGTTGCTGTTAATTCAATTAGACGTCAATTTCCGCAGCCCACTAAATGCAATCCTTGGAAATGGTATTTATATGCTACTAGCTTATTATGCAGGACAAGTACAATCATTTACGCAGACAGGATTAGCCGTATTAGCAGTCGTCCTGGCAATTCTACACTTGTCGCCTCTGTCTGAGGCTGTCATCACTGAGGCCGGCAGAGGGAAAGATACAGCTCTAGATTGACCTTCTTCTGCCCATCTGATTGCTACATTTAGTGTGTAATTAAAAAATACAAGTGGGGAAAGATTTTATACTCTTTTCGAGTCTGTGGATAGATTTCACTAGCTTCTATTTGCGCTAATGCATATGATACATAATCGTTCGCGACTAGTTGCAGATATCCCTTCTTTAAAATTACCTTTAATTGAAAAAATTAATTAGAAATAAATAAATTAAATTTCGTCGCTAACCACTTACTGACTTTCGAAAACAAAATAAATATATTTTGAAGCAAATTGATGCCGATAGCTTTGAAATCATGGGATATATGGCCAAAACCGACTTCCATTTGTATGTCAGCTATAAGATATAGTGGTCCGATCCAGCCGGCTTCGACCAATGTGCTGGACCTTTCAAGAATACGCCTCTGTGCAAAGTTTCATCGCAATAGCTCAAAATCTGAGGGACTAGTTTCCATACATACAGACAGACAGACAGACAGACAGACATGGCAAGATCAATTTGTTTAGACATCCTTAGCATACTGGAGGTAACTTTTGGTGTGTCCGACGCTTCCTTCTATGCATGACACAGTTAAGCATAAAATAAATATACTATTTTGTTGGAAAAGAGTATAATTATGAAATCAAATCAGGCTGCTTTTGATGTAAGCTCTGGGATGCTGTTGGATTAGAGCTAACTGAAACAGATTTTTGCACACACTCACAAGGCGGTGCACATGTAGCCAAGTACTTAGCTTACCTTCTGTTCGCATTTGGCATTGCCATTTCCATTGCCGATGCTGCTTATTGCTGTTTACCATATTTCTGCTTATTTGTTTGCGCTCTATGGCAAATATTTGAATTTAAATTCAAACGTGCTTGACACATAATACACCGCCTGCAGCCTGTACTCTTCGTAGCCCATTTCGCTGTGCAAATATTTTATGAATTTCAATGAGCCTCTGGCGACGCTCTGCGATGCCAGCGCGGGAAGAGCGGACAAGGACGATGGGCGACCAAACAGAGAGAGAGAGAGAGATGCTGACACAAATGCGCCAAAGTGTAAAAGGTAACAAAATGTGAAATTAGTTTGACACGTGTAGAAAGGTAAAAGACTGAGAGCTGCTCAGCCCAACGCGTGACAGTAAAGCAGACCGCAAACGGCGCAGATTTTGCACGAGAAGATTTCCAGGGATTTGCATCACAGACATACATAAATACACGCATACATACTTAGATGTCTGGAGTTATGGATTTATGTTTATATTTATACCTTAGTCTTTAAGACTTATAATTTATTCACGCCATTGATCATTTAAGCTCATAAGTTATGCTTCTGTTCATAAAAATGATTGCTCTAATTGAATATTATCTAAAATAGTATAAATCTTGCACAGTTTTAAGCTCCCCTAAGGCTCCGGCTTCTCAAGTCAAATAACATCCACTAATTGAATGCCGCTTCTTTCTCTTGGGCTCCAACAAAGCAAGGACAAGTATTTTCCGTTTTACATCCACGAGTTTGCTCATATAGTTATCCATGGGGATGGCTGCTGATGTGCCGAGTAGTTTTCGTTATTTGTTAGGATATTGCTGTTAAAGAAAGTTTCTTGGGCGACATACTCGCAGTATGTGTGTGTCACTGAGAACAATACACATGCACATGTATAAGCAAATATGGGTGTGTGTGTGTGTGCACATGTCACCACAAATCTACTTAAAACGCAATTAAGTTGAATGCAAATACAGTCAGCGACGTTGCCTGGCGATGCGGTTAAATGCAGGCCGACAACCGAGCTGCAAGTTAAACAATGGCAGACAGCGCGAATGTGGATGCAACTCGAATTGTGACCGGGATCACCCCCCCCTCCCCCTACCCTTTTTCTGTTCTCTTTGGCAGTCAGCTTAACGCAGTGCTTCGGATAATATTTTTTGATAAAAGATGTGTGCATATATGCGCACATATAAGAAGCTATAGCAACGTATGAAAAATAAACGAACAATTGTTTTTGAAGATACCCTGCAGAACAGGACTCAAAATATCGCTAGGCTATGGTACACATATAACATATATAGCCACAAACTTCAAATTAAACAAGTGGGGAAGGCGTGCCAAAGATTTTATACTCTTTTCGAACCTTTGGGCAATTTTCACTCTGCCAACTGCACCACCGAAATATTTAATGACGCATATCTTTGCTTATTATAACTCAAAAGATTTGAAATTTTAAACATTGATGAGCTATAAGGATGTTCAAGTGTACAAGGAAATTTAAGGCAACACCTTTGAAAAGATAGGATATATGGCCAAAACCGGCTTCGAGTTGTATGGCAGCTATAAGATATAGTGGTCCGATCCGGCTGGTTCCAACCAATGTGCTGTCTCTTTGAATAATAAGTGTATGTGCATAGTTTCAACGCGATAGCTCAAAAACTGATGGACTAGATCCCATACATACAGACAGACAGACAAACAACTTAATATACTATTTTCTTTGAAAAGAAGAAGAAGAAATAAGTATTTGCAATCGATTGACTAATCAACCAGACTTTGTAATCCATGGCATTATTATTTCTGAGATCAGATATCTCATTCTTAACCCGATCTAACTGATAATTATTATTTCAACCCTTTCTATGGGCAGAGTGTGCATAGAGTATCATATGTCACAGCAATTACGTAGCATATGGAGCAGCATAGTCGACTTGTGCTGTAATACAATTATACAGTGGCAGCTATTTGTTTGGCAAGTGTGGGCTAAGGCAGTTCGTTATAGCTGTCAAGGATGCTCGCATATGGTGGCAATGTGCTGAAATTGTTAAGAATACCTTCTCATTCCTGCTGGCTGCAGCTTGCTGCTGCTGATGACTTAAAAGTTAAATTTGTTTTTGAATAAACTTTAATCAACTTTTGTGACGAGGGGAGAATAAGATATGAAACAAGACGCGTTGTATTGTGCAAGAGCATATCGGTTGCGAGGGTTCCATTTTCCATTTTCCATTTTCCGTTTTCCATTTAACTGCTTCAAGGCTGCGCCGAAGTTCGCGAAAAATAAACAGGTAATTGATGCTGACAGCAAAAGTGAAGCCAAGCAACAAATGTTGTATATGGCTGTTGATGTATGATGTACATATGGCACATAGCCCGGGAGACACGTGCCTTCCTGGTCTTCTGGTTGAAGGATGTGGATGTGGATGTGGCCGTGAATATTGCGCAAATTAATTGCGCGTACGTTATGGAAGCTCTCAAAGTTTTAGCATTCAATTAGGCAGTATCTGTATCGGTTTGGGGATCATTGGGCTGGGTGAGTGCATTACGCCTGGAGGTCATGAAGGAGCACCAGGAAGTGGTATTGGCCAGCACATAAACTAACGGCCAGTGCAGTTGCAGTTACTGTTTGCTATTTTCGAGCAGAGGAAATTTCTTGCCATAAATTCACTAAAAGCTTTCGCAAGGAAAATTTGTTGCTGCCTTCCGCTGACAACATGGCTCACCTGACGGCAGCCACAGGAGTCACCACTTGCTCTCACCCAGCAGCCAGCAGCCAGCAGCCAGTAGCCAGTTTCTCTCGCATGGCAGGCTGCAGCCAAAGCAAAATTTACGCCTCTACCTTCATTATTATTGCACTTTGGCCCGAGCAACGTTGTTCTTGTTCTTGCTGTTGTTGTTGTTGTTGTTGTTGTTGTGGTTGTTGTCTTTCTTGTGGCTATTTTTTGTTGTTGCTGCGCCGTTTGTTGGCGGCTGTGGTTGGTTGGCTTCCGCTACCGCAGACAATTTGGCAAACGTGCAAACGAAGTTTCTAAATAAAAGTGCAAACTAAATGAGCATTTAGTGTGCGCGCATCGTAAATTCCTGTTGAAATATTTCTGTCGTCTTACAATTTAGCTGGCAGCCCTGCAGCTCGAGTTCCACATCGAAAGATGTGCTCGTTTTAAAGCCTTAAATGTATGCCGGGCCACGCGGCGTATGCGTTATGTTTTCAGTTTACACTTATTATGCGACTCTCTGTGTGCGTGCGTGTGTGTGTGAGCGCGTGTGTGTGTGTGTGTGTATGGGATGTGTGTGTGTGTTTGGGAGTCTTTGACAAAGTTAAGGCCGCTTCATAACGTTAGGCATAATAAAATGGTTTAATGAGGCGTCGCTGCCAGCGCCTGCCATGCACCTTTTATGTGTCTGGCCGTAGTCGTTTGCCTGGACCTCTACTAACACACAACTGCTGCTCGCTACTACTGCTGCTGATGGTTGGACACACACATACACAGCGGCACCTGCACACACACTGTCACACACTCGTACTGTCGCTGTCAGCACAGTCGCACATGACTTCATTAGTGTAATGAAAACAGGCAAAAAATGTCAAGGTTGTTTCGTGCGAATTGTCGTCGTCGTCGTCAATGTTTGTCCATTTGCGAGGGCTTAGCGACGACTGCCAAAAGGTTAACACTTGCAAAATGGCTGACGTGGACGTGCCGCTTTTCCGTTTTGAATAACAAATTTAATTAGAACTAATACATGACGACGACTACAGCCAAGCAAATCTAAACAGTGCCCCTGCCCCTGCCGCCGTTGGCATGCTTAGTCCGATACAAGTAAACATATCCAGGCACTCGTACTATGTATGAAACTAGCATTTGTACATAGCACAAATAGTATATATGTATATACACATCAGGCAATTACTATTGCTTTGCCGCATTCAAGCACACTGTTATGGCCATTGCTGAGACTTAAGTATTAGGGTTGCCAGAGCAACAGCGGGTTTTCAAAAATAATTTATATGTAGTTATATATACCCATTTTTAATGGATACAGGGTAAATAAATGAAAAGCTCAGCCAGCGGCAGCCTTAGTTGGTCAAAGTTAGTTTGTTAATTATCCTTTGAAATTGCAACGTATACAGGATATTGGTTTAAGACTTGAGCTGGTTTTTATACGGGCTGGCATAAAAACTGATCTAGCTCACAATCAGAAAACGGTTTCTCGTTGATTTGTGACAAAACTCTCCTATGTTGGACAGTGCCAAATGTTAGTAATTAAAAACGAAGACCTTTTTGGAAATACTGAATGTAAAAGCTTTTCAATTTGTTTTTTTTTTTTGGTAAAAATAATGTTGTCTGATAGTGTCAGACTCATCTAAAACAAGCAAATATTTTCCATTTCCTAACATATAAACTGAAATATTGCATTTTTACGAACCACAATTACATAATTTTTGTACGCACTGTGCCTCTAGCAAGTGAGTTTTATAAAAGGGGCTAAAAAGTCAAAAAAACACATGTAGATTAGATAAAATGAATTAAAAACAAGTGGGAAGGATTATCTTCGGCGTGCCGAAGATTAAATACTCTTTTCGAACCTTAAAGCAATTTTTACTATTTTTCCGTGACTGCTTATTTAATTCGCAGATATTAATGTCGCATACATATACCCCTACATATAAAATAAAATATATAAAGGTATTCATGTAAACAGGGACGTTTCACTATCCGTAGCTCGTGGACGCGTCCCTTAGCATTCATAAGTGCTACCGAATTGAACAATATACAAGTTTCAGTTTTTCCAAAAAGTGAAAACTACATTACATAATATACATACCAAATTTTGTGCCTGTTGCTCTTATACCTTTCAAGGCTGCTGTCGGAAATTGAATTGTCATAAAACTTAATCTGAACATACGAGAGCTTATATTCAGAATTTGAGATCCATATTTTTTTTCGCGTGGCATTGGTTTTGCCAATGAATTTAAATTTTTCTTTTGAATTATTCTATTAAAGCTACTTTATGTATGAAAAAAAAATTAGAAACAATTTAGGAAATTGAAAATAAATGAATTTGACTACAGCTATTATATATTTGAAAAGAAGAATAAGAAAAAATGAAAATAAATGACCAGTCGCCGCTGGTTTCGAACCCGGGACCTCTCGCTCACCAGTTCGCAACTTTACCCACTACGCCACAAGCCGTTTTGATGATCGCTGACAAAATCCCTTGAAGAGCAGACTGTCAAAAGCTTTCTTGTTTTGCTTTGTACTGCTTACACCAAGCAGTTTTAAGAATCGCTAACAAACTCGATTTATACTGAGCTTTTGTTTTTTCGCGTGGCATTGTTTTTGTTCTAAGCCATTGAAAGCAAATGAATTTGATTACAGTTATTATATATTTGAAAAGAAGAATAAGAAAAAATGAAAATAAATGACCAGTCGCCGCTGGTTTCGAACCTGGGACCTCTCGCTCACCAGTTCGCAACTTTACCCACTACGCCACAAGCCGTTTTGATGATCGCTGACAAAATTGCTTGAAGAGCAGACTATCAAAAGCTTTCTTGCGCTTGACTTTGTTTGCTCAGACTATCAAAAGCTTTCTTGTGCTTGACTTTGTTTGCTCATATGCACCTGTTTTTTCAAAATATTTAATGACGCATATCTTCGCTGTTTATGACTCAATCGATTTGCGATTTTACCCATTGATGAGTTATAAGGATGTTCAAGTGTACAAGGAAATTTAAGGCAATTGCTTTGAAAACATCGGATTTATGGCCAAAACCGACTTTGAGGTGTATGGCAGCTATAAGATATAGTGGTCCGATCCGGCCGGCTCCGACCAATGTGCTGTCCCCTTGAATAATAAGTGTCTGTGCAAAGTTGCATCGCGATAGCTCAAAAACTGAGGGACTAGTTTGCATACATACAGACAGACAGACAGACAGACAGACAGACAGACAGACAGACAGACAGACAGACAGACAGACAGACGGACATGGCTAGATCAATTTGTTTTGTTTTTATAAGCATATTGGCAGTAACTTTTGGGGGTCTCAGACGCTTCCTTCTATGCGTTACAAACTTCAGGACAAACTTAATATACTATTTTCTTCGAAAAGAGTATAAACATATGTAGTTATTCCTTATTTTAGCTTTTTCAATGTATTTTTTTCAAAATGTTCAGCTTTAAGCATTAAAGCTACTCTCAAAATGCAAAACAAAAAAAAACGTTTCACTGTTTTTATTGAAAATAGTCATATAGACATACATAAATCATATACAATACTTTGCCAGCTACCAGCTTTATTGATTACTGAAACTCTTTGGCAGGTCTTAAAGCAAATTGTCAGATGAGCGGCATGCTGGAAAGCTATGAAATTGAATTAAATGTCGCATAATTTGTATTAATTTGTGCGTTAATTTAATATGATGTGAGTGCTGCTGCAGTTCGCATGTAGGAGAGAAACGCATATTAAAGTTGTCTGTAAATATATATATGTATATATATATATATATAAGTATATGAAGCTACGTGGCGTGTGCCAGATCCTCTCCGGGGAGGCATTGGTGTGGGCTCCGTTGCAATTTAACGCGCAATAGCCACGGATATCCGTTTAATGGCCATGAATACATAAATAATAAAAATGTATTTGTTTATTACACACCGACAGAACAGACTCTTTCACACACACACACACACACACAGACAGTAATATCCATACAGAAGTCAGCTTACATGGCTTTATGTGAATTTATTTACCTTTGCAAATAAAATATATGGGCAGTTTTTTTGAACGGAAAGCAATTTAAACAATACCCAAGAGTATTTATAATAAGCGCAATAAAAGCCAATATAAAAAACTATCTGTGCGAGCTGTGAAGAGATTGGCTTTTGTGACAGCCTAAGTGCATGTGTGTGCGTGTGTGTGTGTGTTTGTGTGTGTACATACTACCGTTTTCCGGTGGCTTGTTAAAAAATATATAATTTTATTGTATTTCAATTATTGTTTGCTGCTTGAATGGAGGAAACAATAATACAAAATCATTGTTGTATTTTAGCAGCATATTTGCATTCGAAATGAGCGCATTGAGAACGCAGCAGCCACTCTCGCAGGGCAACTCAGCACTCTGGCACTTGCGAATTGCGAGTCGAGTAAATGAAAAATGCCATTGGGCAGTTGAGAAATATAACCTCTTACATGGGACCATGGAACATCTGCATGTGCTCCAGTTACACAAAGTGCTTAATCAAGCTGAAAATAAGAGGACTTGAAAAAGAAATAAAACACACATACATGTGCATGGACATGTACATGTAGATGCTGACTAGCATGGCTCACTCATTGAGTGGGCAAAGTGAAGTGAAGTAGTTTGAAATTAAAAAGGACACCTAATCCTGTAAATGCTCTGCCGCGCGGACGCTCGCTTAAGTGAAATTCTTACGAGCTGGCAAAAGAGCATTGGGATTAGCAGGCGTCCTGCAGGACATTAGTCCAGTCAGAGGGTGTTTTCATTTGATTTGGCTGCTTCATGTCCTCATTCAAGTCACACATGTACACACATACACACATACATACGAGTATGCATCTGCATGCCAGTGTGGCTCGTTTGAATGTTTGCACATCGCAGCACACAAGAAGTGCAATTATGTGCACAAAATGGAAAATGAAGCAAGAAATTGGAACAATTGCTGCCAACGTATGTAGAAATTGAAAAAAAGATAAAGATAGTGTGAGAGAGTGGGGGGAGAAAAGGCATTACTGATTGCTGAACATGCTCGGTTTTATGACAAAAACAATTGCAATCCACATTGGAAAATTACATGCCTTATAATGTGACAATTGGCGAAACAAATAGTTAAGGATCCTAATGCACATACAGTCAGTCAAAGAAGTTCTCCCCTATTTGTTTTTCTAAGTCCAACAGGTTAAACTTTACTTTATCTTCAAATGAAATCTAGGGGCTATTGGCATATGCAGCCAATGTTTTTATAAATGAAAGTAACGATTTCTTTTATCACATGTTAAGCTGCTGATCCAACAATGTTTTTCTTTTATTCAGTGTCTGTTTATCATTTGTAATTAGTCTAATTAATAAAATGTAACGCGCCAACGAGCCGATGCGGCGTATGCGTAATATTTTTAATAGAAGCCAACCTACCAAAGTGTCGTCAGTGTCCAGCCATGGAGGGTCATCTGCTGGCCAGAGCACGTCCCTATCTGCAGCTGTTCTCGCTGTTCACTCTGCTGCCACCGCGCAGCAGCTATGAGCGAGGATCTGATCGCTGTCGCAGACAACTTTTGCTATTCGCATTCGGCTGCTATGTCTGCTGCGTCTTTCTGCTCACCGTATATGTGATTGTCATGAACATAGCTACGCTCGAATTCGAAATACGGATTTTGAAGGTCGAGGATTTCAGCAGCCAGATGGGCATGGTGCAAAAGCTCTTCTACACAATACTACTGGGCACAATCCATGTCTCTATGCTGATACACTATCGTAGACTAGGTCGCATTTATGCGGAGATAGCAGCTGTGGAGCTGGACATAGATGTTGAGTGCCAGTGCTATGGTGGCCTGCGGCTGCGTTCTAGTTTTCGAAAGCGTTTGGCAAAGATTGTCGGAGTATGGCTGGTTCTGCTCTTCACTGCGTTTCCCCGCATAACAGTTCCCGTCCTGACCAGCTACATGAGCTGGGGCAACAAGACGCTCACCGAAATAATAATGCTGATGCTGCAGCTCAAAAGTGTAGAGTATGTTTTGTTTGTAGTGCTAGTGGACGAACTGCTGCGACGCCTGCGTCGCTCGCTCATCAAACTGCGGCAGGAGCTAATCATCTGCGAGCAGCGCGTCCTCCTCCAGGCGCTGTGCGCAGCAATACGGCGCAACAAGCAACTGCTGGCTCGCATTTGGAAGCTGGTGGGCGAACTGGAGGTATACTTTATGCTGCCAATCTTGGTCTTGTTTCTGTACAACGGCCTGGCCATGCTGCACATCGTCAATTGGGTGTACATACAGGAGGTCAATCCGAACGATTGCAAATATTGCCGTTACTGTAATTATTCACATATACATATACCTGCATCTATACGTATATATATATATATATCTTTTTTGCAGGGCGCATCGGTAATTTGCTATTCCTGCTAGTGAATCTTTTATTACCGTGCTGGCTTAGCCAAAACTGCATTAACACAGTAAGCAGATACTTAGTTGGCGTATTAGTATTTCTATCTTACAAAACACAAATGCCGTTCAGTACAACAGCTTTAAACGGATTGTTCCCAATTTTCGCTGCGGTTTCGGTAAGGTTACACCGGATTTGCTCTGCCACTGTATCCGGGAATATTCTTTGCAGCTGGAGCACTTGAAGCTACGCTTCACTTGCGGCGATTTTTTCGTTATTGATCTAAAATGCTTTGGAACTGTAAGTTAAATATATATATGGCTTATAGCCATTTCGATGCCAGGTATATGTATATATGTTTCACTTTTTCTTACAGATGGTAGTCACTATAGTCAGCTTTATCACTATTTTAATACAGTTCAAGATGAACGCTTTTGTCCCAACAAGAATAGATACGAAAGCTCACTTAAAGCTCTGAGAAAGCTTACAGACTGTTAAGAGCTTGGCGCCAAATGTTGAATAAAATATATGGTTTGAATACTTACATATGAGATGATTTTATTGTAACATTTAGACCATTATTGTTTCAGTAATTGCAATCGAGCAACCTCAAAGATCAATCATCATAATAATTAACATTGAATGTTTTTGCGGTTAGTTGTACTCATAAGTGGTGTTGCGTAATTGCGACGATTGGCTTATGACTACTTACATGCTATATATTGCTTATCACCTACTGCTAAACATCTGCCTACCCATGACCCATCAGTGTTGAATTATAATTATAGCTAGTTAACATCTAATAAATATATAAAACAAATGTTTCCGTTGGATTTGTATGTACTCGTGAAATGTTCAGTTACGTACTTTTGTTTGGATTCAGATGGTTGACATATACTTTCAATAGATAATCACAGACTGAATAACTGGAATAACTTATGGAAGTTCCACATACACACAATATAAGTGTACAATATTTAACTATAGAAAAAATTTGCTATTTTAAAATACGCCAACAACGAACGTACCAACAAAGCGTATAAATAAATCTCAACCATTTGGATGTGTTAATAAATGTGTGTATGCACTTGATTAATGTACAATACAGTAAAATACAATATTGCCATTGGCAGTTCGATTTACAGTTAGTTTAAGGTAAAGCTCAATACAATGATTATAGATTATCGGTTATACAGCTATGTATGTATCCATATTGGTATAAAAGTAATATCATATCGGAAGGACACTGGTGGTCTTACACACATAAATAGTACATACAAGGTCTTATATACACATAATTGAGAATACATTTTATATATTACTTTGCCTAGCTACTTAAAACAGGTCCATGTTGTCCTTCATATAGCTTAGCAGATAATACAAATAAATAAATAGACACACTGTAGGCAGGAGATAATTCAGCAGTAGGTTAACTATTATCCCGTCCCATGCTTTCCGTTCTCGAACAGGCCTTTCTTGAAAAAAAAAGACAGCTGAACAAGAGAGGCACGCGTCAGGCCCGGACCCCCGGGTCCGTCATAAATTGGACACTGTGGTATTTTCGAGCAAACGACGAACAGTCGACGCAAGTAGAGCTCCAGCAAACGGCGACGATGTTTGGCCACCGGCTCACTGTTCGAGGCGAAGAGTTCACGTCGTGGGAAAGGCAGGGCGGAGATCTGCACAAAAGAATAGTTAATTACAAAATTAAAACGTAGTAATTATCATAAATGACTTACCTTTGCACCATAACAGTGCTTCATGCACAAGTGCAGCTCACGGAAGCGACTATAGCGACGCAGAATGTTAAGCTTGCCATCGGCCAGAGCAATACGCACCTCATACTCGTAGTGCGTCTGCTTGCCAGCTCCGCGCATTACGAAACTTGGTATGGTAATGAAATGATCGCCATCGGCTGTGAGAATAAAACGAGTCTAGTCAGTTTTGGGTGGTTACTTAGAGTGTTAGCAATTACTTACGGAACTCCCTCATGGAGGGACACGATCTTGTCATACTGGGTGAATAGATTTGCGTGGTGGACTCTTCCATGCTGGTTGGACTCATTGCACTAGAGCGCATAATAGAGCTGGCCAGCTCGTACTGCCTCTCCATACCGGCACGCTCCTCTGCACAGCACTGGGCATGAGACTCAAGATCCTGCACTGTTTGTAGCATATCCTGTTCCATTTGTATGTAGCTCCGCTGTAGATCCTGCAGAATGGCAATTTCTTCATCGAGCTGCGCCTTGTTTAAGTCCGTTTCGAGATTTTTCATAATTAACGCTTTCTGCGAGGCAATTTTGCGGCGCTGTGCATGCAGCGGACAATGGGCGCGCGTCATGCCCGTGTTCCGACCCAGTTCGCAGGAAGAACAGGAGCCCGTCTCCTCGTCGCTGGTGCGCATATTGATCCTATAATTGCTGCCAGCTCCGTTATGGACCAAGGCCTGGTTCCGACTGTCCAGGCACACTCCACTGTCGCTCATGATGGCCTGTGAGGTGGGCGCAATTGATGTGCCGCCACTGCCACTGCTACGACCAGCTGTGCAGGTGCGCGAAGCATCCTCGCTGCTGCCTGAGAAGTCATCCTTGCGTGTATCCTCGGCCTCGTCTTCTGCCTCGCACGAGCAATTGCTCAGCGGCGACTGCTGACCCTCTGTGATGGTGGGCGACGACAACATCGAGAAATCAGAGTGCGCCGTATGGAAGGTATCACAGGTTTCGTATGTGTCCGACTTCGATACATCTTCCGTATCATTTGCACTGGGCATCTGCAGTTGCATGCTCTGTTTCTTGGCTCTCATTGACTGGGACTCTAGCTCGCTGTCGGCGCGCTCCTGGCGCAAGCGTTCCAATTGGGCCTGTATTTCCAGCATGGTCTCATCCACTTTGGCTATTTTACTGGTGCTCGCGTTGAGTATGCGCTCCTTTTCGGCTATTTGCTCGTCTAGTCTGCGTATCTCCTCATTCTAGAAGGCATTTTTAAATTAATGAAGCACATTTTGAAAGTTAATAATAGAGCTTACATTTCTCCGCACAGTATTCTTGATAAACTGTGCAGCAAACATATCTAACGATGTGGAAACGTGCAGCAGCAGATCATCATTTAGGGGAGTACCCTCCTCAATTTTCACACCCATCTGTAAAGGAGCAGCAACAATTATAGATTTTTTTCTAACTGTACGTTTGATATGATGTATTCCATAATAGTCTAAGCACTAAGCAAAATATATCGGGATAAAGAGAACAAACCTCGTCAAGTTTGCCACAATCATTCAGCTCCTGCAATTCTTTCGCTACATACTCTGAGAAATCGCGTTTCTTTGAGTCGAGCTGCGTTTGAATCGCTGAAATTTGTCTACACACAATGTCGATCTAAAATGAAATAACAAACGAACGAAAAACCATAAAGAAATGAAAAATAATAATGCAAGCCACACGAAATCACATAACAAGCACATGCGAAATAATAGAATCGTAGCTTTACATGCATTCAGTTGAATCGGACAGACATACTTGAACTTTTTCGTTATTCTTTTCCCATAGTAGCATGTCCCTGCGCGCAAAAAGCTCCTGTTCCCGGCAATTTAACAACTGCATGCCATCCATTTTCGCCTCTTCCAGACGCTGCAGCTCCTCCGTTAGCTTTCGCACTTTCGTTTTGTACTGATTGTGCATCTGAACGCGCTCCTGAAAATAGCGAAACAGATGCAATTGTTTAAATAAACTGGATATGGGAACAGAAATATGCACAATACTTCTTAAGTAGTACTTCTTACTAACCACATTCAGCTGCTTCAGTGCATTTTCAATGGTGTCAAGTATTTTGCGGTTTTCATCCTGCAGCTCGGGATCATCGCGTGACATGGGATGCTGTGGAATATACTGGCGATCAGATCGCTTGTAAGGTGACGAGGTGCTGCCCGTCATGGCATCATCATCAGGGTGGGTGCTGCACGTGAGCAAACTCTCTCGCGACGAGGTTATCAACGACAGACGCGACATATCCAGCTGTGAGCGATTCAAATCTTTGCGCAGTTTCTCGGCCTCGGTGGGATTGTTGAAGCGAAAAATGTTGGTGCGCCCCAGCAGTATGATGTCGCCCTGCGAGATCTGCTTGGGCTCGTCGATGAGATGCGCATTCACCCAACACTGCGCCTGCGGACAGGGGTTTAGCGTGGCCACGCCCCCTTTTATCACAATGCTGCAGTGCTGCGGTCGAATGCCATCGCCAGTCAGCTCAATGTGCTGCGCCATCTCTGCATCCTCTGTGCCAATGCGCGTTTCGCCCTCTTTCAAGCTGTATAGCGTTACGCCAGTCGTCACATCGTTGTGTATGCCAATCAAATGCGGTATCTCTGAATCGAGCACAACGCCTACGCCAGATTTGCGCAGTCCGAGGCTCTTTTGCTCTTGCAATATGGACTGAGCCACCTTCCATTTCTCCGTCCACTCCTCCGTGAGCACTTTCTCCTGCGCCTCCTTCTTTTGCAGATCAGCCAGCACTTTGAGCGACGGCTGCAGCGAATGCTGTTAAATGAAATAAAGTCAAATATATAATATATTAAATAGCATAGTGAACTGCTTACATTATCGCTCGTTAGCATTGACTTTAGCTTGTTGATTTCCTCTCGCAGCTCGCGTATCAGCTTCACGTTTGCATCCTCATTCACCGTGGGCTTGTTGATAATGTTCTTGGCACGATTCGCATATCGCAGTGTACTCAACGTTTCGCTATAGTTGCAGTCCGCTGGCGACAGCGCCGCTATCATAATTGTCTTGCTGTTGCCTCCCAGACTGTCTTTGAGCAGCCACGTGAGTATGGAGTCGCGATAGGGAATGTATAGCACGCGCTTCGTGCCCCCATTCGGTGTGGTTGCCAGCGAAGTGGAATTGTGAACGCTGACAGCGCTCGTTTGTTCCGCCAATGCTGAGATGACGCTGCCCAACGTCACCAGAGATTTATTGATGTGGGCGCCCTCTTTTAGCCGCTGCCCGGTTGCACCCGTTGCATTGGCGCGCTCACTGCACATAAGAGTAGATAGGAATGGCATTAATTGGGTCAAGCACAAGACCATGCTAACGCACTAACGCACCTGCCAGCCAAGTCGACCAGATGTATCTTGGAGACAGTCTCGCTTGGCATGTCGTTCATGAAGACGGCCTGCACAAAGGTAATCGTGAAGATGGCATGACTGCGACTGCTCGTGTCATTCATATTGGTGCTAGCCGTGGTACGGTGCGCATTGCCTCGCGCAATACACTTCTGCAAAAGAGCAGAGTGGCATCAGTTGAGGGTTTGGTGGAAGTGGCTCATGGCTCCACACTTACCTGTATCTCCTCAAAGTCGGACACCGCATGCTGCGATAAATGCTCCACATAGGGGCCCTGGCTGCGATGTTCGCGCACGCGCAGCGCATGTCCTGTGCTCTGTGCCGCCAGCAGATCCTTCACCTGCTCGTTGTATATCTCCAGATAGCTGGCGTGCGTGCGATAGCCCGTGCCCGACTCCTCACCCACGCGCATGCGGGCGAACAGCTCCTCGCAGATGCGAGGTATCAGACCCGGATTGCTCGGCGTGCCCATCATTGTGAACGTCTTGCCCGAGCCCGTCTGTCCGTAGGCAAAGACACAGGCATTGTAGCCTGTCAACGAGCAGAGTGCATGTTAATGCCAAGTCTTATTGCCAATTGCAAAGGTAAAAGGCTGCAGCTCAAATGAGTTGCATTGCAGATTGCCAACTCAATTGTTGCATGCAATTGCAACACTTGACAAACATTACCTAATATGTACATATATACATGAGAAGTGCTGTAAACCGTGACTGATGTGCGACTGAATGGTTATGGAGGTAGTTTCTATGAGATACAATATAAATATCTACTCATATATTGGGTCATTATCGTTGGTAGGACAGGGGCAATATCAACTCTTATAGAACCTTATGCTCAATATTTAAGGCAATAGACCATGGAAAAAACGCGTAAGAACAAATGATTTCAGCAATTATTTATGTTACTAAAAACAATTGGTTCGATTAGTATTAGGAATCACTCCATCAACAAACCAGAGTGACCACAAAATCGATAATTACCTGTGGCTGTGGTTTTTGACGATAACTAATAGTTGTACTACAAGTGAATGGTCTTTGTTTGGATTCGTCAACTCGATTATATGGTTTTTATCCGATTTTGTTATATTCGTCACCAAACAAAATGTTATAGTAAACTAATAATTGCCATTAATTTAATCGGTGGCTCAACTATTACGTTCTGCGCTAAGTTTAGCTTATTTACCCCATTGTACGCAAGTTGTATCCTCTTACAAATCTCTAGATGGGAGAGGCGACCCGACCGGGCTAAAACACTTTTACTGTGATTACGGCTCAAGTGTCAGTCGACGGAGGCGACATATGAACCCACCCAGTGGGCACTCTGCACAATGTTCATAGTATATCCCATAACCTCGCCTGGCCAAGAGATTGCTTGAATAGGCTCCTGCGACGGCGTCATCTGAGACCGCACAAGTGGCGCAACAACAGGAAAACTAACAACAGTTCCAACAACAATTGCACTGCCAAGTCACTGCCTCATTTAACCAGTCAGCCACACGTACAACGACTACTCAAAGTCAGAGTCTGAGCAATCCCCACAAACCCTCTGGGCAAGTGGACATCACTTGCAGTTTTGTTATGCGCTCACATAGGGTATTGTGAATTCCTCAATAGATAAGCCATTTTGCGATGCTGTAATATACATATGCTTTGAAAGCTTTAAATGGATTGAGATACAATCAGTTTGAAACCATAGCAAAGTATATTCATTATAAATTATAATAAATCAATATACTGTCGATCTTCTCTAAGCTGACTTTGAATGAACTTTACTGCTATATAGAGCTAATTCAGCTGCACTAACATTAAATACAAAATTCTATGCAGTCTGGCCACCAAATCATATCTAATAACTTGAATTTTTCTAGAAATCGATAGTGTTTTATAGTGATCTCTAATAAGATGTCTTTATGAAGAATTCGTCTGTATATATTAATATATCTAAAATATTTACCGAACTTATTTCTGCTTCAACTGGTCTATTTTATATATATGAATGTACTTCTGATCAAATCAATACGTGCAGCTGTCATTTCAAGACTTGTATATAATATATTTATATAAAATAATAATAATAACAATTTATTTGATATATTTATAAGAAGACATGAGCACATCTTGTATCTGCCGACAAGAGTATATAATCTGCAGTGCAACTAAATATACAATTATTACTTGCAGTTCGTTTTGTTTACGTTTTTTCGCAGCACATGGTTGACTCTTGCTCATGCAACTTTTGTCATTCCCACTCGGCCAATCTTGCCCGGGTAATTTGATATTGAAAGCGTGCCAAGCATCAACTGCAAAAGCAACAGCAACAAAAGCAACAACAGTTAAAACAATAACAATGCGAGTAACAACAGTTAAGTGCAGACTAACAGCTGTTCCATTCCGCTTGGCATTTTGTGCACTTGTGGGCGAAAGTTAATTTTTTTCGGCTTTTGTTTTTGCGCTAGCAATAAAAGAAACTAGACTTCTGTTACAGTGCTTTTTGTTTTTGTAAAGTGAAAGCGCATAAAATATTACGCACTGGTGGAATCCATAGCCAGGCACGTGTTAGTCATGTCAACAATCAATCAGCACTAATACAGGGCATCAACTAGCTGATAGCGCTCAAGTAGTAGGGGAGTTGGCAGCAGGGCAAGCCGGAAATTTGCATGTTCATTGAGGCAAACGAAGCAAATCGAGCAAATGCCTATTTTTAGACACGCATTTTGTGTACACAGTGAAAATTCGGAGCAAGCTGCAGATATATCAAAGACCACAAACCAAATGTAAACAAAGCAAACGCAGGTGCCAACAAATCGACCGACAGCCAAAGTTTTTGTGCCTCTTTGTCTGGCTGCCAAAATCAAAACGCTTTTGCGTCAGCAAAGTCAGCCAAAGTCACGACCAATAGCTAAAATCGCAGCTCTGAGCAATTAGTGCTGGGCTAAATGTGTCATTTGTTAATGGCGACCCCGGCAATGACTGATGTCATCACACCGGTTGATCTTTGCCCCTGCAACTACACTGAGTAAAATACAATTTTACTGAATTAACAGAGGCGGTTTCGATTATGGTTTGGCATCTATAGCATTTCTGCATTTAAGTCTAAAGTTATTTCGAATATTCGATTTTCCACTAAAATTAAGCCAAAATAGTCCATAAAAATGCCTTTCAAGCCCCTAAAACTTCCATAACTTTGTCAAAACTGATCCGATTTTCATCCCCGATGCAGTTTTGATCAGCATCTTTATTAGATCTGCATTAAAATTTGACGTAGATTTTATATCAAAAACAAGCCAATATACCAAGTCCCTGGAAATAATTTTCTAACATCTTAAAGTTGTCAAAATTCATCCGATTGCCATTCCCAAGACAGTTTTGACCATGGTTTGGCATCTATAATAACTCTCTATTTAAATGTAAAGTGTATAAAGAAGCGCAGTCTCCGATTGACAAAGTCTTCAATAGTTCTAACAAGATCATATAGTATATGCAAAGTATTCACCTTCGTAGGCACAATCGACGACATCGTTGCCCAGATCACTGTACACCTGCTCCTGGGTCGCGAAATGCTCATCCTCAGCATCGTATGACCAGTATGAATAGTCGAAGGTGAAATCATGATGGGATTCGCGACCTGCGTCACGTATGGACTGCAATCGGGGCTTCAGCAGGCGCGTCTTCTTGCCCTCCATTTCCATAATCAGCTTCGCGTCCATATTGTTTTCACTGCAAAGAAGAGAAAGAGTAGAACAAAGCTTCAATATATGTATACGAAACACTGGCAATAGGCAATAACCTTGGCCCATTTACTCAGCTAACTGACGTCGTACAACTTGTTATTCGTTATGTTAGTTTGCCCTTTGTCCCATCGAATATCCATTTAGTTGCTAACAATTCACAGCGACCAGTCCATTAATATGTCTATTTATGTAAACGCTTTGCATGATCTGAAAATGGTGTATGACGCGAGAACTGCTAAATAATGTGCTAGTCATATATGCAGGTTTCGAAATAGTCACATGATTTCACAGGCGGCAAATTACAAATACGATTCCGGTTTGGTTTGGTTTGGTTGCAATCATTAAATGAAAACTTGAAAACTGAACAACAACCATTAAAGGAATAGCCGTTGACCAGTGTTCACATAGAACATTTACTGGCGTAACCGGTTGACTTCAGCGACACATCTTATGGGTTCATGCTACACCCACCGAAGTTGAATGTGCCAACATAATGCCACCCAATTCAAAATATTGCCACTATAACTATGACTCAGTCAATGGCCCCGCAGCATTTGCCTATTTAACAAGTATACTATACCCTTGCCAAAGGCTATTGCTATTTTACAACACACTATGTTACGCATTAAAAAATATTCTTTTTGTTTCATAAATATGTTTTTCTATGTACAAACAAATCTCTTTTTTTATGAGATAATATTACTCAGAATAAAAAGCTCTGGAATTTATATTTACTTACTTCGTAAGTTTAGAAAATATATTAAGGAATATTAACTTTAGTGCATTTAATGCAATCAAAACAATCGGAAACAAAACTCTTTACCAAATACACTAGCTCAAAACGTAATAATCTTCGGCATCTCAGTTACTGTTTCTTTACTTTATATCTTATACGCTTAACCAACAATACTAGTCAAAAACTTAAATATTTTTTCGTTTATCGATAATGCGATAGAAATTTTAGTTACCCTCTGCCTGCCAGAGTATTTAATCTTCGGCATCTCAGTTACTGTTTCTTTACTTTATATCTTATACGCTTAACCAACAATACTAGTCAAAAACTTAGATATTTTTTCGTTTATCGATAATCCGATAGAAATTTTAGTTACCCTCTGCCAGCCAGAGTATTTAATCTTCGGCATCTCAGTTACTGTTTCTATACTTTATATCTTATACGCTTAACCAACAATACTAGTCAAAAACTTAAATATATATTTTCGTTTATCGATAATCCGATAGCAATTTAAGTTACTGTCTGCCTGCCAGAGTATTTAATCTTCGGCATCGCAGTTACTTTTTCTTTACTTTATATCTTATATATGTTGTTTTTATACTCTGATACCGAAGGTACTCATAGTATATTGGTTTTGTCGAATGTCCGTCAGGCCGTCCGTCTGTCCGTCTGTCCGTCTGTCCGTCTGTCTGTCTGGATGAACGCGCGTATTTCCGAAACGATATTAGATAGACTCTTGAAATCTTTTGCGTTATGATTATAGCTATCTGCTTCAGATCAAGTTTATTCCAAATTTATGCCACGCCCACTGGGAGGCTGGCAAATCGATAACATGTCGATACACCTCAAATCACAAATCGATTAAACGTGAATAACTCCCACAATTTTGAAGCTAGAGTAATCAAATTTGGTAGGTATATTGCTGGTGACCTCCCGAAAAAATTGGATCCTAGGTTAATCGGCCACGCCCATTATTACGCCCACCAGCCCCCCTCCAAAATTAATTTGAAATGCTTATATCTCCCGCAGTTTTAGAGCTAAAGTCACCATATTTGGAATATATATTACTGGTGACGTCCTCTACAGATTACAGAAACAAAATTTTGACCACGCCCACTCCCGCCCCCGTAATCGCGAAAATCGATATACATGAATGCACAATTCGATAACACGTGTATATTTCCCGCAATTTTGAAGCTAGAGTCCCCAAATTTGGAATTTAGACTAGGGCTGACCAGCCCAAAAGATTGCGTCCTGGATTTTCCGGCCACGCCCACTAGAACGCCCCCCAGCCACCCCGCCCCCACGAAACACGGAAGCCTATATCTCGCACAGTTTAAGAGCTAGGGCCACCAAAATTGGAGGATAGACTTATTGTCAGCCCCCCTAAAGATCGGCAAAAAATTTTGGGGCCCCGCCCCCTCCCGCCCCCAAAAATCGCGAAAATGTATATCTTCCACAGTTTTAGAGCTAGAGTCACCAAAATTGGAGGATAGACTTATTGTCAGCCCCCCTAAAGATCGGCAAAAAATTTTGGGGCCCCGCCCCCTCCCGCCCCCAAAAATCGCGAAAATTTATATCTTCCACAGTTTCAGAGCTAGAGTCATTAAACTTGGAAGATAGAATTCTGGTCAGCCCCTCTAAATATCGGTAAAAAAAAATTTGGGGCCACGCCCCCTCCCGCCCCCAAAAATCGCGAAAATGTATATCTTCCACAGTTTTAGAGCTAGAGTCACCAAAATTGGAGGATAGACTTATTGTCAGCCCCCCTAAAGATCGGCAAAAAATTTTGGGGCCCCGCCCCCTCCCGCCCCCAAAAATAGCGAAAATTTATATCTTCCACAGTTTCAGAGCTAGAGTCATTAAACTTGGAAGATAGAATTCTGGTCAGCCCCTCTAAATATCGGTAAAAAAAAATTTGGGGCCACGCCCCCTCCCGCCCCCAAAAATCGCGAAAATGTATATCTTCCACAGTTTTAGAGCTAGAGTCACCAAAATTGGAGGATAGACTTCTGGTCACCCCCTCTTAAGATCGACCATGCCCCTCCCGTTCCCAAAAACTTGGAATGCCGATTTCGGGTCACCCAAACACCAGCAAAAATTTTCTGTTCACTTGCTTTCAGCTGTTCTTAAAATGGTATCAGAGTATTACGCAGTCGGCTCCGCCCGACTGCAACGTTCTCACTTGTTTTATCTGCATGCGTCTTGTCCCCATTTGAAGCAACAATTTTAGGTCGTTCCTCTTTTCTTATGGGCTCAATGCTTATTGTTCATTGCTCATGTTGGTGGCATGTTTGCGCTCCACTTTCAGCTGCAGGCATTTGAGTGGTGAGTGGTTCTCTTCGCATTTGCTGTCGAGTGGTTTTAATTTTTTAATCTGCCGGTTTGTTGTCGAGCGCTTTGAGTCAGTTTTATTGCGCATTCCCCTGCGCTTTATCTGAATCTGTGGCACTGATTTGTTCCTCAATTCCGCACAAACACAAACGCAAATTCAAACACAACAAACAAAAACAAATGTTGCACTGCCGTCGATTATGACCGCATTTCTGACTCATACAATAACAAAAACAAATGAATAAATCGCTTACAAACTTCATAATGAATATGGAAGTTGTTTGATTTGCACTTGCGTGCGAAATATATTCATAATTCCATGCATAATACCTTTTAAAATGCCTTAGTGTGTGAGTGTGTGTGTGGGTGTGTCTGAGTCTAAAAGCCTAACGAAATTTTCATACAATATAGCAGATGTATATATGTATGTACATATGTGTACATACTTATACACTTGCATGGGTATTTAATAGTAATTATATTAGGTTTGTTGTTTGCTCGAGAGACGCACTCATCCATGACTACAGTGAGCGAAATTAATGGAGTCACATACAAACTCTAAGCTATTATTTGCATATTTTATTTAATACATTACAAATAAACTATTACTTATACATTCTACGTGTCTATTTGTATATTTATGTTTGGGTTATCAACGACAGACCTTGATAACAAATCTTAGATTGCACATTTGTGTATTGAATTCTTTTTTAAGAACAAAATCAAAAAAGAAAGTTGAGCAAATACTACACAAATTATTAGTTTTCTTATTGTCTCATGATTGCTTTTAGAAAATTACTGTTTTATAAATAAGCCAAGTTCCAGATTAGACAGTTAATGTTATCGTCAGCTTTTCAAGTCATATATAATTTACACATAAATTTTTTTGTTTTAAAAAATTGAGCCGTCATCTACATGTGTATATATCTATACTGTCCAGATATTGAATGTATTTGTATAGACTTTCTTGATAAGATAAATACAATACGCAAGAAATGAAGATAATTTGTATTGTTTTTTATTATGCCAGGATTTTTAGTTCCTGTTCCGTAAATTACCAATTGCGTGCTATTTTTCTCGGTGTACATGGAAATATGTGCTAAAATTGTGTTTTCACGCTGAGGAAAACAACTAATATGCATATTATGCAAATATGTGTGTACAAAATAAATTTGTTATTTCACTACATTGGTAACTGCTCTACAAAGAGCAGATGACGTCATACAGAGCTACATACATATGTACATATGTATCTACCTATAATTAGATATTTTGCATGCACAATTAAAGCACAATGAAAGTCATTAAAAAAAACCAACTCATTCGTATATGACTTCTTTATTCATTGTTTTTTCATTCTTTATACTGCTTTAATCGAACAAAGTGTGTGAGATGAATGACATCATTACGGTTTCATCTTCTGCTTTGTTGCCAAAATCTACAGCGCTTTTGTTTGTTTGATGTACGTTTAAACCAAGTAACTGTGCCAACAGCAACGAACGCGCCAAGATAGACAAGATAAAAAGAGCGGCTCCAAAACAAAATTTATTTTTAATGCGGTTTTAAGTAGCCGTTGGGCAAGTTTAGGCCAACGTACTTGGCCAGCTTGCTTCATAATTTGCTGGCCAAAAACAAACACAAGAATAAGAAAAATATATACATTTTGGCAACGTCAGCAGCGCCAATGTTTTTACTGCTTTTCATTGTTGTTTTTGTGCGGGGTTTTACAAAAGGGCAGCACTATAAATTTGGTATGCGCAACAGGCGAATCGAGGGGCGTTCACGTACTTATGTACATATGTGAATTTATCAATTCTTACTCGAATTCTAATTCGAAATTTCAATTTCAATGCGAATGCACTGCTTGGCGCACCACTTACCGTGAGTTAAAGGGGCGAACCCTGACGGCAACCTTGAGCGACGACATTTCGGTGGTTGTTTGTTGTTCTTGTTGTATGTGTTGGTATTGTTGCTGCTACTCCTTTTCTATGCACAGTTATGCGAAGTGTGTGGGTGCGAGGAGGAGAGCGACGGCAATGTACAGTACGTCCGTCCGCTTGGGCATTCGCACCAATTGCAACAGCCACGTAATTTTGGTTGTTTTCACGTTCACCACTCGAATGTTTGCAGTGTATTTTGTTACGATATTTCGCGTTTTCTTATTTTGGCCCCTTCTATGTACATATGTATTTCCACTTTATCGTTATTTCTGTTGTTGTTGTTGTTGTTTGCCTTGTTAGCTTGTTTTTGTTTTCGTTGTCTTGCGCAGCTCTTCATCGTGAGCCCCACAGCGGACAACAAGCACAGCGCTAAATTATTATAATAATGGTGCACAATTTGATTCACTTGCACCTTTCATTGTTTACAGCAGCAGCACAAGTCCTACATGTGTGCGTACTCTGGGTTAATTGGTGTCAATTTTAATAATAATTTCGATTATTAAATTGCGTATGGATATCGAGATGGAAGCACTGAAGAAAACATCACATAATTAACACACCCGCGCAAGCATATGTACGGAAAATTTTGTTTAAGATTTTGTTCTAATTTAACGTGTATTTGTGCGCGTCTCGATATTGTTGCTTAAGGCGTCTTCTTCTTACTGCAGAAAAGTTATAGTGTTGCACATTATTAGAGCTGACAACAGCAACTGTTATACTCAATATGGTCATGTTAAGCATGGATTACTGCTAGTATGGAAAAACAGAAAAATACTGCAATACAATTGGATATGCATTTATTTCAGTTAGGTGCTGTCTTGCAATAAATTCAACGCCACAGTTGAACTATTTAAAAACATAATATTCTTTAACAATGTTGTGATTATAAACTGGCTTCTATTAATATTACGCCCATATATGCTCTTTTGAGAAATTAAACACAGCAACTATATATCAGCACGTCATTGTCCACTGTCCAGTGACCATAAGGTTCCAATTAAATAAATAAATGAGAAGTATTTTCAAAAGAAACCGAATGTATATTTTATTTTTAATCTGATTATTACTTGCTTTGAGTTGTTAGCATAATTGATAACTGTTTCGTTAAATCAGAAACTAACATTAACGCAAAACGAGTAATGTTAGCGCAAAAATGCGCACCGTAACAGATTAGTGACACTGCTTGTGACTATTCGCACTGCTTTATAGTTCACAAATAATTGATAACAGTTTCGTTAAGTAAAAAACTAACATTAACGCAAAACGAGTAATGTTAGCGCAAAAATGCGCACCGTAACAGATTAGTGACACTGCTTGTGACAATTCGCACTGCTTTATAGTTCACAAATTGGTTTTAGTTCCATTTTTTGCCACAAGCCTAAATGTCGCTTGCATACTAAACATTTCTATTTTTTTTGGTGAACAACTAAAGACGCATTTCCTAGTCATTACTTAATTGTTAATTGTTTCCGGCTAATGTTACTTAGAAAAGCCAATAAATATCTTAAGCAGTATTTGCAACCAGAAAATCAAACATACTTTAAATGCCTCGCTGACTAAGCATTTGGCCATAGAAAAGCAAGTTTCCAGTTAAATTCTGTTTGCAATGAAAAAAGTGCATTGCAAATTTAGAAAATTATGCGTACTTAGATACTTATGGGTACATAAATTGTTTTTCTGTTAGTTATCAGGCTGTACGTTGACCGCACACACACACATAAGCACACACACACACACAGTTATTGTATTTGCAAGTGGATTTCATGGTGTGTGACAAAAGGCCGGAAATTTTCAATTCTGTCGCATGCGTAGATCATACAGAAAAAAAGCTCTGAGCAAGTATACTAAACTAGAAAATACCCTAAATATTTATTTTACGAGTTAGTCTACTCTAAATTAAAAAATAAATAATAAGAGCTGTCGATATAGGTAAATTCATTTAAAAAGCTTGATAAAGTACTAGATAAACTACAAAGAAATAATGTTTAAAAATGAAAAATTTAAAAAGTTACAGTTACATTACAGCTAAATTTGAACATTACAAAAATATAATTGCCCAACAGATAAAAATTATTATTTTTATACTCTTTTCGAAGAAAATAGTATATTAAGTTTGTCCTGAAGTTTGTAACGCATAGAAGGAAGCGTCGGAGACCCCCAAAAGTTACTGCCAGTATGCTTAGAATGACAATACAAATTGATCTAGCCATGTCCGTCTGTCTGTCTGTCTGTCTGTCTGTCTGTCTGTCTGTCTGTCTGTCTGTCTGTCTGTCTGTCTGTCTGTCTGTCTGTCTGTATGTATGCAAACTAGTCCCTCAGTTTTTGAGCTATCGCGATAAAACTTTGCACAGACACTTATTATTCCAGGGGACAGCACATTGGTCGGAGCCGGCCGGATCGGACCACTATATCTTATAGCTGCCATACAACTCGAAGTCGGTTTTGGCCATATATCCCATGTTTTTTAATCTATCGCGATGAAACTTTGCACAGTTACTTATTATTTAAAGAGACATCACATTAGTTGGAGCCGGCCGGATCGGATCACTATATCTTATAGCTGCTATACAACTGGCAATGAATTAAATATTCTTAGAACAAAAAAAAATAAATGTTTCGCGAAAAAACGATTTTGTACAGCTTATGAAATTTCAGTGGTGCAGTTGGCAGAGTGAAAATTGGCTATTGGTTCGAAAAGAGTATAAAATCTTCGGCACGCCGAAGATAATGCTTCCCGACTTGTTATAATTTCTTTGCTATCACTTGGAAATAATAGAGCGTTTTAAAAAGAGATGTAGAATCGAGGAACATGAGCAATAATTATTTAATTATTCATTATTTAATTATTTCACAACTCACTAGACAATTATCATTAAGAATTTCAGCAATAATTCTAATTTGCGAGCTGAAATCAGAAACCGAACCAATTAAAAACTTTAATATACCCTTTCAGCCATTTTATGCGTGCGGGGTACAAAAAAGCAACAACAACACCAACATTGTGTAAAGTGTGTAAAACGGTGAGAAAAACAACACCGTTGAAACCGGCTCCGTTTGCATTTCATCAACAATAAACAACAACAACAACAACAACATGGAGTAAAGAAGCGGCTTTGTCAGCCTGCATTTGTCACTCAGTCAGTTTGTCAAACTCCGATTTAAAGCTGGTGCAGTTTTTGCTTTCAGTTTTCAGTTTTCAGTTGCATCTCAAACTGCGATCACAGCAGTCGAGCCACGATTTCAGCCAAGTGAGTAACGTTTAGAGATCGGAGTGGTTTCTGTGCTGATGTCCCCAGATCCAGATTAAGACTGAGCTGACTTTCTAAATGCTAATGCCACTGGCATTTCGGTCTGATCAGCTGTTCAATTCGACTCGTATTTATAAGGCTTGCACGTCAGCAAAGTCGATTTACCAATTTAACTTCCTGCCTACGTAGACTCAATTATTTAAATATAAATCTAAATGCCATGCGTTGCATATAAATCAAGATGGGTATTTAGTGGCAAATTACTATAAATTGTAAATTGTGTGTTGAAGTTACTTATTGTAATATTCCGATTTGATTAGAAAAGTGATTTTAATTTCATGTTTTTATAAATCAGCTGGCATTCATTTGAATCTGAGCAATTTTGTTTAATTTGACGCTAACGAAATAGCGGAATAAAAACAAAATGGAAATAAGAGAATTAATGAAAACTTTTCCATAGGCTACAGCAGTTCTAATGCTTTTTATTCAATTTCTCCAATGTTAAATCAGTTTATAGTATGAAAGTGTACAGAAATCTTAAGTAAACGTTTAATACACATCTTCGATATGGGATTGTAGATGTTGCTGATTTGCAAATTTATAAATAAATTTGTTTAAATGCCATAACAAACTATAATATGTATATAGTATAGTTTCGACTACATTCAGCAAACGTTTATTAAACTATAGAAATCTTGCACTAATCAAACTTAATTTAAGTATTAGTCTAAAATAAAAGAGCTTAGTAGCTTATGAACACAATTTTTTATCAATCATATAGAGGATAGCTGCATAATATTATCTGAGCCAGAAGCCAGAATTACCATTTTGTATTTTTTCCTTAAATTAGCTTAAAAACTGAGAATTATATATTATGAATATATGTGTTACATATTTCGTGGAACGAAGCATGAGCTCAGCTAAAACTGAAACTGTAGAGGAGATAAATTGCTCAGACAGCTAAAGATTTAATGATTGTTTACTAACTGTTTGGATATTTACAAAAACACATATACAGATATGGATACACATATAAGGTGCATATTTGTTTTGTTTTAAGTGTGTGAATTTGCATTTAGGGTGTGTGTCTTTTGATACTTGTGATGATCACTGAGGGTGAGATCAAGAGACTGACTGTTTATATCGACTGTTCCATAATAACTTTTAGTTTCAATCAGCTGAATCCGAATGCGGCCTGGCCATGGATAGTGATTAGCACTTCCCCGACGTGTCGGACTGTCGGACCTTAATAGGCTTTAGGGAAGTACTTACTTGACTTGCACTGTTACGTTCGCACATCGAGTCATCTACTCAGCGAGTGCAAATTAACGCATCTAACTGAATACATACAGCTACAAATGGAGCACTCTTGATCTTACAATGAGCAGCTAATCAAACTGCCACTCGAACGTCACGGATGCGCCCAATTTAAGGCCACTCCAAGCACGCAAATCTCTCTCTCTCACTCTCTGTCTCTGTACGCCTGGCACAACAAGCGCTAAGCGACCAATTGCTCAAATTGCGTATACGTATTTAGTTGTTGTGGTTCTCCAGACTCGTATATGCCACACGCATACCAAGCAGGCCAAAGAAATCGGACAGCGTCGACGACAGATCGCTTGATTAGTCAGACAACGGCCAACGAGCTATCGATACGATCTGCCTGGTCGGGCTTTATACTTACATATATGTTTATATAGTCTCTGAGCACAGCGATATTCGCTCAGTTGTCGCTCATCAGTCGCGCTCACAGTTTGAAATTCCAGTCGCTACGCATTAGCTTTAGGCCAAAGAAGCGAAACTTAGTTTGAAAAGCAACTGTTCTGTAAGTGTAATCAACAACAAATATTAAAAGCTAGACTTGAGACTGTCGTATACATAAATAAACAAAAATAAAGATGCATATGTTTATTTACATCAGCTACGTTTTTGGACTTATGTGTTTGTGAAATTATCATAGCCAGACTTTAGACCTATCCATAGCTAAATCACAGTTTAATGTCAAGTGCTTAAGAAATCTCAATATCTATGTGCATCGCTTACAATTTTTGAGATGTGAATGTGAATATGTCAAAAGTCATTAGAGTCGTTTTCTATACTTTTAAAATGACAACATCAGCGCTAAAATTCTGACTATCCAGCATTTAAAAATTTAAGCACAATGTCAGTATTCACATTTGCATAAAGTTTGCAAGTGTCCAAAATATTTATATTTTACAACAGTAAAGTAACTTCGTATAGTTTATCTTAAATTTCTATACTGTAGAATCAAATTGTAATTGCACACTTTATTAACTTTTATAATACTTAACACTTAGCGTGCTAAAACCACTTAAAACACTTAAAACCAAAACATTATTAAATTTTCATACAAACTTGCAATTATCAGATTAGCTTTAGCTTATTTTTAGCTTTATTGCACAGTTAAGAAACTTCAGTCTATTAAAGTTTTTCGTTTTGTAATTTCAAGATATTTAAAGATTTTAATTGCACTTTTTGGACAGTCTTATAGCTTTTATAATACATACACCATTTAAGGTTAAGTTTCCAAGAAGCTAAAGATTTTTGCTTGAGCATTCGAAAGATACTTGTCTGTTTTCCCACAGCTTCAACTCATTGTTAACTGAATTGCACAGTTTCGGTGCCATAGTTCGTTTTGAAGTCAAGGTCGATCTTTCGCTTGAAGCGCACAGATTGAACCGGTTTAGCTTGGCTTTAACTTTATTTTGATTTAGCCAAAGCTTTTGGCCAGTCCCAAAGTAGTTGCAAAGCAATTAGCGAGCTAAGCACAACATTTGCATGCGACTTGCTGCTCACATAATAACAAATACAAAATTATAATCGCGACTTGTGTTTAATAACTTACAGCTGCGTTCTCCCTCCCCTAAAAGACACAATGATGATGAATTCTGTGCTGCTTTTGATTGGCGTCACGCTACTCTGTTTTGCCACGGCCACTGATGTCAGGCCATGCCCGAAATGTAAGGAAGACAACTCGATAGTTCCTAATCCTAATGCTCCCTAACTACAAGCTCTTATTCTTAGCTAAAGCACGTGCCCTGACTGCCGAAGAAGTGACCATATCCAACTGTCCCAAGAACAAGTGCATACTGAAGCGCAACACGGAGGCCAGCATCACGATGAAGCTGAAGCCGGAGCGCGACTTCGCTGACCTCACATCGGATATACAGGGCATCATATTGGATGTGCCGCTGCCGTTTCCCGGCTACTATGGCACCAGCGCCTGTCCGCACATCTATGATGCGTCCGGCGAGAAGAAGGTGGGCTGTCCGCTGAAGGCGGGCGAGACGTACATCTATAAGAACAGCTTTAAGATATTGCCCGTCTATCCGACTGTCAGTCTGGAGATACACTGGGGACTGGGCGATAAGCAGGGCGATGCTGCCTGCTTCCAGATACCCGCCAAGATCAAGGCTTAGACGATCAATGTGTCAATTGCATTGCATTTGTAAGCTTATAACTTTTATTTGTTATCTTTAAAACGTATGTTATGCGTAGGTTATAGTAACGATCGGTTAAGTACAATTTATTTTTGATTACGAATTTAATGTTAATGTTAAATTTGAATTTGAATTTGAATTTGAACTACACAATATTGCGGCATCCAGCCAATGTCGCAATATTGGGCTTTCAAATGAGCGAACATAAAAGTAATGTTATTTGCACGATAATAATAATAACAATAATGAAAGTGATCATAAAAGAATAAGTTAGTGTGTGTATGTTTTTTTCTTTTCATTTTCATTTTCATTTACATTTAATTTTTGCTTTATAAATACAATAGATATTGCTTGCCGGCCGACGTGGCGTATGCGCAATTCGCGTGCAGATCAACGAGCGGTGATCTTTTAATTTGAATTGTCTTTAAAATTTGTAATTGGTGCGCAGCATGCAATGAGAAAAAATGAGTGCAGTTCACTCGAATGATGGAATAAATATCGTTTAATTGTTATTTGTTTTGCTTATCTTGCATCATTTCATTTTCTTTTTGCGTGTGTTTTTGTGTGCGTGTGTGTCTATGTGTGTGCCTGTGTATAAGGTTTGCCCTTAATGGGTCAAAGTTCACTTCTTGAGCTCAAGGAAATCGTCAATTGGCAGCTGCTCCCGCTCCCGCTCCAGCTGCTCCTGTCCTCCTTGCCGCTGCTCTGCCTCAACCATCGCCTGTTGCAACTTACGCCAGCTCTCGGCTGCATCGCTGGCATCCAACTGGCGCCGCATCTGCCTCAGCTGATAGCGATGCTGGCGGAGCAGCTGCGTCCATTTGGCATCATTCACATCACGATTGCGTTCCGGCGCCGTCGCATCGCCATTTTGGGCCAACAGGTCGGATGAAGTCAAAGGCAAGTTGTAGTTTTTATTGGCGTTGCTGTTCTCCTCGTTGTCAATGGAATTCGCATTGTTGTTGAACAGCTGCTCAGCTAGGTTGTGGTCAAAGGTTGTAGGCTATTGTAAGACATAAAAAATATACATTTCGTCTATGAGAAACACGCAGCTCAAAACTTACTACAACTGAATTATATGCTCTATTTGATAAAAGTAATTAAGTATTTTACTCGTCTTTCGGGCTGGCAAATATACTATAAATTTAATCGGGAGTTCCTAGCATGAAAGCAACAAGATATTCTGAAACTTGGCATAGAACTAATTCATAGCTACTTATCTTCTTTAAATACTAGATATGCCTTCTAGTCCAATAACTTTGCTCAAAAGTGTCCTCGATGTTATTTTTACATTTGAAGCTTATGCACTTTAGGAAATTTAATTGTTTGGAAAATATTCTTTCTCAATTCGGAAACATAATGGAAAAACTTTAACTGGCCATATACAAACCTATGTTTGGGAATTCGGTAAGCTTCGCCAAATGTCATTTGGATAATAGAAGCATAGTAATATAAAGTATAAAGAGCTCTGAACCTTTGGTACACTTTAAGTTTGCTATAGAAGCCGCTATGTTTAGTCACCCCATCACAAATGTAAAAATAAAAATATTTTTCCAGGAAATGGGCTACGGAAGAAAGGTCAACAAGTTCATGTCTCATAGGGTACAATCATTAAATGAGCTGGTTTTCTTTGGCAGTATAATTTATAGTATTGTATAAGGAATATGATGTTAGGGGAATGAGTAAAAATTAGCCTGGGTCTGCGAAGGGTAGGTCTAGAGGCTGAAATCGCTTAAGACGTCTTGTAGTTTGAGTGTTGTTCCGCAGATTTATGCCCAGGCTATTAGTCTGGTCTGACAACCTATCCATGGCAAACAGGTGTATCAAAACAGTCAATAAAAACGGTGTTAATATTCCTATATACCTATATATATATATATATGTAGTGAAAGCTCAAATCGCGCAATTTCATCACAATGGCTTAGACCATTTTATATACATATGTATTTACATAGATATATAATCTGGATAAGATTAGTTCGATAAGCGCACTGCAATTGTTGAGCTTTATGATGTCAACTCACCTGCTTAGCTGCAATTGTTGCCCTGTTGCCCGAACGCTTGCCATGTGCTATGCAATAGATACAGATACAGATACAGATAGCGCAAGTCAGTTAATTGACCTTTAGGAAATAATTTTTGAACTTACCACCCCAACACGAGTGTCCATATTCCAAGCAGGAGCCTGCAAGTGAATATAAAATTATGTTAACCAAATAAATCATCATCAGCAGTGAAGAGTTAAGCTCTGCATGTGAATTTATGGGCAACTTTTCAGTTGCCCGCTGAGCTTCACCGATCACAGAAGCCTCCAAAGGCCAAGGAGAAGGAGACGGAGCAGGGCAGCTGCCTTAAAAAGTTATGGGTAGTCAAGAAGCTGATGTGGATGATGCTGTGCAGGGTTATGGTTAGTGTTGCTGGTAACTGGTTTCTGGTTGCTGGTTGCTTGTTACGCTGCTGTTATATTGTGTCGCGACCTATGATAAATATAGTCCATTACGAGGGCAGGTAATAAGCGTGCACCTGAGTAATGTGTTGAAAGCAGCTCTCAGCTCTCAGCTGGCAAAGAGTGCGTGCTTAACACGAAGTAGCTAAAGCTGCTGGATTGGAGGTTGGGGGCCATTATGCGATGTCCTTGGCGCTGCATTTGATTGTGTGTGGCCAAAAACTAATCGCACAAATGGATGGCCAAGCACAAAAGACTCCTGCCTGGCTCACATGTCACACAATGAGGCGTCAAAAAGTCAACAGCAGTGCAGAGCAGCTGCTACAAGCTCGGACAAGTTTACGCAACATCAACAGGAATAGCAGCATCTCCTGGCAACAAAAGCCACATGCCTCATGACGCACATGTGTGCTGCACTCACTCGTATGTCCTTTTGCATAAGCCATTACATTGGCCGGGGCGGCGTGGCCCATTGATAAAAATAATACACGTTCAGCCCACTGTCATGTAAAACGGATGACTCTATCACGCCCTGCTCAGCTGTTGCTGCCGTATGTGAAACGTGTAATCATTAGTCAATTACTTAAACCATGGATTAATTGTTGCCGGCCGCGTACTTTGTTGACAGGCCAGGCCATCAGAGATAGCCCATGTCTGGCTATCATCGAAGGGCTGTCATTAAAATCGAGAGGGACATCGAGACAGAGAGAGAGAGAGGACTTCTCCTAAGCACCTAATTAACGTGGCCGGCCATCCACTTTAATGACTCAACTCGTAGCGTTGGCGTTGACCCTTTCAAGTGCCGCGTAATTTCTGTTTTCTGTTTTTTTTTTAATAGCTCGACAAAAGTCGCCATTTGGCCATAAAGCTATTTTTAATTGTCCATTCTCAAAAAAATAAAAAGATTCTCGAAATAAATGTGCACATTTATCATTTTTGCTGGGGGAATCCCAGCATTTCTTTAATAAGGCATTTAAAAAAAGACCAGTCTCGGTTGTTATTACTTATAGTAAGATGCCACATAAGATAAAATGTTTGAAATTCAAAAGTTATGGGCACTACGCATTAAATTAGTCTATTTTTCATAGTCTTTTTCATAGTTTCTGCAATAAATGCCATCAACTTGGCAAACATTGTTTATAGGGAGAAAACTTTTGACCAACAAATAGTTGTATAATGAAACCAAACCGACTAGCAGACATTAAGATGCTATGTATTTTGCTATAAATCAAACGATAATGACTTAATTCTTTACTCTTTGAATTATTTAAAAGTTTGTGAAATTTGATCTGTTTCAAATCAGTCTGATGAAATCAATTATTATGCCTGCAGCATTATCTTCTTTCCCCCTAACTGGTTGATCTAAATAATCTAACTACGAAAAGCTTTTAGCCTCAGATTGACGCTGCCAGCATTATCTTCTCCGTGATTAACGTTTTTTCACATTATCAACACGTTATTGCAAAGCCGTTAACATATTTCAACCTGAACCTAGCCCAACCCGACGATCCCCTATCGGATATTCGCATCAAAGGCAACTGCCGCCACAACGGCTGCAATCCCAACCCAAAACCAATCCCAATCCCTTTTGTGCCTATCACCATCAGCGCCTCCATTGTGTGGTAGCCGGTAAGGATAAGCACAACCCAACAAGCCGAACTAAGCCACAACTACCACCCACAAGTGCAGTTTGGTAACAATTTGACGCCTGCAGGCGGCACAGCTTGAGTCGTTCACACGTTTTTGTTTTCGCTGTGTCACCTGGAAATTCTACTGTTGTTGTTGTTGCTGTTGCTGTTGTTGCTTTTTGGCACGCAGTTTGGATTAATTTACGACTGCAATTAAAATCGTTGGGGCATTTGCAGGTATTTGGTATTTGCTTGTCGTAGCTGGGCTGACAACCGACGCAGGTGACGAGCAACAAATATCGAGGGGCGGCTGAAACTAACAAGGCGTGGCGTGAACAATATTCGTTCAAAGAGCAACAGGAAAATGTGCATAAAATAGATAATGCGCATTACAATTTCAAAATAACAATATGTGTGTTAATAAGGTAGTTGCTATTTTTATTGCCCTGTTGATACGGATACAACTAATATTGAGATATGGTGGGAAATTCTAAGAAGGATTTGCAGTGACGCATTATCAGCAACAAACGACAACGATACGATAATTGAAATATTCTCTTTTGCAGTCAATGATAATATTCTAAAGCATACTTCTCGGCTCGGCTGCTTGTGAAAATTGTTGCTAAAATTATAAGTTTGTTTTTAGGGTCTACAAATTGAGCTCAACTATATGAGCGCTTAAGCGGGCATTTTAAATTAAAGAATTCATTAATAAACTGTTGCACACAATTATTGTGTTTTTAACTTAAATAAAAATTTGTATCTTCAGTGTACATTTTCAAGATAACTTAGGAATCTTAAATATAGTATAGTACTAAATATAGTAGTTTAGCTTCTTATCATTATTTTTCCCTATTAAGATATTTAAATAAAAATAATGAAAATTTAAATTACATAATATATGGCGAAATATAATAATAAATTATTATTAGGCTACAATTAAACGAGGCTTAAGCAAAAATGTTTATATTGCTTTTTTTTGCATTTTGAAGTAATAAAATTACACAATTATTTAATTAAAATTATAAAATATGTTTTTTTTATTTTTTTAAAAACCGTTATTTAGGATTATGAAAACCCATACAAATTAACTCTTGTACCTTAAGGCAAGTATTTTATATTTTGCAAGGGGAATATTTATATCTTATATAAGCAAAACTAATTGTTTACCTGTCACCAACGTGAAGAGCACCAGAAATACCAAAATACTCCAACTAAATTTGATGTACCACATTTTAAAAACAATTTCTCTTCTTTTTTTTCGAAATCAAAGTATGCACAATTTCGACTGTCAAAAGTAATTGCTTTGATTTGGTAACGCGGTCAAACTTTGAAGTTCACTTTAAATGCACTTGCCACCAACTTTGTGCAACAGTTTAGCTGCTGTGCTGATGCCGAGTATCTGAAATGCCTGTGCTCAAAACACTTTTGGAATTGCTACCAAAATGCGCTAGACTGGCGGCTTTTATAGCTCGAACGGTCTGCCGCAATTTACCGCTAGAACGCCAAAGATAACGGACGACAGCCAATGCGAGCGCAATAGCCGAAGCCGGACGGGCGAACGAAGAACGATGCACGACGAACTGAATGCCGCCAATGAGCGTAGAGAGAGAGAGAGAGAGGGTCAGCAACAGGCTGACGTGTATGAATGGGGAAGACGACAACAACAACAACAACAGAGTGGGGTGGAGCGCCCCCTTTTTTTTGCCCAAGTCTTACTTGTTGCAATTTTGAGCTCGCTAAGCATTTAATTAGACGTGAAAAAAGCCGCGTGGGCCGCAGATAAAAACGCAGTTTTTCTTTTATACGCTTTGAAGAACGCAATATGAACAATTGTTTATTGTTTGTGTGCGCTGTTGTTGTATGTGTTTAGCTACCAAATACAACATTCCATCAATCATTTAGTTTTGAACGCAACCGCAACCGGTTAACTGCATAGTGTTTGAAGTGTTTTGTTTCCAGTGTCATGGCCCTGTATTTCGATTTGCTTCAGTCTGTATATTGTTGTGTCTTGTTGCCTTTGGATCGGCTTTGCATTACTCCAGTTTGGCCAGGATGTCGCTCTCGCGGAACAGCACATATTCGCGCTTGTCATCCATGTCAACCTTGGTGCCGCCGTATTTGGGCAACAGTACGCGGTCACCCTCCTTGACAGCCACCGGCAAGTGTCCAGAGCCAACCGGATTGCGGGCACCGGGGCCAACAGCGACGACAACGCCCTGCATCTCCTTGGGCACGGAGTCCTCGGGCAGCAATATTCCTCCGGCTGTTGAGGTCTTCACTTCGGCACGCAATATCAGGATGCGATCCAGCATGGGCAGCACCTTCTTAATAACGCTAGCCATTTTTCTGTAGGAGCAGACGGAAATATAAAATATATTTCATTTTTCCTTATTAAAAAAAAAAAAAAAAAAAATATATATATATATATATATACTCACCAATATTCTGAGAAAATATCAAATATTTGAATTCGAATTTATTAGGTAAAAAAAAATATTCCACAAAAAGTTTTTCTTAAAAAATTAAAAAAGAACCAAGTTTTTTAGTTGATTTTACACCAGCTCAGTTCGGATGTGAGAAGCAGACTGAGGTATGCTGAAAATACGAAAATATAGTACCACAAATTCGATTTGAAAATTGGCCCGCCTACTTTGATTTTGGTTCACTCTAAAAACGTTCGTGCGTTCGTTCATTATTAGCTTCAGTGTATGTGTGCGCCACAACTGACTTTAGAAACTCGGAAACGACTTGTGTGTGTGTGTGTGTGTGTGTGCGTGAAACTACAGTAGTAGTAGTAAAAACTGTGCGTGTATGTGTGTACAACATTTCATTGTATTTGCGCGTTGTTTTCATAAAAAATTCCCACGCTGCAAGCATCAGCGCCACCTGTTGGCACTGCTGCGCACTAAGCCCACTGCTTATATGTGTATGTGTATATTCTGCTGGGCTTCCTGTCCTGAAATCAGATTGGGAGTGAGTCGTTCGTTGCCTTCTGTGCTTGCAGCAGTTAATGCTGGTAGAAGTTTTTGTTGTTGCTGGCATTTCAGTTTTTATACCCTGAACCCATTAAAAATGGGTAAAAAGGGTATTATGGTTTTGTGCAAATGTATGTAACAGGCATAAGGAAGCATCTCCGACCATATAAAGTATATATATTATTGATCAGTATCAATAGCCGAGTCGATCTGGCCATGTCCGTCTGTCTGTCCGTCTGTCCGTCTGTCCGTCTGTCCGTCTGTCTGTCTGTATGAACACACAGATATCAGAGACTACAAGAGCTAGAGACTTCATATTTGGAACATAAGTTCTCCTAATCCCGGGACAGATCAAGTTTATTAAAATTTAAAATTTATCGATAGCTCGTCCCGTTCAAAAGTTATCGATAAATTTCGATTTTAGACCAGCGTTTTTTGGATATAACTTACAAGTTATAAGAGCTAGAGGCCCCTAATTTGACATGTATAATCTCGAATAGCATACACATGTAACAAATATTTCACTTTTTGGATACCACCCCCCAAACCCCCAAAAGTTAAAAAAACCCATTTTTGAAGGTACGACCTTGCAATTTGGTTTGGTAACACATATTATCGACAATTGTTTGCCCCAAAAATTTCAATATGATCGGACAATAAACACAGAAGTTATTTAAGATTTAACTTTCCATTGTGTGGGGCTCAGCGAAAGAGCAAGCTAACTGCTTAAACCGCTGGCACTGCTTGTACTGCTTGTACTGCAGCATGTGTGTGTTTAGAGTAGTACGAATGATTGTAAGGACTGGGTTCAGGGTATCTCCTAGTCGGGCACTCCCGACTAGAGCACTCTTACTTGTTTGTTTCCCGATTCGCTCGTAAATCAAAATATTTCACACTTTCGACGTCATTTTGCGGGCGCGGCTTTGTGTCAGTGGGTGTGTCTGTGTTTGCGTGTGTGTGTTTGCGTGTGTGTGTGTGTGTGTGTGTGTGTGGATCATTTCCTATATCTACATACTTGTTTTTCCGAATATTCCATTGGCTTGCTGGTTTGTGTGAGCTTTTCGTGACGTACGTGAAAATATTTCTTTTTACAACTCTCACCGAAATTCTGTGGTATATGAACTATTGAATGGTGTTTGTAGCGCAGAAAGGATAACATAAATAAGCAAAAATACTCAACAATTTTAAATTGGAATAATTGGAATTAAAATCGAATTAGCCAAGGTAGGAGCTAAAATATGAATTCAAGAATATCAGGTTCACAAACCGAACACTGGTTCAAGCCGTGAACCGAACCGGTGGGAACATTTTTTTGGCTTGTAACAATTGTTTATGTAATTTTGCAAATATCAATCGTTTTATATCAATACAATTTCATACATTTTATATAGAAATAGTACTTTAATTAAATTCATATAGAGTATAATAAGCTTCACGCTAAACTATATTTTAAATGCTATCGTTATCATTACCGAATGCTTCGGCTTTCGCTTATTGTTTTCAATATTTTTGGTGTTTATGGCATGCTGAGGTTTATATTTCCACGCCCATATGCATACAAATTACGTATTTGGCGACAATTTATGGGGCATAGGACATAAATACGTAAGCAGTTGTTGTGCCTGGATGCAAACTGAGGAGACTTTGAAATGTCGACGGGCGAATTTGTGTGGCACTTGTTTGTTTTGACCAGCACATCAATTTGCCTGATTGCATTTACATAGCAAATGCACTTTCGACTGCTTGGGCCATATTACGCATACGCCGCGGTGGCACTAGATTGCATTGGCTGTCCGTGACCTTGAGCGATTTTCCGCAAATGGAATGTCGTGTGGTGCATGGGACATCATTATCATATTATTTACTAATGCAGACGGCATACATAGTGCCATTCGCATTGGTTTGTATTCTCAATCGATACAACTTTGTTTATGCGCATTTCGATGAATCCAAATTGTAATATTTCGCTTAAATAGTGAGGACATCGCTAGCAGCTAAAAATAGTTAATACGACGAAACCCTAGTAATTGTCAGCGAAATAATTGAATTGGGCACAATATAGATTTTATTGTAGTTTTTATATATTTATGAATTCACAGTAAATCAGTAAATTAAATGTTGAAACTTCCTCGGCAATTTTCACAATTTTCTTCGACTTTCACTTACGCTTTACTCAGGACCAAGTTTCCGGTCAAATGCACGTTTGATGTCTGTCAAAATACAACAACTTTTTGCCACTGCTCAATCACTTTGTGCATCGACAGCTGGTCTTGTTTGCAATCATCATTGTTTATCGACAAATATTTAAAATAAATCATAAACTTACGCATCTTAATTCCAATATTGACATTTGCTTTATTTTATACAAGTTAATACTTTGCTTGTTTCTAATTGTTAACAATTATTACAATTATTTAAGTCGACAACAAAAGCTGAACTCACAGCATTTGTCTTACAAAACGATATTAGAAGTTACAAACATTTATGTAGCTTAATTTTTAGTCCATGCATCAATTGTCAACAGTATATTAGATATTGATTTTGAGTAATTTGCTTTTATTTGTGCTGATGGATTATCTTTGAATTTTGAGTTGCGTGACGCTATATTTTTTGTATTTTAGTATAATTTTTATAAAAATCTTCTTAACTCAGATTGAACAATACACCAAATGCACATGTACAATATGTACTAATTAATGTTACTTTTAAAGATTTAATACACAATCGCCTAGTTGTTCAAGCACATTTCAAATACTTATTTATAAAAAATAAAAAATAAAAAAAATTAAAAATTAAAAATTGCAACATTCTCTGAATGTTATAAAATAATAAATGCATGGAGCTTGATTGCATCAATTGAAATCATTTATAATTACGTTAAAACTTGTAATAAACGCTTTGGTAACAGTAGCAAATAGTACAAGTAATGTGCTAAAAATCGAATATTAAAGCGAACGGGCTAATATAAACAATAATAAATTAAAATAAGTTAACACTACAAAGCTAAGAAAACTGCACAAATACAACAACTGATAAATATCGATAGAAAGCAACTACAAAATTACTATAATTAGTTGGATTGTGCATTGCAAATTACGAAACTAGTTGCGACTTTGCCTGCAGCAGTCGTTCATTAAGCGCCGTCTGGAAAGGCACAGACAGAGACAGAGAGAGAGAGAGTAAAGAGAGAGAGAGAGAGAGAGAGAGGAATACATAATGTTTATTTAGTAAGACTAGTCAAACGATCAATGAGACTAACCTGCATTAGCGTGTGCTTCGACTCAATGGAATCGCGCTGCGTTTGCGTGGATGAGTTGAGGGTGGTGGTGCGGCGCAAGCGGCGCGACTCCAACTGGTGGCGCGAGTTCAGGGAGCCCTTTGAGTGCTTCTTGCCCAGCAACACGGCCTATAAATACAATATAAATGTAGTAATTGGGCGTTGTTTGGGCGTAGCTGGTCTGTGGCGGCGGCGGCTCACCTTGAAGGCCTCGCGAAACTTGTTGCTCATCAGGTTGTAGAGCAGCGGATTGATGCAGGTGGACAGATAGTAGAGCACGCCGGAGATGTATGTCATCACCGTGTAGAGGAACTCATGCTGATCGTGCAGCTGGGCGCCCCGCGCTGGCGCATAAATGGCAATCAGGCGCTGTGCATGGAATGGTGCCCAGCACAGAAAGAAGCAGATGACGACGGCGACTAGATAAACGAAACAATAGTCTGACAATACATACATACATACATATTTATATAGTCATCATTCGGAACAACAAATGGCAGACAGACACTAGTTTTTTCGGGGCACAATAAACGCGAACGGGCTTCATAAATGTCAAGCATGCCAAAATGAGAAAATGACAAGGGCGATAAATTGGCCAGTGAATGGCTGATTAAACGTGCCCCTTGACGTAACTGATTGCTACATATGGCCGGGATATTAGACAGTTCTCGCACAGCCTGTGGGCCGCCATCAACAGCCTGCTCGCCTAATTGGACCATTGGACCATTGGTCGGAGTCAACCACTCACCCAGCATTCGCAGCACACGTCGCGTGCCATAGAGGTTGAGGCGTCCCCGCACCGAGCTGAGCTGCGGTCCGGCATTGTTGGCCGTAACGGAGCCGCTGCCGGCATAGCGATAGAGTATCGAATCGCTCTGCACCGTCTTCAGGGCCTGACCGTGTCCGTGGCGCCGTGCGCTGCCCTCCGGAAAGGGTGCTGCTGGCGAACCGGCGCCAATGACACTCGAGCGATACAGATGGATGCCAATGCACAGGTAAAGCACCAGAATGATGGACATGGGCGCAAAGAAGAAGATGAACGTGGACAGCTGGAACGAGTGCTGGACGATGACGCGCACCACGACGCACTTGTCAACGCCGGCGTAGCTATTGATGCCGAACTGGGCCGCCTGTGGTATGGCCGTGAGCACGGCCAGCAGCCAGATCAGGATGATGATGCGAATGGCGCGGCTCAGCTTGCTCATCGCCTGGCCCAGGAACGGATGGCAAATGGCCACGTAGCGTTCGACGGTGAATGCGGTTATGGTTAAGACGGTGGCATTGGCCGATGTCTCGGCCAGCAGACCGCGCCCAATGCAGAAGTACTCGCCAAACACATACGGATACTTTGACCAGATGAAGTACATCTCCGGCGGCACACCGGACAGCAGCAGCATAAAGTCGGATATGGCCAGCGAGAAGAGATAGTAATTGGTGGCCGTGTGCATCGAACGGTTCTTCTTGATCACAATGCAGGTGCTGATGTTGCCCACGACGCCGGTGAGAAAGATCAGGCCGTAGACCACCGTGACCGGTATGACAATGGCCAATGAATCACGCTGAGCGCCAAGCAATTGGCTAATTGTCGCCGTGCTCTGATTGGTGCTGGCAGTTGGCGCTGGTGCCTGTGACATGTTTGCTTGAAATTTTCCTTTACCTGAGCACCGCTTTGTTTCTATTCAATCAAAATTTCCACTTGCTGGAATTCAGACTGTCGTTTAACTGGCTATATATCCCGCTATGCTAATTATTATAATTCGATGTCACGACCGAAATGCCACAGACTTCCACTCCACTCAGCTCAGCTCAGCTCAACTCGTTTCTTGACTCGCACGCAACATTCATTGTACAGGCAAAAAAAACAGCACTAAATTTCTCAGTCGAGGTCGCCACCGAATCCGGAGCCGGCAGCCCGGACGCCCGCCCAGCGTCACCTACGAGCACTGGTCGCTGGGCACTGCGTTCACTTGATTACTGCAACTGGACAGCGGCATCAATTTGTCATTGGTTCCGTTCGGTTCGAATGCAGTGGAGTAATCATGAGTTGAGTTGCGAATTGACCGAATACGTAGCCGAACCGCACGCCAGCGCGTTCTAAACTTATCTGATAAGCAGCGGCGACATTTCCATTCAGATTTCTATCTACAAATGAGCTGCGAAGCAAACAGCGCTGCCTCTGCCTCTGCCTCTGTCGCTGCCGGCTGACATGTGCATACTCGTAAGTGGCTGGCATTGTTTGTGTTTTGGCCACAATTTCTCAGTGTCTCAAAAAAAAACGCAGCCCACAGCCCCAGCCAACAATAACAAGAAGAGCCATAAGAAACCCCACGATGACGGCTGACAAAAAAGTTTTGCTCCATGCGCTTCGTTTTGTCAGTGGCAGAAGAGCTGCTCTGTTCCACGCAGCTGACGAGTGACATGTTCTCTAATCCCCCCCCCGCCCCCCTCTCCGCCCTGTCATATATTTTCATTCATTTATTTTATTTCGTTTAGCGCCACACTAAGTAACCCACTACCCCGCCACCTAAACACCATCCAGTGGTGTCAAAGTGCGTGCGCTGCTTTTGAAATAGCCGCTCACAGTAGCAACTCAACTCACATAGATACACCCATATACCCATACACCCATACACCCATACAGATGCAATGCAAGATGGTGGCTGGCACGAGCCACATGTGTGCATGTGTGTGTGTGTGTGTGGCTATGTCCGTTGAACAAAGCTTTAGCAAGTGCTTGCACGCGTGCTTTTAAAAGCTCTGCACAAATGCAGGCAAGCTTTTAATGAATTTCAAGCTCTTTACAGATCTAAGCGAGTTTGAGTCCCTACAATTTGGCAATGGGGCTGACGAATAGTTTTTGTCTATTATGGCTTGTATTACATATTCAAATTGTAATTGTTCATTTTATATGATATTGCAGTTTATTTTCATCCAGCAACTCTAAGTCAATTTACTATTTATCATTGCTGGACTCAGTCCATACATCCATTCTAACTTACCTATCAATGCACATCCCAACAAACACAATACACAATACTGCAAGCAGTGCAAGCAGTTTATGCAGTTAGCTTGTTTCTTCACTGAGTTAAATCTAAAACAACTTCTGTGTTTATTGTCCGATCTTATTGAAATTGGGCAGAATAAAATGTGTGTTATACCATCAAAAATTAAGTTTTTGTTTTTTTTGGGGGGGATTTATGGGTGGTATCCAAAAAAAGAAATAGTTGTAACATGTGTATGTTATTCGAAATTATGCCTACAAAATTTGCTGCGAAATTTATCGATAACTTTTGAACTGGACAAGCTATCGATGAAATGGATAAAAAATGGATAGATCGTCTCGTCTGATATTGTTTGCAACATCAATTTTATTTTAGCTGCCAAAAAAAACATTCGTAACAGTCGGGAGAACTTAGAACAATGTAAATATGATTCGCTTACAACCAGAAACATATAGTTATAATGTATAATGCGAGTGTGCTTTTATATTATGTATATAGGTCTGCATATGCTTTATAAATTCAGTTAATAAATATATCTTTAAAACACTGGACACTTATTCAACCAGCCTTTTCCAGACATTAAGTCCGAAACCCTTAAATTCATTGTTTAGTTTATAGACATTTACCAAATATATGTGTAGACAGCAGTGAACATGTGGTAAGAATAATATATATTTTATATATATATATATCAATTTTTTTAATACATACAGAGTAAATATCTGGTTATGTTTCACAATAATTGTATAATCATTGTATTGCTATAAGTTATGCTAGGTTAGGTTGAATATATTTCTTAATTTAATTCATATGCATGCATATACATACACAGATATAAATATGATCACATACAGAAATCCTTTCCAAAAAACCCATTCATTCCATTCTTTCCATATTACATTATAGAGATATTTGGCTGTCAAGAAACTAACTGATTGAATTGATATTGAAAAACCTCAATCAAACAGTTTCAATGTAGATTTGGCGAAAGCTTTTAACATTTAGTTGGCATTGTATATATTTAAAATTTTTATAGTTTCTGAGTAAACTCGTAGACACTAAACACTTTAAGTTCCACAATGGGCGGCAAAACAGTACATATAGAATACAAAATAGTGCATGTACATTCTATTTGTTATTCGTAAATATGTGTACCTCGTAATGACACTTTGATTGACTGGAAACAAATCCGAACTTCTATAACTGCACTATGAAAGTCTTCTTCAAGCTCGTTTTCGTTTTATAGGTCTAGTTGGCGTTTTCAAATTTATGCAACAACTTTTTGCCAAGACTCTTTTTATCACATAACATAAATTTAAGATCTATTCGATATATGTATATAGTAGTTGCCTGGTATTTTGTGAGATAAGTTATGCGTTTGTTTCAAGTTTTCGAAATCTTTAGTTTCATTTATTTAGAGGTCTGATATATTATGACTTTTTGGCTTTCATTATTGTTGACTTGAGAGCCGATTCGAGTTCTTACATAGTAGTATCTTAGCAAAGTTAAAGTTAAAGTGTTAGTTAATATTATGTAAATGATAAATCTATGATTTCACCTCTAATTTTACAACAAGTTTGTCTCACATTTCAACTGGATAGCAATAACTTAAGTATACTTTAGAATAAAGACTTTAAAGTAATTCACATTCAAACCAAATGTTTTGTGCGCTTGGTTTAAATAGGAATAATGTACACATATAAATATAGAGTATTTCTATATTAAACGATGAGTAGATTCGATAATATTGCACTGATCCAGCTTATACGACAATTTCGATGATTTCGGGCTCATCCTCATCATCGGTTCCCCATCCGGCATGGGGATTGTTCTCGTCCAGTCAGTGAACCAGCCTCTCCTGCTATAGCATCACCTGCTTCAGTTTGGGCAGCTTCCGCTGCAGAATCTTTTGAGCCGCCTCCTGATCCAGTCCATCAATGCTGCAGGCGACCAGTTCCCTCAGATTCTGCGCATCCCCGGCAATATGATGGAAAGACTGCAGGGTGAGCATCGAACAGTTGCTTAAGTTGAGACTACGCAAACGCTTCAGATTGACCACAATGGCACGCACTGCATCATCGTCCAGCAACGAGCAGCTGGCCACGGATAGCGTCTCCAAGGAGGGACAGTAGACGCTCAGCGCAGCGATGCCCTTGCTCTCCAAGCGATTGCAATAGTCCAATGTGAGGCTGAGTAGCTCGGGCAGCCGAAGCGCCCTCTTGAGCAGACGATCCGTAAGATTGCGGCAGCCGCGCACATTCAGCTTGCGCAGGCCGCGCAGCCGGCTGATGGGATAGGGATGCTTGCCGTAGCCGAGGAAGCCGCCATCCGTGATCTTGATGCAGTAGTCAATCTTGAGCACACGCAGCAGTGTCTGGTGTTGGAAGATTGTGGACAGCGTGCGGTCTGTGGTCGCCTGGCGGCAGTTGTCCAGGCTGAGCTTGCGCAAATTGGGCAGACGCTCCAGCAGGGTGCATATGGACAACTCATCAATGAAGCACACATCCTCCAGATACAGCTCCTGCAGTGTATAGTTGATCTTGGTAGTCAGCCCCTCGACTAGCCCACGGCCGGTCAGCGCCCGGCAATAGGACATGGTCAGCGACGCCAGGCAGCCGCTCATCTGGCGAAGTGCCTTCATGGAGCGCATATCCAACTGGACGCAGAACATGAGATCGAGGGAGCGCAACGTTTTGTGCCACTTCTTGGCGACGACGAGGAGCATTTCGTTAGTCAGCGACAGCATGCCGGTGAGATCGAGTTGCTGGAGCTGAGCTGTGGCCGGGATGGCGTCCAGAATATCGTCGAGCAAGACGAGATGACAGTTGCCCGAGAGCTTCAAGGTGCGCAGCTTGTGCATCAGCTCAAAGGCCTCGCACCACGGCTCAGTGGCGATGCCCGGCGAGCAGCTAAAGAAGATATCAACGCACTCGAGCGTTCGCGCATGGTCGTAGAGCACCTGCAGCAGTGCCGCCTCATTGTTGCGGCGATACTCGAACTGGAGATGGCGCAAACGCACCTTGTTCTCCACGCGGCGCAGCTGCAGCAGCATCAGCAGCTTCAGCGATGAGTCCAGACTGACGCCATCGCATTCGAAGCCGTCCAGGTGCAGGAACTGCTTCATATTGATGCCATCGACAGTCATGTTGTCATCATCCAAGAAGCTGGTCGTGGCTATTTTCAGCATCTTCAGATTGGGCAGCTTTCCGTTCAAATTGCGAAAGACGGGCGAGTGGCGCACCTGCATGTATTTCACATCGTTGCCCACCATGCCCAGGAACTGATCCAGATCAGCGCTCTGTGACAAGTTGCGCAGCTCGATGTCCTCGAAGTTCAAATACGATACACCGCACTCCACATGCTTCTTAATGTCCTTCAGATTCTCCTTGCTAACAATCACTCGGCCCTTTGTTACAAAGTATCGCCGGTTGACCAAATCACGACAGCGCCAGGAAACGAGACGCAGCTGCTGCAGATCCGTGTACGACAAATACGACATTATCTCTATCCAAATATCATTGGGCAGCTGCTCTATGTGCATCATCGAGTCCTCCCCATCCTCGCCAGATAGCGTCGACGACTTACTGATCGCCAATGCTGTCTCCATCTCGGGCTCCACTTTAGTCGTCTGCAAGAATTGACAATTATAACATAACTCATTGTATCCGAACTTCTATAATTGCGCTCGATGTGTGCTTATTTTTAATGATCCCTATTTATACTGTCAAAAAAACTATCGGTCGGATGATCATTTTTTGCTTTCCTAAAACAAACGAACCAGTTACTTTTATGATTATTATTCTTTATTATTATGCTGACCAAATTGTAAGCCTAGATCAACATTGTGCCACTATATCCCACAGCTTCCATTGGAGTAATCGGTTGGAACCAAATCCGCCAAATCCAAATCCACACCGCCGATAAGTTTCAAATTTCATATTAGCAGCGCTTGTTATCGAATATTTAATTTGACTTTTTATGCTTGACTGTTAATAATACTACGTGTATAGCCAGTTAAAAACATCTAATGAAACTATTTAAGGGTTGATTCTGTTGCTTAGGAACCACCAACCGTTTTTTTTAAAGCATCGATACATTTTTGGTTTTTTAAAAGGGTTTTGAGTTTTTAAATCAACTTTAATAATATTAACAATTTTAAGCTTGAGAGATATTTAAAATTTATTTAATAACTTATGATGGCTGAAGGAAAGGATCGATGTAATGTTTTTGATAGGCAATTGCAACACCAGAAAATATAATAATTTCACTTAAATAATAAAAACCTCATATCATTATCAGCTGAACTTGTCCATACTAATACTTGTACGACTCTCTGTTGTCATTGAGGTGGTTTACTCACCCCAAGGGTGGTTTTCTCACCCCCAGGCACTCTAAAGGATTAAGCTTGGACAGAAACTACAGCCAGCTCACAGCAGTTGAACTGGTTGCCCCGGCAGCAGCACTTGACTGGTCCTTTGTGGTGCAACGCCAACGCATTCGTGGATGTAGAGGCTGATTTGTTTACCACTCATACATACATATGTACATATGTACGTGTACCTATGCCCACTGTATGCACTCTGACCCACTTAACACCCACACAGATGCAATGACGTCGCTTCTGCCAACAGAATTTTCACATACCTGTGACTCGGTGGGCCTGTCGAAGAACACGATTCGTCCTCTGTCAATCCTCAGGAGTCCACTTGTAGACAAATTGTTTCCCATGCAGACAGTTAAACTTCGGGCAAGTAGGCAAGCAAGAAATAAATTTCACTTATCGCATTTGCTCCACCTTCAAATTGCGCATTTACTTCTGCCTCTATATGTCCCAGTTGTTTTGCCTGCCCAGCTATGATTTTTGTTGCGTTGATTAGTCAAATACGGAGCTTGTTAGTCGCCTGGATTTAAATTCAATTGAATTTTATGTTTCACTTATAATTTTCATTTTCTTATTCGACAACAACCTGCTAGCTGCTTGAATTACAAAATCCAAATACCATCGGCAGGGCTAAATGGAAACCAACCACGCACTCCGCACACAGCTGTGTATCTAATAATGAAAATCAAACTGCCAGATACTTTTTTGAGCGACATCATAGATAATTTTCCCGTAGCAACGCATGCTCTCACGCTCAGCATGCTCTCTCTCTCCGTGCTCTCTCTCTCTCACGCACTCTGTCCGACTCTGACTCTATTCCTCCCTCTCGTTCGCACTTTGTCTAACGCGCTCGCATTGTTTATGTTTTTTGTTGCCGACCTACTTTGAATGAAACAAGAAACTGAAGTTCTGTGCCGGCAGTGACCTTACTGTCGTTGCGTAGGAAGTGTTCACGGCAAACCTTTTGAAGCACTCGATTGTATAAGGGGCTCGCTTATTATCAAACTGGAATGACTTACATATATGAAGAGAGAGAACTCATCTACGACGTACCGAATATGAAATACTCTTGATAAACTTATAATCAATTCTGTTGCATCTACATTGGAAGACAAATTGGTCACCAAACAAAAACTGTTTTCGATAGGCAACTATCGAAAAAACAAAAAACTGTCAACTATTTGAACAGTGCCCAAGTTTACTGTTCGCATGCTAACACCTTTTAATGCATTAGAACTTAAATATTATTGTAAACATACTATTATTTATTAACTTTATTTTTATTTATTATTTCATTAACATAAACTTAAGAAAAATGTCCCACTGCCTTAATTCCCAACATCAACATCCGCATTGACCGAATTAACAGATTACATCAGTGCTGCCAGATCGCTCCAAAAAGAAGGCAAACAATTGAAACAGCAATTTCATGCGATGTGGCAGCTCGCGGCTCAACTTACGAAAAGGAATTTGATTTACGCAAACTAAATAAGCATTTAGTAACAAATTCTTAGGTATACAACAGTTTTGAAAATTACCTTTCTTTCCAAAAACAATTTCCGCTTCAAGTGTAGAAAGTCTAAAGGCGCCACAACCATAATATATTTTACCATTATGTACTCGAAATAATTAAACATAATTAATGCATTCAGCATTCTTCTAAATCTTCTATTACGACAGTTAGTAAATAAATAGGAAAATTTTGTTATTTTAAAGCTATTTGTATATGAATTATGAAATAAATTGTATTTCAGCTTGAATATAATTTATAATTAGTTCCAACTTTGTATAATAAATAATAAATAAATAAAAAACTTTCGTTTTCAGAGTTTTAAATAAACTGTTTTCACATTTATCGCGCAACTTCGAGACCAGTCGGAAAGTTTTTAAACTCATCGATGTACATGGAGCTCTGGAGCTTCGTTGTGATGCTTTTGGCGCAATTAGCATACAGTCTCATATTGGTCTCATTGCGCTGCTTGCTCTCGGATGACAACAGCAGAAATGTTAAGTCAAGTAGAAATGCAACCCTGCAATTTAAATTATTTTCGCAGTTGAGGCAACTGTTGACTATCGGCGCTTTCAACACACACACACACACAAGACCTGCGTATTCCTTATGTTGAGAAAACCAAATGCAACTGCAGCCCCGATCTAAACAGCATATATGATTTTGTGTGTGTGGAAGTGTGAGTGAGTGAGTGAGACTGTGTGTGTGTGTGTGGTGCTTTTGTGTTGCCGGCAGTGCGACTTACGCACGAGGTTCCTCCAGTGCTACTCGGATGTCGGGCCTGTTATGATCTCGCTCTCGGCCAACAAAAAGTTCACGCGTCTGTTTGTGTGCGTGTATTTTTGTCTTTACGATCGCGCTATTTCATAAGCTCAGATTTTGTGGCATATAATTTGTTTTTGTGTTCCCTCTTTGTTTTGATTCGCTGCTGATAAAAACAATTTAAAACAGAAACAAGAAAGAGCGGCTATATTTGGCACCGAAGACTATATGCTCTTACAGACAGCATCTTGGACCGATATTGATAATTTTTTTGCCAAAATATTGGTAGCTTAAAATCTCACGTAAAGCCTTGAGCTTGGTCAAGATAACTCAAAAAAATAAAGATTTTCACAAATATCTTAGCAAAAAAGATTATAGAAAACAAAGTTTTTGTATTTTTCAACTGATAATTCCGTTAGCCGTCCGATCTGGCAACAAAAAGAATGGTACATGCCAAGTTTCATCAAGATAACTTTAAAACTGAGAGACCAGAGCGACCATATATGGACTCAGCTATTGATGCTGATCAATATTATGAACTTTATGAGCTGCCAGATGTCTCATTCAATGCGTTACACACTTAACATTTAAATTATAATACCCTCTATAAGGGTATAACAACAAAGCAGCGCTCCGTCGTCGAAATGGAAATGGAAATAAGATATACTCACATATTGAACCAATTTATTTCAATTTTATTTCGCACCTCGACGGCAAAAGTTGTGTTCGCGTCTGGCATTCATTCAATGAACAGCTAAGAATTGTGTTCATATCTGAGATATAATAGTGTGTATTTGTGTGGATCAATTGAAGCACTTTCGCAGGCGCTAAAATGCATTTACTACTTTTTAAGTTAATGTGCATTACACTTATTTGCACAGTCAGCTTGCCATGTGAGTACAAAACCAACGACTTAAGAGACAAACTTCTTCTGATGGGACCCCAAATCCATTTCGAATTCGCAGCAAAAGAACAGACGTCAATTCGATGGACGATTGGCACTGGGTCAAGGTCAATGTCTAGAAATTCCCCAAGCAAATATGCTAACATCATGCTCTGAGTCTGAGCCGCAAAGCGAAGGGCAATAAACTACTACAATATAATTACGAAAAAAAAAGCAATGGCCAAAAGTGACTCAGTAATTGTTGAACCGGACTTTTGTTTTGGCTTGAAATCTTGGCGCTTTTGGCCACTTCTGGTTTGCAGACATTGACCTTGGCTTCTGTTGAAGTTTTTCCATATTATTAATTATATGCACGTGCCTTCGCCTTTTACCCATTCCTATGCTTGCAGACGTTCGCCTTGCCAGCGTCTGTCATTGCATACGCATTAAGGACTGCGCATCCTTTGCCCAGCGCCTGCTCCACCATCAGCCGGAGGAGCGTGCCTCTGTCTTTGCCATGGTGCATGCAGCTGGCTGCGGCTTCCAAGGACTCGATCCGCTCGCCTGCTGTCCGCAGCAGCAGCAGCCACAGCAGCAGCCGGCATCCACTCGCAGCTCTCGCTTTGCACCCCAGGATCGCTGGATCTGGGACTCTGGAAGTAGCTCGAAGCGCAGTACCCGATTCAATCACAACATCAATCGGTTTGTTGCGTACGAGACGGAAATGCATCTACACGACTATCGCGATTTCAACTCACAGCGCAATTGTCCCAAGCCCATCGATGAGGATTACGATGATCAGAATTTCGGATTTGGCAGTGGACACCACTTTCAGTATCACGTCGACCACGAGATAAAGCCGTTGGCCAAAAAGCGCGACCAACGCCTGCCTACAGACCAATTGTCTTTCCCGGCGACCTGCGCTTTCAGGACTCCATCGAGCCAAAGGCCGAAGCTGAGCTGTTGGCCGATGCCAGCCAAGAGCAAGTGACTCTCGAGCCCACACCCAAGACAACAGTAACGCCAACTGAGACCGCTCCGGCGGCAGTTGCGATGAACGCACCCGATTGTGGCATTAGTCTGACCACACGTATCCTGGGCGGCGACGATGCACTGCCAGGTCAATTTCCGTGGTTTGCCCGCATCGCCTATCGGAATCGAAGTGAGTCACTGAATCACTAAACGTCATAATTTTATTATCATCCAATTGAAAGAAATATGTGTACAGATTAGTTACGTGTTTTTTGCGAACTTGCGTTTAAACGTAATAATTTGTATGTCATCTAAATGAAATGAATTGTGCATAACCTCGTTGCGTTGCGTGTGTGGAGGAACTTGTGTTTGAGATGGTCCTCATTTTGTTGGATTAAAACAATGTAAAAACCAGAGAACAACACAATGTTACATAAATGATTCGTCCTAGCCAAGTTCAGCGGCCACGCTCGTCAGCTGCATGGTCAAAATACACCCGGTACAGAAAACAGTCACAGCCTTCAGAAGAGATAGTGAATTTTCGTTGAATCGTGGTCCTTGGTTAGTATCCACGTAATTGGGCTCATATTGGCCTTGATTATTATTGCTACCATATCCATAGTCATTGGGTGGAGCGTAAGGATCTTGAGGGTATGGATTGTAGTTTTGATAGTTATCAGTATCTTGTTGGTCATATGGATACGGATACTGATACTGATTTGGATCAGACTCGACATAGTTATCATCATAGTTAACTCCTTTCGAGCCCTGTGGACAGTATGCACAGCTGCTGCTTATTTCAGCTGCACTTTTACAGGGACATCCTTTACTCATTTTGAGACACCTGTAAGAATACAAGTACTCGGCTATTAATACAATTTATATATTCTATTCACAACAGCGAACAGTCGCATCAGCTATCGCTGTTCAGGATCCCTCATCTCCAATAACTATATTGTTACCGCCGCTCATTGTGTTGTCAATTTGGTGAGCGATCTGGAGCTGTAAGTCAAGTTTATATGCCAAAGGTTATATGACATGTGCTTTAAAATTGAATCGATATTGCAAAAATTGTGTTTTTCTGGGAATTCCCCAAATTTTTGCGACAAATGTTTGAGCAATCTTCTTAATTATCAACTTAACTTTAACTTTGTATTTTGAATTTAATTTTGTAGCAGCTTTTTATGATTTAAATCGCATTGATTAATCTAAAATTTAAATTAAATATTTGCGTTGGCTGTCAATAAATTAAAAAAATATTTTCTTTTCTGCAATATATCGTCAATTATGTTTAGTTAGTCGAGCTGACTTTCTTTGCCAACTTTAAGCAAATGTCATTGAACCATAATGCTTAACCCATTTGTACCGCTATTAACCCATGCACAGATTTCAGGTGCGCATTGGCGATGATATGTCCAGTGCGCAGGATTGCGGCCCAAGTGACGCCAACTGCAGTAAGCCCAACTTATTTGACATTGGGCGTGTTCTAGTGCATCCCAACTACGATCAGCCGAAGTATGCGAATGACATTGCCCTGCTGAGCCTCAACAACAGCGCGAGTAAGTCAAAGATTCCATACATGACAATGGCCAATGGACACTATATATGTATTGTGCTTTTCAGGTAAATTCACGCCAATATGCTTACCTTTAAACAGTACAGCAGGACTTGCGGATAGACTAATCGGGACAATGGGTGTTGTGGCCGGATGGAGAACAACAACAGAGAGTATGTTTTGAACAGATTAAAATAATTTTACTGACTGACTACGGAATACAATAGAACTAACAAGCCGACTGGCGCCTACCCCGTTTCAGCTAACAGTTCAAGCAGCTCTGACAGCTCGGGCAGCTCCAGCTCGGTCCGGTTTATACGATTGCCCATTGTGAATACGACCAGTTGTGCAATTACCTATGCAGCGCTCAGCGAGAACTTCCAGCAGCCGATTGTCATCACACCGACTCATCTGTGCGCCCAGGGCCAGCCGATGAATGATGTGTGTCGCGGTGACAGTGGTGGACCCTTCATGGACGATGGCACATCGGGATTACTCAATGCCAATGGGCGCTATACGCTGCTGGGCATTGTGGCCTTTGGGCCAACTCTATGCGGCGTTACAACCATTCCGGGCGTCTATACGGCCGTAAGCTCCTTCATGAACTGGATTTTCGCTGGCATCAATGGCCAATCCCAAGGGCCAATGATCAGTACTTGAGCGGCCAGACTTGCGAGCGGGCACGATTTTTTCCAAAGCTTTTAGACGCCAAAGCCAAAAACAAACCTAACTAATGTAGCACTAACGCCGTTGTGTATTATTCCTAAAATTAAAATAAAACTAAATACAAAATATTTGCAAAACTAAGCCAATGGTTATTTACTATCACACACAAAAAAAAACAACAAAAATCGAAAAGCTCATGTGAAAGCTCAGCGAAGTTCTCTGTTAACCTGTACTCTCGCCTCAAGCTCAGTCTCAGTTGTGTTCCAAGCCTTGCTCTGAAAAGTTATACGGAAATTCCCGTTTTACTCATCATATTTACCTTATTGCGGCGCTTATTAATATAAGTTGTTTAAAAGAAGAACACAAAACATTGCAAAACATCTGACGACGTATTTACCGAAATAGTGTGTGTGTGTGTTATAAAGAGCATATTATCAATATGCTTCAACCAATAGCTAGTACCTCTGTGATCTTGTGTTTAATTGTAAATTTGGCAAATGGGCGTAAGTAAATAAAGCAGCAAAGCAGCAGAGGAAAGTTTGTAGAATCGTAATAGAAACGAAAAGAATAATGATTTATGCACATACATATATGCATACACAAATACATACATATATATGTACGTATGTATGAGGGCCTTCACATATCTCACGAGATAAGATATTCCAAAACCAGTTTCTATAACTAAAATTAATAATTTAAATGCTTAACTCATACTTACACTATGATAACGAAGTTATATGATTTTTGGATAATTTGCGCACAGAATTCTATTTTCCCAATGAGGCTACTCAAGTGCCCAACTATGGACGCTGCATAACACCCAACCGAGAGCGGGCGCTCTGCATACATCTGGAGGATTGCAAGTACTTGTACGGTGTCTTGACAACGACACCTCTGAAGGACACTGACAAACTGTATCTCAGTCGCAGCCAGTGTGGCTATTATAATCGCAAGGTTTTAGTAAGTCATTGGATGATCGAAGAACTACTCGAGACGTAGCTAATTGCATAATTGATCTAGATTTGCTGTCCGGATCGGCATCGGGACTCGACGCCGGTGACAACAGCGCCGACCCCAGTGAACAACACGAATGCGGATCTGCTGCCCCAACCGGGTCAGTGTGGAAATCTGCTATCGAATCGCATTTATGGCGGCGTCAAGACGAAAATCGATGAGTTTCCCTGGATGGCACTGATCGAGTACACCAAAGGTATTTTATCCAATTGAATATAGCAGTTTATAGCTCTAATGCGTTCCGTTTAAAGGCAGCGGCAACAAGGGTCATCATTGCGGTGGATCCCTTATCAGCACCCGCTATGTGGTGACCGCATCACATTGCGTCAATGGCAAATCCCTGCCAGCCGACTGGCGTTTGACTGGTGTACGCTTGGGCGAGTGGGACACCGCCACGGATCCCGACTGCGAAACGGACGTGCGCGGCATGAAGGACTGTGCGCCGCCGCACTTGGATGTGCCGGTGGACCGCACCATACCGCATCCGTCGTACGATCCCAGCTCCAGGAACCAGGTCAACGATATCGCCCTGCTGCGCCTGTCCCGCCAAATCGAATACACCGATTTTGTGCGTCCCATTTGCTTGCCCCTGGATGCGAATCTGCGCTCAGCCACATTCGATGGCATTTCAATGGATGTCGCCGGCTGGGGCAAGACGGAGGAGCTGTCGGCCAGCAATTTGAAGCTGAAGGCTGCCGTCGATGGCTTCACTCTGGAAGAGTGCCAGTCCGTGTACAGTCGCCAGAGCATTGTCCTGGAGAACACACAAATGTGCGCCGGCGGCATGGAGGGTGTGGATTCATGTCGCGGTGACTCTGGTGGCCCCCTAATTGGCCAGAATACGAACAAAGTGAATACGTACTATTTCCTAGCCGGCGTTGTTTCGTTTGGACCCACGCCATGTGGCCTGAACGGCTGGCCAGGCGTATATAGCCGTGTTGGGTCTTATGTGGACTGGATACAGTCAACGCTGGAACCTTGAAAATGTTTCCATAGCTTGTATTATATTGTGATTAAAGACGACCAGAATGCATATACTAGAACTAATTGGTTTAATTGGTAATTCTAGCTTCTCAACATCTAATTTTATAATTTGAATATTTCGGATATGATTTAGGGCTCCGCCTAAAACTATGCTTTGAAATGTATAAATATAATGTAAAAAGCAGAGTATTTCGTGGGCATATTTGAGCTGCCTCTAGCCATAATTATACTTAAGTTCCAACCAATTTATAACTTAAGTGTCTTCTATTACTTTTAATACAGGTTAAATTATGCAATAAATAATATGTAAAATTGTTAAATTTAACGCTAAAATACGTGCAGTTCAACACAATATGAACCAAAACATTGTATACCTTAAACTTACAAAAACTGTGTATAGATGTTGACTGTTATTTTGGTTTTTATAATTCACTGTCGGAGTACGTATCATGCAATATTTTGGATTTTTGTGGTCTGCAAGGTGCTATGACAAATAATCACAAGCCTAATTTCCAAATTCGAATCTAAACAACGCTGTATGCATACACTCCTGTACGGCAACTGTTTTATGAGCGCAACGAAGCCAGACGACTCTGCATTTCTTGCAACTCTTCGCCCTCGTCATCCTCCTCCTCCTCGACCTCGACTCGGGAAGCAACTGCCGGCGTTTTGTGTGCAGACGTTTTCTCTGCAGGCGTTGCTTCCGGTGGTAATGGAGCCTCTCCCAGTTTGCCGTCCGTAATTTCCCAGAGTACCTTGTCGACCTCTTTTGCAGCTTCCTCCTCTAGCTCCTCAGACTCTTCCAGCGAGTCCATGGTCTCGTCGAGCATCTCTTCGATTATGCCAGCTTTCATCATTTCCTTCGACATGTCACGCATAATGCCAGCCAGCTCGGGATATTTAACAAGACTCTGCATGGCCTGCATGACTTCCGTGGATTTCTGTAACGAGCCAGCCACCCGCAATGTCGCTGAAACACCAAAGCGCCAGTTAAGTAATCGTCGGATCGATTGCACTAGTATTACTTATACGTACACAATTGATTTTTCATCTGCATCTGTATGGAACTGAGATGCGCCTTTGATGTGTAAATACGATTTACAGCCTTGCGTGCGTTCACAATCTCTTTGGCGAGAATGATGCAGGTGTCCCGGTCACTCTTTTGAGCGGCCTGCTTAAGAGAGCGTTTCACTTTCTCCTCTTCGCGCTGTATGCTGCGTATTTGCCTGTCGAGTTGATTGCCCTCCTTTCGTATCTTGTGCGTCCATTCTTGCACCTACGGATGCGGAGAAACAGATGTTGAAAATAAGAATCAAAACAACTGGAACATGACATCATTTCATGGCCATTAATTGGCCTTGTTAACGCGCAATAGAGAAATCAGCAATAGCGGAATGATGTTTAACCTGTTCTTTGGGGTCTTTGCTGGGGGTTTTGCCAAATAATCCCATTTTACACTTTGTTTAGCGATACGCCAGTTATTAATAAATTGTTTAAACTATTTAGCTCAACACTGGCCGTGAGTCATTTTTGTTGTGAGTCTGGTAACATTCTCACAATGTTTATATTTCATACTTAGCAGTCTGGCAACGCCTGCTTTAGCTCGATATGCAGTTCGAGCAAAAGTCAATTATATTTTACGCAATATCGTGATTCGCTGCTCAATAATCGCTAAGGTTTTATACATTACAAGTATGTAACTGCGGATAGTTTTAAATCGACAAGAAAACAGTTGAGGCTGCGCATTATTTTGGAAATTTTCTGGTTATTATTATTATTAAAAAACTGCCCAGCAAAATTTTGATAACTAGTTTACAGTGAGCCATCATATTCAGTATTTATTTGTATGTCGAAAGATCACTCGCTCCACACAATCCACTCCATAATATGTTTCTTGCTTATATGATCAGCATACTATCCGCAGTGCAGTGGGCATTCTACAACACTAGAGCGGCAACCGCGCAATTGCGATCAGGTGTTTGGCTTACAGATTTTGTGTAACATTAAGTTAATTTAGTAGTAGTTTCAAGTATTTAAAGAACACAATGCGGCCAAATGCAATAGCTAGTTGCTTACTACTGTTATTCCACAATGTGTGCTGTAACCAGGATAACTGGGTGGAGCCACACGCTTGGTCAGAACTATCGACGGATAAGTTCAATCTCGCTGGTGATGATTCCTGCCAATGCCAGTCTCAGATGGTAACAGAGAAATCACTGGCAACAATTGAGGATCAGCTAGCACTAACGTATTTCAAGAAATTCGTTAATTCTTTGTTTAATCGTAAAAAACTAATGGTAAGTCGACTTGCGATTTGTTGATGAATTTGGGCGCATGACGTCATGTTATGTTTATGTGTAAACAACATTTTAACATCTTTTTAGTATGGCAATGTGTCGAAGCTTTACAAACGATCGCTGATATTTACATTGAGCGAGTCACAGATCGATGAGCTTGAATCGGTGCAAGATGTGCGTGATCTTGACATTATGCTCACCAAAATACTTGAACAAACAAAAGAAGCGCCTTTGTCGTCCGATTATAATGACTATTCCTACCTGCATCAAGGAATGGGAGTGCGTGCACTTATTACGGATATTTTCAAGGATTTTGTACAGTTGCTTGCTATTTCCGAGGTTAGAATGGCTATTTATGGCTTAGAAACGCATTTTTTATTCAATTTAAGCTATAAACAAAAACTTGTTTGCCAGGTTAAATTCATGCTGACAGTGCTACTGGCTATTGCTTCCGGATGGTTTGTGCACAAGCGATTTCGATTTTCGGCGATTGCTGTTATTCTAGGCGGCATTTTCCTGTATGGCTACTTTGTAACTTATTTAGAATGCAATAGGGTAAGTATTACAAAATACATAAACATATTGGATCTAAAAATACTGAACTTGCTTTTAGAAACTAGAAGTTGAGGCAATGATTGAAGTCATCGATAGTCATCAGAAGCCAACGAATAACGCTGAAAATGGCTGGTTTACAAGTTTATTCAGCTATTTTTCAAATGAGTCTCCCGAGGCGCAGCAGAAGAAGAAGCTTCTGTAAGTAGAATGATTTGGAATTGGCAACAAAACGATTAATATCCGTACGTATTACAGAAAATCCAGCAAATTAAATTTGCCTTATTGTCGACCTGATCACGTTTTTGCCATGTATACCAGTGACATATTCCTCAAGCAAATTGAAATGATATTAGAAAAGACAACTGACACCATCACCACCTTAAGCAGTAAGTGTACATATCTATAACAATATTGTAAAGCACATAATTTGAATTGCATTTGCTTTAGGTGGGTTATCCTTTCCATTTAACTTAATTGCACCATTTGCATTGGTCTTTATGATTGGGTACATGCTGAAGCTCATCTTTAAGTACGTTATAAGTCCCAAAGCATGGGTGGGATTGATGCGTGGAAGATCTGCACATGCTGAGCACGCGCAACAAGCAGCTCTCGGAAACGAAGCAGCTGGAGATCGTTTGTCGGGTGAAAACCTAAAGATGCTATTAAATGTCATTGGTACAACGACCGTGACAAAACAACAATTACTACTACCCGTATCGGGTGTACAAGAGCTGCTGGAACCACTAGAAGCGCCACCGCAACCGACCCAAGAATCAGAGTTTGAAAGTAAACCAAATTCAGAGGCAGTTTCAATCGAAAATTCCAATGTTAGCACTTTATCAGCAGACATTGCCCAGGAAGCTGGATTTACGGTTGTGGATGATAATGAAGATGATGATAATATTTATAATTTGTAGCGTTTGGTTATTAATTCCAACCTGTATTTTATGTAATGTTCGTGATGATTTTTTTTACAAATTAATAGGCCTAAGTCCAAAAGTCAAGTAATTATGTTACCAGTTGATATTTTTCATAGTTAAATTATTCTTTATTTAAATTATTTTTGCGTGTAATTATTTCATTTTTGCACGATAATTATTACAAGTTAAATCTCCAACAATAAGATTTTTAAGTGTCATTAATAGGCCCCTCAAAACTGTCTATTACATGTTTATATTATGCTAACGGCCACTTCAAAAATGTATATATGTACCAATAATGCCAATTGCTGATTTTTTTGTTCATATTTACAACATCTTATTAGCATTAAGTATGTCTGTCTGTGTTAGCTGCATATTTGAAATGTAAGCAATAATCAAATATTCACCATGAATAAACTAATTTAATATACAACTAATATGTTGTGTATATAATAAGTATATATATGTATATTCTTAAAAAAAATTAAAAATAATTCGGTGTAAATATATTCATTCGTTGTATTTAAAATTATACCTTTGAATTACATATACATACATACATATGATGCTGTATTACATTTTAATTACATTTCTCCTTAATATTACTATGCAACTAATTATCAATTTGTATGTACTGTATTATTATTATAATTGTACTCCAATACACGGCACGTACATTTAAGCCATAACCAGTTTCGCTGTCAAGAGCCCAACAAACCTAACTAAACCTAGGGTAACTAAGCGAAAACCTAAAGCACGCAGGATCATGCTAACCATACATAAGTTTTAACTAAGGCTGGCATTAGGTTTACATATAATATACTATGTATGCATTTTTGTTTTTTCTATGGCAAACTGAGAGAATTTATCTAAATTGATTTCTGAAATCTTATACGCAAATTGGTCCGCTATCAAAATCTTGGTTAATAATTTCACTACACAAATTCAACAATATAGGTATAAGTATGTACTATGTTATATTTTTGTTTCTATATGTGTGTGTATGATTTCTTTTATTAGTTGTTCAATATGCATTTAATTCAGTGCGCAACCACGAGCATGTGGCGTTTATATTGTGTGTTTACTGTGTGTGCATAAGAAATGAGCAAAGTCATAATTAATATAATTACTTGTCTTGTTCTTCATGCTCGCCACGAATGTGGCAAAAAATTACAATATTTGAAGAGCAGTTAGTTTAGTGAAACAAATTTCTTAGCTGGGTAGGGGGTATACATAATTTAAGAAACTAATGCCTTTATTAATATCAAACGACAGCAAAACGACGCTAAACGATTAAACCGTCTAATAGACTTTTAACTCCTACGCCTACGCATAAGCCAATTAACTATAAAAATTTAGCAAATACCACAATTTATGAACTGTTTTTTCACTTCAAGTTAAGTCGTTTTTAAAAAACAGGCAACTTATATTCCATTTTTTGCACATATCCTTCGATGTACATGTGTTACTGTTTGTTCATTAGCACTAACTCTACAATTTCTGAATGAGCGACAACAATTGTGCTTATCGCCTAGGATGAAGATCCGATTGCGACCTAATGCGACTATCCTATAACATCGGATCGTCATGCCAGGCTAAACCTTTGACTAAAGCTAATTTGTTTTTATATGCATATATAATTTAAACGTTAATAAAGTTCAGCAAATAATTGTAAATGAATACATATTTCATCGTACATACGTAAACAATGTCTTCTTCAAATCTTTCAAAGTGAAAATAATTGTAAAGCAATTAATACGCGTTATTTAATGTGTCCTTCCTGCGGATCATCCTGTGTCAATGAGTGTGAGTATTATTTATACACTAGAAGTGATGTAAGTAGCATTTTTGTTTCTCATTGTGTCTAGCTTCTTTTTGGTTTTTTGTTGGTGGTAAATAGTTATACAGCAATTGATTGATAGTTAGAAAGGAGACGCTGCAGCAAGCGGCATCGAACCAGTAATCCCTAAGGACCCTCGAGACGCTGCTAACAAATGCTCCAGAATTGTCTTTGGTAAGTATTTGTCACGACTATGCACAGAGTCTTCGGTTAGTGAAGATGAGCTTCATACTAATTGTAGTCGGTTTATCGTTAGTAGTAAGTAGATAAAACTGTATGTCTTTTAAGTAGGTACTTTGGCTTTTCATTTGGGATATACATACATATGTGTGTTTATATAGTACTATTATAGCATTATAGCATTATGATATCTGTATAATGTACACATCTATTATGCATGTGCGCGAGTATGTCATGTAATGTTATGTATTTGATATGTATGCCGTTACGTTTCAGATGCAATTTTCCGAATCCAAAGAATTATTTCGATCTATGTATGCGTGTGTGTGTGTGTGTGTGTATATATTTGTATGATCTTGGTGTTATGCGGGTGGGTGGTGGGCATGTTGATTGCCTCCTATACAGAAGGTGGTGTTGCGGATAAAATCGATGTATGCAAAATATACATATACTTGAAATGCTGTCTTATGATTTGCATTTTTCACATCTATAATTCATAATATATGTTTCATTTGATCTATGCATGCTGTTCTCAGTCCCAAAGTGCTATATAGTATATGTATGCGTTTCTCTTCTCTGAGTGTGTGTGTGTGTGTGGGTGTGTGTGTGTGGGATGAGTTTTGAGTCCTGCCCTTGTCCCAATGCGAGTATTTGTCTGTCACCAGTTTAGCTTGCCAACTCATTACATAATGGCGCACTTCTCCTTTACACCGGCGCCACTGACGCTGGCCTCGCCATTCTCCGGTATGGCGCCATTCGTCTCCTTGCATTTCTTTTCCTTTTTCTGCTTCTTTTGTTTTTTCGTGTCCAGCTGCAGCGAAACGGTGCGCGTTTTCTCCATGTTGAGCAGCTCCTGAAAGAGCTCGGTCACATTGTGATTGGTTTTGGCCGATGTCTCCATGAAGGATATGCTCCAGGTGGTCGCCTGAGCCTGCCCCTCAATCTGTGACACCTCGCGCAGCTCGGTGCTCTCATCGCATTTGTTGCCCACCAGCATAACGGGTATGGAGTTCACATCGCCCTATATATGTACAAGTATCTCGTTATGTATATGCCTCACTTGAAATATCGAAAAGTCACCTTTAGCTCTTTGATGAGCGCCCAAATGGGTCGCAGTTCCTCTAGACTCTGTTTGGAGCACACCGAGTAGACCAATATGAAGGCATGACCCTTTGAGATGGACAATCGTTGCATAGCTGGGAATTGATGCGATCCTGTCGTATCCGTTATTTGTAGTGTGCAAATGTTCTTATTGCAGCTAATCACCTGCAGCATTGGAAAAGGCATAAGTAAAGCGTGCAAATATGGACATAGGGACATTAGGGACACCCACCTGCCTGTAGGTGTCCTCAATGGTGGGTATATAGCTCTCCCGAAACGTGCCCTTGATGAAGCGCAGCACGAGCGAACTTTTGCCGACGCCGCCGGCGCCAAAGACGACAACACGATAGTCGTTGCTCTGCTCCGGCGCTGCGCGGGTCACTTGATTCTTTTGCTCCGTCATCTTGAGGTGGTTGGAGGCGCCCAATTGGCTGCTTGTTGTTTTGTCCAAATTGGAGGCTTGCTGGCGTTTTGCTTGCTGTCTATGCGTGTGCTTTACTTGAGCGCCATTCTACGGTTTATCTGCAACGATTAAGGAGCAAATGAATTGGTCATATTACGCCCACACACGCACAACCTTTTTGCGGCACGCTCCAGTTGCCTCTGGACTTGGCTTCACTGTGCCGCATAGCAAAATCAAGGAATGCCAGCGGCAAAACACTAACAACAACAACAACATCAAACGCGTGAGTGTTGCGCTAATTTTAGCCATGTGCCATATTCGGTCTTAAGTTAAGGAAGGCTATTGATTTTTGTACACACTCTCGTATATTGCTGGCCAAATTAACCCATGCACAGATCGGCGCGTCGCTAGCCATTTGGAAGGCAGTGCCAACGTCATTGGCAATATCATTATTATGATTACATACATACATACATACATACTATTATTATTATTGCTGCGTGGGTAGCCGGCCCACAAAGGTTACGGGTGCGGGGGCGGCTGATTTTGCGATTGTGATTGGGCTCAGGTATCGGGTCGGCCGCATTATGGGCAGCTTGGCAGCCCGAGACGCCCACGCAGCCATGGACATGGACATATCGCGTATAAATAGCAGCTTTGAAGTGCAAGCGATTATCACAACAGAAGCAACAACAACAGCACAAAAGACAAATGCGTGGGTGCGCAAAAATAATCGCCTGCTGCCTTTTCCTGTGCATGCACAAATACACGCATATGCATGTACATACATACACACACACACATGTATATATCTATGCTTTTGCGTTATTTGCTTTGGTGAGCGCAAACTTTAAATTGTTCGTTTCCGCACAGCGTTTGTGTCCTGTGTTGCCACCTTTATTTCCTGCACTGTTTTGCTCTCTTGTTATTTTTCCCACGCCCACACATACAGACGCGCCCAAACACACACACGCACACACACGCAACACACGCACAACTTTTGGTACCCGCGTCAGTCTTTGATTTTTCCTTATTTTATTTTGGCTTGGATTTATTGATTTTACGTGTGTTGCATTTTCACCTACACATATTACACGCACACACACACACACACGTTTAACATAATTGCCTATTGAAATAGAAAATACACAAAATGTTGCCAGTCTCATTAAGAGCATAACATTTACCATAATCATAACAATAAGATTCAGATTCTGATTCAGATTATTTACTTTCGATTCTTGCATATCGTTGCACTTGAATTCGTTGCTAAAATGTCGCACGACTGTCGCCTGCTGCAGCCGCACTCAGAAATCGGAAAAACACTGACTCTCCGACGTACGTACATATGTACATACTCGCATTCGCATTCGCACGGGCACGGACACGGACACGGACACAGGCACACAGGCGGAGGAGGCACAGCCGAAGCCTATGATGAATGGACAGACAGACAACCAGGCACCCCACCACATTGAGAATGTTGTACGATAAGAAGCTCAGTGCCCCCCTGAATTCACCACACTTCATTCTGTTCACACGCTTGCGCATGGTGTAATTACTAAAGGTGGAGTAAACTATTTTACGAGCTGCCACGCCAATTTCACGAAGCTGTCGTTGCTTCGTTTTTTTTTACGAGCGAGCTGCCAGCAGTTGTCTGCCGTTTGGTATGCTTGTGTATGTGTGTATATGTGCTTATATGAATGCGTGCATTAACGCTTGTAGAACACATACAAGCACAAATACATTCACGCATACAATCAAACATTTCTGAAAACAAAAAAATTCATCCGCATGTCGACCTGCTTCAACGACGTTCAGGAAACGACTGGCAAGCTAGGCAGCTGAATAGATTCACCACACAGTAGTTTACTCCACCTTTAGTAATTGCACCATGCGCTTGCGCACTGAGCGCAACGGCCGATGGTGCAGCGAAAACAAAAGCTTAGCCAAGACACGCACCGCAAAAGCGGCCGCAAGCTTTCCAACTCGCAGTGTACGTTTTGCGCACGGCTCGCAATCGTTTCGCCGGCCGGTTGGCGTGTGCAAAACTGGAATTAAAGCGCCCACCGTGTGGAAAGCCTCGATTCGAAAGTGTATAAAATCGACAAACATCTTCAGATTGGGCATCAGTTGTGGCTCACAAGCAAAAGTAAAGTGACTCAGCACTTAAGTGAAAAACCAAGTTTTCTTTTTTTGTGCGTTGTTCAAGCGGTAACCTTTCAAATCTATACAAAATGCCTTGTCCATGCGGAAGTGGTGAGTTATCGATGCAATAAGTTATCGAAGCAATAAGTGCTCCGATCATTACTAATTATTTTGTTTATTCAGGTTGCAAATGCGCCTCCCAGACCAACAAGGGCTCCTGCAACTGCGGCAGCGACTGCAAGTGCGGCGGCGAGAACAAAACCAAGTGTGGCTGCCCCACCAAGTGAACTGACCTAACCTAAAAATATATCTACAATCATACTACATACATTTGTACTTTTCCTACCTACAAAAATACCCAAGTATTCAAGAGCGCATCTCGCAATGAATTGAAGAAATGCGCAATAAACCAAATTTAAATTAAATGCCAAATGTCACGTTGTGTAATAAGTCAATTGCTTTTTGTTTTCGAGGTGGGGCCATTTTTTATTGGCAGTTCTTTCTACTTTGCAGCTTGTGGGAAATTCGAAACCTCAAGGCATATGGCGTATAATTGCTTTGTCGCTGCAGCGGTTTTCTTTTCGATTGTAACAATTGTATATTTGTTCATAATATGCAATTACTTACCTATATATATACATATATATAAACTTTTATTGATTTGTATTACAGTTGCCTTTATTACTGTAAAAACAGTAAGCTAATCACAAAAATTTTCTTTTCTTTTCCAATTGATGTTATACTATTCATTAAATGTTTTTCTTACATCTTTCTTTCAATATATTTTTTAAAAGTACATATAGTACAAGAAGGTGGCTTGAGTAGCACATAGTAGTATTTTTTACTGTACATAAATATGCATATTCATATCATCAAATAGTTTGAATGCTTAAAATGCATTTTTTTCATATTAATTGTACATCATTTTATAACACTGAGAACTAAATATATATATATCGATTTTAAACATGTGCAGTAAATGGCAAACGTATTTCAGTATTTCAGTTTTGCGCAGCTCTACACAAGTTTATATTCAATTGATTAAACGATAATATAATAAGTATACTCAATTATGTGTCCCTGTTTTCCATCTATTTGTAGTATTTCTGCTTGGCTTCTAACTTTTCAGTTTGTTGTTCACTGCCAGCTGAGCCACGCCTCTGAAAATCGATCTGTATACCCCTCAGTTTTGGAGCTAGAGCTGATACATTTTATAAGGTAGATTTCTTACAGATCGCTCATAAGAAGCATATTTTCAAACTTTTTCTAGCTTTTATGGGTTTAGAGTCGAATTCTTAAGACTGCAACGTACTTACACAATTTTTGAATAAAAAGTATTTTTTATTATGAAACAAATAGTAAACTATTATTTTTATCTGCGACTTAAACTGTGTGAAGTCCAGTTTGTATGATAGTAATGCTCTCCGACAAACTTTTGATGTTTAAAGCGTCAATTAAACGCTGAATGCAAATGCAAACTTTGCAGTGGGTTCAGTGAACGTAAGATCGCTTGACATACATACATACATGCATACATCACTTAAGCACTCATATTCATATTGTATGTATAGTGTTCATACTAGATGTAAATGCGTACATGTGATATGACATATTGGCACTTAAAACTGAGAGCCAAGGTAAGAACGGGGCCTTCACTGATTCTATTTCCACAATTATAAAACTAGATGTATGTGGAATAGGCCAAGAGGTAACCAGACACCTTTTAACCTTTTCGTACAGCAACTTTTGGTAACGACATTGGCTTAGCTACCCGCTGCCAAATGGCTGAGACGTAGTTTGGCCATAAAAAAAGAACACACAGCAAGTGTGTCAGCCGCGTTGATAAATCACTTTTATTATCTAAGACTAAAAGTACAGTTTAAGTAGGTCTCATTGCTGGCACAACTGTATCTATGTGTGTACATATGTATGTACACACAACAAATAACAGTTATCAGTTGAAGAACAACAACAAATGCGGCGGTAATTTTGAAATCGTGTAAATAAAAGTACTCACATTCATACATATAGATGTAAGCAAGAATTACCTCGCTTATACGTAAATTCGTAATTGTAATAATTACTAAAAACCTTTGCTGCATAAATACTTAAATGTGTATCTTAAATGTTTATAACAAATAATAACAAAAATAGAAAACATTGTAAGTGCAAAACATATAAATACGCAAAGAAAAAACGTAATAAAGTCAAAATTATTATATAAAATTTGCATTTTAGCGTAGTAAATTTTAGAACTAACAAGATTTAATCAAGATTGTTGTCTTCTTACTTTCCAATTTTTTTTCTTTAAATTTTATATCTTTTTGCTCAATTTAACAAATAAACTTTTTTGTTGTTCGCTGTGCAGAATGTCACATCACGCAATGAGCGATCGTATAAACGAATGTATGTATGTATATAAATAGGTATACTTATATGTACATAAGTGGATATGAATGTTCATGGTTGTTTGCCAGATTGCATCTATTTGATAACGATGTTCTGTGTCAGCCGCTTCACAAAGTCGACGTTGAGAAAATTGGCCATTAGTGTGAGCACCGATTTCTTGGGCGGACGACAGTGCCGCAAGCCGGCCTCCTGGCAGCAGACATTCGGAAAGCAGTCCAGCGTCGAGGTGCATGCCTTTGGATGCAAATCAAAAATGGGCGGCGGCGGAGCTGTGCACTCCAAGTACTCCGTCACTGCATGGAGTACAATTAGCATTAAAACAACAAGACTGACTTGAATCAACGTACGATAGTCAAAGGAGCGCTTCACCGGCACCGGCACCGTCTCCAGCTCCGGATGCGAGGTGCGACAGTAGCGACGTCGTCCGTCCGGGCAGCAGACGCGTGGCCAGCAATCCATGTCCGTGCGGCACTCCTGCACATCCCACCAGAGCTCGGCCAGCGGACGCGTCGGACACTTGCGTGGTATCAGGCCGAGTATGGCTGCAAGGAGAACGATTGTGATTAGTGGCAGCTTAAAACGCATTCCGTGGGCAGTGGACCAACGTGCGTGTGCCGTCTCCTCCAGTGGCTTGGCAATGCCCGCCACGCAGCTGCTGGAGCCAAATATGTCGCAGCAGATCTCGTCTCGCTGCCACACCAAGCAGTCCTTGTCCGCCTTGCAGATCTTGGGGAACAGCTGGAAGCGTACCTCGTTCTCGCGCGGACAATTGAAGCGCTGGCGCAGATCGGCGGCAGCTCGTTTGTCCTTCTCCTTGTCGCTGGCACTGCCCGCAGCGCTGGGAAAGTTCAGCGTTGGCAGCGCTATGCGGAAAGGGCCCTCAGTGGTTGCAGCTCGAGCGGTTGTTGTGGTTGTCGTCTTGGGAGTGGTTGTTGTTGTTGTTATTGGTGGAGCAGTGCGTCTGTGTGGCTTTGGTGTGGTCTTCTGTTGCCTGTTGCGATGGCCGAGCTTCGCCTCCTTGGAGCTGGTTGCCGTTGAGTGTGTGAACTTCTTGGGCGGATGGGGATGCTTTGTGGGCGTACTAACAGAAACAAGGCTCTGCTGGCCAAAGCTCCAGAAGCTGGGATTGAAGAAATTGAAGCCATTGGCCAAACTGGGACGCGGCGCTATGCGTGTGAGATACGGATTGGGATTGGAATTGGATTAGTCAACAATGGTGGTCATTGCTAGTTCTGCTCCAAATAGCAAGCATTGCAAGACAACTAAAGCGCAGTTCCCGCCACCCAGTTAACCCACTCGTAAAACAAGTGCTTTTGTTTATGTTGCCATTGGCGCTGGAGCGAAAAGCGCACCCGCCAAACCCGCTTCTCCTATCCTATTCACACTATTTGCCTGTTTGCCAAGAGTTTATAAATGCCCGTTCACTGTGTGTTTACTTTCTGCTGGCCCACATATGCACCTGCAAAGACTTTAACGATTTGCTCATGTTTGTTTGTAAGAATATGACTTATGTGAATAGTTTCCAGAATTTCGACTATTGCATCAGTGCAGCTAAATGTAATTAACAAAACCCAACACATTTGTACGGCATTTTTAATGATCTAAGCTAACGTAAGCATTTTACAAACTATTACAGAGAGCGAGAAAAACCAGCAGAGTTAATTTTTCACTCGGATAAAAGTATTTACATGTTTTCAGTTTGCCTCTGAGTCATGCCAGTAGATTGATTAATTGCCTTACATTTGCCACTTACTTAAATAAACAATATATGCACAAAAGATATATACATACATACATATATAAAAATATATATCGTACATTTTAAACCAAATGAATGTACATTTATAATGCCTTATATGCATATATATTATATTAAATCATAGAGGAATATAAAGTTAAGTCTTTGGAAAATAAAAACTTATAACTGATGCCATGAACCGAATTCAAAAACAATGGAGGCTTAAACAATGGCATAAATCTCAAATATATCACAGATGCACAAGCGTGAAAACGTAATAATTGCAATTACAACAGTTCGGGATCCACTGCGAAAATCAAGAGACTGGCGCCACCGACCCAATTGCCTCGATTAGCTAGCTACATGAGCGTCATCTTTAAGCCTCAATGACAAATAAAACAGAAAAAACACTCACAAAATTTGCGCATCATAAAACGCGCTAATTGTGAGCCAAGTTCAAGGCTTATTCATTTAAATTTGTGCGCGTTAAGTTGGTCAAATGGGTGACAATAATCAATATCCTTGATAAGTGCGAGTCATGCAAATTGCTTGCCTTGAACGAGTGCAAAGCATTACAATTTACAAGAGTTAATCCAAGTATCTCGCCAAGCTAAGCAAGGTCTATTCTCCTCTCTCTCTCTCTCTCTCTCTCGCTGCAGCTACTAAATACTACTACAAGATACAACAATACGAATTTGAAAGCTTCGCTGCTGCTGCGGCGGCTGCTCCAGTTATCGGCCGAATAATTATCGAAGTATGCTTGTTTTCAGTTATACCCTTGTAGACGATATTATAACAATGTCGTCAAGTGTGTTTGTTACGTATGCAAAATATGCAACACTAATTCTTGTTTTAAATAATTAACATCGGACTTCTGTATCATACATATGTATGTACATACATATATGAAAATGACACTCAGACGTTTTTTATTTTTTATTGAACTAGTCCTTAAGCTGACCGACTGAACTAACTCCCTGATTATCGTTCATTAGGGTAATTTTACTCTCAAATTGCTCAATCAGCCGTTCACGACTCTTACTCTCGTTCAGTCGCTCAATTGAGCAATAATAGGACTTAAATGAACCACTGAACGATTTGGAGCTCAAATGCAAGATTCGTTCTATAGAAAGTGAACTACTGAACTACTTAACTAAATTGAACGTAAAGGTCATAATTAAGTGCGCTCTAGAAGTGTATGCAGTCTTTGGTCAGCCAAAAATAACATCTGTGTCTTGCTTCGCATTCAGACAACTTCTCAGCGCTGCGGTCACTGTATTTGCAGCTGTCGCCTTTGCCAATCTTTAAAATTGAAAGCTAGGTCAGTGCCAGAGTTTCGCGTCAGCGACAAGTTGCTTGCCTTAGCAGCGGTCATATGGATATGTGCTAAAGTCCAGTTAATGCCACTCACTTGTTGTTGTTGTTGTGGTCGATGTAGTTGTGGTGGTGGTTGTGGTTGTTGTCGTGCTGCTCGTAGGCCTGCGCCGCATAACCACCTGGGTACGCCTGCGCGGGGGCTGCACTCGAGTGCTGCTGCTGTCCCCACTGTCCGGCGCTGTCGCAGCACCATCAAGTGGCAGTTTGTATTGTGCAACAGCGCGAGATCTGTGGCCGCGGGAACTGCTGCTGACACGGCTACTGTTTTGGCTAAAGGCCTCGGCTTGAGCTTTCGTCTCGGTTGCATTTCTGTGACGCCGCGTCGCTGAGGCAGTTGCATCACTTGTTGCCGTGGACAAAATGCACAAGCTGCTTAGAAGTGGCAACAGCAATAAAAATACTGGCAATTCCATTTCACATTTAGTTAAACCGAAAGCAGGTCGACAAGCTAACGGCGCATCTATGGGAATATTTATACGCTGGCTACTTGTTTTGATTGTTTGGTTTTGTTGCTTTGCAAATGTTAAACGTCTTCACATTTTCACACCCAAACAAAATTGTTTATGTTGCTGGAACTGACTGCACACGCGACGCGTTGTTGCGACTTCAAACAGTCGAACGCAACTCAACAGGCGAATGTGCAAAATAGTTACTTTTGGCCAAAAAGACAACAAACCAATGCAGCAGCAGCAGCAGCAACAGTTGAGCTCTGAGCAGCGTAGGCAGCCAAGAGAGCGCTAACCCCGCTCTTTTCTACCCAGTAGTGGGCCACTAAACAAACTGGTTTCGTTGGCTTGTTTGATGCTTCAGCACAAGCGCCGTTTGACTGAAGCCCAGTGGATACCACTAACCCAATATTATAGAAATGAGGAAGTAACTAAGTGAGAGCGACATTGCACTTGCTTAAGCTTCCGGCATGTCAAGTGGACATGGACATGCAATAAGGATGCAAATCTAAGCATACAGATTAAAAAGTCAGTTCGTTACATTACTTGTTATGTATTTAATCAGGCGGAGATTTAAACAAAGAACCTTCCTAGAAGGTAACAACTGCAAGAGAGAACACTGATGTCCACTACGGTGCGTTGAAACGCTGATTTTTCAGGTGATGAATCCGTTGCGTAGAAACGCTAATTGAGTTGGTACTCTAGTTTTTTGAGATTTCCCTCTGGTTGGTTTTTCATTTGTAGTTTCAGTTTTAGCATGTTCCTGGCTTGTTTATTCGTTTCAGATGTGTGTATGCCTTTGGTGTCGTTTAAATCTCCAAATGATTATGTGTGTGGTTGTTTTGTTGTTGTTGTTGCCAGCATATTAATAGATGTAGTCCCCTTCAGAGTTTAATCCTACAGCGGCTGCTTATATTAATATGCTTAGTTGACGTGACGGAATGCCACGAATTGAAGCGGACATTTAATCCAGCTGAAAATTAATAGTTTGAGCATAAGCAATTTGGAATCCAGAGCGCAAATGTGCTGAAATCTTACCTTCTTGAAGCCAATATCGTTGGCGTATTCCCTGAAGCACTGACGGCAGATGTTCAGTCCGTATTTGCGGATCAGACCGTGACGGTTTGAGCAGGCACGGCTGAAAATTCAATACACACAAACAAAGCGCTCATTAGTTAAGGCACGGGTACTGCTTGATTCTTCTTTAACATAACTGCTTTGTGATCGGATTAAGTTGCATAGTTGTCGCTGCAGCTGGCGTTAACATTCAATAAGCAAATGACAAGATCCAGCTGGCAACATTTGCTTTGGCCGCCCTTTATTAAGGAAATTGCTGACGAAGTCTTGAAACATATTTCCGTACTCAACCGGGGGCAAAATAAAATTGAAACTTGATAATTCCATAAGCATCCATTTATGCATACATAGAAATAAAAATATGTACTATGTACGGGAAGCAAGCACCATGCGACTAGGGCGTGCTTAACCTCAATTACTCAAAGCAATCAACTATGCAACAAAATACGAACTGAAACAACAGGCAATCGTGCAAATCATACAGCTTTCTGTGCACAATCTTATTGGCAACAAAAATCTTACCAGCAACGGGAGCCTTGGCCGTATTTGCGGGGATGCGAGTACCAGAGAGTAGCGAAACCCATGTTGGCGTCTACGTTGGAAAAATCGAAAAGAAAGAAGAAGGCAAAAAATGGCAACTTGACAATAGAGCTGTCATTTGCAAAAGTTGCCAGACTTCGTGAAGACTAACTGCGTTCCTCAACACTGACAACCTTGCCAGATGTCCATTTATTCCGCAGGTGGCAGCACTAACGCAGCGAATTAAATTCAAATTTAAAATCTCTTTATTAACATGCAAAAGTCACATATCTCTATTTAAATAAACGTACACGTTATTAGAAATAAAACGGTTGAGAAGAATTATTCTCAACCACGACGACTTTAACATTGTCATTGTTTTCCATCGGAAACAATGCGGCCTCAGTGGGTTCTTCTTCAGGTTCCAGAAACGGCATTGTTGTTTCATGCTCAATATTAATATTCATTGGTATAGTCTGTAAATACTCAGACCCCTCGGCGAAATCATTGGGATCTACCACAACCACATCATACTGCTGATCAAGTGCCATTTGATCAGATGACGCATCTGCCGCCGGATCATCAATAAATTCAGCACCGCACTCCTGCATTTGTTTAGCCTTCATCGCAGCTGCCGTTTCCAGCTCAAACTTCTGCATCTGCATCATCAGGCGTGCATTTGCATCCAAGTGAGAGTGACGCGCCCGCTCATGCTTATCCCGGTCGCCGCGCTGCCGGAACGTCTTCGTACAGAATGGACAGTCGTATGGCTTCTCCCCAGTGTGAATGCGCTGATGGTTTTTCAGCGCATCGGCGCGATAAAATCGCTTGCCGCACTCCTCGCACTCGTATCGCCGCTCGCCCCGATGGATAAGACGATGCTGGTAAAAGACCGAGCCAGTGAGAAAGCGCTTGCCGCAAACCAGGCAATGATACGGCCGCTCGCCAGTGTGACACTTTCGAATGTGATCATTGAGATCCGGACGTATGGTGAATTTGCGGCCGCAGTTCTCCTCCGTGCAAACGAATGGCTTCACACCTGACGGCAACCATGGTTTATTTAAAACATATGAAAGTAAAAAGACTGCACAAAAGAATAACTACGATTTAGCTCACCCTGGTGGAAGCGCAGGTGTTGCCACAGGTGGCTGGACTGCGTATAGGACTTGCCACAGATGTCGCACAGATATTGTCGCAGTCGACCCATGGCTGTGGCAGTGCCGCTGTTGCGCAGCTCCTTTTCGCGCCTCTTCTTATTCAGATGCTTCTCCTCGTAGTGCGGCAGTATATCCTGGGCGCACTCAAAGTTGGTGGCGCAGAACTCGCAAGGCAAGAGCATCCGCTTGCCGCCCTCGCTAAGACGCGGAAAGTAGTGATAGCAACTGTAGCTGTGGGCGGAAAGATAAGCCAAGAGATACAGCTGCCGCCTGGTGCGGATGTGGTTGTAGATGATTGCACTTACCGATGCTCCTGGAGCAGCTCCACATTGGCGTACTTCAGCTCGCAGACGTTGCACACAAAGTAGCGATTGGGCGCCGAGGACAGCTGCTTGAGTCCTTCGCGCATGTAGACACAGTCGGTCTGATAATGCATACTGGCCTCCTTGGCGGTGGTCATGCGCAGATCACACGCGGTGCACTCGAATCGCCGCTCTGGCACGTGAGTGGCCGAGTGGACCAACAGAAAGAAGACGTCTGCAAAGATATAATCACAGAACTCGCACTGGAGCACATTGCCCAGGACGAGTGTGGTAAAGTATTCGTCCTGGTTCTTGAGCGACATCTTCTCTAGCTGAGCCGTGGCTGATAGTAGCTGTTCCCCCTCCACCTGAAGCAGCTGCAGCTGATGCATCAAGTCCACTTCGTCCTCGACCACCTCTATGGGCTCAGTCTCCTCGGTGGTCACATGGTGGACGAGGATGTGCTCCAGACCCAATTTGACATTATAGAAGATGCGTCCGCAATGATTGCACTTGAGCACCACCAGCAGTCCCAGCGCCGAGGGCGGTGCAGTTTGCTGCTGATGGCTTGTCTGAGTAGGGATCAGGTCGAGGGCATGCTTCTCCATGTGGCGCGCCAGGCCAGAGTTGTGGACAAACTTGCGGTCGCAGATGGTGCACTCGTTGGGCCCCTTAGCCGAGGACTTCTTGGCACTAGAGCTGTCTAGGCCCGTCTCCAGATCGTACTTGAGCTCATCCTTCATATAGCGGCGTATGCGCACCTGATTCTCACAGATGATGCGCTCGCTGAGCGACTTCCTGGGTGGCGTCAGCGCCTTCTTCTCCGACGGTGGCGATGCAGGTGGTGCTGGTGGCCGACCTGCTATTGGCTTGTGGTCCGCATCGTGGTCGCAGCTGTGGGTCTGGAATGAGGGAAAGTCGAAGAGTCCGTTGCAGTTGGAGCACTTGATGAGGCGAAAGGGGTTTTGGGGCGCAGGACGTGCGCTCCCTCGAGCCAACTCCATGGGCAACCCCTTCATCGGAGTGGACATCCCGCCATTGTTCATGCCCGACAAGAATTGGCGCAACTTCTCCTGCTCAGCCTCCAGATCGAAGTCAACCTTGCCATTCGATTCCTCCATGATTAGCTTCAGCGCCGGATCCGCCAGTGTGCGTTCGACAGCCTCCTCGGTGGGTATCTGAATGACGCCCCGCAGCTGAAGCAACTCTTCCAGACTCTGGTGGCTGACGATGTCATTGTTTTCATTGGACACCAGCACAGTGACTCCCGATTGCAGCACTTCGCCGCCCATCGTTAAATCTCCATCACATTCGAATTCGGCCATAAGGACCTCACCTTCAGCGTCGCAGCATAAATCTGAACTCGGATCCATATTGTCACAAACGAAAAAAAAATAAAAACAGTTTTTTTCTACTCTATTTCGAAGTGTACTGGTTCAAAGCACGATTGTAAGTGAGGACCAATTTGGTATTATTTTCCGACACTAATGTCAGTGAAACTGTCAACTGAATGATTGACAGGTAAGCCTTCACAGCCTTGACAAGCCTCCTGTCAAGAGCCTGCTTTTCGAAAAATAAATATAAACTTAAACCATAACCTAATACTGTGAGATTATCGTACATACCGAGAAAAGATAAAATTACTTACTTATGTACGACTTAATAAAATCAATTGCATATTAATTGACTATTTTAAATTGCACAAATTTGATTTCTTACAAAAATATACAAATACACGATTGATAGAAAAGAATAGCTATGCTAAGAGAAATGGCATTTTACTTATACTTTTACGTAGAACATGCCGTAAAACTTTATTGTACTTTTATTTAATAATTATGACATAGTTTACGAATGTTTTTTAAATGAATCAGCCTAATAAATACTGAAACTCTCTCACCACACTAGCAATCCATGTTATCTTCCGGAAACTCCTGAGTTTTCACGATTCATGAAAAAAACTACGTATAGATTGGAAAGACCCAAATGTCGTAGAATAAGTGCTTTAAATGGTCATATCTGACTTATAGATAAATACAACGAAGGCAAGAAATAAAACAAAATGATTATATGTATTGAACAATTATACTTTTAATATTACAATACTTAGTTAAGAAGTTCAATTTAGAAGCCAATATACAGTAAAAACAAAATTCTGTAAGAAATCAAAATTTGTATAGCTAAAAATAGTTTCCTGTATTAAAATTAAACAATTTTAAAAGAAATTTCGATTTGAAATATACAAAAGTTAAATATCATACCATAAAGTTTTGTAATTTAAGTAATATTTTGTACTGTAGTATACTTGTACTATATACTGAGCAGTAACAAAATTTATGAAATTATACAAATACTTGCACAAATAGTAGTTGGCCAACATAAATATTCACACAACTTTCACACAGTTTGTGCGAATTGTTTATATTTTCTTTTAGGCTCAAGCTGTCGAAGCTAAACAATGCCCCAGCTGAAGGTGATTAGTTATCAGTGTCTGCGTTCGCAGATAACAAAGCTTGGCGAAAAATGAGTAAACGCGGTGACATACCACCTCCGTTAATCAGTGTGATACCTTGGCTGGGGCTCGACGGCACGTTGAACACCCACCTGAAATCAAAACAAGCTCCAACTGGCTCCGCTTTGGCTTAACTCCAGACTCCTCCTCTGACGGTAAATAAATAAAGTGCATTTCAAACTGCTGTAGATGTCGCCCTTATGGGTGGCTGTGTCTTTGCCTTTGGCGCGTATGATTCACCCGCAAGCAACAGTAGAAATCCGTAAAAAAAAGTTGATAAAAAAGCACGCTTCTTATCTGCAAATTTGCTGGAAGATAATGCGACTACGGATACGTAGTCCCACGTTGTGCTGGTGGTAGTAGTAGCACTCTAATAGCAGCTCTCTCTATTAATGCAGTGCCCGCACACATTACGCATTTCAGGCTGTGGTTTTTGTTTGTTTTACTACTTATACTACTATATGGATGTGGATAGTGTGGCATACGCCTACATCTCCGAGCCCGTGGAGTTTAGGCAGCTGGTGGGCAAGGCCATCGACTTTCGGAAGACGTTCGATGTGCGGGGCCGCGGCGCCGACGAGATGCTCCAGCTGTATCTGCGCAAGGCGCATCTCTCCGACGATGTGGAGCACATGCCTCCGATGCAGCGACGCGCCTATGTGTACGACATAATTAGAAGCAATAAAGGCCCCGGCTATTGGGTGGTAATTGCCAATTGAAAACAGCGTCCAGTCAGCATATCAGTGGCAGCTTAGGGGGTCAACTCAATTACCGGGTTAACAAAATTGTGTTTTTTAAAGTCTTTTTCGGTTGGGATAACTCCGCAACTACTTAGTACATTCAAATAGAACTGAAGTAATCAATTCTTAAAATACTTAACTGTGGTTGAGGTCGATAGCTGCATTTGTTTATCCAGAATCTTGTAATACAATCCAAATATATTTTCGAAAAAACATGTTTTGAAGCTTCAACGATCACAAGGAGCTAAGTATATGTATATAGATAATGGCTAGGTTCATAGCATGTAAAATAATTGGAATTGGCCACTCAAACGTTAAAGCAATCCATCTACAAGAGTTTACTAGTCGTATTAAGTAAAAAACCAAATCGATTTTATTGACCGGGTAATTGAGTTGAGCCCCCTAATTCGCTGCTGTTATTACTTTCTACTTTCTGTTTCTTTCCCGGGCTTAGCCGCCTTGCATGCAGGTGAGCAGTGACGTCTTCGCCCAGCCGCCACCAGCCGTACTGCCCCCGCCCACAGCCAAAGAGAGAGCCTCGCCAGGAAGCGAACGTCACTTCTTCGCAGACGCCGCCAGCCTAACTATGAGTCAGTCGTCGTCGTCGAATAGCTTGAGCAGCGCTGGTGGTGCCGTGCCAGGACCCAGCTTTGCCACCAGCGTCGTCGTCAGCAACAAGGGCTCCAAGTATGAGATTAGCGGCCCGGTCAATTTCCAGCATGTCTCCGGCGATGTGACACGCGATCGCACGCGAAATGCCTTCGATCTGAGTGCGGGCGCCAATGATAATGTGCTCAAGAAGTACATGATGGAGCGTGGCATTGCCGAGGAGGATGTGGCCGGCATGCGGCGCCAGGAGCTGATCAAAAAGATTGTGCACTCTAATTTCACTTGGCTGGTATGCAGCAGTTCACTAACTAAAGTATACAATTTTAATGCAGCACGCTTTCTTTGACAGCCGAATAAACAGGACATGCAGCAGGCGGAGTCAAGGAGCCCAAGCTTGTTTATGCCACCATTTCGACCAACAATCAGATTACACCGCCGCCCTCACCGCCACCAGCTGCCAGGCAGAAGGCTCCAAATGCGTCCTATGCCAACTATACATCGCTGACATCCCGCTTTGTGGATATATCGGACTTGGACATGCCCAACAGGCAGCAGCAGCATCAGCAGGAGATAGGCACTGTTATACCCGTTCATGTACAGCAAGCGCAGCCAAACAGAGCCAAGATTCCGCCACCGCCCTCGGCAGTTACTGCTGTCAATACGCACGCCTATCCGGCGGCTATCGAAGTCCGCCCCACAAGGACCCCGAATGAAACATATGCGACGATTGCGCCACAAACACAACGCAAGGCGGCCACAATGCGAGTAGCGCCACCGGCGCCACCAAAACCGACGATTCTGCCCAGTGAGAGCCGCACCACTGTGCAATATACACCGTTCAAGCAGCCTCCGCCAGCACCACCAGTTAAGACAACAGTAGTGCAGCCTCGAGCGCCACCTGTACAGATGATACAGAAGCCAAAGACTGCCGCTGCTGTTAGTAGCAATGCTGGCATTCCTCCGCCGCCGCCGCCGCCGCCTCCGCCAGTTATGGCTGTTGCATCAGGAGCACCACCACCACCGCCCCCTCCACCTGCTCTAGCAGTGGGTGGTGCACCGATGCCACCACCTCCGCCACCGATGGGCGGAGCTGCCCATCCGTTGGCAACTAAAAAGTCTGAGCCAGGAAAGGTGGCCCCTGCTGCAGCGGGCGATCCTCGCGACGCTTTCTTGGAAAGCATACGCTTGGGCGTTTCATTGAAGGTAAGTTGTTAATTGACCTTCACTGCAGTTTCTGAAATTTTAAATTCTTTTGCAGAAAGTCGATCAGAAAGCAGCAACAATAAGTGGCGTCAAGCCGCGAGCTGAGAAAAAGCCACCAGCGATGGATTTCATGAGTGAGTTAAAATTGGGAATCACACTCAGGCGAGTCAAAAATCCGGCAGATAATCCCTATTCCGACGCTAACGCGAAAACAAACGCGGATGAATCGCAGGCGTAAAAGCAAAAAAAAAGCGCGTTACTTTTAAAGTGTATTCTCGTTTTTGGTGGCCGCCAACTGAGTATATTTCTAGTATTAAATCGATTTTGTCAATAGCAACACTGGCCACCTTGCAATCGGAATTCAAAAATGAGCTATTTCAATGCTAAAAATAATAATAATTTCATCTATCTATGTAAAGGAATAATCTACTACGCAGTGACAATTATTGTGCACTGATTTTGCGTTAATAACAATGAAAATAGCTTTATCAACACATGTATAGAACTTATCACAATTCAATTAATATTAAAAAGTTTTCATGACAATTTACAGTTACCAGTGAAATGTGTAAATAAATGTATGTGTAGAGTGAACTTGATAACTTATCTTGATTATTATTTATAGTTCTTAAGCCTTGCGGCGCTTCTGAACACTACACACAACTACTGATGCATGCGTGTGCATGCGTGTGTAAGTCATAATCAGCTGGACGCCTCAGGTGAACACAGTAGTTTGCCGGAGAAAAACAACAATCATTTTTGATTCTGATTAGTGCGCTCGATAGCTCTGTGGCTGCTAAAGTGATATTGCATTTTTGCATTCAATAAGCGAACTTAGTTCTGAACTTCATTTAGCTTTGTCGTAACAAGCAAGCAACATCATTATGCAACGGATTGCTGTTATTGGTGGCACCGGCATGACCGGCCAATGTGTGGTGGACTACGCCTTGGAGAAGGGTAAAGTACTACAGCAAAAATGTGATTCCATTCAAGTGCGTTAATTGACCTATTGCCTGCAGGTCTCAAGGTGCGTCTGCTGTACCGCACCGAGCCCACTGTTCCGGAGCGCTTTAAAAGCAAAGTGCAATTGGTGCAGGGCGATGTGACCAAATTGGAAGACGTTAAGCGTCTGATTGAGGGCGATGGCGGAGTGGACGGCGTTTGCGTTATACTGGGCACACGCAACAAGCTGGAGGCCACCACGGAGCTGTCACGCGGCACCGAGAATGTCATTAGCGCCATGAAGGAGGCAAAGCTCACTAAATTTTCCGTTGTCATGTCCTCGTTCCTGCTGCGTCCGCTCACTGAGGTGCCTGCTGTATTCCACAAGCTAAACGATGAACACAGACGCATGCTGGAATTGACAAAGGCGTCTGGCTTGGACTACGTTGCAATACTGCCGCCGCATATCGCCGATGAGCCGGCCAGTGGCTATACTGTGGTGCACGATGAGGCACCTGGACGCCTGATCTCCAAAGATGACTTGGGTAAATTCATTGTCGACAGCTTGGATCAGCCCGAGCATTATGGCAAAGTTTGCGGCATTGCTAAGAGCGTCAAAAGCGCTTAGGCTATTCATATAAATTGAATAATGTATCTTCTCGCTCGCATATTAATGTGCGGCAAATTGATTTCGTCACAAATATCTAATGCTATCAAAGCCTTTTAAAGACTAACTACCCATATTTACCTATATATATACATACAAGCTGATGTACATATATGCGTGTGTATTATGTATGCGCACTGTAAACTTTCCATTTTGATACAGAGAATAAACAAATTATAATTGCGATTACGTGCAGTATCAATTGGCAATCGTCGATTGCTCGGTCAGACACCTGAAATTTCAAGCCATTAGCAGCTGTCGTATATCACGTCATGCAGGTATTTCGAAAATGTGCACCTGTAGAAATGTTACAGAAACTGAGAAAAACGATGGGAAGCCAAAGATCAGTTCCTTCCGCTTTCAGGCCCAATGCCAAAAATTTCATTGAGCAAGTCGAAACAAAACAAAAATGAGAGAAATCTAAATGTACTTGGGCACAGTGTGCGCTCGATATGGTGGACTTCCTTAAAGTTTTCGTTCTAAGGAAAGCATTAATGAGTTGTGATTTGCTTAATGCTTTGCTAGATTCAAAAAGTCAAAGACGATTTTTTTACGTTTTTTTTTATATATTCAGATTGAAGATAGCCAATATTTTGGCAGTTCACTATATTTGAATTGCGGACATGCACAAATACATTTACATTTGCTAGTAGTATTTGATAAGCAAATGTCTTGCCGACTGCTCTCTATGTCATGCATGATTCTGTTTTATTTTTGTGTGTAAAATAATCTTCGATGCTTTCTGTGTGTATATCGTCTCGCTGGGCAGCCCCGATGCGAAGTCTCCGCGCCGACAATATCTGATGCAGCTGTAATAAAAATAACATTACCGGGCCACATCAATTTTTGGCTTGTCGCAGCACCGTGAACTTGAACTTGTCATAGATTTTTCTGACAGATTGCCGACGAATGTTTCCGCTTAGTCTGTCGTTGATTGAATTAGAACAGTGCGTTTAAAATATCTACATCTTTAATATAATTTATTGCCTTGCGATTGTTGCTTAATGCTACGTTTCCATCTCGATATGTATATCTATGCTACGATTTATTTGGAAGATAATTGAGCTATCATATGTAGTTGGATATTGTCTAGTAATAATTCCAGCAAACGCCACAACAAATCATAAGGGTATGGGTCATAAATTATTAATAATACATCATTAAATTAACATGAATATATTATGAGCAATATACTATGTATAAATAACACGACCGATGACGTGCTAGGTGTGTCTCAAACTTTCTCTGAAAAGGTAACAAAAAATACATGCGGAAAGTAATATTTAAAAATCAACACGAGCGTAATATGAGTGTTTGTTTGTTTGTTTTCTTTGTTTTTCTGTGTAATCGTAATGGAATCATAAGCAAACGCTCAAAGGATTGCTACGGCTGTTACGGATCTACCGCTGGGCAGTATAGGATAATAAATAAAGCCTGAGAGCGTTTGCCCAATTTGACTAGTTTAACTGGCGCGCTCCATTCTTGAAGCTTGAAGCGTTCGCAGCGTGGTTAAGCCAACACAACTACTACTACTGGTGCTGACGTCTATAAGACCTTCTTCATGTATTTCTTATTAATATTTTGTAAGCTCGGCAGCTCGCAGTGGCGCGGACCATACATGGAAATGGGTGCACAGTACTCGTATCCAATGCGCTCGTAGAAGCCATCCTGATCGATGGTGGACAGATAAATGGTGTTAAAATCGAGCACAACGCGACAATAGTCCTCGGCAAATTTCATGATCAGCTTGCCAAAGCCCTGGCCTCGATATGTCTTGTCCACCACAACCGACTCCACGAAGCACGCCTTCTTCTTGGACGTAATGGGGCTGAGCTTCAGGTGCGCTATCACACGGCACATGCCGTCCGTGGTCAGGACCAGGCTGCACGGCAACGAATCGCACGATGCTTCCAGGGAGCGCATGCGCGCCGTTTCAGAGCGCGGCCATTCCGAGTTGATGAGCGCGCATGTATCCTTCATTAGCTCCGGAAAGTTGTGTATGGGCACCACATCGAATGGACTGCCAGTGACATTGAACGGTGGAAGCCCCTGTAAATAGATAGTTTATATTAGCAACATGCAAATTGCTCTGGTTCTGTTCAAAAATTGGGTTTGCCTAGCGCGCTCTTGTGTGCTCCAGCTACCTCATAGTACGGCTCCGGTTTTATATAGCGCATTACGCTTTAACTGACAAACTAACTGGGCCGACTGTCGTCGTTGCTAGCAGCCAGCATCAGGCTACGAAAGTATATCAAGATCTAAAAGAAAACAAATTATATTCTATTCGTTTCTATTCGTGGTGCAACAAGACAACAATTTGATAAAATAGTTTGGGCGTATATACACAGGAGGAATCGAAATATTTTATTTTATTTTATTTTATGAACACAGCGGCCATGATGGGAGGTCAAATTAAATATTTTACATATTGGACCACGGTTTGACGGCAATGTTTGGCGTGTTGACGAACCCGCTTATTAAATCGGCTCAAAAAACCAAATAATTATATAACTACAGGAGTCACTCGATGTGATTCCAATTCGCGAATTGTACTTTGTTTTGGAAACCACATTTCCAATCTGTATTTTAAATTAATTATCACTGGAAAATCCGATATTATACACAGAACAATATGTTATGTTATATATAAGAATAATAAGTTATTCTAATGTTTGGTTTATATTATTGTTTTTTGTAATAATTGTATGCCTAAGAACACTTATCTTCAAAAACAAACTTGTGCTGTGCATTTTAAAGACCGATGGCTTTAAGCTTATGATTCTAACCAGCAAAAAATGTACAGCCTTGTTTAAAGTTAGAAAACCCACACTATGTTCATCTAAATATAAACAAATAATAATATTCACATATATTTATATACATATAATTATTTATACAGTTTTAGTATCTGGGAGTGTGTAGGCGTTAAGTCATAGATAATATGCGTATGTTTGTATGAACATAACTATAAATTTACACAAATATGTACATACATATGTATGTATATAATCAAGGCGAGACATAAAAAAGAACAGTTTTCTAAACGCTAGCGACGCTTCGGCGACCTTGACTGGCCAATCAGCCAAAAATTCAGCGCACAGACACATGTATATATTAGCAAACACATTCATAAGGATTACTTGGCAATGATTTTGGGCATATGACACATAATTTGTAACCAATAGACGTATGTACATACATATGTACAGATGAAGTAATAACATAAGTATAATGCGCTGGTAGGAAAGCGCACACGCACACACTTCAACTTGAATTTAATTGTTCAACAATGCGTAATAATTATTGATTTTTCTGCTGTTTACCATTGCGAGCACTCGCTGCTCTTTGCGTTGTGTTTCCTGACGAGCGCCACGACGAAGTGTGCAAAGCGAACTGATATAGTTTCCAATACTGGCGATCCAAGAAATGGGCCAAGTTCCGCTGGCCGAGCAAAATGTTTTATATACAATTGATGTTGATGATGTTTGCTTGTGTACTTGTGTTTGTATTTGTATTTGTGGCGGCAGCGACAACGTTGACGGCAACAGCGGCACACGCTTCGTTGATCTTGTACAAAAGAATTGGTTTGATGTGTGTGTGTTAGCTTTGCCCCTGGGCTTTTGTTTTAAATATGAGCTAAGTTTAAACTATAGCCGTTACGCTTTGTTTTATTTTTAAACATTTTGTTTAATATTTGCATGTGTGGAGCGATGCAAGTGTGTTGCCACCTTGTTTACAAATCGATCGCTCCGCCAACTCTGTGACAAATGGTATCGGCCGGCCGCCACAATTTATCGGGTATGCATAAATAAATCGGAAATTATAAACAAAATATAAATAACAAAAAGTGGACTACTCGCACGACTCGCAGGTACATAATGAAATGATAAATTCACACATATGAAATTTACAGTTTAACGGTGAACTTACAGTGCACGTTATTTGCAAAGGAGCAGCTGTTCAATTTTCCTACTCGCGACACTGAAATAATTATTACACAACAAATAAATCAAATAAAGACATATCGACAATGTGCAACATTATAAAATTGGCAGCGTGCAGTCTATAAATAATTTGTAAACAAAGCGACAAAGAGGAAAGAAGCCAGAGCAAGCAAATAGTGGCCAGCCATTGACACTGACCCACTGATTGATTACAAATTGTTTTGTTTGCTGTCGTCGGCTGACATAAAAAAACGATTCGCAGGCCAACAAAATTCACGTGCAGCAGCTACACTAATGGCGAATCGACAAATGGCGCAAGCGCCCGAAAATCACCTACGTCTATCCTGGCATGACACCCAGATGATAGCCACACTGAGTCCACAAACAGTCATGGACTACTTTTGCCGCAAGAGCAATCCGTTCTATGACCACATGTGCAACAACGAAACCATACGTATGCAGCGTCTGGGTATCGAGCATTTGCAGTAAGTACCTAATGTCGCTATCAGAAACTACTCCCTACTTATCCCGGTGTTTCCCTACAGCAACATGCTGGGATTGGAGTATATACTGCTGCACGTCGCCGAACCGATTCTCTATGTGATACGCAAGCAGCATCGTCACAACCCATCAGAGGCGACCCCCATTGCCGATTACTACATTATTGGAGGCACCATATACAAAGCACCTGATCTGGCAAATGTGATAAATGCGCGAGTCGTAAGTAAATACAGAGCTTAAAATAATTTTGTGGCGAAATGCGTATACAAGGAGACTTCTATGGATGCATTATGTCTGCAAGGATATTTCATGATTCAGCATACCGAAGATATTTCTTGTCATTATTTATTTTGATTTGAAGCTCAAATATTTTATTGTTATTTACTTGCTTCCAGCTTAACACCGTCGTTAGTCTGCAGTCTGCATTTGAGGAAGCCAGCAGCTATGCACGCTACCATCCCAACAAAGGATATACTTGGGATTTTTCTTCTAACAAAGTTTGTAAGTGCAAATAATATATATAAGTATACACGATATCACGATTTGTAATTTATATTGATGTACTTGTCTGTTCTTCCTTGCAGTGTCCGACAAGTCAAAGACTGACAAGAAGGATTCGAATGCCGTAAAGGATGACAGCAGTGGAACGCTGTTCCAGAAGCAACGAGTGGACATGTTGCTGGCCGAACTGCTGCGCAAGTTTCCACCGCCCATACCTCCAATGTTACAGAATTTGCAGCAGCCCCTGCCGGCTGGCCAACTGCCCAATGCAACCGGTGCGGACGGTATCATAGCGTCCAATTCAACGGACAGTCATGCCACTGGACCGTTGGATATAGCAACTGAAAGCATAGACATGAAGCCACCGCCAGAAAAGAAATCAAAGTAAACGTCGTTTGCAGTTTAATCGTATATTTGATATTAACTGTACATAACATAAGTTTAAAGTAAACACAACTTAAGCTAATGGAATTTGATTTAATCTTGATTTGGAGCACTCAGTGCGTTTCCTGTGTCCTGATTCTTGTTCTTCATGTGCACCGTGAGGCTATGATTGGTGTAGTCAAGAATACTTTTAAACGACTGCTTACAGATGTGGCACGGCACTGTTTTGGTCGGCGTACGAAAAACGCCCGAGTGGGCGACTTTGGGCACCTTTTTTACCGATGGTGGCGGCATTGGTGCGCTCTTTGTGATAGGCATTGTGCCTTCATTGCTGGCTACAAACGCAGAGGATGTAACATAGGATTGTCTGCCATGCGACAATTGAAACTTACCCAAAGATGGCTCTTTTTCAAATGCTGGCATTATGTTCTCGCGTGGCTTGAAGCTGTCGCAGCTCACACCCGACGGACCGTACATTATTTTTGGCAGCTTTGCCTTAGTCACGTGATTTAGCTCCGTAAACTCAAGCTTGCGCTTCTCGCTTGGTGGTATCTTGGTACAATTCTCCATCAGGTGTATATGAAGCGCACGCTCCAGCATAAATTTCTTGTCACAATATTTGCAGCAACAAGATGTTTTGTTTTTTACGGACTTGGATTTCAAGTGTGAGTCCATGTGGGTATTCAGCAGTTTCTTCGATCCAAAGCTTGCGCTGCACAGCTTGCACTGAAACGTACAAGCCGGCACAACCTGATAAATGGGCTGGGATTTGGCAGCCGTTAGTGCCGCAGCTCCTGGTAAAGGTTGTGAAGAGCGTGTGACACTGCTGCTCATAGAGGAACGCATCAGTGTAGACTTGCGGTAGCCGGTACCACCAATAGGATTGGATTTCGGAGCGGGCAGGAAACTGCGACGAGCGCTGGGAATGCCCGTGGTCAGCTTGCGTGCTGGACTGTTCAGTGTGGTCTTTACCACGATCGACATGCGCTGCTTAAAGGTGGTCCCATTCGATGTGGGCAGATAGGAGCGACGCGGACGCGGCAAAGCAACTGTGGGCACCTTCTGCGGCAGCTTTGGCTGCTCCTTTTTCTGTATCGAACCTTCAGTTAGTTTCATAGCCTTCGCAATTAGCTCAGATACCTCATTTACCATGTCGGTAACGCCCTGGTCAGATTTCATCTTGTCTGCTGATTGTAACGAAATAGCCATTGATGTGTCTTCGTTCGATACTGAAAAATTCAAATCAAAAGAGTAACTTTAAAAACAAATTTCTTATAGGGACATACCTTCCGTGATATTCTCTAGCACAACATCGGCACTCAATGGATATATGTTAGTCTTATTGTTGCCCTTAGTTGAAATTTCATCATCGTTGAACATTGTGTTTGTCTTCACTGTGGAGGCAGTGGTGTCAATGGTTGAGGACAGTGTGGAGTTCTGCTCATCTGGCTGTGAGTTCTCCTTGTTTTCAGTGTCTATAGCCTCACTTAAAGTTAAAATTTTTGTGGGTGTCGAGCAAAGCGCGTTGTGTTTGTTTAAAATGCTCTTGTCAAAGGGGCGCAAGGGGGATGCCTGATCGTTGTTGGCGTCATTATTGATCACATTCTTAAGCACTGTTTTCATATCTTTGTTCTGCTCCTCCAGAGTGTCGTCGTGCTTCAGGTTCATCTCCATGCTTGGCATTTCCAAATACTGACTGGTTTGGGTCGCCATCACCGATTGCCATTTGCTGGCGAGCGTCTCATCGGATTCGGTGTCGAAGGACAAATACATGCTAGCGCTGTCCTCGCTTATCGCCATCGAGCGACGTGTACTGTCCATGATTGTAGTTGTGTTACTTATTTCACTTATCTCGATCGCGTGCAAAACAATACCAAATTGTAAAATTTTGTTAATAGAACGGAGAAAAATACCGCGCTGAATATCACCGACGCCTTGGCTGTACCAACAACTAAACGTTAATATTTGAAATGTATTATTCAACACTAAACGCGCCAGCCAGTTATGAACGGCGTTAAAAAAAATAGCAGCTTCGCAGTGAGCAACAAAATTAATTTTCTTTATATTTTACTGATAGTAAAGGTGTGTAGTGCTCTTTATAATATATTCTACTCGTGTGCGAGTAAAGACATCACATTTTCTGTTTTAAAGGCTTGCTTTGAGAAAAAATTTACGCACACTGGATTTATTTAACAGCTCTGACATATCGTCTATCGTTTTCGTGTGTATATGAAATTTCGATAATTCTTGTATATACACAATTGGTACTTGCATAAAAAAAATTAGCCAAAATATTGTACAAATTTAAATCAAGTTTTGATTTGATTTAATAAATTCAAGTTCCTGTTATTCCGGCAAGAATAACAAATTAAATACTGATATCATCCAACAACAAAAAGTGGTGGCGTCAGCAGCGGTTGTGAGTCACCTGCACAAATTTCCCAGACTAGCTAAAAAATTCACAACCACTTGCGAAGTCATCAGTTCGACGCAAACAGCGCATCAGTGCAACAATCAACACGCAATGGCCGCTGCTGTGGAAAACGAACCGCGTACGGAGCTGCAGGAGCTGCAGCTGAAATCAGCTCAAGTTGCCGATGAGTCGCTGGAAAGCACCCGTCGCATGCTCGGCCTAATGGATGAATCCAAGGAGGCCGGCATACGGACATTGGTGGCACTGGACGACCAGGGCGAGCAGTTGGATCGCATTGAGGAGGGTATGGATCGCATCAACGCGGATATGCGTGAGGCCGAAAAGAATCTCAGCGGCATGGAAAAATGCTGCGGAGTCTGTGTGCTGCCGTGGAAGAAGGTGAACATCAAAGACGACAGCGATAACGCCTGGAAGGCTAACGACGATGGCAAAGTGGTAGCCAGTCAGCCTCAACGGGTGATCGATGAGCGCGAACGAGGTGGCATGGGTGCAACGCCGCAATCCGGCTACGTGGCCCGCATAACCAACGATGCACGCGAGGATGAGATGGATGAGAATTTGGGGCAGGTCAACTCCATGCTGGGCAACTTACGGAACATGGCTTTGGACATGGGCTCCGAGCTGGAGAATCAAAATAAACAAGTCGATCGCGTTAATGCCAAAGGCGATGCCAATAACATTCGCATGGATGGTGTTAATAAGCGGGCAAACAATCTACTCAAAAGTTAAATAGCACAATTGTTGAAAACTCAAAAAGAGATAATGATAATCTTGATCACAAGCTGCTCCCCCTTCACGTCTACCCACTCAAACCAACTTACTATCTCACCATTAACTTTCACCAGCAACAACAGGGAACAAATGTTGTGGGCACAAATATACTACCGCTAGCGGCAAGATTAGCTGATTTTTGTTTGTTGCCACTGCGATATCTAACTTTATATTATACGTATACACAAACAAAATAACGACTAACGCAACTAACCCATCAATATATTTACTCGTATACCTATTGTCTGACTAACTAACGTTTACACGCAAGCAAAAGAAAAACCACAAATTTTATATGAAATTTTTGGTATGTACTCATGTTTTTGGTACAAACTTTTTGAGGCAATTTACGACCTTTTTGAAGCAAACTAAGCAACTTTGTATGTACTCTTTATGATAAAATATTTACAACTTGTACAACCCGATGCGAGGCATTTAAAGGAACGGAGGCAATGCGCCAAAAGGATGGATGAGAACAATTTATTATTTAGGGGTAGTGTCATATTCTTAGCCAATTTATGTATGTGCATTCTTTGTGTACACAAGTTTGTTAAAAACTATACAAGTATGTTCAGATATGTACATCCTTTCTATTTATAACATATACATATACATATACTTATACCTCAACCCAACTATATAGAAACCCAGTTTTTCCTTAGATTAAGTGCAACGTGTTGTGTTGCTTGCAATAATCCAAAATTGTGTGTAGACAAAATATTATTGATTTATATGTATGTATGTTTATTGTATATTGCATAATTATGTATATTAACTAGATTTATAAACCCGCAGAAAATGATTATTATTGCCACCTTAGTTTCTATTGTAGCTATTATAAATTGCAACAATTGAAAATGAAATTAATTCGCAACCATAAAAGTTCGTTTCATTTATTTAAATTTTCCATACCACTTAAAATTTCCCCCTTCAGGCTTTTCTAAAATAATTATATGTTGCGATGTAGGCGGTGAAATCTTCACCACAATCTTCGGCCTGCAGAAATTCAATTTCCGGCGCCGCCTCAACTGGAATGTAGACAATGTTGCCGCGCGTTAGAGTTATTTCCTTTGGACCCTCTTTGGTGTTTAGCTTCAGGGTGCGCACACCTGTCAGTGTCAGCAGTATGGATCCGTAGGGCTGTATCTGCAGCTTGTATGTACATATGGTGTGTTTTATTGCCACATGCATAACGGCGAAGTCATCAACAGGTGGCACAAACACCTGTACGGTATCATCGATGCGATACGGCATAAATAGCTTGGATTGCGCAGACTTGCCCTCGAATATCACAGAGGAAATTAGCTGCTCGACATCTTTGTATTTGGGCGTAAGTCCCGCACGAATCACATTATCGGAACAGGCCATGCACTCCACACAGTCGCCATCCAAATAGGCGTGTATCTCATTGGCACCCAGGTAGATCGCCTGTCCAGGCTGCAAACGCACAAGATTGAGAAAGAATAGAGACAGTACACCCACGTCGCCGGGAAAGTCATTTTTGACTGTGTTGAATACATCTAGCAATTCATGGCTCTTCAGCTCTACAATTGAAACAATAAGGAATTACAATGAGAAGTATTATTTTTATCGTTGCCTTGCCTGCTTTATAGTTTTTGCTAATCTCCTGGATGCACTTGGAAATGTCCCCTTCATCGGATTTCATAAGGATTGCATAACATTGCTTCAGGCCCTCCGCATTCCGCGTCTTGTGCAGTGCATCCACGGCTTCTTTGCCAATGAGCTTGGACAGCGGCTGGAACTCATCGATATTATCGATTATATCTTCGACTGGCTGGAAGCCAACCAACGCCAGGAACGGCGTTAGAGCGATGCTCAACTCTGGCTTATGATTGTTATCCTTGTAAATCTCAGGGCGCTCCAAATGCAGACGCTCTGCTTCACACTTGTTGGGATGCACCTGTATGCTGAGTGCTTTCTTTATGCTCAGCACCTTGAACAGATACGGCAGATCCTTCTTGAGCACACGGTCCAGAGTTTCTCCGGTCTCCTTGACAATGGAGACGCCACAGATATGTGTGCCCATCCACATTTCGGCATATGTTTCCTCCTCATTCAGGACAAAATCGGGATCGTTGGCCATTGACATTTGGGCCACAGCGGAACTAATGCCTTTTTTGCCCCATTCATAAGGTTTTACCCAGCCAGTCAGCTCCATTTGGTTAGCGCTTGCGGAAAAACTTTTATTGCTCAACTGCGGTCAACCTGAAGGTGATAAGAAATGAAACAGATGATTCTGACAGCTGAGTGGTGTGGGTGGTTGCGTGAGCATTCGATAACAGCTACAAATTCTGAACAGTAATTGTATACGTGGGAATTATTAAATACTAACCACGCCTACACCTCAACATACAGATACTAAATTATTAGAATTGATTTCTACAAATATTTAAGTCAAACATTTTAAAGTGTCAGACAGTGTGACCACAAGTGTTTACATTTTTATAATTAGAATACTGAAATTAGGGTAAATAAGATCAATCAGATGATCGTCGAAATGATCCCAATCTATTCTGGTAGTTTGACATTACAGCTCAGACAAAACCAATAAGCATTAAAATCAATCATTCATCCTCTTAAAATTTGATTTTCAAACGAATAACGGCAGAAGTACTTTTAATCCCTATTGCTTGCTGTTGAAAAGAAGTAACATAATATATTTTTGGTTCTGTTAGTGTAAATAACATTTTGAAAACTGCAAAAGCTTACATAAGTATCGGCTTACTTTCATAAATATCGCCCATCTCTAGTGACAACTTGCACTTTGTCGGCATTTTGGGTTTTCTTTTCATTGCATTTATTATTCGTAAGGTAAGTACGTATAGTGTTAAAATTTGCGGTGCAAATTTTGCGACAAGTTTGTTCTTTGTTCTGCGATTCATTTGCCGCGTGCCTAAGCAACAGATCAGCTTAAGAGAAGCAGCTAAAGCAATATATTAATGTATATGTACATACATATGTGCAGACTAACATACATACAATCATAAATATATACATACATATATGTATATGTAGGTCTGTGTGTTGCTTCGATGTTAATAAAATCACATTTCATGTCTGTTTTGCATGTTTGGTATAATTTCGAAATTAAAGCATTTTAAATTTTACAGTTCCGCAGCAGTTATTCGGTTGGTTATAATTATATTTCTAGTGAAATATATGTGAAGATCCGTTCATAGTTTAAATTGTCAGTCATGTTGCTAGTTCAGAAAATTCATAGGTGCCGTCAACTGGGCCAGCTTTTCACACACCGTTTCCGAACGCTAGCCAGTTACACAGTAGCGAATCCGTTACAAAAGCAGGCAGCCCACCGTCTAAATTCCAGTCAGCTCAGAACATCAATTGCATTTGCAGCGGTTAATTACAGGTATTCCTTTGGTTGTATTCTCGGTCCGTATCTTACGTGTATCTGATTTCTCTCTTTGTTGCAGCTCGAGTGCTAATTTGCCCCAGCCCAGCGTAATGGCCAGCAAGACTTCCCACTTCGTACTGCCAAACACGCAGCCCATTGCCGATCTGGATTGCAAGAGCGCCTTTGAGAATCTGACCAATAAGGAGAAGCTGTACGCCCACTACTTTAGCAAAGCATCGTGGGATGGTGGCCTCGTCGCCCTGATACAATCCAGTCCCGAGGCGCCGCTCATCTTTTCGCTGTTGCATCGAATTTTTGTTGCCGAGAAGATCGCCGAGCTGAAGCTCAAAGCGTTGAGCGCTGGAGCCACTGAAGATGATTTTACGGTAGGTCGCAGTAAAATAAATCTATACTTAATATGAACCACTCAGAAATAACATTAGTTTCCCATGCCCATAAATAAGTTTCATGCAACAGTTTTCCGGTATAAAGAAAACAGTCTCAAAGAAATGATTTTCCTCATTCCCTGGCTTGTATTTCGAATTTTTCAAAATTTTTGTTTACTCACGTCCTATTATATATATAATATATTATAACTTTGCAGGCGTTCCTGGTTTACGCATGTGGCGTGTTCGCCAATAGTGGAAACTATAAAGGTATGGGCGATAGCAAAATTTTGCCCAATTTAACCGCGGACAAATTTGAGACAATTGTGCGGTCGTCGGCAGCCTTTGGCGCTGAGCCGCGTGTCGCGAAGATTTTTGAGAAGGTCAAGGATCTCATTTACGCTCTGGAAGCGCGCAATGAGGTGCTCGGTTTTGCGCCAAACGGTATAACCACATACTGGTCGGACAACTGCACCAAAGAGGATTCAGAGATAGTCAACGCGTGGCTGACATCGAAGCGCATTGAGCCGTATATGTGTCGTACGTTCAAGGTGACTGAGAACGGTAAAACATTTTATGACATCAAGCTCGGGTCGGTGGAGGAGTCCAGCAAGGATGGCATCACATTGGCTCTTGAGGAGTACAAGGGCAACCATTTCCGAGTCACCCGCGGCGACTATCAGCCACTGTTGCAGCGTGTAAACGAGAATTTGCTGCAGGCCAAGAAATACGCTGCCAATAATAATGAGTCGAAAATGATTGAGCACTACGTGAATTCGTTTGAGGAAGGCTCTCTGGCCGAGCATAAGGATGGCTCCAGATGGTGGATCAAGGACAAGGGACCAGTTATTGAGACCTACATTGGTTTCATTGAGACATACCGCGATCCGGCTGGAGGACGTGCTGAATTCGAGGGCTTTGTGGCCATGGTCAACAAGGAAAGTTCGGCCAAATTTGCCGAACTGGTCGATCGGGCCGAGAAACTTGTAGAGTACTTGCCGTGGACTGAGCCTTATGAGAAGGACTCGTATTTGAAGCCAGACTTCACATCGCTAGATGTGCTGACGTTCGCTGGAAGCGGTGTTCCCGCTGGCATCAACATACCCAATTGTTAGTTGTTTCATCGTCATAGCTATATTTATAGACACATTTTATAATGCATAAAATCTTTAACAGATGACGAAATCCGCCAGGACGAGGGCTTTAAGAACGTCTCGCTGGGCAATGTGTTGGCCAACATTAATCGCAAGGATCCCATACCTTTCCTATCGGACGCAGATCAAGAACTTATGAAGGAGTACAAAGTGAAGGCCTTTGAGGTGCAAGTCGGTTTGCACGAACTTCTGGGTCACGGCAGTGGCAAGCTGTTCCGCATCGATGAGAATGGCACCCACAACTTTGACGTGGAAACGGTCAAGAACCTCATCACGGGCGAGCCCATCACCAAGTGGTATTTGCCAGGCGAAACATACGATACGAAATTCGGTGCGATTGGATCATCGTACGAGGAGTGCCGTGCCGAAGCGGTCGGCCTTTATTTATCCTTGCAGCGTGATATACTGGAGATATTCGGCTTCAAGGATGCCGCTGAACAGGACGACATCGTGTACATCAACTGGCTCAGTCTCATTTGGAACGGCATGGGCGTGGCGTTGGAAATGTACAATCCCAAATCAAAGCTGTGGCTACAGGCGCATTCACGTGCCCGTTTCGTCATCATGAAGGTATTGCTTGAGGCAGGCGAAGGATTCGTAACCGTTGCAGAGACAGAGGGTGGCAAGAATCTTTTGCTTACCTTGGACCGTAGTAAAATCCATACCGTTGGCAAGAAAGCGCTCGGTGAGTTCTTGACAAAGCTGCAGGTCTACAAATCCACCGCGGACATCGAGGCCGCTTCGAAGATGTACGAACACTATTCGGATGTGAATGAGAGTGGCTCGCATCCTTGGGCGAAGTGGCGTGATATATGCTTGGCACACAAGAAGCCTCGCATTATCCTGGTGCAGGCCAACACAGTCGTCAAGGACAACAAAGTCGATTTAAAGACATACGATGCTACCCACGAGGGCTTCATACAGTCGTGGGTGGATCGTTATCCCACCACTGACATTGATGATGTGCTGGAGCAGATAGTGGAGAAGGACAAGAAATACTTCCCGAGTGCTTATTCAAAGTAAAACAACTGCAAATTTAATACCGATGTTGATTCTAAAAATATATACAAGATTTTTAATAATTTATACTGTTATATTGTATTTTTCTACACCTAGTCAAACCTTCTGAACTTTCCGCTTGTTTTAGGAAGCAAAACTATAGCGATCTGATTACTTATGATGCACAAATCTGATCGAGGTAAATCCTTTGTGACATATCGATACTACGTTATCGATACGTGTGCTATACATCGATATTACATCTATTAATATGGAACTGTCTAATATGTTGTTTCCTTAGTATTCATTCATATTGTTTAAGTTTGTTGTGTTTTGTACCTTTTATATAGTTTTTTTTGCTAATAAGTTTTGCTACCATGACAACGCCAACAAGGACATACATGGATGCGAGGGACGCAAGCATGGCAGTTCATATCACAGGGCGGCCCAAGGTGAATTTGTCGGTGGACGAGCAGCTTGTTTACAAGAACGCCAAATACTACTGCGATACACTAAATGAAACGGACAGCATGAGCACCGTGATGTCCAAGGAGAATCGTGTGCGCCAGCGAGCTGCCTACGCAGAGGCCGCCATCTCTGAAGAGCTTCACAAGCTGAAGCACAAAGAGTTTATCGAGCGCAAACAGCGTCAACAACTGCGGAATGATTGCAGCGAGCTACGGGAACTCGCCGAGCAACTGCGACTGGCGTCTATTACTAAGGACCTGGACGACCACATAACAGAAAACACTAAAAACCGACAGTTGGCCAAACATGCCCAGGCGCATTGCTTTCAACAGGCCGAAGCCGAAAGGCAGCTGTTGATGGCCAAGGAGCTGGAGCAGGAGATGCGCAAAAAGGGGCAGCAACAAGAATTGCGCGAGACGCTATCAACTCAAATGGAGGAGAAGCGACGACGACGCCAGCGTCAATATGTGCAGTCCCTGGCAGATAGGGAGGAACGCATGGCGATGCAGCGACAAATCGAGGAGGAGGACAGAGTGGAGCAGCTGGAGCTGGCGCAAGTGAAGCACAGGAAGCGCAACGACATGATCGAGTATATACAGCAGCAGCGTGAACAAAAAGAGCTGGAAAGAGCCAAGTCTAAGGAGGAGATAACCAAAATGCTGGAGAAACAATTGGAGATGTCCAAGGAAAGAGAGAAATTGGACGCAGCTAAACTGAAAGCGCAACGTCAGCAGGAGGCGATTAGCTTGCGCATTGGTCATCAGGTCCTTGAAATTGAGGTGAGTGAGATTAGAAGTCAGCTGGAAAGCAATTTATTTATATTTGCATCCTTGCAGAATCGGAAACGTCAACGCGCCAATCTGCTGCTAGATCTGCTGCAGGCAGAGTACAAGGCCAAGGACGATGTACGATACCGGCAGCAGCTCGAGCAGGAGCAAGTGGAGCGTCAGCGGCCCGCCAAGAATTGGAGCGCTATCGCGCCGAGGTTGCTGAACGCAACTTGGAACAGGCGCGCCTTAAGCAGGCACAGGCGTTAGAGAAGAACATTGAGTGCACCGCTTATCCGGAGTTTAAGGAGAAGGAGCTACAGGAACGTCGACAGCGGAAGGAGCATGGCGCCCTTTTGCTGTCTATGATTGAGGAAAATCAGCGCAAACGTGCGGAGGCAGCGGCGGAAAATCTGCAATTCTTTGATTCGAAAGCAAAGTCCGAGGCTCAGTTGCAGCAGCGCATTCAGGAGGAACGTCTCCAGATGCTGGGCTCTGTTCCGCCTGCGGTGCTGCATTATTTGCCCAAACAAGTGCTTTCGGATTCGGATCGCAAGTATTTCAATATACAGAAGAAACAGCAAACGCTACATCAAAAGGGCAGCGGAGACTCGATCAATTAAACACCAAGCTAAAAATTGATCCAAGGTTATTTTAAATTAAACATTTGGCTTCAATCTATTTATGTAAATAATTAATTTGTCGTAAAGTCCTTAGTAGGCATTTCAAATACAGACACCCAACCCGCCCACTGCCTACGTGACGTGTATCATTCATGGCCTAGAGTTGCCGTACTTTTTAAAAAGTAGTAAACAAAACTTAAGGCTAGTATGCCAACCACTTTTTACGAGAAAAATATTTTTATCCAGAGTTACTGTTCACGAGCAAAATGTTTTGTGGCACTGATATAACTAAATCCAGGTAGAAAAACTAAAGTTTGCTTTAATAAACAATAAGCGTAATTTGTAATTGCTTGCATTAACATCATTAAATACACAAATTAAATATTTGTGAAACAAATTTTAAATAAACTGTGAACATCACTGTGAAAAATCACTACTTTCTGCTTTACATGAGCAGTACTTTTTGAAAGCATGACAGCCCTACTAAATACCCACGCAACAGAGCGTATGGCAACACCAGCACGTCGCATTTGCTTTAGTTCAATGGCGGACGTTAATGAAAAAAGTGGGAGTGATCTTTGTTTTGCTTACAATCAACTATACCAGACAAATTAAAGTTAAAAGATAACCAAAAACACAAAACAATTCAGGCGAACATCAAATTGCAGTGTTGGATTAAAATGCGGGAATATGTGCTAAACAGCAAGCACAGTGCAAACAGATAAAGTGCAAACGAAAACAAAAACGTAAAAGAAAAATTCCACAGAATACAGTGAACAGGCAGACAATACGCGGAAGCAGTGTAAAATAGAAAACAAAAACGAACTTTGTACGCTGTTAAACCAAAACAGAAAATAAACAAAAATAAATAAAAAATGTCTGCACAACGCTTAAATGCAGTCGAGAAAGATTTGGAAAAGTTTATCAAATTCCTGGCGCTCAAATCGGCGCAGATTGTGGTGCAGTCGCGTCTAGGCGAGAAGATGCAGACGCAGTGCAATGCGCTGGCTGGCGACGACTGGTTCAACATTGTCGTCCAGGACCATCCCGATGTGCTGGACGAAACGAAACGCGCGCTCGCACTGCAGCCGGGCGACAGCATTCTGCAGCGCCTGCCTTTATGCGTGGAGATTTCGCTGCGGACCAGCGAGGGTGACCAAATGATGCTCGAGGTGTGGTCTGTGGATCTGCAGGCAGTGGAGCACAGTAAAGTAGCAGACGCAGCAGCCGGAGAGGATAGCAAGCCGGACAACGATAGCCAAACGCTGAAGGCCTCCCATGCCATCTACAATCGCATGGGCATCATGCTCAAGTCCTTAATCTCGCTCACTCGCACAACGCCCGCTTATAAGTTGTCGCGTCGCCAGTGCCCAGATTCGTATGGCATCTTCTATCGCATATATGTGGATCGGCCGCAGGTGCACACATTGGGCGAGGCCCACAAGCTGGTGAAGATTGGCCAGCTGAACACAATTGTCGGCTCGATCATCATGTCGGTGGCGTATCGTACCAAGCTGACTATTTCGCCCACGGCGGGCAAACAGGCAGCGGCGGCAACGGCTGCCGCACATCAGGCGGCGGAACAGCAGAACACCATCATGCTGAAGTCGGATCACTTTCGGCCCGCCAGCGATGCCAACTCGCCCACACAGCAACAGCAACTGTCCTCGGCTAAGTTTAGCGGCGGCATGGGCGCCCATTTGGCGTCCGACAAGCGCTACATAGACATTGAGAAGCCGTTACGGCCGGGTGCCTTTACGGATCTGGGCAAGTTGCGACAGTTTACGGAGCATGATTTTGTGTTGCCAGAGACGCCGCCTTTCGAATGGATGTTGCGTCGCCAGCGGCACGAGAGCAATGGCAGCGGCTCCATTGAGTCGCTCAATCGCAAATGTGAATCGCCTGTTAACAACAACAACAACTATAATAATAATGTAAACTTTAATGGCAGCAACAATAATATTAGTAATAATAACCACAACAACAATAACAACAACTCGACAGCATTTAAGAGCTTTGAGAAGCCCATTGTGGCCACGTCGCCCATTAAGAGTCTTTTAATCCCCGCCAGCAGCGCCTCGTTGCGTCACAATTCGTCACCCGCTTTGCAGGAACAGCAGCCAGCGCCGCCGGATGATGATAGCCTGCTGAAAGAGCTGCACTTCCCCTTCGCCTCACCCACATCTCACGTCAACGACTTGGCCAAATTCTATCGGGAATGCTACCATGCACCACCACTGCGCGGACTGGGCGAATTGCAGGCGCCCACTGTGGTTAGTTGTGGCGTCACTGCAGCAGCAACCGCATCCGCAGCAGCAACAGCTGTCGCTTTTGCCAGCAGTGCAGCAGTTGCCGATGGCAGCATGGATGATTTGTCCCGGCAGCTGGAACAGTTTGAGACATCGCTAGAGGATTACGATAAGCTCGTCTCACAGTTCGGCCTGAGTGGCTCCTCGTCAACGGGCAGTCGCAGCAGTGGTGGCCTCCAGATGAGCAATTAGTTGTGTCTTTAGTAATAGTCTAATATTTAAGCATAAGGTTTAGTCTTTCTTTTTGGCTTGTTGATTGTTTAAACTGGATTTAAGTTACTATGATATTATTATTGTCTGCGTGTCCCATTGCACACAAATATTTAGAATTATATAGGGCTCTAGTTTTGTATAGTTGTCAATTAGAGAGCTGATCACGTTTCAGATTGTTTGTTTTTTCGCTATTTGTTCAAGTGCCTTTGCTCTGCTTTTGTATACAAATGCATTTGTATACTATAAATACAAGTACAGTGGTCGCATGATAATTGACATCATTTAGAATTGCTAAACTTGAAATATCAAAGGGTTTTCGAAAATGCTAGATCAAAAAGTATTTCAAAAAAAGAAGAGAATGTTGTAATTCGAAATACTAATTCGAAGGCCATTTCTTATTCTGAAAGTTATATTTTCAAGCGACCACTATAAATAAATACATGCATGTATTTTATTTTTAAGCTCAATATACAGAATTTATCGTACAAGTCTCTGCTGAATAATGGCTTTATCGAAGTTTTGCAAAAATAAAAGTTAGTTTTAAGTTCATGCTTAAGAAGTGACAGTTGCCTTTCATTTTATCAAACATTTTGCGAATTTTGTAATTATTTAGCACATACATATGTATATGCAGATGTTTAAGTAATTGTAATGGTGAACCAACTATTAGCGTAACTTATTCGATATGTGTGTATGTGTCAAACGAAAGACTTAATAAGTTAAACATAATACCGTACATATTAGATGATAATAATATATGTAAATAGCGAGGGAGAGAGAAAATAGCAGCTGCAAAAAATGTAAAAATAAATTATTCGGTTTGTATTATATTAAATTGTCGCGCTTGGCTATTTATTGGTTCCACAAACTGCAACATTTTTCATCTTAATCAAATTGAAGCATATAGTAGTATATGCATAATCATTAGAATACTTTACTAAGCGAAATGCATAAAGAAAAATTAAATGAAAATTGTTAATCTGAAAACAAACTGTTTATTTATTTATGTGTTAGTGATCACGAGACTGTGCCACAAATGAAGATTATTAAGATTAGTTGATGATTACAAAAGCATACATACATATGTATATGTAAATAGTAATACGTTTGCCTGTCCTAGAATTGACCTTCAAACCTGGCATTGATCCAGCTGGGAAGCTGTCATATTCAGGCAAATATATAGGTATGTAAAGAGATTTATGAGTATGCTTGTGCAAATGTAGTTATGCAGTTTCCATCACGTGTTAATGTACAGTATGTGTACTATATGTATGTACATATATCTGAGCTTCATATTGACCTATCCTCTCTCAACTGCTTGGCGCTTGATTTAGCTGTTTATCGCTGCTTTTGATTGCCTACTTTGCCAAGTGCAAATTGTTTCAATTAAATATTGTATAATAAACGTCAGAGTTGTTGTGGTTGTGGTTTGCTTGGGGCTTGAGCAACAACAAAATTAGTAAAAAGGTGCGATTACGAATACCCCCCTCAACACCGACTCCCCGCCACGAACCCAGTTTTCCTCACGTCAATCTCTTTTTATTCACGTTTGAAATACTCGAGTGAATTGCAACAAGTTTTTTTTTTTTATTTCCACGTAGAATTAACGTCACAATGGCAACGACTTCGCTAAGGTTAAATAGTTTTATTTTTAAAAACAAAATACATATGTCTGTATGCACAGATGTTTTAGTGCACTTTGTATATATATACAGTGGCTCACGCCTCATTTGACGCAGATGTAAACAAACCATTTAAAAGGCATAGTCACAAAGCTATTCCAGCTATTTTTAAAAAATGTATGTATGAAGTTCCCCCATATTCAAAGACTGCACTAAAAAACTGCAATTAAATTTGTTTGATAGTTTTAACAGTTTAGTGACGTAGGCTTTTTAAATTGTAGATTTTAATTGCATATTAAAATAAGCTGTGTGCCACTGTATGCACATATGTACTTACTGAATTTTTGTTTAGCTACATCTTATCTGTTGTTTTGCTAATTTGCTATATTTATACCCTGAACCCTTTAAAAATGGGTAAAAAGGGTATTATGAAGTTGTGCAAAAGTATGTAACAGGCATAAGGAAGCATTTCCGACAGTATAAAGTATATATATTCCTGATCAGTATCAAAAGCCGACTCGATCTAGTCATGTCCGTCTGTCTGACGCATTTTTGAAGTTATGACCTTGCGATTTGGTTTGGTCACACTTTTTATAGCCAATGTTGTGTACTACAAATTTTAGAAGGATCGGACAATAAACACAGAAGTTATTTAAGATTTTACTTGCCATTGTTTGGTGCTCAGTGAAAAAGCAAGCTAACTGCTTAAACCGCTTGCACTGCTTGCAGTATATGTGTGTTTGTATGTATGCACACTATTAGGCAAGTATGAATGGATGTCAGAACTGGGTTCAGGGTATCTCCTAGTCGGGCACTCCCGACTAGAGCACTCTTGTTTTCGAGTGTTAATGCCTCAGCACTTATGCACGCACGCACACACACACATGTACAAATGTATTTAAATGTAAATGCATATGTGCATATGCCTTTAAGTGCGCGGGTGGCAACGAAAGTTTGCCCAGCTGTTGTGGGCGGGCTGGTTAACTTTCGGTGTGACCGTCGCGACCAACAGGTCGTTGGTAGTAAACAGCACCTGTCACATATATGCACGAATATTGTTGTTGTTCGTTCGCCTTCGTTGCGTTGTTGCCAAGCGAAATGCTTTTGGCGTAGACTTCGACTTGGGGTTTCTACTAAAAACAGCCAGACGCCAACCTTACTCAACAGTGTATGTACAAACATGCATACATATGCACTCACTTAAGCGTGCTTGTGGAAATGGTAATTGGTTTGGCCAAACTACCACTGCGCTCCAATTAGCTGCCCCTGCCCCCACTAAGGTTGCATACGTAGGTCGAACATTGCCGCCGTTGCCACGTCAGTTTCAGTTCGCATCCGTCGGCTTGGCAAGTTTTATGCATACAAATGTACATACATACATATATGTTATTCGTGCATGAATCTGTGGGTTGACTCACACTTTTGCACCCACCCAAACCAAATTCAATTAATATTAATTCATCCAGGGGCAGTATTCAGTAATCAGCTGATCTTTGATCACTGAGAAGATCATATATAGTATTCTGAAATAAAACTAAAAAATGTACGCACTGCTGGCATTTTTGGCTAGTTTACTTTACAAAATTTATTTACCTGTAACAGAATTTTGTTCATTTTACAAAAAACCATAAAATGTAGTCGCCATTTTGTTTTTGTTTTCCATTTCGCTCTGAGTGCATTTTGATATTATTCACGTGCCGCTGAATAAATTTGGGAATTCAACTTTAAAGCACTGTCTGTATGTGTTTTTCTTTCGAAATTGCATGATAAGCGAAAGCCTAAAATGGGCAGCCCCAGTAAAACAAGCAAAAACAAAAAAAAAAACAAATACGTTACCGATAAGCCCGTAAATGTGCTGAATTGCTGCGATTACGCTATATTTGTGCTCAGGCTGAAATTGTTGGAATTTTTGTGTGAAAAACTATGTATAAGAAATCGATCAATGGCTGCACAACAGTTTGAAAGCAACTGGCTTGACAAGAAAAATATGTGTGTATGTATGCACACTCATATATAAATGCATATGTGCACACAAACTGGGGGCGAGTTTGTTGTTTGTCTGGTTTGCCGGTTTTCCGCCAGCTGCAATAATAAATAGCATAATTGAAGTTATATTTAGACACCCACTGTATCCGCTTGCAGCAGACAATTATCTTGCGCATTTCAAATAATTGTGCTAGTTTCAATTACAACAGATTAATTATTTCGCTCAAGTTTTTGATAGCCCAATCGCACATATGTATGCCCAGAATATTCTAGTAAACAAAAACATAAAAACTAAATGTAATTTAATTATAGTCTCCCAACTGTTGCTACGTGCCATTTGTCTCGCAGAGCAGGCACCGTTGTAAGTGGATGTTGTTATTGTTGTTGTCGTTGTTGGCACCCGTTTGTGGTGGCCTCGCTGGCGCTTTGTTTGTTTTCATTATGTGGCGATGATATGAGCAAACAAAAGCCTTTGATCGAATCACGCGAGTAAAGGTAGTCTCATAAACTGATAAGGTTCATGATACATTATTACAAGGAATTATAAAGAAACAAACAATCATTTGTATGTCTGTTGAATAAGGAACGATCTCAACTAAAGAAAGTCGAATGCAATTAAAATTTCAACGCGGAAGCTTGTAAGCTGAAATTGCAAGACGCACAGCTTGTAAGGCGGAAGTGAAATGCACAAGCATGACAGCAATTTTATTAGAATTCAGAATATAGTATTGAACAGTATGGCGAATATTAAATGGTTGCAGATAAACAACTGTGTACATGATTGATATTTTTATAGTGTGAGCATTTCAAGGTCAGTGTATATGCATACAAACAAACAAATTAAGCAATTTGTATTAAGTTAGTTTAGATAGTCAGTTGATCAGAGTGCTGGCCGTAATAACATTAACAGTTTGTCATCAATAAATTTGGCTCTGAATCAAAATCAAATTATAGCGCTTACAATGTAAGCGATAGTAATAATCGATATTTATTTAAAATCAACTCTGACACAGGACTGCCAATCTACTGCATAAGCATTCTTTCTTAAATACTGGCTTATCGGAGGCGCCGTCCTGGTGCTTGTTATAAATAACGTGTAAAACATTTACGCATTTCATTTCAATGCTGGTATTAATATAAATTTCCAGGTTGCAAACATTAGGGAACGAATTTAAGCAGCAGTGGCTGGTTGAGCGCAAGATTTGCCAGATAGCCTGAGCAACTGAGGAATCGATACAATTCAACTTAAACTGCGATCCACAATATCCACAGCCAAATGCTTGTGGTGGCTCATCGATACGTTTCGATTACTGCTGCTGCTAACTTCGATCTCTTGAGTGACCAAGAGGGTGTTGAATAAATATATATTTATATATTTATGTGACAAGCATTTAAGCCAGCCGAAGACGCTGGCCAACTGCAGAAAAATTCACACCGGTGATAAGCCGTACGCGTGCTCCTACTGCCACATGCAATTCCGGCAGCAGGGCACACTCATCAACCACATGAAAACGCACACACATCTCGCCAGCCAGCCGGGCAGAGTGGATCACACGGCGATGCCGGCGCATCTCGCGAACAGCGCCCATCAGCTGACAAACGGCATGCTGCCCAACAACTTGCATGGCGCCACACACAACTTCCTGCAGCTGGACCACCATCCGCTGCTGCATTTTCTCGAGGGCAACGCCACGGTCAGCTCCTTGGTGGCCAACAATGCAGCGGTGGCAGCGGCGTCATCTGCAACGACGGCGATGGTCACCCCTAAAACTGAGCCCAGCCCGGCGGAGCCGACTACCCGGATGAACGTCGGCAACATTAATATGCTGAGGAGTGACAATCCGGATCGGCCGTTCGGCTGCAGCGTCTGCCGGCGCTTCTTCTCGCAGCAGAGCACCCTGGTCAACCACATTAAGACGCATACGGGTGAAAAACCGTACAAGTGCAAGATCTGTGATGCTAGCTTCCGGCAGGTGGCCACACTTAACAACCACTTGAAAATCCACACCGGAGAGAAGCCCTACAACTGTTCCTACTGCCCCAAGCAGTTCCGGCAGAAGAGCACGCTGCAAAACCATCTGCGGATTCACAAGTGTTAGCCTTAAGGAATATTAGAAGACACAGTTCATACAGTTAGACTAGATACAGATGCAGTTACAAAATAATACATATACATACATACTATATATTCAAGTGTTATTTACCTGCTATGCAGACCGCAATTAAAAGTAAACCGAGCTCATCCAACTGAAGTTGAAGTCTAACAGTATGTATATGCAAAATTGAATGTGTTTAAATCTAAATCAAAGCTCAACTAATCTCGAATCTTACTCATTGACATCCTGACTATGTTCTTTTGTAACGCCCATCTTCAGTATCAGAAATTCGATTAAATCGTTTTGGTTATTCCGAATACATAATTATAATATCTATATTTGTTATTTTTGTATACAAAAAAAGTTAAATATGTATAGATTATAATTTCTGGATGCTTGAATTTCTGATAGTATGAAAAGCAAATATAGTTATTGCTACAATACTTTGTAATACCCTGTAGCGTGTGGTCAGCAAACACCATCTCACTTAGATTAAAAAAACTAAATAAATACGAATTTAAATAATTATAATTTTTGTGCGACTCACATAAGTAAACAGAAATCTGTTAGGGTATTCCCGACTTTGATTTGCTTTCAAACTTGGTGTACATACACAATTAGCTCAAAATATAAGCAAAGCGTTAGCGATGCGAGTCCGGCAGAGTTTCCTAACGGTATCTTTTTACAAATATGATTTATTATCAACATAATCTACTCACTGAATTGCTTAAAGTTAAGCAAAATCAAATGAAAGTCAGAGACAGGAATGCCCACATGATCAGGACGGGATGGGTTTTCTAAAAGTGTTTTTAGTATATTTTGTTGAGCAAAACTAGTATATTTTTGCTATGAAGATTTGGTCACGCTGCTACCAGCTATTGCTTCTTGAGTGAGAATCTTAATTAAAAAGCAAATATCGTCTTAGAGAAATTTGTGAAAGTGTTTCCATAGGTAAATAGAATTCCCCACTGGCCCATACCACTAAAAAATATGCATGAATTCATGTAAAAATATTTAAAGGTGCACCATACGCGTGTACGCCCAATGTGGCAAGACCTGTGTTGTTGCTGTTGGCCTCAAACAGAAATACAAGCAGTGTTGGCCAATTTAGCTAAATTGAGAAAAAAATATCTTGATATGTAGTTAAGAAACCGGATTCAGCCTGAAAATGGCTGAATTGCCAGCACTTACAAATCAACAGCAGACACATTTCTGATATTTTGTTGCCGTTTTCAGTGAGCTAAAAACGTTGACGCGAGCTGCAAGTGCAACAAGTGAAAGCCAATTACCAGAAATGCCGCCCGTTCAGTAAGCAATGCCAGCAGAACGTTCCAAACTTAACGAATCTTAGCGACATTACATCATAATAACGCCTACGTTGGGTCCAGCGTGACCCAAATATTCGCTCGCATCTTCTTTCATTCATTCAGTTGGTCAATATGAAGCTGATCCAAACACATCGTAAAACGCACTTTAACTGCAATCATGCAAATCATTTATACTTTTATGCACACTGCTGCTCAATAATGCAACCGCTGGCTACTTGCTGCCCGCATAAGTTGCCCTTTCGTGGTGTTAAAGCGCCAGATGTTTACTACAGCGATGACGTCAGGGCAACATTCAAATTTATTAATAGACGCTGCGATGTGTGCGTGTGTGTCTGTGTGTTGTTTACCTATTGAAGTATGTGTGTTTGTGTGCTCCAAGTCTGCTTGCTTTGGCGGTTTATTTGAATCATGCAAATCCACAAAATCCATTGGCGAGCCCTGCACCCATCTGCACCGCTTAACGACTGCACTTCAACTGTCTACACTCGGAGTGCAAAGCTTCTTATGACTACCAAACTCAATTCACAAGGAATGCGAAGCTTTTGTTCATTCGACAGAAATATGATTCATCAACGTCAACATTGCTCGTTTCACTCACTTGATAAGCAAACCCACACAAATGTATCCGTTTCCAGTTGCCTTTTACATATGCTGCCCTGTAGTTGTGCTTATGCTTAAGCCTTCATCATGATGTACTCCAAAGCTGAAGTGTAATCGCATACTAATCGCATTTGCCCAATTATATGATATGCTAATCTCTGATTGTTTCCTGCCCCTTTGCAGAGTCCAGGCCGTCAATATGTCGCTGGGTGCAATGCATTGCACGAGATGTGCCGACGGTTTCGAGCCCACCGAAAAGATTGTCAACTCCAATGGCGAACTATGGCATACGCAGTGTTTTGTGTAAGCGTTGCAAGCAACTTCAATTAGCGAATGATCTCTATTTGTTTGCCTTCTTTGCTTTCTAGCTGCGCTCAGTGCTTCCGTCCGTTCCAGGATGGCATCTTCTACGAGTTCGAGGGCCGTAAGTACTGTGAGCGGGATTTTCATGTGCTTTTTGCACCGTGCTGCAACAAGTGCGGCGAGTTCGTAATCGGACGCGTCATCAAGGCTATGTCCGCCAGCTGGCATCCGCAGTGCTTCCGTTGTCAGCTATGCGCCAAAGAGTTGGCCGACAGCGGCTTTATACGCAACCAAAATCGTGCGCTTTGCCACGAGTGCAATGCCAAAGTGAAGGCAGAGATAACTGGTCGCTATGTGTGCCAAAAGTGTCAGTAAGTAGGCGTGGCATTAAATATTGAATGTCCCACACTAATCAACTCTTTATAGCGGCCTGATTGACGAGGAGCCGTTGCGTTTCCGTGGCGAAGTGTATCATGGCTATCACTTCAACTGCTCGGCCTGTGGCACAGAATTGGATGCCACAGCGCGCGAGGTCAAGAGTCGTCCCGGTCTGGCTGCAAACGATATGGTGTGTATTAATTATTTCATGCCTGTAAGGACTTTATTTCATTTCTTGTATTCATAGAACGAACTGTATTGTCTGCGTTGTCATGACAAGATGGGCATTCCCATTTGCGGCGCCTGTCGTCGGCCAATTGAGGAGCGTGTGGTCACAGCGCTGGGCAAGCACTGGCACGTCGAGCATTTCGTGTGTGCCAAGTGCGAGAAACCCTTCCTGGGCCATCGCCACTACGAGAAGCGCGGATTGGCCTACTGCGAGACGCACTATCATCAGCTCTTTGGCAACCTGTGCTTTGTGTGCAACCAGGTTATTGGAGGCGATGGTATGTTTTTGAAATATGCTGCTGCTTTTAAGTTTTACACTTCAAATTAATGTCATTTGTTTGCTTTTGACAGTATTTACCGCGTTAAACAAGGCGTGGTGTGTGCATCACTTTGCCTGCTCCGTGTGCGATACGAAAATGACGCAGAAATCAAAGTTCTACGAGTACGACGAGAAGCCGGTGTGTAAGAAATGCTACGAAAGATTCCCCAACGAGCTGAGACGTCGCTTACGCACCGCCCACGAAATGACCATGAAGAAACCTGTCTAATGAATGGGCGGCAGCTTCAAACTGTCAGCTTCCCATCATCCAAATCTACACCAAGTCGTGTAAAGTCAAAGTGCCTTATGCAGTTCAGCACAAACGACCGCTTAGTAATCTGTTTGTAGTTGTCCACTTCTAACATTCAATGTTGATAATCCTCGAAACTAAAAACTTGTGCCTTTTTTTTACATTTCTGCCGTAACTGTGTAATTTCTTGTTGTACTGTGTAATTACTAAATTAACAAAAGCATGTACAGTTTTGTCATCGCTTAACTTGTAATTGTAGCTGTTCGCAATGGCAAACTAACAATGAAATGATTATTGACAGCTGTTATCTAATGGAATTTTATTTATATACATATGCTCGTACATAAATGTTTTTAATATAAAAGAAAATTTAAAAGAAATGATTTCATTCTGAACATTTTCTAGAATATAAGGCGTGGGCTGAAGTTATCTCCTAGTCGGCTAGACTATAACACTCGATTTGGCTTTATTTTTAGAATATTTTGCAATGCACAGTCAACATAGCTCAGACACGAACCAGCTATGTTAATTTAACAGCGAGTATGTTAACGCAACATTTAGCTCCTGTTAAATTTAATAAAATATCGATATGCACTATTGGTTGTTGTGATCGCTTTGATTATTGTATTTGATTTTTTTTCAGTTTTATATTGCGCTTACAATAAGCTTACAAAAATAGAGGAAATTAAGACAATTGTATACCTAACTAAAGGAAAACATGAAAAACAAACTTAAAAGTTGTTCACTGTTGAAATTTACAAGAAAATGTTACGTTTGGCCTTGTAATATTCACTGTTATTGTTTCCCAACCAGAAAGGGATTACTTTAAATTGGAAAAACATGTTAATTTAAAAATTGCTCCTAGCTAAGCATTTGGATACGTATTATTACTGTATTGTTCGAGATTGGTTCAGGTACGGCTATAGAGGTGCACCTCTTTTCAATGACTTATGCCATTATCTTAGCACATTTGTCTTCGTCTCTTGTGCTCGGTGCACATTTAATAATTTTATTGATAATTGGCTGGCTGCCTTAGTCCGGCAACGGGCCAATGCGATGTCTTTATGTGGTTCGTTCTGGCTGCATGCAGTCGCAAATTGATAGCGTGCATTACGGCCGACAGTTTAATTGGCTATCGACGTTTATTAATTTGTCCTGGGCCAAAGTAAGCTGGCGTTGCCTGCAATTTGACCGATCAAAGTCAAATCCTTTTGGGCTCATTGCTTTTCAACACGTTTGGCAATTTCACTTTGTTGCCGGACTGGGGACTGGGGCCCAAAATGAAGCGAAAGCAACGCACATTAATTAGGCCCCTTCATTAGACACATGCCCATCAAGCAGGGGCTGGACTTTGCGATTTCGACTTGGACTTGGGACCCAGCAATGACGAGTGCGCCGGCGGCCACGTCCAGAGACGCAGGCTCGTGCATTGTATTGCCAAGTTTTATGTAATTAAGCCAGACGCGCTCACAATTTAAATTGCTGCCGGTCCCGGCCCCGGCCCCGGCACCGGCACCGGCACCTCCTGTTCCTCCATACGCGTCTCTTGCTTTCTGCAGTATCTGTATCACGAATTGGCAATTGAGCGCAGGCTCAGACTCCGAGTGGCTTTGCGCAATTTGCACAGCCGGGCCAAACCAAGCCAAGCCGAGCCGAGCTGAGCTGAGTCGCCTCATCAAGATCCCGATCCTCGGCAGCATAGTCTGCCGCTTCGTTACGACGTCCGCTCGTCAGCGTTTGAGCCAATAATTATGGTTATTAATCGGCTGGGGAATTGGCTGCTAATTTGCAGTTTAGTTACAAATTCTGGCCGCCAGCGTGCAATTACTCGCTTAAATTATAGCTTCAAAATAAACAAAACGCCGCAACGCCCGTAACAGCGTCAAAGATCGGCCCAATACTAGTTGGCCAACCGGGGGCAAAGGTCATGCCGTATGGCAAACGCACATTGCATTTTATGTGTTTGGTTATCTGGCTGGCTGATCAGGCCACGCTGCTCATCAGCTAATGATGCTGAGGATTTGTGCTGCTGCTGCTGATGCTGCTGCTGCACCAGCTCCAGTCATAATTATAATTAGACGCCCCAGTGCCAGTCCTGGGCGTTACTCAATCATGGCCTGATGGCACAACCCCCAAGACGAATCTATCGCCAGCGCCTGTGCACGATCAGTGCGGCTACAACATAATTTCCAGACTCCAGACTCCAGTCCCTGCCACAGTCGACAGTTGCTTGATCCCTGCTTGGCCAATTTTCAAGGCGCTCGCATTTCGCGGCCACGGCAACACTTTTACTCAGCCAAATCAAATCGTGTGCTGTTTATTTAAATAACCATAATTTACCCAGAGCTTCTCTTCTCGCGACTGCGGCTGCGGGGTCCCCTTTTTATTAACCCACACAGCTCCGTTTGTGGCCAGCGTTGCAGTTTTATGGCTCATCCGTTCCCAGTGTGCTGCTCCATGATTTTCCATGCTTTGTGAGAACATAAAAATTCAATTTAATATGCTCTCGAGTTCGTTTCGGCTGTTCTGTTTTTCCGTTTTTCTGTTTTTCGTTTTTAGCAGGAAAACGTTTTGTCTACGGGCGGTAGTTAATGAAAATTTAGTTCAATCAATGTGGATAACCATGTTCGAGTTCATTTGGACAATGTGGCGAAATACTTTAGCATGCTTATGGGTTTTGTTGTAGGTGTTGATTGGCTGCTGGAAAAAAGATCCAATGATCTTTGTTGATAATGTCGCTGTGATTATTTGGTAAAAGAAAACGACTATGTGTTACCGATATCAATAGAGGTGCCTATATGAATATCACATTTCCTAGGCGTTAACATATTTTAAAGTTGAATGGTTAAAAAAATAACAATTTAAATATTGTGTTTTACATAATATATATATATGTAATGTTATTACGCGTTTCTTCAATATATTGTTGATGTTATTATATTTATTATTTCCAAAACCCAGAGCAATCATCATCTAAAGTTCATTTGATTTGTAGTTCGCGTTTTTAATGAAAAGTCATAAAAGTATATTAAAAAGGAAAAAGGAATCTCAATTTTGTTGAAGGTAAATTTGAGTATTTAGGTATTTAAGTAACAATTAACTAACTTACTTTTTATACTTACTTTAAAGCTCGCTTTGGCATTTCTATACTATATTATGATTGCTTGTTTACTATCGTATTTGATTAACTATCAAAACTCTATCATATAAGTGTCTAGGATACAAAAGCATCCGTACTCGATCCTCTTTGTTTGGTTGGACTAGAACGAAAACAACGTAAACAATCAGATTTAGTACGTACTTTATGACACGCAATATTGCCAGCATTCTTATAATGCTAATGGTTGTGTATGAGAAAGCCCAAGTGTTTGGTATATAACACAATAAATGCCATTATTAACGATTTATGATCGGGGTAACTGCAACAAAATTGGCCAACTATGCGACTCAGTTCGTTGATTCCTGCGTCCGCTTGTGCACTCAGCACGTCAGCTTTGGAGAAATGAGCTTGTTAACGCTCCATGATGAGCCCAGTTAGTGTCCGCTGCCATGATCTAAACCATATAACCCGAAGCATTGAAGCGATCGATAGATGGATGGTGGATGGGATGGGATGGTTGGTGGATGGATGGTGGATGGATGGCTCGATGGCTCGTTTTGTTGGATGCACTGCAGCGTCGTCATTAGAGTTTTATGCAAAATTACAACACGATAACACGTAATCATTAGCGTTGCTCTCTGATGGCCAAAAATAAAGCGCAGTCCAGGACGGTGTGAGCAAACAGTTTGAGAGGCAACCACAAGCACAAGCACAAACCACAAGCAGCAAAAAGGCAACTTCAATTGCAGTTTCATTATCAAACGGGGCAAAGAACATAATTTGACTAAGGCCAAAACATTTGGTAACGGCTATACGTCTACGGCTAAAAGAGACCAATTTGCAGTTGCAGTTGTTGTTAGTGTTGTTGTTGTTGTTGGTGTTGTTGTTGGTGTTGTTGCCTGCGCCTCGGCTAGTAGTCAGTCTATCGATCACGTTTCAAACTGAAAGGCACGACCATGACGACGATGTGGCTCCGATTATGGCCACGCTTGTTGTTGTTGTTGTTGTTCTTGCTGTTGCACAGTTTGCACAAGAGCCCGGCACTAGACGCCATTGTTCTACAGCGGAAAATGGGCAAAAGGGGCAGTCGGGAAATGCTGACGGTTTAGAACTTTTATGCAATTAATTGCAACAGTTTTGTGGCTGGAATGCGCTTGTCTGTTTTTTGCCCGTTCGTCTGTCGTCCGTCCGTCTGTGTCCGTCCGTCCGTCTCTTGCTGCTGCTGCTGCTGCCGTTCTAACCACTTGCCGTTAATTTAAAAATTGTGCTCACGTTCTGGCAATTTGCTGACCACCCACATGCAGATGCAAATCAAAAGCTACCCCTCGCCTCAATTCGATTCGTGGAAAATTAGACGCCAGGTTTTCTTTTCGTTGTTGTTCTTGTTGTTGTTGTTGTTGTTGTTGCTGCCCTGCCCGGCAGCGAGCAAGCTGCATTGAGCATTTCATTTGCTAGCTGCTAGTTGCCAGTTGCTAGTTGCCAGTTTGTATTGAGTCTGCGCCTGCTCTTTGTCTAATTTGACACTTGGGGCAGTTGCACAATTGACTTGCAGGCGGACAGGTAGTGGAACACGAGGCGCCTCTTTTTTTTTTGCGTTCGTGCCTGACTTGCATACGAGCCGGAGCCGTAGTCGGAGCAGTGCTGATCTGTTGGCTTTTCGCATTGAGAAATTGCTGTGGCAATGGGTGTTAATGCGAGTGGGTGGATTGAATGATTCGCATATGCCAGTTATTCCGTATAACGGCTTGCCGATGCGCACATTCGTTTTGTGCCTAACTGAAAATGGTTCTTTTGGCCAGTTTTGATGTTGGCTGCGGGGCTATAATTGCTGCACTGCAGTTTCATTTGCATATCATTTGATCGGTTCGCAAACGGAATTTGGCGGGAAAACAAATTTATCGCTGTCAGGGATGGTGCAAAAATTACATTGCTTATAAATTTGAATAAGATGAAGATTATAATAGGATATCATATGTTTTTTTAATTTACCGATACAGACAATCAGAACATATAAGTATCCTGCTCAAATCAAATTAAGTATGATCGGTGATCCCTCTTTTGTATACCCTGTGTTTAAAATCAAGAAAAGTCATCATTCTGATTCTTAGCTAAATGCTGAACTTATTAATCAAATACAAATGCTAAATATGCTAACCAAAAACTCGAACTAGGATATTCGTTATTCGGTTGCCTTTAAGTATACGCAAAAAGTAATTAAAATTGAAAAAACCAAAGCAAAATACAATTACAAAACTAGCATCTAATTTTCTATAAAATAACTAAATAATCAATTAATTAATTTCCATAAGAAAGTCCTGCAACATTAAATGCCGCAACTTCTCACGCTTCGCAAGAAAAAGCACTCCACAAATTGCATGCATTTAAAAAATGCGCTAAAAACGAATTTTCATGACAAATCAACAGAGGAACACAGAAAGCAAGCTGGGAGCAGAGGGAGCGAGGCGAAACGCGAAATGCCCAACCCACGACAACGACAACGAGCTGCTGGCATTGGGTTAAGCTTCCTTGTATGGCTGTCAAATGCTAGTCCGAGGCGCAGCCAGCAAACTGGCACGTAATGCTTCCAGTTCGCAGTTCCAGTCGGCAGTCAGCAGTCTGCTCGGGGAGTCAGAGTCAATATATATTCGAAAAGGAATTCCGCAAATAATTGCGGAGCGGCCACAAACTTATGGCAATTGTGTGGCGGCCAGCAAAAGCGGACACTGGCCGGGCGGCCGTGTCGCATACATCACGTGCAGGAGCTGCACCAACAACAACAACAACAACAGCAATAACAACAACAGCAACAACAACAACTCGCTGACTGTGGCGAAAAAGCAAGCAAACATTTCGAATGCAAATAAAAAATCACGCCAATAAACTAGACATTGCGACGGCAGCAGCGGCTCAGCAGCAGATGCAGACAGTGCGGCAGACAACAACAAACAACAAACAGCAACAACAACAACAGCAACAACAACAACAACAACGCGCATGTGGAAAAGACAATAGCAGCAGCAGCAGCAGCCGTCCATAGCAGCCCTCTCCAAATCCACGACGTCATGATGTCTCGCTGGGATTTGGATTTCAGCAGCACGCTGTCGCTTTGCAACGCTGCAACGATTCAGAATCCCTCCAGCACCCTCCTAATCCTCCATTTCATTTCGACGATCGCAAAATTGCATACAAATCGCTTGTTTGGTAAATTTAACATAAGCGCGTCAGTAGCGCCTCTGGTCTGTGTGCTCGTGGCGAGCTTGGCATAACTTAAAGCCAGCCAAAGTCAGCACAAAAATCCGACAACAACAATAACAACCAGAACAACATTAACAACAACAACAGCAACAACAACGGGGCGCGGGCTTATCTTGTTCTTGTTAAGCCGGCAGTCCGTCCGGCCAGCCGCTCCTGTCTTGTCGTGTAGCCATCATGTAAAACGCACTGGCCCAGCCCCAGTCGCAGTCGCAGCTCCGCATCCAAGTTGGCTGCTTCTGCCTGGTGTATCCACGTCGCCGCGCCTGTTGATCAGTGTCGTTGCCCGTCGTCGTCGTCGTCGTCGTCGTTGTCCGACTCAGTCAGGCGTTTGCAGGCGGCTGCAATTTGTTTGAGTTACGGCGCTTGTAAGCACACTTTAAGGATCCATTGTATTCCAATCAATAAGCGGGGCATGACAATGAGACACAAACTACAAGCCCCAGCCCCATTGAATGTCACCCAAGTGTGTTCAACTGGAGCGCCGCTTGCCGCCGCCACTTTTTCCTGCAGCTCGCACTTAAGCATGCAGCCGGAATTGTTTGCTAGGCACTACAAAACAGGGAGCTAACTAAAGTCAGCAAAAGGACTTTGAATCTATATTTATACTCTTTTCGAAGAAAATGCTATATAAAGTTTGCGCTGAAGTTTGTAACGCATAGAAGGAAGCGTCGGAGAAACCCAAAACTGACCTCCAGTATGCTTAGAATGACAAAACAAATTGATCTAGCCATGTCCGTCCGTCTGTCTGTCTGTCTGCATGTATGCAAACTAGTCCCTCAGTTTTTGAGCTATCGTGATAAAACTTTGCAGAGAGACTTATTATTGAAAGGGACAGCACATTGTTCAGAACCGGCCGGATCGGATCACTATATCTTATAGCTGTCATACAAGTGAAAATAAATTTAATATTTCAATAGAAAATTTAATGAAAGTGCTGCAGTTGGCAGAGTGAAAATCGTCTAAAGGTTCGAAAAGAGTATAAAATCTTCGGCCCGCCGAAGATATTGCTTTCCCACTTGTTTTAATAGATTTTATATATTATCCAGCACGCAGTTTGGAGCTTTTGTTGGGCAACTATTAAAGTTCTTGAAACTTAGAAACTAATTGTGTGTCTTGAAACATTAGATTCGAATTTAGTGACAAAATTCATGATTGTAACGCATTTATATTATTCACATGCTTAATATTCCAAAGTATTGAATGCTTAAGCGTTAAACAAACCTTTAATACTATCAATAACTTTTTATACAGAAAATTGTAATACTTCCTAACAGCCAAGCTGTAGAAATGATTATTTTATTTATATTTGTAGATAGATTTATTATTGACATATACATAGACAATGCTTTACTTCCAGTTTATACAAATTTGCATATGTGAATATTGACCTCATCAACATACATTTGGCGTCTTTAACAAATCTTACTTCCTACAAAGCAATTGACTTCCAATTAAATGTGTCAAGCGACTCAGATGGAACAACAACAACAACACGCAACTCGCTCAAGTCCAATTCCCGATCTCTGTTCCACATTTGCTGGGCTTCAATGCAAATTGGGCTGCAAAGAGTGGCGCATGCCCAGAGCCAAAAAGGGACTTCGCACTGCCAACTGCATTTCATTAGCATATCATTCTTGTTGGGGGCGGGGTGACACCTTAACAACAACAACAACAACAGCAGCAGGAACAGCAACAAACTGAGTTGAATTTATGTGCAGCTATGCAGCAGAGCAGTGAAAAGGATTAACGAGGATTAGCCTAGCAGGCAAAGCTGACTAACTGACTAGCTGACTCTCTGACTGACTGACTGGCTGACTAACTTGGCCAACGAATTGGCAGTCAGTTGGCTAAAACGCATGTCGAATGGGGCAAGGAGCTGGCTGTGTCGCTACCGTTGATGGCATTTACGATAAATTTACGCAAGTCATTTGACAACGCTGTCGTCTGGCTGAATGGAGCGATGCTGCTCATCATTATAAGTTGGGTATGCGCAATATGCAAAGTAGAGCCTCGTCGAAATAAGTGGAAACAGTTGACATTCGAGCCGCTGCCGCAGGCTGCCAAAAGTTGTTAGCGCTGGGCAAAAACAAACAAAATGTCGCATATTAAGCGGCTGAACATTTCTCAAATGTCACGTATACGTCATGTGTGCCGCAGACATCATCAGCAGCCACAGCAGCAGCAGCAGCAGCAACAGTCGGCAATTAATTAATCCTGCACTTGGCCGCGACTCTGGTAAGCAGACATCGTCCACCAAGAGGCTGTTAGACCCACGTAAAAGACCTGCCAGGTTAGCCATGTCTACGTCTCCATTTGGCCAGCTCGTTGCCATTCATGGCTCAGTCGCTGGCTTATTAAAACGTGTCTAGGAACAGGTGAGTATAGCCACATAAATTACCACCTCTTCATTAGCTGGATGCACAGTGGTTCAAACAGCATCAAATGCAACCAAGTGTAATATTTCGCTGATGCGAAAGAATAATTTACCATGAAGATCCCAAGTTTTAAATATTATCTATCATGTTAGTACATGTTATAAATATTAATAGATATATATATATATGCATCCACTGTAGTGCATTGAGCAACCGAAAATCCCAACCCCATTGCCATAGCTGAGGAATTGAGTTAGGCGCGCGCAGTGGAATTTAATTTCTTGTTAGCCGGGTTAACTGCAGTTGCAATTTCATCGAGATAAGTCCTTTAACTTCACGTATGCGTGCCTGACCCCATAAGCTAACACTGCCTGGCAGGCAGCTCAGCTGTCAGGTGTCCCGGCTGAGACTCAGCCGGTTCGTTAGTGGGCCGCTTTTCCTGTGACACACTTCTGGCAATTAGTCATAGAGAAGCGGGTGCCTGCGTGTCTGGGAGCCATTGTTGAGCGGCACTGCGTCAACGCTGGCTTTTGTAATTTTAATTACTTCCCTCGGTGCCAAGGAGCTGAGCCGAGGCTACCACGGACCACGGAACTACCGGACTACCGGGACTTGCTGGCCAAATGACGGCAGATTGTTTTACAACATAATTAAGCGAGCTTGTTGTTGCTTACGCAGGCTCAACATGCACAGCTGAAACGGAAGAATCGGGAGAATCGGGAGAAACGGGAGCATCGGGAGAGCCGGGCATTGGGAATCGGGTTTGGGTTTGTGTTTGGGTAATGGAGTGTCGTTGGTAGAATTATGAAGTGTAGTCAAGTGCATGTTTCGGCTATGTTTTGTGATAGGGGCTGGCATAAAAAACGCGTCGCTCATAAAAAGCCAAGAACGCCCTTGTCAATGTACTGAAGGCTCAGGCTCCAGTGGTCAAGCCAGAAGTTTACGTTCCTGTTTGCAACTTTATTTGCATGCCCAAGGCGCGAGAACAACATCAACAACAACAGCTAACAGCTAACAGAGAGCAGAAGCAGCGACAACTGCAACAAGTCAACAACAATTCGACACACACTTGCCAACTTGGGGCTGCCTGGTGTGAAAGCGTGTTGCTGGCTCCGAGCTCCGAGCTCTGGCCCTGGCCCTGGCTCTGGATCTGGCCCGTGCTCGTGTCCCGAGTCCGTGTCCCGCGTGCGTGCTCCTTGCTGCATGTCCGTGGTCTTGGCATTCGCTAAAGCATTCAGCATCGATTCGTTATGATTGCATGTTAAATGGCTCCCGCTGAGTTATTACGAGACAAAATCCTTATTTATCGCTTTCTGATTTATTTGTAAACGATTTCTGCGCCCATCTCGTCCTTACGAGCTACGCGACGCGCCTCTTAGCGCTGCCCGGGCCACTGGCCAATGGCCCCATCTTGATGCCCAAGCCTTGTTTGCTCAGCCCCCGCCACTCACTCTCAGCCCCGGCTATTTTAACTGATTTCAACGCCTTTTTTTATGGGCAGCGATGGACAAACGATGGCCAAGTGAGAAGAGTTTCGTGTTCTGCTGGCTGGCTGGCTACATTTGTTTGTGGTTCATCCATTGTGGCTGGCTTATCGCAAGTTTGTTGTTGTCCACTGGTGGTGTGTGAATTTGTGGTTGCTTACTTAATTTTGACATATTTATTTTTATTATGTTATGGCTAAGTATTAGGCCAGGGTTCAGACTGCGGCACAGTCGGCGATCAGCTTGAGTCTCAGATTGAGGCTTTCCAATTGAATCTTAAACATTTGTGAAATATGCTAAGCTGGTAGAACTACGAGTTAAATATTATTATGCTAAGACTAAGTCTAATATTATTATGCCTTACCTTTTGGAAAAATGTTATATATATATATATAGCAAATGTTATTGATATAGCTCATATATATATTTATTTTATTCTCACAGATTCGTATTTATTAATTGCACCTGCAACGAAACTTTAGGTGTTTTTTCTTAATTGTACAGAGTATGTTTTAACAACTTTCCCACATTTAACTTTCGCAATTTATATCAGTTCTATTAAATGGCATTAAACAAGTGCCCCATTAAATTGCATAATGAAATTGTCTTGATCTAAGAAACACATATCGTTAGCCACACTGAGACTGATGGATGGCTAACAAGTGTCATAACTCAACTATATAGCCACTGACTTTACCTGCAATAACTTTATAATGTTTATTGCTTGCCCACTTATGCTGTTCATTAAATGCCGCTACGAGTCCCCTTAGCCAATGTCACTCGATTGCCCAATTGCTCGACACACACACACACACACACACACACACACACATACACCATCATAAAAACCCACTCACACTCGATTACCTAAAGCAACTGCAATTCGTTATACCCAAGAATGCAGTGCGAGAGTTTGGCTTCGGATTGGGCCAATGGTTAAACTCCAAGTTAAAGTTAAAGTTAAAGTTAAAGTCAAATGAGCAAAACGTCGTCAACATCGACGCCTGCTGCCAACAACCAAGCCAAAGAGCCAAAGAACGGAAAGAACGGAACCGCCGCGTGTTTGGCATGGCTTATTAAAACGCAAACGGCTTTTTACGATGCGCAATAAATTGGTGCTGCTTGCCGATCTGCTGAGCCAGCTGAGGCTCTGTATGCAAAAGGGGCCTTCAAACAAACAAGCCAAAGCTGCAAAGCAGCAACACAACGCAACACAACACGGCAACAAGACGAGGCCAACGCTTATGGCTTAAATTAATAAAATAAGCTTTGTCAGACAATTTACAACGCGTCTTCAGCGAGCAGATTACGAGCACGCGGACACGATCCAAAGATCGCCAGTGCAGCGCAGTGCCAGGGCGACCAGTCGACTCGGCAGTCGACTGCTGCTGCCTGTCTGTCTGCCTTGGTTCTGACCAGTTAGATGACCAGCTCAGGTACTGGCGGGGCTCATGGGGGTATGTCAGGCAGTTGGCTGTTGGTTGTTGGTTGCGGTGTTTGTTCGTTAATTAGCGAACATATTTCGTATAATCGGTGTCATATTAGTTATAAATTGGATAAAAGCGCAAAACGACAACTTAATTAATTTTAAATTCCAATTTATAAGCAACAAAAAAAACTGTATACAAATACAACAAGCAAATGCAAAACTCAGCTTGTTCACTGCCCAGTGCCCAGTGCCCAGTTCTCAGTTGCTGTCTGTTGTCGACGATGGTGCCGCTGATAACGATTATGGAACCGCGCAGCTACCCGGCTAATCATGTGCAGTTCTGGACTCGCTTTTTATTAAGCAGCGCATAGAAATGCGCACCAATAAGCCAGCAGACAAACTGCAGCCAGTTGCCATACCAGTCTGCCCGTCTGGTTACTCCCGATCCCGCTGCTCGGCCACAGCTTCATTTAAATTTTGTTCAGCCTTTGCCCATTTGCCCGGATCAATTCCGAGAATTCACTGTAGTTTGTGCCTGTTTGCTGTTGCTGTTGCTGTTGCTTTTGCTTTTGCTGTTGCTTTTGCTGTTGCTTCTGCTTTGGCCACAATTCGATTAGGTCGCGGGTCTTGGGCCACGTCCGCTGTTGATATATTGCAGCGATCAGCAGTGATGATCATTTTGTTCAGCAGATTGCGTTTCGATCAGCATCAACTGTAAATTATCTTATAACTTAATTCATTAATAAATTTATGAATTGCCCGTTGTAAATTGTTGAAATTTATTGGCCTCAGTTGTGACATTGAAAAGGTTCCTCAGTCTCCAGCTCCTCGATCTCATTGTCTATAGTCTGTGATAAATTTGCGTTGTGGGCAGACAACGAAAATCTTTCCGTTTTCTTTCGGCTGATCTGCTCTGTGGGTTTAGTTTTATAAATTGTCAGGCCATTTGTCAGGCACTTTTTAAATGCACCTCTAAGACGTTGTAATTAATGTGGCATTTAAATTTAAACACGATTTACTAAATTTGTTTTGATAAATTTCAATTATTAAGTCATCATCATCATCATCTTCAATTTCGCTGAAGAGTTGTCCAGCAAACTACAATACGAGTGCTTTTCTGAATGAATACCTTAACGAATACAATATATTCTTTTAGATTATGAATGAGAAATGTTTACCTAGTTGGGCATTCAACTTCATGGAACTTGCTTTAAGAAAGGTGTAGGTCAGCTTATAAGTCATTCGCACCTGCAATCGTTGAATTTGCCGTTTCACGCATAAATTAATAATTTGGAATGAAAAACAATGGATATGAAAAGAGAAAATGGCGAAAGTTTGATGAATGAGAACTTCAGTGATTTAAGCCGATAAATCGAATTATTAAAAATGATTATTATAAATGCCTCATTATTATTATATAAAAACAAGTGGGGAAGGATTATCTTCGGCGTGCCGAAGATTTTATACTCTTTCCGAACCTATAGGCAATTTTCACTCTGCCAACTGCACCACTGAAATTTCATAAGCTGTACAAAATCGTTTTGTCGCGTAACATTTTTCTTTTTTTTGTTCTAAGAATATTTAATTCATTGCCAGTTGTATAGCATCTGTGCAAAGTTTCATGGCGATAGATTCAAAAACATGGGATTTATGGCCAAAACCAACTTCGAGTTGTATGGCAGCTATAAGATATAGTGGTCCGATCCGGCCGGCTCCGACCAATGTGCTGTCCCCTGGAATAATAAGTGTCTGTGCAAAGTTTTATCGCGATAGCTCAAAAACTGAATGACTAGTTTGCATACATACAGACAGACAGACAGACGGACATGGCTAGATCAATTTGTATTGTCATTCTAAGCATACTGGCAGTAACTTTTGGGGTCTCCGACGCTTCCTTCTATGCGTTACAAACTTCAGGACAAACTTAATATACTATTTTCTTCGAAAAGAGCATAATTATAGCAAGTCAATGGATAGATTTTAGTAGCTTTTATTGGTTTGGCATACTGGAGGTATCTTTTGGGGATCTTCGACGCTTCCTTCTATGCACTTCACACAAATGATTCAATTATTTTCTTCGGCATGAATATAATATCAACAATTTTGGCTTCAAAAGTGTTTTTTGGCAACCTGGAAATATTCTTTGAGGACTTTCAACTTTCATACTTTGCCAAAACTGAATCTGTACTGGCTCTTGGCCAATTTGTTCATGGTTTTTGTACTACTTTTATTCTACATTGAAGCTTTATCAATTTTTGAAAATTTCATATTTTTTACTTACTTACTGTTTTTGAGAAACTTTTTTTTTCCAAAAAATAGAACTGCGTAATTTTGTTTTCAATCGATTAAGGGTGTCACAATTAGTGAAAATATCCAATATGTATGCAAAAAAATGAAAGTTTTGTCCTTAAAAATACAGGTACAAATAACAATCGTAGTTCAGGGCAGATATTTACCATAAGAAAGTCCAATAAGCTTGGCCAATATCACATTGAATGCTGCGCCTTTTAGACACCATTAACATTCTGCTAGAAAATACTAAACATATTATGAAAAAAAGCAAAATTGTTTGATTTTTTTGGACTGATAAGTTGAGGAGTCCAGCCGCTGACAGCTGGGATCGCAGCTTCATTGAGTAGAGAGGGAGAGAGATCTTTTATGGCGGTTGCCGCATTAATTTTGCTAATCCTGTTGCGCTGCTGCTCACAATGATGATGATGATGATGGGGAAGGTGATGGCCACGACAGCAGCAGCAGCAGCAGCAGGAACAGACAGTGAGGAGGAGGAGGAGGAGGAGGAGGAGGAGGAGGAAGCTGAGACAGCAGCGAGCAGCTCAATGGTCATGCCGACTGATTTTATATGGTTATATTTCTGACTTTTGACAGCAACAAGGCTCGTTTGTCGCCATGGCGGCAAAGTGTTGTTGCTGCTGCCGTTCCCAAGGAATGCCAGCCCGATGTCGTTGTCAAATTAACACACAATGCGCCAGCTAATACATTATACAATATGCGAGGCCACATTTCCCAGAAGTTATAGACACTTTTTGCCCAGCCAATGAGCCACATATCAAGCGCTGCATATACACTATGTAGCTACATATGTACATATATCAATGGCTCTCTGGCCAGAATCGTAAATAATATCAATCTTGTAAGTAGCTGCCAACATTTAAGAACAATTCGGTTAATCACTTAATTTATGCAACCGCTACAAATCGCAACCTTGTTGCAGTCTAAACTGCTTCCAAGAGGAGCACAAACAGGCTAATCCTTAGCGTGTGTGTGTGTGTGTGTGTGTGTGTATATCTCGAGGGGCTTGGACCTTGGCTAATAAACGATCATTTAATAAGCGTTTTAATGCCAAATTTACGACCGTTTTATTTGCATAAATTACCAAAGTTGCCAACTGTATGCACATTAATTTTCCAACTAAATTGCCAATAAAATATTATTTATGTTGTATGCTCAAAATTTTTCAACGCGCAAGAAGCAGCAGATAATACAGCAACAACAACAAGACCAAGATGAAAAAAATACAAGTGGGGAAGGAATATTTTTGGCATGCCGAAGATTTTATACTCTTTTTGAATCTTTACTCAGTTTTTACCAGCTTTTTTTATTGCTTATCTGTTTCTTTCCAACTATCTTATCTTCCCTATTTATGCATTGCAAATATCGAAATATCCAATAAATTTGAGGCAGCTTTATTTTGTATGAAGAACAAGCCAAAAAAAAGGCTACTAAGTCTCTAGAGATGCATTTCAAACATCTGAAACTCCCATGACTTTCTCAAAAATGCTCCGATTTTCGATTCCGAGGATGTTTTGATCGTGGTTTTTAAGTCGCTGACAATTTCGATGCGATCTTAGCTATTTATGACTCAATCGCTTTGCAATTTTATACATTGATGAGCGATAGGGATGTGCAAGTGAACAAGGAAAGGCGATAGCTTTGAAAACATGCGATATATGGCCAAAACCGTTGTATGGCAGTTATAAGTGAGAATGTGCTGTCCCTTTGAACAATAAGTCTCTGTGCCAAGTTTCATAGCGACAGCTCTAGAACTGAGGAACTAGTTTGCATACAGACAGACGGACATGACCAGATTAATTTCATATGTCATTCTTAGCATACTGGAGGTGACTTTCATTCTATGCATTGCAAGCTTCAGCATCAAATTAATATACTATTTTCATCGAAAAGAGTATAAATATATGAATGAGATGACTCTATATGTGCATATCAGTTGGAGTTGAAGGTAGTAAACTTTATGAGCTTCGGTGGCCCTTGCGTGATCTTCATAAGACGCCTGCTAATAGAGCTATAAAATGTTGGTATTCTCTGGTAAGCCAGAATTGAATTTAAATTGGGTCTGAAAGGGTTGAGAATGTTATGTGTCATATTTCACAAGTCTGCTTGCAACTAATTGCATTTTATTTTCTTATCTTCGGCGTGACAATCTAATATCGTGCCACTAGTAAAGTTGAAAATTATATGGTAAATCGCCTATAAATACTTCAAGTAAGCTGCCAAATAGACAGTCACATTTTGTCACCTAAATCTCTTCGCAAAATGTTTGCAATTTTAAAGCATGGCATTCTACTTGTGGTAAGTGTAGTCAACCAATAGTAATCTCTTTTGATCCTGGTAAATTTCAATTACTTTTCAATTGCAGCTGCTGTTGCACGTGATTATTAAACCCATTGCTGCAGGGGGTGTAGTTGGCAATGTCCTCGATGGGGTTCTAAAGCCGGTTGTTTGCCTTGAAGCCGATGTAGTCAATATTTTGCAGGATCTACTTAATTCGCTTTCAAACGACCAATTGGGAAATCTTTTGGTGACTGCACTTGGTCCGGCTTTGGGTGATATCAATGCTACATTGGTAAATATTTTGAATGTCATAAAACTTACTGGACTTTAAATATCAATAAATAAAAAGAGCATGCTAATAACAAGGCATAATAATGATGCATAACTGCTCAGAGCAGAAGGCTAGAAATTGTTGTAGAGTGTTTCAGTTTGTGTTTCTATTCGGTATTTTGAGGTGGAGGTGCTTATGTTTTATATTTAACCGGAATTAGCTCCAGATCGACGATTCAACAATTTATTTTGAAATCGGAAATTTGTTCTTATGTTGGTTACCCAAGTCATATATTCATTCAAGCACCTTTTATCCACCGATCATTTTCTCAAACTCAATCAGCAACATTAGTTGGGGTGTTGAGACAATTTTAATGTCAATTCCCATACAATTTTGACAGAATTTAGTTGGAAACCTCATAACAGACTTCCTAGACGTGCCACTTGCTACTCGGACACAGGATAAAGTGAGCCGTAGATCAGGTTCAGATTACATTTTTATGTGACCTAGCGATGCAAAGTGATAACGCCGACATCGGCCAGCACTTTAACGAGCACATAATCATAAAAAACATGTTGGCTTCAGATACAAAGATCTCAAAGACAAGAAGCTGCAACAAGTGACATTCAGCGCACAACTCGAGCAGCCATAAAGCATATTAGTTTAATGTTCCGCAGTTAGTTCATTAAAACCCGACGAGATTCTCTTTAATTGCCGCCGTCTATGGCTATGCGTTATGCTCCTCCAGAACCGGTTCAATGTTAAAGGGCGGCTGGGCTTAGAATCCCGGTCGCGGCGTAGGCTTAGTTTAAAATTAGTCTGAAATTTGGCAAGTTTGCTTTATTTTTTGGCGGCACTCGAATTGAACGCTGTGTGGTCTGGGTACTACGATTCGGATCTCGCATATCTTACGGCCAATTTGCGCTGGAAATGTGTGCCACATGACAAGCAATTAAGCTCGGACCAGGGCAGTGTCAGAGTGCGTACGTGCCCTGGCCCCAAGCCCCAAGCCCCAAGTCGGTGGGGTTTAGTGAACCCGGCGCGAAAGCTATAAATTTATGACAAATTTTCAAAAGAAATGTACGCGCTGCGTGTGGCTCTGCATTTGCACTGCTCTCCAGCTCTGTCCAGCTCTGTCCAGCTCTGTCCACTTCTGGACAGTCTCTGGTGAGACGTGGCGGCACTTAACACCACGCATCATTTTAATTATTTATTTGGTCATAAAACAGTCGAAGCAGGAGGCGGCTGTGGCTGGCTGTCTGCTTTTGGCCGCTTTGGGCTGCTCAACTTTCGGCACAGTTTTCGCCGTTTTCGTTGTTGTTCTGCTTATGCTAAAAATCGTTAAATTTAACAAATTGCCAGCGATTTTTATCGCGCCCGGCCCTGGAACGTCCATAGATTGTGAGTGGTTTTGTTTTGTTTTTTTTTTTTTATTTTGTCGACTGCCAAATTTATTTATGACCAGTGCAAACATATTTCAGCTTTTGTTACTTATTTCAGTCCACGACCATACCGTATAATTGGCCCTGGAGTTATGAGATGAGCTAAAATGAATGGAGTAACTAAATGACTCACATACTGCACGTTTTATTCGACCAAAAGCTAAATATTAAAATCTATTTTTCAAATGTTATTACTTATATTTATACTCTTTTCGGAGAAAATAGTATATTAAGTTTGTGCTGAAGTTTGTAACACATAGAAGGAATCGTCGGAGATCCCCAAAATTTACTGCCAGTATGCCAGTAGAATGACAATACAAATTGATCTAGCCATGTCCGTCTGTCTGTCTGTCTTTCTGTCTGTCTGTATGTATGCAAACTAGTCCCTCAGTTTTTCAGCTATCGCGATAAAACTTTGCACATACACTTATTATTCAACGGGACAGCACATTGGCCGGAACCGGCCGGATCGGACCACTATATCTTATAGCTACCATAATGCTGACAATAACTCCAGGAATTATGTTATTTACTGTAGTAAGTATAGCTGAGCTATATTTTATCGTAGTTTGCTTAATTATTTCTTTCTCTTTCAGCTCAATGTTCGCAACTTAAGCTAAGCGCACATTTAATTATTGTCTATTGTGGAGTCCACAAAATCTTTATCAGCCCAAAACCATTCTGTTGATCTTTAACGTTCAGTAAGTACTATAAAATCTATATATACATATATAATTAGTTAATTTTTGTTTTCCAATAGGTCGCCAGCGCAGCAGAGGACATCAGAACAGACAAAAGCAACAACAAACACAACAACAACATCATCATCATCATCATTATCATCATCATCATCATCATCATCATCATCATCATCATCATCATCATCATCATCATCATCATCATCATCATCATCATCATCATCATCATCATCATCATCATCATCATCATCATCACAACAACAACAACAAACACAACAATAACAACAAACACAAAACAACAATCAACTGACAAGAAAGCAGCAACATAGCTTAATAAGTAAACTTAAAACATTGCTTTTTATATAAATATTGTAATATTAAATGTATTCTTAGGATAATACAAAATATAGTATATTTATAGTTAAGAAAAATATAAATATTTATACACATTTGTAGAATAAAAGAAGAAAATAAACGATCTATCAAAAATCAACGTTTTTTATTTGAATGTATGGGCTTAGAGCTGAGAGCCATGCTCAGAAGTTCTACTCAGGGTTATTTGCTCTTTTCCCTCAAGGTCAAGCAAAAATTAAAAACGAAAAATTCGTCGTCTATCTGCTGATTTCTGTGCGCCTGGTACTTCGACCAGAGAAACATACGAAATTTGGCTTTGCTCGAGACAAAAAAGAACACTGACAACTGCACGCAGCTCCGCTCTGTGCTCTGGGATATTCTCTGTGAATGGGAAATTCTCCCTCGAGGTCATGCAAAAATTAAAAACGAAAAATTCGTCGTCTATCTGCTGATTTCTGTGCGCCTGGTAATTCGACCAGAGAAACATACGAAATTTGGCTTTGCTCGCGACAAAAACGAACACTGACAACTGCACACAGAAAATCTAAGCAAGCCGAGCTCTGAGTGTAGGGAAATTTTCTCTCAAAGGGAAATTCTCCCTCAAGGTCATGCAAAAATTAAAAACAGAAAAATCATCGTTCATCTGCTGAATTATGTGCGCCTGGTACTTTCTGACGAAAAATAGCATTTGGCAAAGCAGATCTGCTGCTTCAGACACCCCAAAAATATGCAACAATGAAATTTACTTCTCATTCTAGGTCGCGCAATAATTTAAAACAGAAAAATCATCATTCATCTGCCTGATTCTGTGCGCCTGGTACTTTAAAAAGAAAGGTATATTTGTACAAAAAACAGAATTAATCAAAAAATAATTGTATTTATAATACATTCTTATAATAAATTGTATTAAATGGAAATAAAGCAAATACTTTAAAATTAACTTAGTATATTATTTATTGGCTTGATGACATTAAAAATGGTGACGTTGTTGCGTCTGAGGAACTTCACATTTTCCAGTATTTTTTGGTAAGTTTTTTTTGCTGGTTGTCCGTAAAACATCATCTTGGTAGCCAGGCAATGGACCCGTTTCTAGAGATGTCCTTGAAGATCAAAATGTATACATGCAAAGAAAAATGGCAATTATTAAAAAATTTTGGATTTTTATTTTATTTTATTTTATTTTATTAAGTTTGTGCTGAAGTTTGTAACGCATAGAAGGAAGCGTCGGAGACCCCCAAAAGTTACTGCCAGTATGCTTAGAATGACAAAACAAATTGATCTAGCCATGTCCGTCTGTCTGTCTGTATGTATGGGATCTAGTCCCTGAGTTTTTGAGCTATCGCGATGAAACTTTGCACAGACACTTATTGTTTAAATGTACAGCACATTAGTCGGAACCAGCCGTATCGGACTACTATATCTTATAGCTGCCATACAACTCGAGGTCGGTTTTGGGCATAAATCCCATGTTTTCATAGCTATCAAGAATAAACTTGGCACAGATGCTTATTTTCTGAACATACATCCCATTAATTAGAGCCGGTCAGATCGGTTCACTATATCTTATAGCTGCCATACAACTCGAAGCTGGTTTTGGCCATATATCCGATCTTTTCAAAGCTATCGCCTTAAATTTCCTTGTACAATTGAAAATCCTTATAACTCATCAATCTTTAAAATTTCAAATCAATTGAGGTATAATAAGCAACGATATGCTTCATTAAATATTTCGGTAGTGCAGTTTGCAGTGTGAAAATTGCCTAAAGGTTCAAAAAGAGTATAAGATCTTCGGCACGCCGAAGATAATCCTTCCCCACTTATTTTATATATATTTAATTTGAGCTCATCTAAATTCTTCCTTTGCTCAGCAATAAGTGGTTCGTTGCCTAAGTCTTTTAATATTTATTACAATTCGGCACACTTTTTCTGGATCTTAACTAATATGAAGTCTATTAAGCAATGCGCATCCAGCCAAAGCACACAATTGCATGCCTAATTATAAAACCTAATTAAAGCGTAAAAATGTTTATTTTTAATCATTTTCAAGCTGAAATCCCAGCTAATTGCATGCCAGCCACACACATACATATGCATATGGCGATCAAAATATAAACTTGATAGACGCCTGTGGTCATTCGTCCAGTAACAACTATAGCAACCAACAACAACAACAACAACAACTATAGCTAACCAACCACGCGCAGTCGCAACAAAAAACAAACACAACATGTTAACTGAAAAATAACCAGTAATTATAATAATTATCTGTAAATTATATGGCGCATTTACAATTGCACACGAATTCATGAGCTTGTCATAAAAATTGAAAACAGTTAACTTAGCTTCTTTTTATCTTCGCCAGGCAGCCGCCATATTGTGAGTTTGGTCGACTAACGTTTCCACTGCTACTGCCACTTGAATTCGTTCCACTGCAACAAAAATTGTGGTTAATAAAGGAAAACAAACATATGAAATCTTGTGTGGATTCACAATATTTTCAATTAAGTTATTAGAGGTACATATATATCCTAAATTCGTTAAAGTGTTTTTCTTAGATGAGCCAGTTAAATAAGTTTAAATCAATATTAAGCATTGTCATACTATATAATAGTAATAATATTAAATAAACCAGCAGCAATATACGTCAAGCAAATACACATTAGTTGAGGATATTGACTAGTAAAACTCATTTTAAACCGTTGAATTTACAATATAATGAGACATTTTTAAAAAAAAAAGAACAACTTTTCAATGAAAAATATAAAATGTCGTTCAATATTTGTTTTATGAATTCAAATGACTCTAAAACTTTAAAGAAAACTTCAAAACTACCCGACGCATTTTTTTGGCTTGCTTAACCGAAGTGAACCCCGTTTTGTACAGTGCATGCCGTTCGTGTTGTATATTTCGTACTGCAGTTTATACAATCAGACATAAAAACGTGGTCATAGCTCCATTTAAACAAAAATGAAATCAAATCTCATTCGAATGTTGGAACTGTCGCACACTTCTGGCCCATCCGGTTGGCGTCCAGCTGTTGACGAGCAACGGAGTTTGGGGCCGGAGTCGCAACCGGGGCCGGGGCTTGTACCTATGTTGAGCACTCGCTAGACCGCTTGATTCGCCATAATTGAAACGAGTTTGCCACAAGTGAGCATGTTTTTTGTGTAATTCGACGTCGTCGTCGTTATCGTCATGGACGATGTTTCGCAGTTGACTGTCGGTTATAATGTAATTAGCCTCAATTTAACGTTTATACTTTGTTGATTATGATTATGTTAATTATATTATTTTATGCGACAGTTTGGCGGACGTCATCCGCTTACAGTGAAAACCAGATGAACGAAATTCAGGTTTGTCTGACTCTAATGAACCCGAAAGTGTGACATACGACCGTTAATTACCACTTTTGTGTTAGTTTGCCAACACAACACAACAACAAAGAAAACCAAACTGCCGCAAAGTTGCCTAATTGTGAGTTTGCCAGCAAAATGCCAAAGTACGCGTAGGCGAGAGATGTGTAAGCTCAGCTGCAGTCCAGCAAGTGTTGTCATGGGAACTGCAGCCATTTGCCGAGAGTCCCTCACATAAATAAGAGGCGTGAAAACGCTAAGCAGCGAGTGCTCTGCACATAAATAACAAGCGGACAACGTGAACGCAATGGATTTCATAAAACAACAAAGGAGCTGCTGCTGCTACTGGGAAGAGTCGCCAGTGGGATTCGGTCAGGTGCGACAAGCCAAGGCTTTTTGCTAAGTTCGTTTATAATTGTGGTGTGATTTCTGGCAAAGATTGTCGCACATTTTCATCAATCAAGCGGCAAGCGGCAAGTTTGTTGCCTAAGTCTTTCGTTAGTTGCCTGCCTGCCTAATGGCTTTCTATTAAAAACTACTTTTATTAATTAAGCAAACAACATAATTTTGTGGTAAATTGCTGCATCAGCGCCAAATCATGGCAGCTGCAGTCGCCGCAGCCGTCTGCCACGCTAATTATACCAAAGCATCTGCATGACCAGAGCAACAGAGATGAGCCCATGGTAACCAAAAGTGATGCCCCGTTGCCGTCAGACACCTGATGCTGCTGCTGCTCTCTGCTGGTAACTCTTGCTGAAGCTCAACGTTAAAATTAAAACACGATAAATGAGTTTAATAATGGCGGCAATTAAACGGCTACACGGCTGCACCACGCACCATGCAGCATGCAGCATGCAGCATGCACCACGCTGCCAACTGCACGCTCCACACTACAAGCTCAGCGTTCGAGGCTGGGATAACAGCTTCAGCATCGACTTCGACTTCGACTTCAGCTTCGACTTCGACTTCAGCATCAGCGTCTCAATTACCGCTGCTCTGCATGGCGCTTCACGGTTGAGAAATTCGACGCCACTTTCAAAAACGCATCACTCAAATGTTGTAAGGCGTTGAGGCTTGTTATGTGCCCACAGTCGTTACAGATACCCAAAACAAGTAGAGAGAGAGAGAGAGCATTGAGCAGATGTATCTGTATCTGTGTATGTATCTGTATCTGTATGCGTATCTGTGTTGTGCTTGGGAAACCAAGCGCGCTTGAAAACTCATCAGCAATTTATTAAAACTCATCAATACTCATCAAAATGCCTCGGCCATAGAATCTCAACTCCAACTCCAGTTCCAGCTCCAGCTCCGATTTGGACACGAAACCCGAAATGAATGCCTGCGGTTAATTTAGCGCAGTTCAATACGAGTTGGGCTAGCAACGAAATTGAAATATGTTTGTATATCTTTATTTTATTTTGCGTTGCGCTACACAAACTATTTTTCAATGGGGCATATGCGTTTGGGCATAAGCTATGTTGGGGCTGAAGATGGTTTTAAATTGGCAATAATCAATTCAATATCCATTGTTATCAGCTTTAAACTTAGTACTCTATACAAGTAGACATTTTATGCAAGAAATTCTTCACCTGACAAAGTTTCTCACAATTTTCGACAGCCGTAATGAAAAAATGTAAAAGAGGAAAACAATAAGTTTTAAATATGTTTAAATTTAAATTATATAAATCATAAGAAGCTCAAATTATGATCAATATGGTATATATCGAAATGGATTTTGTACGTAAGGTTAAAAGAGTAGCGCAATGCAAGCACCACTAATTTGGTATATGGAAGTAGCTATAAATCGTCAATCTCACCAAATTGTTCAGTTTCATTGTATTCAATCAATGCAATTAAAGTTGCATGGAGTCTGAGGTGAAAATCACATGTATGTATATTTCTCACAACTGTAGCTCATATTATTGTCGGCTTGGCGGATTTGTGGTCATCCTAAGAGCCAACTTCTTCACCTTCTTGTTAGTCATTTGTCTGCATTTTCAGCTCATTTTGTTTGCATAGCTTGTTCTGGCTTTGTCCGCTAGCGTTCGACACAATGTTTTGCATATGTCAGAGAGACGCATAGTCGGAGTCAGTGCCCAGCGCCGCATGCCCATCAATCTGGGGCATCAATTTGGGAAATGCATCAAAGTTGGCAGCCCGAACAGCTTGATTAGTTGTACAACTACAACAACAACAACAACAACAGCAATCACTAAGAGAAACAATAGCAACAACATTGGTTTTGGCAGCCAAGTGCATGTGGCTCATTAGTCTGGTGCCGCTGAGGAGGCTGTGAAATTGGGAATCGTCTGGTGTCTACATCAAAATTAAGTTTTAATAATTGGCTCACATTTATATGCTGCCTTAATTTGATTGTGCCGTCGAATGGCTTTCCAGCATTCAACTGATCAATTAATCATCTCTCGTTGATTGTTGTTGCTGTTGCTGTTGCTGTGGGCGTGCCAGCCCTAATGAAGTTGCCCACAGCCGGAGTCTCCGGCTACGAATCCCGAAATGATGCCAACTCGTTATGCCGCTGCTAATTCGAAATTTCAATTGCCAACTTTCGCCAATTGATCCGAGTAAAACAGTTTATATTTATTCACATTTTGTTATTTAAATAGAATGTGTGCCAAGTGCACAACAGTTTTGTGGGCAGGTTGTGCGCTCCTGCTTCTGCTCCGGCTTAGTTCCCTGGCAGACCTTTTGTCGCCGCTGCAGCGAAATTAAGTGCGTCTGTGCTGGGCTCGAAGCCCAACCGGCTTGTTGGGATAATGCTAATCAGTGTCATCGCATCAGCGGCAAAAGTGTTTGGATATTTGTTTAATGAAAGCGAAACGCACGCAGCCACAGCCACAGACCAGGAAGGGAGGCAGGAAGGCAGGCAGACAGGTAGGCAGGAAGGTAGGCAGGCAGGCATTGGAGACCCCTGGTCTCCTATCGTGCTGCAAAAATCAAGTCATTGGTCGTTACCGACGTGTCCTATGCCCTGCTTGCTGTCCGCTTTGCATTCGCTGCGCAATTAATTAACTTGAGCATTTTTAAATGTGTTTGCTGCTTGCTGGCTTTTCGTTCGGGTGTTACCATTTTAATGCCCAGCACAGTTTACAGTCGCTCAGCTAAACAAGAAACAACAAAAAAACAAGTTCTTTAACATGTCTAATTAGTTGTTGGGCCCTGAACGGACGTTGTCCGCCGGCTGTTGCGATAAAAAAAATGCATGGCACTCATTTAGTGTTTTCTTAAGCTGAGACATAAATTTGCAAGCAGTTAAAAGGGACTGACTGCAATGCGATGTGATTGCTTTTGGGAATTTCTTAACGTATAAGCAGCTATTTAACTGCATGCAGGCTACTCTGATCACTCTTCTCAATCCGAAGCTGAGACTGCAGCGATGAAGACTTCAGCTTACTAATTAAACTTAGCCAAAATAGACTGGAATTCAAATGTTAGCCAACACTTTAAAAACGTAAGTTATCAGAAATTCCTGTTCAGAAATACTTATTTAAAATGTGTGAAACTGGAAAATTGCTTATAAGCCACCAAAAATCTCATTCTATTAACATTTGTATCGGTATAACTTTATTCCTTGAATGTTGGTATGTAATTGATAAATAAAGTTCTTAAATTATTAAATAATCCTAATCAGAATATCCAATATTCCTTGCATAATACTTACTTTTAGCAAAAAAGGCAATTACTGTGTTTCAGCTTTATTATTATATGTACATATGTATATAGATTTGTAATCAGCTTTAATGGTTTGAGCATATGTACGTAACTCCATTCAAAATATATTTAACAAAATACATCAATTTAGCTTTAACACTTTAATTATCTTTTATACTCTACGGTTGAATTAGCCTCACACAACTTATATTCGCTCCTTTTGTACTCCAAGAAGCTCCAGCAGTTTTATAACCTTTTATAGTATGAAACTATATATTGAAACTATTAGAGCCAGGAACTTTAGATGTACGACTAACTGCTAATATAATTGCTGGACATTTATTATTAACATTATTAGGAAGCACAGGACCTTATATATCATATATACTTATAGCATTCTTGTTAATTGGACAATTGCTTTATTAAATCCATTTGAAAACCATAAAAATTCTATATTAAAACCATAATGGTTGTACATACAAATACTGCAAGCATTAATCGATTTATAAAGTTATCGAGAATTCACTGTTGCTGTTAGGAAAAAAACTAGTGCTGCAAAACGGCGCGCGCCTGCTTATTGCCCTTTTGTTATTGTTGCTGCTCGTGTGCGTGTGCATACAAACAGCGAATTAAAACAAATAAACGGATTTAATTTGCCGGCTAATGGTGGTGTTCTGTGTGTGCTTGTGCTAATTTGAATTTAATTGTTGCGGCTATTGCCGCACATTAACACATGCGCCCTCAGATGCAGTCGGCAGTCGGGCTTTGGCAATGTGTTTGGTTTAATAATTGTGAGCCGGCAGCGCGCACGCCTGGAAACTGGAAACTGGCACTGGCTAATGCGAGTTCCGAATATCCCGTGTGCCTAGGCCACAGGCAGCACCACCAACTGTTGGCCACAAAACTCCCAGAATCCGCTCCGTGCGTGTTGCGTCTTGGGCTCTATGTCATTTTAATGGCTGGCGCTGATGCTGCTGCTGCCGCTGCCGCTGCAAATGACCAATGGCGTTTAAACTGGTTGTAGCAGCTGTGCCCACTTAAAATGCGTGCCACCAAATTGCACCACCGAAGCGACCAACAAACAGCGAGTCGCGGCAGAAGCGTCTTGCCTCCCGGTAGCTGGCCGGGCTGACAGGTCGCTGGCGGACATGACTGGCCCAATGCAAGTCCAAGAGACGTTCGTTTTTCGGTGCAATTAATCATGCTGCATAAATTAATGCAGCGCGCAGTTAATTAACTTAGGTTGATTTAACCAGCAGAACATTTTGATAGAATTACAGGCCATAAACTACCTCTACCAGTACATTCAAATTCACACCTTAGCCTTTTGTCTGCCATTACGCAGAAATAACAATTTATTGTGCACCGTTGGCTGTTAAAAACAGAAACTTCGAAAATGTGTTAATGAGCGACTCATTGTGCCAGCTGCTATTGTGATTTGAGCTGCACAATGGCATTTACCTCTGATTGCAACTGCCAGGTGTAGTAACTCCAACCTGTGTGCCTGTGCCAGTGCCTCGATCTCTGCCTCCATCCTCGGCATTCTAGCTCGGCGTTCGTACGCTTATGGGGAATGCGACCCCATAATTTGGCTGATTGTCAGCCGCAAACTCGACAGAGTCGACTTCAGTTGCCGGGCTGCACCCACTAATTATTTTAAAGTAGTTGCCCAACGCGACGTCGCTTTACAACTTTTGCCTAGATTTATTGACTGTGTTAGTCAAAGTTTTGCGATTTTAGCTGCGCCACGCCCACCAGCCTTTTACAAACGCCTCCCGTTGTTCGGCAACATCAGCCGCTGACGGCGACAAAGCGAAATGGCTTTTAAATTGGGCCCGCCGCATGTTTTGGGGGCGTGGTTGCGCCCACATCGAAACCAAGCTTATTGATTTTGATATGGCCGACTGGGCTCCTTGTGAGCGATCGGGACAAAGGTTAATTGGCTAATTGCTCGAACAGCTTGTTCTAAGTTATCGAACTTGAACTTTGCTATGAGCATAGCAGACATATGTTTTGTGGGTGTCTAAAACGTGGGGTCTCTAGGAGGGAAATTAAACAGCATTTTTGTTTGCTATTAAGGAAATTATAAAATGAGTCAGTTTTTAAAGGCTTATTTTTATATCCTGAACATAAATTTGATAAAAGGTTATAATAAACATGTGCAAAAGTATGTAACAGGCATAAGGAAGCATCTTCGACCATATAAAGAATATATATTCTTGAGCAGTATCAACAGCCGAGTCGATCTAGCCATGTCCGTCTGTCTGTCTGTATGAACACGCGGATATCAGAGACTACAAGAGCTGGAGACTTCATATTTTAAATTATCGTAGTCTCTGGCTAGATAAAGCATATTTAATTTTAACGATAACTCGTCCCGTTGAAAGTAATCGATAAATGTCGATTTCAGAACAGCGTTTTTGGGCCATACCTTAAAAGGTTATAAGAGCAAGTGGCACCAAATTTAGTATGTATAGTCTCGTATAACATACACATGTAACAAATATTTAACTTTTTGGATACCACCGCACCCCTAAAAGTTAAAATAATGCATTTATGAAGGTATGACCTTGCAATTTGGTTTGGTCACACATTTCATTGCCAATTTGATGCCGAAAAATGTTCACTGAGATCGGATAATGAACACAGAAGTTATTTAAGAAGATGGATAAAGAGCTAACTGCTTAAACTGCTTGCACTGCTTGTACTGTTTGCAGTATGTGTGTGTTTCTATGTATGTGCACTGATCGGTTAGTATGAACTGGGTTCAGGTTATCACCTAGTCGCGCACTCGTATTTTATAATTATTTTCTTTCATTTTACTGTCAACTCATATAAGTTTACAATTTTAATTGCCCCAATAGCTAATCCCTTAGTTAATTGCTTAAATTGATTCCCTTCGGTTGGTTTATTATGAATCCAAGCTTCAATGTGAACCAGTTATCCAAAGTGGCAGCTTACACCGACTTATCATCATCATCATCATTACTCAGCAGCAAAGGCAGAAACTTTCAATTTGGTTGAAATTATAATTTGTAAGTAAAAAGCTGCAGCGAATGGCACTCCTTGAACTACATCAATTTGAGGGCATCACATTAAGTATCCGTCAGTGGCATGAGTTGAACACCCATTCGGGATCATCAGTTTGCTCTATTGGCCTCTGGGAGACCACCCCTGACCGAAACAGACAAAAATAAATACTTAAAACAAAACTCATTTAGAGTGGCCGGCGCCCAATTTCTTGAAGGCGCCTTTTAATATAAATCGCTTGCCATTTGTCTTGTGTCATTAATTTATAAGCATAACTAAGGCAGATTCTACAAAAGCTCATCGCTGGCCAACCGCTATCCGCCTTTGCGTGCGCATTGTGGGCGTGGCCGAATGCGCGCCAAATGAGCGCTCATTAATTTCCAGAAAATGAGTTTTCAAATAAAGCCGAAGGCCATTAAATTGAATTTTGTTCGTTGTTGTTTTTGTTGTGTTGCATTGCGGCGTTGGCGTGTTCAAATATTGCGCCTAATTAATGTGCATTTTCATTAGATGTCGAGAAATGCACGCGCCACTAACAATTTTCCACACGACCTGCAAATTATAGTCTCAAAATGGCCATAAACTATGTATAATTATAATTTGTTACATTGTCAGACTATGCAAATTACACAAACTATTTATTAATATTATCAAAAGCCACTAAACGATAAAAAACATTAATAACATGCACTAGAATGTAATCGAATTTCCACATTTATTAGTTTCTAGCAATTTATTATTTGTGAAAATTATTTAATGATCTTAAGAATTCTTTACATTTTTTATTTATTTTATATCTTATTATGAGAATCGTGATATATTATTTTAAGTCGTTTCTACCGAAAGTTGTAGAGTGCTTTTTGATTCCCTAGAAATGCCCTTTTATAGACTTTGAACTAACATAACTTTGTTGAAAGTTAACAAAATATCAAGCACAAGTCAACTCGTTTAGGGGTTTTCTTCTTAATTTATTCAACATGTACTTTTTTGGAAACAACAGAATTTAAGAAACTACAAATGGTTCAATCGAAAGAAGCAGCGTTGCCATAAAAAGCCCACTTTATTTAATAACTAAGCTCTAGTTTAACTTGGATGAGAGAAGTGCAAACATAAAATTTAGTTTATTTCAAGTTTATAGAAAGAAATAAAAATAATAAGCGCTGCTTTAAAAAGAGATAATGACTGGATTTAGCTAAAAACAATTAAGTTCAATTAAAGCTGATATTTTAAAGCCAGCTGACATTATTATGTATACGATTATAAATAAGAGCACAGGTAATTCAATACAATAATATTAAATTAAAAATAATTGCTACTGTTGGCTTTTGCAATTAAAAGCGCATTAAAAGCCCGCTGACAGCTTTTCGGACTGACAGCACAAAAAATGGCTGCTGCACAGTGGTGCACAGTGAACGCATTCCATGTGAAGCAGTGAAGCTTTCTCCTTTCGGGAGTTGGAGTTTGATCACTGTATTATTTATGGCTGCTGCAAATTAACTTTTCCTCGTGGCTGTCATGGAATCCAATTTGCCAATTGACGCCTAGTCCTAGACTGTAAGCGGTCAACGCCTTTGCTGGGCATTTTGGGCCTGGTCGGGCCGGGCCTGGCCGGGCTAGGCCCAAAAGCAGTTACAGCTGGCGTCTTGGCGGCGCTCTGCTCATTTCAATTGGACGTATGAGGCGCCACAAAAATAGCAAAATAGCAAACTAGCCCCATGGCTCGTAGGTGCCAAGTCGCGCGACTCTCCGACTGCTGAGTCTGTTGCTGATTTATGGCTAAAACGGGGTCTGGGGCAATACCCGATTTCGAACTGTGCCAGTGCCAGTGCCAGGAAAAATGCTAAGAAAGTGCTTCGTACTCGTACTCGTAGTTGTACTTGTACCTGTACCTGTATATCTGTAGCTGTGCTTGCTTATTAATCGACAGCAGCGCCAATCGACCGCCCACGTTGCGGGCTGGCTCATAAAATGCGCCAAATGAAGTTTAAACTGCAATTCCGTTTGCATTTGGCTGCCGCTGTTTGCGCGGCCGCCTCTTGCCATACAAATGGCCGCTAAATAGCAAAAGTCAACAACAACAAAACGGCGCAAAAAATAACAATAGCCAACACGACTGGGACGCCTACGCTGTCGCCGGCACGTCCGCTGCACTGCAGCATGTGTCAGGCCATCAGTTCGGCCTCCCATTCCCATTCCCGTCCCCTTTCCCATTCTGGTTGCCATTACCACTTCACCTGCTGTTGTCAAATTTGCGCTGCCTGCTGCACTAATGACGCCCTTAATATGCTCCAAGTGCCTGGGCTGGCTTTCGGCCGTTGACGGTTCGCTTGTTGACTTGGCTGAAAGCCATTTCCCTCTCATTTCCCCGCCATTTGCGCAAATTTGTTTTCAAAGTCGTCGCCGTCATTGTAGACACGCCAAAATCAAACGAAATACTTTGCCGCACTCCTCCGGCTTACAAAACATAAACATATGGTTAGTATTTGGCAAATATTTGGCTGTATATTCAGTAGTTGCATAATCAGTTGAGCTAAATATACTAGTAGTGGTAACACTAATGTTTCAAAACTCAAATAGTTACCTTGTTTCTATGGCTGTTATATGTTTTAGTAGTTTAATTTGCATCAAATTGGTTCGAACTGTTAAGAGCATTTAGAAAATAAAACAGTTTCTTGCACGCAAACCATTTTTAAGTTTCTTTTTAGCAGTCATCATTTGAGTTATGTTTTAGTAAAATGCCTTTTGAAGAAAGCAAACAGGATTATAATAATGTGAACTTTATCGACAGTATTGCAGTATCTTCTGTAATAGTATAAAAGTTATATCCATGCCATTCAGATTTTTTCAAAAATTGAGTTTTTGTAAGTAATGATTAGGTACAACTTTTATAAGAATATAATTTAAGAATATTGCACTGCATTTTCTAAGTTTAGAAATAAATAAAAACAGACGTTAACGTTTTGAGTCTAAGTCACTGAATGTCAATTTGACATTTGTTCAGAAGGGAAAAAAACAATTTTTATACTCTTTTCGAAGAAAATAGTATATTAAGTTTGTCCTGAAGTTTGTAACGCATAGAAGGAAGCGTCGGAGACCCCTAAAAGTTAATGCCAGTATGCTTAGAATTACAATACAAATTGATCTAGCCATGTCCGTCTGTCTGTCTGTCTGTCTGTCTGTCTGTCTGTATGTATGCAAACTAGTCCCTCAGTTTTGAGCTATCGCGATAAAACTTCGCACAGACACTTATTATTCCAGGGGACAGCACATTGGTCGGAGCCGGCCGGATCGGACTACTATATCTTATAGCTGCCATACAACTCGAAGTCGGTTTTGGCCATATATCCCATGTTTTTTAATCTATCGGTGCAGTTAGCAGAGTGAAAATTGCCTATAGGTTCGAAAAGAGTATAAAATCTTCGGCACGCCGAAGATAATCCTTCCCCACTTGTTAAAATACGTTTTATTGTGTAGCGATGATGCCAATAAATAATATTTTTCTTAGGAACCCATATTATTTTGCAGCCCATTTGAAATGTTTAGTTTTCGGTGTGTACAGGTTGATACCTGCAATAAAAAAGACTGACGTGAACGTGAAGAGGATATGTATATATGCATATTGTAATAATAGTTACCCCTTCCGTTATTAAACCACCTGCACTCACCTGCTCTTTGGGCCTCGCCACTTGCAGTAGACAACTTCATTGTCTACTGGCCTGGGTTCTGTTTTTGTTTTTTGTTTTTTTGTTGTTGCCTAAATGCTCATAAATTTCGCTACGTACCCACACACCTAGAGCCATTGAGAAACGCCTCTCCCATACACACACCACACACACACAGCCCACTCTAATAGCAATTAAGTAATTCTCACATCGTTTATGCAAAATACGAGCAGTTTCAAGCACTCGACCCCCACTTTGCCTCAGTTGTCTGAGTCTCTCTCTCTCTCTCTCTCTCTGGGTTGGGTTCCGTTCGCCACCCAGTTCTAGTGCCTGCTCGCGTGCAACCTCAACACCCTTTGCTTGTACTCAAGTGGCCCATAAATTGTTGGCCAAGTTTTGCACGGGCCACGCCCACTTTTCGTTGCGCTGCTTTGACAACGGCAATTACCTTGAACTTTTCTCTGGTTCAGCACTGTTTCAGTGGAAGCCCTCGCTTATACAATTTGCCATATCAAAAACGAAATTTATTTATATTGTACTTTGGGTTAGCTGCCGGGCACAAGTCGCTTGCATTTCGATCTCTCTCTCTTTCTCTCTGTATATCTCGCTCTCTATCTGTCTGACTGTCTCTTTGCCGCGTTTTTGTCAGTTTAATTTTTTGGTTTATTTCACGTTCCAGTTTAAATGACGCCAAATTGCTGGGCCATTAGCTGCTTGCTCCATATGCATATTGCGCCAGTAAAATAGCGAGCCCCGTGGCGCTCAATCCTTATTTATATATAGTAGTAAATAATTTTTATAGTCAATCGTTTGCATTTTAATATCAATTTTGCATGCCTTGCTCGCCGAACTTTTGTGGATTGCCCTCGGTGGAGGATTTAGTCTGCCGGGCATCCAATCAATGCGGCTTTCCCGTTATTGACGGACGTTTATTTTTTTGGCCACTTTATGAGACCGTAATTCGTATACCGTAATTGTTGATTGCATTTTTACTGTCAACGTTTAGCACACAACGTGCTTAGGTTGCCGGAGACAACACAAACGGGGTATCAACAACTGAACTGCTCAACAACTCAATAAGGGCGCTTGTTAGCGTTTTGAAGTCATGGAATGCTTTTGACTGATTGTTCGTTTGGCAGCAGATCGATATTTATTATGGTCGCGTTATCATTATATACAATTTGGTAGCTGGGTGTTCCGAGAGCCAATCAACTGCAAAGCATGTGAAAGCTAAAAAGCAAACTGTATCATTCGAGTAGTTGAACAAATATGAATTTGACTCTCTTTCTAAACTGAAAATAGTAATAGTCTTCATCGGCTGTCGTAAAGTAGAAAATGTAATTTAAGGCTTAAAGAAATGATAATTCGTATTTTCAGAGCACAAATTTTTAAGTTTGTTAAATTGCCTATGATTTCCTGCAAGCATAAATCATTTCAATATTATTATTATATCGATTTGCGCTGGAATCGATAAAAACTATTTTTTTATTCAGCTCTCAAGTCATTGTTGTAGAGTCACAATTTCTCAGTGCCAGCTTAATAGTCACAGTTATACATGGCCTTGAGAACCGAAGTTCTAGTTAATAAAAGAATTTGATCTTCAACTAAGTTCCTCATCAAAGAAGCTATAAGAACTAGTATGTCTATATCACTGATCAAGACTATACATACCTAATGGGATTGAATATGTCTTCTCCAATGCAATATAATCTCCTGCAAACATTATTTGAATATTAGTATTATCGATAATATATCGATAACAATTATTTTTTATTCAGCTCTCAAGTCATTGTTGTAGAGTGGCAATTTCTCAGTGCCAGCTTAATAGTCACAGTTATAAATGGCCTTGAGAGCCGAAGTTCTACTTAATAAAAGAATTAGATCTTCAACTAAGTTTCTCATCAAGGAAACTATAAGAACTAGTATGTCTATATCACTGATCAAGACTATACATATCAAATGGGATTGGATACTTGTTATCCAATGCAATACACATGAGGACCTCTTCATCCCCTTGCCAACCTGTTAATACTTGGAAAACCGATATCGACCGCAGTGTTTTTACTTGTATAGATAATCACGCATCTAAAGTATTATATTAAGTAATGTATTAAATTAGTTTATACACTTTAAATTAAGTAATTTACAAAAGAAAGGAACACAAAGTAGCTGACACTTTAGGCCAAGCAATAGCAACTCCAGTTTCGACGGCTTTTACTGCTTCTCACGCTCCCGCTCGCGTTCCCGCTCCCTCTGCCGCTCTCGCTCCTTCTCCAGCAGATAGATCTGTTGCTGCTGCATAAAGTGTTGCTGCTGCTGTTGTTGCTGCTGCTGCAGGTGTTGCTGATGGTGTTGCAGCAACTGCTGCTGCTGCTGCGGTGTCAGGGCGGCTGCCTCGCTCTGCTGCTGCAGCAACTGTTGCTGATGCTGTGCCAGCTGCTGTTGGAACTGCTCGCGCAGACGCTGATGCTCCTCGGCGTCCAGTTCGCTGCCATAGTCGTCCATGTCGATGACTTCGTCCTCGTCATCCTCTTCGATGTCCTCGTCATCTTCCACATCGGTGGAGCTGTGCTGGGAGCCTTCGTGCTTCGTGCCATCGTCATCGCCATCGCCACTGCCGGCACCGCCGCCACCGCCGGAGGAGCTGCCCTTGTTGCTCTTCGCATCGCTGCTGTCGCCTCCCTCTTGTTGCATGCGCTTGTGCTTGGTGCGGCGGTTCTGGAACCAGACTTTGACCTGGCCGGGCGAGAAACACATAAACTTCAGTGGAGTTCGGTTGGGTGGGCTTTGGTTTAGTTTGGTTCAGTTAAGTGCAGTGCAGTGCACTGATTGGGGAGCTCAGCCCTTTGCAACAATGCAGGAGGTCGTAAATAAATTTAACGAGTCTTTTAATTCTATTTGCCTGCCTGCTGCCTGCGCCTGCCGCCCAGCTATGCCCAGAGGGCTGTTCCAAGCGCCCACCCTCTGGTGCCCCCTCTTAGCGCTAATAACTTGGCAACTCCCGGCACTTGGCTTGGTTAACGACCAGCTGACATGCAATCACTTAACGCTCGGCCAAGGGGTTGCTCCGGCCCGGGGGTTGAGTCTGTCCAATTGGGCAAGGCATTTATTGAATTTGATGCGCATTAAGCACGGCCATCGAAAGGGTTGCCCGCCCATTTGGGTTGGCAGTGGGTCTAGCACTTGTGCTGCTTACCTGCGTCTCCGTCAGGCTAAGTCCTTGGGCCAGCTGCTTACGCTCCGCGCCCACCACGTAGTGATTGCCCTCAAAGGCGTGCTCCAGCTTGAGCAATTGCGTCGGCGAGAAGGCGGTTCGCACCCGCTTCGGTTTGCGAAATGGTTGCAGCAGGAAGTCTGTAAGGGTGATGGACATACGAATTTGATCAGATACAGTACTTAGCAGTATTTAAGTTATGCACACTATATCTTAGATTAATTCTTAACAAATACAGTCAAAGAAACTAAAGTTGTTGCCGAATTGCTCAATCAAACTGAATATCATGGATCCGGGATCTAACTACTATTGAATGTTGGAAGTGTTTAAAATATAATAAAACTATATAATAATAATGAACCTTCAATTTGATATTATATTCAGTTTTTTACAATGAGCAACATATAAAATTTTGAGAATAGGGAAATTTAGAAATAAAACAAGTGGGAAGATTTTTTACTCTTTTCGAACTATATAACTATATAATAATAATGAACCTTCAATTTGATATTATATTCAGTTTTTTACAATAAGCAACATATACAATTTTGAGAATAGGGAAATTTAGAAATAAAACAAGTGGGAAGATTTTTTACTCTTTTCGAACCTTTAGAAAATTTTCACTCTACCAACTGCAGCACATTCATATGCTGTAAAAATTTATATCATATGAATTTAAATATTCTTTTGAAATATTAAATTTATTTCCAGTTGTATGGCAGCTATAAGATATAGTGGTGCGATCCAGCCGGCTCTGACCAATGTGCTGCCTCTTTAAATAATAAGTATCTGTGCAAAGTTTCATCGCGATAGATTCAAAAACATGGGATACCGACTTCGAGTTGTATGGCAGCTATAAGATATAGTGGTCCGATCCGGCCGGCTTCGACCAATGTGCTGTCCCCTTGAATAATAAGTGTCTGTGCAAAGTTGCATCGCGATAGCTCAAAAACTGAGGGACTAGTTTGCATACATACAGACAGACAGACAGACGGACATGGCTAGATCAATTTGTTTTGTCATTCTAAGCATACTGGCAGTAACTTTTGGGGGTCTCCGACGCTTCCTTCTATGCGTTACACACTTTAGCACAAACTTAATATACTATTTTCTTCGAAAAGAGTATCAAAACATAAAGTTGTATCATAGTGTCATTTAATAAGGTGAAAGCAGAGCGTTCTTCAATCATTCGCTGAGGTACATGATTAATGGGGCAAATGTATATGTACAACTTAATAACCAGCTAAAGTAGCTCAATTTAAGTCCACCATTTGCAATTATGTATGCTGCCTTTTGCTCTACTGCCTTTTATGACTTTCACACTAAGCTGGCTCCGAGCTCCGAGCTCCAGCGCCAGCGCTTTTCCATGCATGACGCAGCTAGTGGCTGTGCGGCTGTTCGTTTTCCGTGTTGTCATCAGGTGTTGAAAATAATACAAATATGGCCGCCTCTACGAAATGGCTGGCCCAGCGTGACCGGCACAAATTTGGCGCTATAATTTGGTAATTACTCGCTGCCAACCCGCCAAACGCATAAAGGTTTTCTTAGCCGTCCAGCCATGATTTGGTGGCTCTGCCAATTAGGCGACATGGTCCTCAATTTGCTGCTTATGATTTCCGCGAATGCCGCTGCTTAAAGATGCCGCACATTCAGGCCTGGCAAACTCATTACAAAACAATAAACAAATTTCCAGACATGGGGCCTACACACACACACACACACATGTGTGTATACTCAGACTGAGCCGTAAACAAAGGCGAGTGGATCGTGCCGCTTCTGCTGTCGGCGTCGGCGCTGTGTCTGCCATGTCTCGGCATCGCTGATAAGCGAAACAATTGCGCAGAAGCCGCCAGAGCCAGAGCCTCAGCCTGAGCCTCAGCCTGAGCCTGTATGTGGAGCTGGGCCTGGTTCTGTCCTCGCCGGAACGCCAAGTTGAACACTTTAGCGCGCCTAAATGTCGACAAAAGCCGCCAACGACGCCTCCTTCGATGCTGTGGCCCATTGTTCAAGCTCGAGGCCCTGGCACAACGTGATATTTTGACGTTTATCACGATTTCAGGAATAGCTGCTGCGCTTGCACTGCTTCGACTCTGCGGCTCACGTGACGCTGCGTGGAGTTAGCAAATTTTCAATTGAGCCACAATTTGAATATTGATATGGTTATGATTGCGGAGGAGCGCAGCCAGCCAGTGAGCTACTGTGCGATATACAGCTGAGATTTGCACAGAAAATGCAGGCAGGCAAATCTATGCCGTAATTATAATGATTATGGCAGCAATGTTGGGTTGGCGATGAGGCTAATCCTTAGCTTGTTTCGCACCTGCAGCAAGAAACTCTTTTTAGGCTTGTCGCATTACAAAATCAATATTGACACTGTAAATTGAACTGGCTGCTGCAAGGATAACACAGCCAACAGGATATTTAGCTCGGGGTGCAAATTCCCACCACAAAGCAGAGGCTAAGCCCGCACAAGACAAACAAAAATAAACAGGACAAAGGCCCAAATTGTAGCCTTTCTCAGGCCTACTGAATTGTGTCTAGCTGCTTGTGTTTATACTCTTTTCGAAGAAAATAGTATATTAAGTTTGTGCTGAAGTTTGTAACGCATAGAAGGAAGCGTCGAAGACCCCCAAAAGTTACTGCCAGTATGCTTAGAACGACAATACAAATTGATCTAGCCATGTCCGTCTGTCTGTCTGTCTGTATGTATGCAAACTAGTCCCTCAGTTTTTGAGCTATTGCGATAAAACTTTGCACATACACTTATTATTCCAGGGGACAGCACATTGGTCGGAGCCGGCCGGATAGGACCACTATATCTTATAGCTGCCATACAACTCGAAGTCGGTTTTGGCCATATATCCCATGTTTTTAAAGCTATCGCGATACAACTTTGCACAGATACTTATTATTCAAAGAGACATTACATTGGTTGGAGCCAGCCGGATCGGATCACTATATCTTATAGCTGCTATACAACTGGCAATCAATTAAATATTCCTAGAGCAAAAAAATGTTACGCGACAAAACGATTTTGTACAGCTTATGAAATTTAAGTGGTGCAGTTGGCAGAGTGAGTATCACCTATAGGTTCGAAAAGAGTATAAGATCTTCGGCACGCCGAAGATAATCCTTCCCCACTTGCTTCTATCTTGTTAGTGCTCAGCGCCCAGCGAAATAACAACAACAAGCGACAAACGACAAACGACAAACAGAAGCGAGCTAGCGAACTTGTCAATTTGACACTTCATAAATGCAGCAAGTAGCAGTGCTGTGTATCTTGTAGCTGACAGAAGTGTGTGCCTCGAACTTGACAAACAATTGGCAACGAGAGGCATGATCCACTTTTTTGTGTTGCTTGCCAGCGCAGCAAGCCGATGGCCTGACATTTGTTACATTTGACAGCTAACAACGCCGGCAACAAGATGCAACTGCAACTGCGACTGCAACTCCGAATGCGACTCCGACTGCGACTGGGAGTGCAACAACTGGCCATCGCGACTTATAATTGATAGTTGTGCGCCGCACAATGGCCACTTAATTATTTTTTCATAGAGTGTCCCCAGCCATCGATTCTCGATGTGCGCTCAACGATTCTCTCAATGAACTGCGCGGGTTGTTCGTTCAGTTTTTCGATTGCGATTTTATTTTTTTCTTCGCTTCTTTCATTTTTTTATAGGGCAGCGCACAAAGAAACCGCCGTGCGAAAATACGCGCAATTGACAATTAATTGATGTGTCCGCTTTGCTCTGTTGTTGTTGTTTGTGTTTGTTGTTGTTGCTGCCGCTGCTGCTTCTGCTCACACCCTTGTCAGCTGTCATTTATAGTATATATGTTTTTTTGTTTCGTATGATTGAAGTGCTGCCTCAGTTGCCATTTTCAGCTCCCTTCGCTGATCGCTGATCGATCGTAGCTTGTGTTTTCATTTTTTTTTTTTTTGTCTACCTTATTATTTATCACTTATGTACAATTGTAGTTTTTATGTGTGTTTTTATGCGTTGAGTTGTGCCTGTGTGTTTGTTATTGATTTTCGGCTTAAGTTTTATGCTCTCATGATTTTTTCCATTAATTTATTGGCATTCGCTGCAGGAATTGCAATTACCCCGCAGGACATTGACACCGAAGACTAAATCAGAATTGAATTGCAATCAGATATTCTGTTAGTTTGGGAACGGTTCTCTTCTCATTGCAATATAACGATGTTGTTATCAATTGGGCAATTGGTTTGAGTTTTGAGGATGGATGAGTTTCCTTAGGGGATTGAATTATTGCTAAATACTATATGGATTTCTTTTATTGTCGATATAGTTTGGTGTTTAAATGTATGATATTAGATACTTTTGCTCCTAATTTCAACAAAACTTAGGAATTGAAAGTTTTCCGATATTTTGACTTATTAATCAAATTACGAATCAAACAAAAATCATGACTGTACATTAGCTGTCAACGATTTTACGATTTTTTTCAATATCGGACTAAATATATTTGTGGTTTATTATTATGTTGATGTTTGAAAGAACTATACTCGTTTTCTGTCTGTCTGCATGTATGCAAACTTGTCTCTCAGTTTTTGAGCTTTCGCTATAAAACTTGGTACAAAGTCTTATTATACACAGATACTTAGAAATTGTCAGAACCCGCCAGATCGGACCACTAAATCTTATAGCTGCCTTACAACTGGAAGTCGATTTTGGCCAAATATCCCATGGTTTGAAATATGGAAATATAAACCGAATATAAACCTCCTTCTCCACTTGCTCAATAATTTCTTGTGATTTTGTTCTCCCATTTATTGAGAAATCCTTGGACTACGTACAATGCAACAGCTTGCATAAAGTTGGATACTGTTGCAACAGTTCTAATTAAGCTGTCATCAACACTATCATTATGATCATTAGCGTCCTACACCTTAGGCCCTTCCATAATATTACGCGCACGAGTTACAACCAACGAAGCACTTACAATTAATGAAATCGTTATGCGAAACATTGACATTTCCATTTTCACGTTCATAAATCAAGCGAAAATTACAGCACTTAACTAACAATACAGAAACAACGACAAAAGCAAACTAAAAATACTCCGCCTGCTTTATAATGGAACATTATACAACATAATTAAGGCGTAACGAAGTCCGTTGAAAGCAGGTGAAAGGCGTGTGTGTGCCGAAAATAATTTAACCCAAAAATACGAAAGAAACGAACAAAATAAAAGCCCGAAAAATTCTTAGCATGTGAGAAATGGCGCTGCATGAAAATTCAAATTGTAATGAGAGCAGAGCGAAAAGCGAACAAACGTATAAAAAAGAACGCAGCATAAAAAGGTTAAATAATAATAAATGACAATGTTGTGAGACGCATGCGGTTGGGACCACTCTGCATGTGGATGAGGGACACGACAATGTCGAGAATGGGAACTGGTAAATGGTAAATGGTAACTCGTAACTGGTAACTGGTAACTGGGACTTGGAATTGGAATAGCTCTTTCGCTGGGCTGCTTTTCAGTTGTGTGTGTTTGCTTGGATGCCCCAAAACCTCAATTAAAAACGCATTAACATTTCACTCGTTGCACTTCTTTTTTTGTTCGTATATATGTGTGCTATATATACACCGTAGGGGCTCTGCTCAGCGAGTGGCGCCGTCGCTTTCAAGCGCCATTAATTGGTAATTTTGAGTCGACTCACATACACTAGCACACACACCCAACACAGTTGGCTGGGCATTTAGGTACGCTGCTTGACCTAACGATGTGTGTAATGTTGCTTAAACAATTTAATTAAAATGTAATTTGTTTGAAAATACTTATGAATATGGGCTCGGTTTGGTTTGGTCTGTGCTACCTCCACAATACCCTGCTACAGCGACACAAAATGGTCATTGCCTTCTGCTGCTGCTGCTGCTGCTGCTGTTGATGATGATGAGGCTGATAGACGTCTAATTAACTTGTAATAAATGCTTGCAATTTGCTTATTTAACTTTAATTATAAGGTGCAGCGGCAACAAGAACAACAACAACAACAACAACAGTTCCTACCTTTAAGTGAGTAATTGCGTGGCATGGTTTTCTATGCAAACCACTTTTCAGTGCTTCTCTGTTAATTCTAAGCTGCAGCATTTTCTTTTAGAAAATGGATTGGTTTAAGTGCATATTGAATGATATGTATATGTAGATCCTAAAGGAATTTAATTATATTCCATTTGGTGTTCTATGTATTTTGCAACAATATTGTTAGTATAGGACTTAGAAATATCCGTTCAGAATACAACTTAAACTTAAAATGGTTATAAATTCAGTATTTGAGCGATGTTAAGTTTAAATATGCGCTTGGAGTATATGCATACATATATATTATATGAAAAATATATATATGTATATATTTTCTTAGTCATTTTTTAAGTTAAAATTTAAATAGAATGAAATCTATGCACAGAAACAAATGTAAATACAGGGTACGCCCGATTCGATTAAAGTGTTCGACTTTACTTGCTTTAATCATAGGCTTACATCATTTTTCCATCTCAATATAATTCTATTGTTTTTCTTGAGCTCAGAAACGTTATTACATTTCCATTTGTATAATAGTTCGAACCGGTTAAGATTCCGACAATTCGCTAATATAGACATGGCCGCACCCATAGTAGGGCGGTGGGTGGCAGTTAATCTTCCCCCCCTCCCCCTCCCCTAGGATCACACTTTTGTTGAATTAAACAGCTTTTTTTCTCAAATTTTTTGATGTTTGCATACATCTCAAATATTTACTTCTAGACAAACGAAAACTGTTATTGAGGGTATTCAGTTTATAAATAAATTTCAAAATTATTTTGACATTGTTTAATTATATATATGGGCTATATAGAAACAAAACCGCTTTCTTATACTCTTTTTGAAGAAAATAGTATATTAAGTTTGTGCTGAAGTGTGTAACGCATAGAAAGAAGCGTCGGAGACCCCCAAAAGTTACTGCCAGTATGATTAGAATGACAAAACAAATTGATCCAGCCATGTCCGTCTGTCCGTCTATCTGTCTGTCTGTCTGTATGTATGCAAACTAGTCCCTCAGTTTTTTAGCTATAGTGATAAAACTTTGCACAGAGACTTATTATTCAATGGGACAGCACATTGGTCGGATCCGGCTGGATCGGATCACTATATCTTATAGCTGTCATACAACTGGAAGTCGGTTTTGGCCATAAATCCCATGTTTTCAAAGCTATCGCAATGAAACTTTGCACAGATACTTATTATTCAAACATACATCGCATTGAATGGAGCCGGTCGTATCGGATCACTATATCTTATAGCTGCCATACAACTGGAAATAAATTAAATATTCTTAGAACAAAAAAAATAAATGCCACGCGATAAAAATAATTTTTACAGCATATGAAAGTGCTGCAGTTGGCAAAGTGAAAATTGTCTAAAGGTTCGAAAAGAGTATAAAATCTTCGGCACGCCGAAGATAATCCTTTCCCATTTGTTTATGACTTAGTGTGTGATACAACATTTGATAAAAACAATGTTTTAATTAGAATTTTTCTAACTAGCCGAACCGATTCTTATCGGTCCAGTCAATTGTTAAGAACAGGTGAGGTATAAGGATCTTAAGATATAACAAACATAATTAAACCATTTTCAATTTGAACAATATTGAGTCCTCAAGAAAATAAGTAAATACTTACTGCCTGGAAAACGTGGAAATATGCGTCCGTGCCGACTTAGCAGCCAGGGATACAGCGGATAGCTATCACGTATGAGATGAGGTGCCGTCACAAACGGATGATGGCCATGAGGCGGAGGATGACCCGGATGTGGGCCACCTGGAAATATGCCCAGCGGATGGCCAGGACCCAGATGCGGCGGTGGCGGGCCATGATGTGGCCCAGTTGGCACTGGCGGATGCTGAGGATGCTGTTGCTGATGCTGCTGCTGTTGCTGCTGTTGCTGATGATGATGGTGCGCCAGAGCGGCGGCCATTTGAAACTGGGCGGCGAGAAACGGTGGAGGCGCCGCTGCCGTGGGCCGACACGGCGACGGATTGCCCGGTCCCGGGCCAGTGGGTGACGCGCTGTCTGTGGAGCGTGGTGCGCCCAGTAAAGCTAGATTTGTCGGTGCTGGCAGCGGCAGCGGGCGAATTAGCCCGGGCAGCGCAATGGGTGCCGCGGGAGCGACACGTGGTGACGGTGAACGGCTAGCCGACGGAGGTGGACTCCGTGAGCGATCATCCAAGGAGACGCGCCGCCGGCAATAGATGAAGCCGCGTGGAGTACGCCTTTCGATTGTGGGTGATGGGCTGGCCACCACTGGACTGTCGCCGCGCGATGGCGAGGCGATGACGCTGGCACGTTGCGGAGGCGGCGGCGGCGGCGGCTTCTCTGGCTGGGAGGATGCCGCGCCGACAATGGAGTCAATGCTGAAGGCCAGCTTTGGCTTGCAGCTGCTGCTGCTGTTGCTGCAGCCTGGAGCAGCGGACGTTGCCGCGGCGGACGCTGATGTGGAGCTAACGGACACCATAAAAGGATTCGTCGGCGCCATCGGCAGCATGTTGAACGTTTGACGACCGCACGTGACCATTTGGCGCGGATAATTGAAAATTCCGCACAAGGGTCACACACAATTCAGAATGCACACAGCGACAATAGTCGATGGGTCACTGGTCAGCGGTTGAGTATTGCACGCACACACTCACACTCACACACACAGACATAGACACACATACACGGTAGCACATGAATGGAACTAGAGTTTGGTTTGGTTTAATGCATCGGCGATTGGCATCCGTCGCTGACATTGATATAGTGGAGCGCGTTCCTGCTGGCGCTACTGAAGCGTTGCCGTCGCACTTCACCGGACAATTGACGGCGGCTGATGCAGCGTTGACGGCGTTGACAACGTCCGTCGATTGCGGTCGTTGTCGCGTTGATGAGCATGAGCACTGTCAACGCCATTAGCATTATGCGCAGCGTCCAAAGGCGTCTGTCTAATTGCCGGCAGAGTCCGCTCTCTGGTGGGGGCGTCGGCAAATCGAGTCTCGACTAACGTCAATTGCGGTTTTGCGTTCTGCTTTACGTTGCGTTGCGTTGCTTTGCGTTGCGTTACGTCGCGTGGCGGCTGCCGCTAAACGCGCGAGCGAGTGTCAGGCACAAAATCACAAAAGCAAACTGGCTGTCGAATCATTTTTTTCGGCTGGCATTCCAACGGAGCTCAAGATTTGGCTGCGCACCTTGTTGCCGTCTCGCTTCCAAGCAGTGCGCATGGCGCATGCGCCAAAGCAGCGCAGATAAATGAGGCGTTCAAACCTGCTCCCCAACCATGCAAGCTCGTTTTCTATATGTGTATGTGCATGTGTGTGTGTGTGTGTGTGGTGGTGTGACCACTCGTCAGTCTGGTCCACATTTGGCGCTCTCTCGCTCGCTCGCTTCATTGCGCTCTTTTTGCAAAGCTCTCTCTCTCTCCGCGGGGCAGCGTTTGGCCATTTTTCGCACCAGTTTATGACAGCGAAACAAACAATTTGCGCTAAACAAAACAGCATCATTAAAGCGTTTGTGGTTTTAGTGCCTAACTTGCTGCTGGCAGAGAGCACTGCGTTGGGTGAGGCGCTATTGGAAGGAAAGTGGGCAGTCAGCAATATGGGCACAGTGGTTGTTGTCCGCCCGAAATCTGTGAAATCGAACTGAGTACTGAACAGACGTTAGCTAGGTGGATAAATTTATTGCAGGGGTGGCATTTTTGCTTTTAGTGGTATTTTATGTAACGAAATTCATATGACAAGTGCAGCAATATAATAAAAATAATAAATATGGTATAATACTGAATACAAGCTATGGAAATGATTTATATAAGTCACTGAAACCAAATTTAATGCAATATATGTATGGATATCTAGGTATTTAAGTGTTACAAGTCAATTTATTTCAATGTACCATTTTTAGTATTTTTATACTTTTTGAATACATTTTAAATTTTTTAGAAAAATGTCAAAAATTATTATAATAATAAAAAGGTCAAAACATATTGTTTTTCAAGTGTCAATGCGTCTGGTATATTCAAAACAACGATTGTACATTGTGAAAGTGGAACGATACTATAAATACAATATATAAGACAACACAAGCAAAACACAAGAGCATCGCATATTCATTTCATACTTAGCAAGCATACTTGTACCACTGTAATCACATCTGTGCGACGGCGTCAACATCATTGCTTATTTTCATAGACGCCCCGCCGTCAAAGTGGCTCCTCTCCTCTGACTCAGGCCGCAGCCCTTTGCGCCCCTTAGCTGCACAAACTGATGCACGAAGTGCATCGTCATCGGGCATCGAATCTTCATCATGTTGGCGGCCCCAGAGTCGGACATGAAAATGGGCGGGCCCTCGTTTTCTGCACCTTCAATAAAGAGCAACTGCAAACGCACACTGCTACTCTCACGCACACACACACACACATAGCAAAGCTATGGCTTGGCCCTGAGAGTTGTGAAAATAAACACCTCGTTAAAGCTGCAGAGGAGGCATAAAACATGCAGCGCCAACTTCGACATCGTCATCATTGGCATTGGGCATAGGTAAATACATATATGTATGTGCATATATATATATATATATATAGCAGCACCTCTCGTCGCCTGCAGCTCCTGGTCCTCGCTCCTCGTTGCTCAAGACTCTCGACAGCCGTCGAGGCTGGCAAATAAATTGACGTGCGCTTTGCGCTGGATTTGTATGCATCTAGATAAAGTTTCCTGTGGCCGGCCCAGGCGGCTGCTGTCGTCGCTGCTCTCGCTCACCAGATCTTGTTCTTGTTCCTGTTCTTGTTCCACCGTGCTCCTTCTCGCCTGCTATAACTGCATTTGTGCAGCGTGCATGTGTGTGTGTGTGTGTGTACTAGTGTCTGTATTTGTGTATATGTTTTTGTGGCACCTTTGGGTGCGGTAATTGTAATTGGTTTTTGTTGCTGCCGGGCCAGCTGGATTCTTTTCAAGTTGTTGTTGCTGCTGTTGTTGTTGCTGTCTGCCTGCAAAGTGTTGGCTGCCTCACGTTTCGGGATAAATCATTTAATTAGTCAGACAATGAGTTTGCGCCTGCACCGCTTCTTCTTCCATTTACAGATCAGCTTCGTCTTCGTCTTCTTCTTCTCCTTCTTCTTCTGCTCATCAGCGGCATTGACGACGCCATTGCTTTTTGGCGCTCTCAGCAAAGGTTATCGCCGTTATTGTGGTTGTTATTGTTGTTGCTGGGTCATGCATATTTCGCAAACGCCAATGGGCAGCGGGTGTGTTCGCTGCCGTTTGACTGTGATTGAAATATGACCCAAGATGTGGCCGAAAGCGATGATAAAACTTTGTTTATTATTTGCTGGTGATTCCGTGATAGCAACCACACAAAAACCACAAGTTCGTTTTGCAACTAATTAAAGCCACTTTGATTTAAATTAACAACTTTATATGGACATTGGATACATAATGAGAGGCAACGTAAAGTTGTATACATACATATGTGTTACAAGTCTATAGAAATAAAGTGCTAGTGTATGGGTGGGTAGGCATATGCATACAAAAGTCTGCCATGTAAACTGCAGCGCAAGCTGAATACGTTCCACTGGCCAGTATTTCCACGTTCCACACTCACAGCGCAGATAACAAGTAACAAGCAAGCGCTTGCCATTGGCTGACGGCCAGCGCGCGAGAGAGAGAGAGACAGATAGAGAGAGAGATATATAGAGAGAGAGGCAAGGCGAGAAAGAGAGGGTGACTATCTAAAGAGGGCGGCTTTGTAGCAAGTTCGCAGTATTGCGAGCGGGTATATTGTTGTTGCTGTTGTTGTTGTTGCTGCTGCCGGCAGCACATAAATCCAATTCATTTAATAATTGCCAGCGAGATGGAGCTCATTATCACGAGTACTTTGCACGGCTTTGCCAGAGAGTGAGAGAGAGTGGGTCTCTAACTCTGTGCATGTGTGTGTGTGTGTGTGTGTGTGAGTGAGTGGTCATATCTGGTTGGCTGTCGCTGTCACTGTCTGGTAACAGTTACAGCTAAGGCTATTGAAACAGCATCCCCCCTATAAATTGGGAATCAGAAGCGAATTGATTGCGCCGCCTAAGAGTTTTGAGCTAATGTGTGCAGTTCGCCTCTCAGTGCGTGTGTGTGTGTGTGTGTGTATCTGTGTGTCTCGTTAGCGTTTTTATTAGACGCACAAATGAGGAGCCAGCGACTGCCTCATCTCTGATTTCTGTGCTCTGTCCGGGGGCAGAGGCTGGCACTGGGGCAGGGCAGCGGGTGCCGAGTGTTGGGGGCAGTTAATGGCGATGATGGCGGCGGCAACTGAGTGTCAATTAAAGCAGCTGCTTTTGTTTGTTGTTGTTGCTGTTGCTGTTGTTGTTGCCCGCCCGACTCTGACTGGCTGTTTAGCGCATCATAATTGGGAGTATCTACCGTCAGCGCTGCGGCTCTCAATGTTGACACAACTAATTGGCATTATTTGCTTTAATAATTGGGCATTTTTGGTGGCACTGCCGCACGGCGTGGCACTGATTTAATTAAAATTTTTCCTAGCCGCCTTCGAGATGCGCTGCCCCAATAAGGGTTGCCAATGTTACGTCTCTGCTGCTTCTTTTTTTGTCATTGTTTGTTTTTTGGTGCAAGCGATAATTTTAATTGAATTTTAATTGAGCGGATTTGGGCGCCGCGTGACCTGAGCTGTACTTCCGATTGCCGTCGCTAAGCTTGCGACTTAATTAAATGCAAATAAATATTTTGGATTTGCGTTGCAGCCAATTGAGTGCTTAGTTTGAGATCAATGCTGCCATTGCAGTTGCAGCTTCGGCATCAGTATGTGTTTAGCGCATCAAATCCGAAGCTTAACTTGGAATTTGTGCGCCTCAAAGCCAGTGGAAAACCGAGATCAACGCAGGACTAAGTCTGGGATCACTGCAGATCGTCGCTGTCGCGTATTTAATCCAATTATCGATGGCCACTGGTCGCGCTGCTCATTGCCAATCCTTTCGGCACTCAAACAATTAGAAGCTGACTCAACTTTATGAGAGGGCGGTCCATGGGATTAAACGCTCGTAATGTGCAGACCAAAGGCAATGGGCGCATCCTCAGCTACCGGAGAAACGCAGGAACAGAGAGCAAGAGAGAGACACACACAGAGAGAGAGAGAGAGAGATGCAGCCGCTGTGGCTGGTAGAAGAACAGATTATCGGCATTACCGCAATTATGGAACTTGGGCAGGTCCCGGCGTAATTTCAATGCGGTTTTCCGGCGATCAGCGTGTCCAATCGCACAATCGCAGCAAGCCCCTACCTGAAGTAACAGCGACAATATCTGAATAGTTCTATGAAAAGTACAACGTGTTAGCAGATCTTCTGATGATCTTTTGCTATACAAAAAATATGAAAATACAAATAAAAACTTTAAAAGAACGGGCTTTAATTTTATATATTTATTTTGTGGTAGGTTAAATTAAAGTGATCGCTCTGATATTATAATATTTTGGAAAGAAAATTTAAAAATTATTAAAATTCCATTTATTAGCGCTAGTCACAAAAACGACTCCATGGCAATAAAAGATTCTCGAAGAAAATTAGTTAATACTAACTTGGAGATTACAAAATTAGGACATATGTATATAAATTGTAAGTACTCCCAAACGGTATCCACAGCTTTTCTAGTTTTCGAGCGATCCCTTTATTATAATTTTCAGCTCCTATGTTTGGGCTCCCTTATTCCATCTCATTCTTCGTCTATCTTTATTTCTGTTAGCTATCAAAAGGTGCCCCGTCGTTTATGGCTCTTTAACTTCTTCATTTAATGCTCGAGATTTTAACATTTTGTATCTGCCCCCCATACCATTTTTCTTTCTTTCGTTTTTTTAACGCCAATTCGCTTTGCATAATGAGCTAATAAAATATTTGGCGTGCATCCCACGCTCCAAGCGAATTGCGCTAATTTGCGGCAGTTGTCGCGCCTCGAATCCGAATACGAGTCCCAAACTGTATATGAATACCCACTCGCTGTCAGACTTGCCACACCCAGTTGCCTGTCATAAGACTCATTAAATAATGGGCCTCGTTTGAAAGCTGAGCGAAATTTTAATTAATCAACTTATCCAAGATCAGTGGCCAACTGCTCAGCTGCCTGCCCATTCGCGTTCAACTCTTCGCCGTCCGCGAACCGGGACCAAAACATTCCAAGAAGCGATCACAATGAGCGTGTGGATCGGCTGCCCAGCTACCTGCGCCTTCCTAAGCCATTCAACCGCCCACAATTTAGGCAAGGCCGCGACTCGCAGTATCGTTAATTGGATTAAATGCGCTATCCGGTGATTTCGCTGATCCGCAGATCCTGTATGATCCTTTCGCATGCCAGCCAGCCAGCCAGCCAGCCAGTCAGCGCTAGTCCTGTGCTGATCTTGGATTTCCAAATGGCTTTCGGGCGCACAAATTCCAAGCTAAGTTTCGGATTTGCCGTGCTAAACACACGCTGATCAACTGCTCATCTGTGGGACACTGTTTTCACGTAGTCTGAGATCTGCCTGCAGCTGGACTAACTTCGCCTTGATCTGGCATCAGTGATTTGATCTGGATTCTGCTGCTAGATCCAAAATATTTGCTTGCACTTACTGGGGGCGCTCACTGCAAATATTTCACCGGTTGTATTATAAATATTTCGTTAATCTTTAAATTAATCCTAATTTGATCCTCATCAAATATAAATATTAAGTTATATATATTACAGTTTATTTATATGTATAAAGGCTTTAATAGCATATAGGTTAGATTAAGAAGTAACTTAATTAAAGATTTGACTGTGAGAGTCAGGGAATAGAGACTTTCGTCATAAAAATCTATGAACTGCTATAATTGTTTCTGTATTCGATTCGTTTTTCCTCCTTTCTTCAAAAATACCAAATTGAAAGCAACTCGTAATTAATTAAACGATTGCGTACAAAACCAATAAAAAGCCAAACACATTTTACACATTACTCACCCACTTAAATTTACCATTACATAAATGGACAGAACTGCGCGACAAGGGCTGAGCCAGCGGAAAAGTTCCCAACATGGGGCTGGGGGTGAGTTATCAACGCATAGACAAATCGCTGCTCATTAATATATTCATTCATATTCACTCACCATTGCGGGCAAATGCATTGACTATCGACTCGACTCGACTCAACTCGACTCGACTCGACTCATAATTGTGTCTGCCGCAAATGCGCGGCTGCAATTGCACTGTGACGGCGTTGATAGATATAAATGGCGGCCCCTGCGCCCTCGCCCTCGCCCTCGGGCCCTGGCCTCTTCTTCGGCAACGCCCCCGCCAAACAACGCAAAGTGAAAAATGTTTTCTCCTGTTTTTTGAGTCAGCGTGAAAATTACAAGCAGCTGCTCTTGCCGCACAGTAGCTTCATTTTAATTTTTTTTTTTTTAAAGAAAAGTGTTTTTTTTTTTAAATAAGAAAAACACATGCAAAAACTCCTAGTTAAGTAATATGTTGAAATAATTGGTAGATGCATTTTTGAAGTTTTCCTTCAAAATAGCTCTTTGCCCACTGTGCTCATTTTTGGAAAGTGAAGGGCGACGATATTCTGTCTGCGGTTGGCAGCAAATTCGGCTGCAGTTGTATCTGCGCCTGTGACACAAAAGACATTTGTCAACACCCCCCACTTTGTGGTTAAGACCACCGTTTGAGATTCTTCGCCGGTCTGCCCAATATTTTGACACGTGTAGATCAATTAATATTCGGATCGGTTTTGCTTTGCTCAAAAAACATTCATAATTCCTGGTATGCGCATGTATCTTATGGATACACACATGTACAAGCTGCAGCTGCAAGTGTTGATAGCTGCACTTAGTCGTAGCCTCGTCGCAACTCTTTGGCGCTAATTGGGTGCGAACGTGCGGCAATTAGTTGCACTCGAGTAGCGCACGAATGCAGCAAGCAGCATCTGCAACTGCAACTGCATCAGCATCTGCATCTGCATCTGCATCTGCATCTATAGCCCTGCCAGAGAGAGAGAGAGTGAATCGTGCGCTCATCATAATCTCAGCAAGCGCTATGCTGATCACCGAACAGCGATCGGCAGATTAGCCCAAAAGCAATTTTGTAACGGTTAAAGCTTCCCAGGCTGAAGAAAGTGTCAGTCAGTTCACTCAGCCAGTCAGATGTATCTGTATCTGTCCATGTGTCGATTGCTGTATCTGTATCTGTATCTTTAGCCATTGTAAAGCTGCCTGGCGCCAAGACCAAATCCGTTTTGCTTCAGGAAAACACTGAAGTTTTCTTTTGATTTATATCAGCGCATGTATCTTGCGGGTGCCACAGTTACAGCTTCAGATACAGATACAGATACAGCTACAGCTACACGTGCTGTGCTTTTTTTCTTGTTGTTATTTTGGCGGGCAATTAATTAATTCTCAGCGACTTCGACATTTACAAAATGTTTTCTCTAATTTGTTTTGTGTTTCATTTCGGAGGGTTTGTTCTTTGGGGCAGCTCTTTGCAGTTTATTGTGGGTGTTGCCTGACACTTTTCTGGGCTTGTCCCTCATTAGTTGTGCTTAACTGGAGACGCCAGCCAGCCAGCCAGCCTGCCCAAAGTTGGCAGCCAAATGACTCTTGATATAGATGAACTTGTCGTTGTATGTTGTATGTATGTATATGACAATGAGCCGCAGTAAGCTCTGGAGGAATGTGGTCTACCTGATTGAGTTGAGGAGTAGGGATTATTGACTTGCTAACCCAAGATTTACAATTTGTTCTATGCTTGCATCAACAGAGTACTCTGCAAACATACTTTTGCATTTGTTAATCAAAATGTCTCTAAACATAACTGCTAAGAAATGATGACTTGCCTTAAAAGTTCTGTACTATATATATTACAAATAGTATTGTGCATTTTAAATGTCCATAAAAGACAACTCATAAACAATATAAAAGCAAGCTTAAGAATAATTATGATATAATTTGCTAGACTCAACCCACCCGTAATATCAATAATTTCAGCTAAAATTGCAAAGCTGTGCAACAATTTAAAAACAAATGATGTAATTTTTTCATGAAATCAGACACTATGCCAAACAAAAATTTTTAAAAATATAAATATGAGCTAATCGAAACTGGCTAGATATTTGATTTGTATAAAAATATCAATATCAATATCTCCAAATTCAGTGATTATAAACAAGGAATATAGGAATATTCGTTAAGGCACTATTTAAGACTAAACTGGGCGTTTTGCATCCAAATTTAGCATTTACAAAAAAAGCAGTCAGTTTTCAAAAGCAATTTTCATCTATGCTCTTATACCGAAATACTGTTCATAGTTTTTTATCTATTTTCAAACTGTTATTTGACTGAACACAAAGTTTCTGTAGATTGTTAGTAATTTGTTTCTTATATATAAGAATTTCCAAATGCACATCTGTTGTTGTTCTTGAATACTTGTCGAATGAATGCAAGTTACTGTTCTCTATGTCACATTGACATTGAAGCCCCTAACTGTTTTCAGAGCTGTTGCAGTCATTGTGAAATTCCATTCTATTATTTATTTGCGATATCTCATTGACTTTCTGTGTGTCTGTTTTGCATGTTTGCCTGGCTCAGATTCATCAACGCAGAGTACAATGAATGGCTTCTCGCCTGTGGCTCAGTCGTTGACTTTGATATTTTGACCACACGCCGTGTCAGTGTCACCCTGCCTTATTATTCTTTCATTAATTTGAGCTAGCTGCAATTCCAGAGCAGACACAGACAGACATATGTACATATGTATATAGTATTGTGTGCGAATTTGGAGAGAGAGAGAAAAGCAATGCCGCGAGCTGTGAAAAGTAACTCACTGGCCATATGAAAATTATAGATCAGGTGCAGCAACAATTGGATGATTGGATGTGTAATTGCTGCCATAATTGCATGTGCGGCAAGTGGATCCGTTTTCTATATGCCATATACCCTGCAGTTATGAGCAACTAACCGAACCATTTGCCATTTACATTTGCCAATTGCAGCCGCATGCAAGCAAGCATCTCTGGCAGCAGCATCAGCAGCAGCATCAGCATCTCAGCAATTGCAGTTGCAATCTGTATCTGTGTAATAGACAAGGCAACTAATTTTGCAGCAATTTGGCCTGAGAAACCCATACGAAAACGGGCCACAAGACATTCGCATTCGTATTCTGGCAAACGGTGGCAATGCCCCCACCCCTCCGATCCGCCCGATCCGCCCGATCTCCTCCATCTGCCTGGCATGCACTTCTAAACATGAAGAAATTAACAAATGATGGACAGACGTCGAGTCTGGATCGGTGCATGGATGTGGCATCTGCATGCAAATGGGGCGGCCAGTCCACTGGGGGGCGATCTCTCTGTGAATGCCACCACGTCATGTTATTAGCAGCAATTTAAGCAAATAATCAGCGCAGCTAGCCAACTGATGACCAAGCGGGGAGACAGCGGCTCAGCGCGTGACTTCCAGCCCAGACAGACAGACAGACACACAACAAAATTGGCTACAAAGTGTGTGTGTATACAATGTGTGTGCAGCTTACACAAATTTAATAAGCAGGCAGCATGCGCTGATGCTGAGCTCTTGAGCTCTCTCGAGAGATTCTAATGCTGTTTTTTTTTTTGTTTTTTTTGAGTCTAGTTGCTGGAGTCTAGTAGCTGTAGCTGAAGCTGCAGCTCGTAATTACCGCTGGGACTGGCTGAATTTGCATTCCGTTTGAGTTGCAACTGTTGTTTTGCGCCTTGCGCCTCACGATTTGAGCCAAGCCAAGTAATTTGGCACAGTTTGCAGTTTGCAGCTTTGCAGCTTTGCATTTTGTGTAGTTTGTGGCTGATTTTCACAGTTGATTTTCCAAGTGGGGCTTGCTGGTGTGGCTGGAAAATCGCTTGATCGCTTGATCGGTAGTTTTATTTACAAAAAATTAGCACAGCTTTGCTTGTTTAGTTACTACCCAATTCCCCTTCTTCCCCTTCTCGCCTCGACGAGGGCGCTCAAGCGTTTTACTTAATTTAGCAAATTGCTTTTATTAGGTTTCGTTTATTTGCATTTTGCGCTTTAATCTTACAGTGGGTTTCGTTTTGTAGTTGTTGTTGCTGTTGCTGTTGACCCTCTGCTGCCTTTGTTACGTTCCCCTTGCTGTTGTTGTAATTTTGAGCAATTATTTTTCAGCCGTCCCTTTGCTATTTCATTGTTGTTGTTGTTGTTGCCGTCTCCGATTTATTGTTAAATGTTGCAATTTTCAAGTCGTAAAAAATTTAAATTTTTTTGTGTCTTGCTGGCCAACAACAAAATAAACAATGCCAAATTGCAACAAAACGTTTTGTTAACTGCGTTTTATTTTTCGTTTTTTTTTTTGGTTTTTGCATTTTGGCGTTTTGTTTAATGCCAGTTTCAAGTTATGCAATCTGAATTGTAAGCAGCTCAAATAATCGCTGAAAATTCAACAAGCATTTGATTTCCATTTTGTTTTGGACTAGTGCAACGGTAAAAGGGCTTATTATACTCTTTTCGAAGAAAATAGTATATTAAGTTTGTCCTGAAGTTTGTAACGCATAGAAGGAAGCGTCGGAGACCCCCAAAAGTTACTGCCAGTATGCTTAGAATGACAATACAAATTGATCTAGCCATGTCCGTCTGTCTGTCTGTCTGTCTGTCTGTCTGTCTGTCTGTCTGTATGTATGCAAACTAGTCCCTCAGTTTTTGAGCTATCGCGATAAAACTTTGCACAGACACTTATTATTCCAGGGGACAGAACATTGGTCGGAGCCGGCCAGATCGGACCACTATATCTTATAGCTGCCATACAACTCGAAGTCGGTTTTGGCCATATATCCCATGTTTTTTAATCTATCGTGATGAAACATTGCACAGATACTTATTATTCAAAGAGACATCACATTGGTTGGAGCCGGCCGGATCGGATCACTATATCTTATAGCTGCTATACAACTGGCAATGAATTAAATATTTTTAGAACAAAAAAAAAATGTTACGCGACAAAACGATTTTTTACAGCTTATGAAATTTCAGTGGTGCAGTTGGCAGAGTGAAAATTGCCTATAGGTTCGAAAAGAGTATAAAATCTTCGGCACGCCGAAGATAATCCTTCCACACTTGTTATACCCTGAACCCATTAAAAATGGGTAAAAAGGGTATTATGGTTTTGTGCAAAAGTATGTAACAGGCATAAGGAAGCATCTCCGACCATATAAAGTATATATATTCTTGATCAGTATCAACAGTCGAGTCGATTTAGCCATGTCCGTCTGTCTGTCCTCGTCCGTCCGTCCGTCCGTCCGTCCGTCCGTCCGTCCGTCCGTCCGTCCGTCTGTCTGTATGAACACGCGGATATCAGAGACTACAAGAGCTAGAGACTTCATATTTGGAATATAAGTTCTCGTAATCCCGGGACAGATCAAGTTTATTAAAATTTATCGATAACTCCTCCCGTTCAAAAGTTATCGATAAATTTCGATTTCAGACCAGCGTTTTTGGGCTATAACTTACAAGTTATAAGAGCTAGAGGCCCCTATTTTGGCATGTATAATCTCGAATAGCATACACATGTAACAAATTTTTCACATTTTGGATACCACCCCCAAATTCCCCCAAAAATTGAAAAAACTCATTTTTGAAGGTATGACCTTGCAATTTGGTTTGGTCACACATTTTATAGCCAATGTTATGTCCTACAAATTTTAAAAAGATCGGACAATAAACACAGAAGTTATTTAAGATTTTACTTTCCATTGTGTGGGGCTCAGTGAAAAAGCAAGATAACTGCTTAAACCGTTTTCACAGCTTGCAGTAATTTGTGGTGTGTTTGTATGTATGCACACTATTAGGCAAGTATGAATGGATGTCAGAACTGGGTTCAGGGTATCTCCTAGTCGGGCAGTCCCGACTCTTACTTGTTTTTATCTTAAATTAAATCAAGTGTATTGTAATAAAAATGTGGCAAATGCCAAATTGGATTGCTTCATATCATCCAATGTTGAGTATTGTATTGAAATGAAATGCTGCTAAATTAAAAATGGGTCCTATTTATTTACATTTAAAAATGTTGTTACTAGTTTACTATAGTCAATCTATTTAAATAATCAAAGACTTACATTTTACTAAATTGTCCTTTAAGTTTCAGCTTCTTGAATGCTGCTTGAGTAGCTAAAATTAATCGGCTGCTTGCTGTGATATTTGGAATAAAGATCACTTCTCTTCCTTTTTTTACTAGATTCGTTAGATAGCTCTTCTTAGAGTCAGCTTATCGCGGCTCTTCCATCTCATCATCAGCCTCATCCATTTATTTAAATTGCCGCCTATCGCCATCGCCAATCCTCAGGCTTAAGCTGTAAACTCCGAAGCACACCCAGGCCATTCATAAGGCGACAAGCGAATCAAATTACAACAACAATGCGCATGTAAATCGACACATGATAACATTAATGCAACCACATGTGGCTGCTCCCAATCCCCAGTCCCAGTCCCAGTCCCAATTTCAATCCCCGGCCGTCTCTAAATCTAAGCTCAACTTGAATCTGAAGCGCGTGCGCAGAGTTAGCCGGCGACTTAATTACTGATTACAATTTATAGATAAGCGTAGAGCGAGTGATGCTCAAACCAAAGCAAACCAAACCAAACCCAACCCAATCGAATCCAATTGAACTAAGCTCCAATCCAGGCTCTTTGCCAGTTAATTAAGACATTAAATTGTGCCCCGTTGCCAGCAATTTGGCATCGGCAATCAGAAAGCGTCAAAAGCTGTGGTACCAAATCGCTCACATCCGCCCCCAGACCGATGCAGAGATTGGGACGCAGCCAGAAACCCAGAGCCAGAGCCTTATCAGCGCCCACGTGTCGCCGTTTATTGTTGGCGACTTCCCGGCCATTAGAGTTACCCGGACGGAGTTACAGCAACGGAGTCGCTGCTGCAATTACATAGCTAGCTGTACTCGACAATTGTGTAAACTTCCTATCGAATGTGTCGCTGCCGTTTGTCATGTTCGAATTGGACAGCGACACCTCCTCGCGAGCCATTTGAGTAACCCTCTCGACCTCTATGCTCATTCGACGGAAGTACCGCTGTCACTTTCGTTCTGGCCAAAAGAAGAGCTGCAGCTCCGTGCCTTCCCAATTGTATTGTGATTGTGATTGTCGCCATAGTTGCTCTGCTCATAAAGTAATTGTTTGCCCCGTGCTGCGATTGCCCAAAATGTTGTCTGAATGTAAACAACATTATAAATTCAACACGCTGCTCAGACGAAAATATTTTAATTATTTCCAATTGTGTTGAGCTTGGCTCCGATTCCGTGACTTCTATCAAACTATCGCTTCTTGACTATCTGCAGCACAAGTTGTGAGTTCTTGAAGTAATTGGCAAAGTAGTATTTTAAATTTGTCAAAGCGGTTGGGCTTTAAAGCCATTAACTGGCACATAATCCTATTTATATTAGGAAAGTATAAGTTCTTTTAATATGGTATATATGGTTATGTGTTAATGAACTAAAAACAAGTGGGAAAGGATTGTCTTCGGCGTGCCGAAGATTTTATACTCTTTTCGAACCTTTACACAATTTTAACTCTGCTAACTGCAGCACTTTCATCTGTAAAAATTTGTATCATATGATATCAATTTGAATTGAAATATTAAATTAATTTCCTGTTGTATGGCAGCTTTAAGTTAAGTGCAAACTTTCGTCGCGATAGCTTTGAAAACATGGGATGTATGTCCAAAACCGACTTCCAGTTGTATGGCAGCCATAAGATATAGTGATCCGATCCGGCCGGCTCCGACTAATGTGCTGTCCCTTTGAATAATAAGTCTCTGTGCAAAGTTTTATAACGATAGCTCAAAAACTGAGAGACTAGTTTGCATACATACAGACAGACAGACAGACGGACATGGCTAGATCAATTTGTTGTGTCATTCTAAGCACACTGGCAGTAACTTTTGGGGGTCTCCGACGCTTCCTTCTATGCGTTACAAAATACATACATTCTTTTCCACAACTTCACTATAAACTTTGTACCCATTTTAAGTGGGCTGTTTAGAAAGATAAGGGTGATCAGCTAGATCAGTTGCAAATATTGGAATGAAAGTTTTCGTACAAGAACTAATTTAATAGAATTTAAGAACAAGAACTAAACTAATAGTTCTAATGCATCTAATGAGAATGTATTACTTATTGTTTATTTTAGTAGTCTTTGTATCCGCTTCAATCTGGTTGGCTTTAGATTACTTTGCCTGCTCAATTTACGAAACTCGTCTAAATATATAAAGCAGCTAGCTCAATAGTCATAGATATGTGTTCAACATTCTTGTGTATCACTACTGTTTAAATAGTTTTGAAGTGCGTAGAGCTCGATTTCCACTTTGTAAATCGTTTACATTCCTTTGAAATGTGCACAGTAGTCGTTCACATGCCAATCGCTTGACACACTCAAACGAATCGAAGTCAAATTCATTTGTAATTCGATATTTTGCTCGATTGGCTCGATTCGGGGCCAGCGCCGAAAGCCCAATCAAATTTCAAAGCCTATAAAATTTGCAATAAAATAAATTGGCGCTATAACGGCGATGTCGCCCCATCGACAGCTACAATGTAGGTATGTAAGTATATACTTACATTATATACAGACTCTCAACCGCAAAGGTGTAAAGCAATTTTCTTTAGCTTTAGCGCCGCATCAAGCGACAAACAAACAAAAAACAAGTGGGGAAGGATTATCTTCGGCGTGCCGAAGATTTTATACTCTTTTCGAACCTATAGGCAATTTTCACTCTGCCAACTGCACCACTGAAATTTCATAAGCTGTACAAAATCGTTTTGTCGCGTAACATTTTTTTTTTTTTGTTTTAGGAATATTTAGTTCATTGCCAGTTGTATAGCAGCTATAAGATATAGTGATCCGATCCGGCCGACTCCAACCAATGTGATGTCTCTTTGAATAATAAGTATCAGTGCAAAGTTTCATCGCGATAGATTAAAAAACATGGGATATATGGCCAAAACCGACTTCCAGTTGTATGGCAGCTATAAGATATAGTGGTCCGATCCGGCCGGCTCCGACCAATGTGCTGTCCCCTGGAATAATAAGTGTCTGTGCAAAGTTCTATTGCGATAGCTCAAAAACTGAGGGACTAGTTTGCATACATACAGACAGACAGACAGACAGACGGACATGGCTAGATAAATTTGTATTGTCATTCTAAGCATACTGGCAGTAACTGTTGGGGGTCTCCGACTCTTCCTTCTATGCGTTACAAACTTCAGGACAAACTCTAATATACTATTTTCTTCGAAAAGAGTATAAATATGTGCGCCAGCGACATAAAACATTTTTTATTGCTTTAAAATCGACGAAGCGTCGAAGTAAAAGTTACACTTTCTCAATAGAAAGCCGGTCCCGGGGCTCCAGCACCAAGCCCGAGGGAGTGCTTAGCCAGCTCTCTTTGCCAGCGTTAATGTTGCGCAGGGCCATAAACCCTGCGGACTGGCAATGGATGCTACTTTAGTTTGGCAAGATGATTTGCACTTGGTTACAGTTACAGTTACACAGTTACATAGTTACAGTTTTGGACCAGAATTTATTGCCAAAGTGCAATAAGTCTTTTTGAACCTCCGCAGCGCTTCGATGGAACGGGCTGGCAATGAAACTGTCATGGGCCGCGTTTTCAAACAAATGGGCCAAAAGCAAATAACAACTGGGCCATCTGCAGTTTCGCACTCAAACACAAAAAAAACACAAATACAGAAAGGTCAACTGTGACTTGAGACTTGACAAGGGGGTAAGCTGCCCCTTGATGGTCTCCCATCCTCCTCCTCCTCCCAGAGCTGCGTGTGCTGTGTGTGTGGGCAATATTCTCACTTTTTACATTACATATGTACCTCAATTCGACAGGCGATTGCGATGGCCCCTTGGGCCTTCTTTAATTGGAATTGGCCGGTCGCTGTTTGTGGACGGAACGCTTATGTACCTTGGACCCAGGGCCTCAGACTCAGCTTGAGCTGGGGCCCAAGCAATTGCAAATTTACGAGCCAGGCGTCAATTAAGTATCGAATTACAACTTGTTTAATGTCAATCTGTCTTGGCCCGGCTCTTACTGCAAACCGTCCGTCTCTGTGTCTGTCTGTTCAGACTGTTCAGACTGGCTGGCTGTAATTTCACTTGCTGCAAATTGGCCAACGGCTTCGGTTTGTTGACTTTGTAGTCGGTGCTGCCACATGTGCTTGTAGCACTTAATGTAAATGTCGTCGCTGACGATCTGGCAACGCTGCCACCGTCACCGTCACCGTCACTCTCTCAGCTCATTGTGCCTGTCAAAAATCGCGCAATTATCCAACAAATTAGCTTGTCAGCCACACACTAAACATGGCCGGCGCGTCACTTTGTCTCCCACTGAACTGCCCGCTCCTCAATCCCCGCTCCTCTATCACCCCCCCGATCCAGCTTGCCCCCACCCCAATTGGGTGCGATGCGAGCCCATTAATATGCCAGGCCAGGCACATCGCGTGGGCCGCTGGGCAATTACCCGCGCTGACAGTTGCTTGTGTGAGTTTTGACAGCCCGTTGGCTACCATATAATATCAAAAATAACTTATTAACTGCATATATTAACATTCAATTTGAGGCAGCCATTGCTGCCCAAAGTCGATAGCTGCGCTGTGACATTTGCTGCGGATTCATGGGCATAAATCAAAAATCGGTGGAAAACTCCAAAGTCGTTTATGAATTGACAATTGAGACAACGCCAACACGGCAACGAGGCATTTAGGTATCACATGGCCACCTCAAAACCCGAGGACCCAATGCAACTGTTCAACTTTTCGACTGTTCGACTGTTTAACTGTGGGCTGTCCTCAACGCTGCTGTTGTCACGTTTGGGCTGTTAACGTGTTTCGGAGACGCTGACAGAGGCGGAGAGGGCAGCGGAGGGAAGCGGAGGATGGGGAGGGCTCCGCAGGTTGATGGAGGAATCGGGTCTTAGCTGGGTGAATGACGACGATTGACTTGACACTGGCACTTGTACAATTTTAATTAAACGCCACTGGTATTGATAATCGATCTTTTTTTTGGTAATGTGCACTGAGAGAAATTTTGCTGAAATTCGAGAAAAATAGAGCGTGTTAGTGTTAACCTTCGGCTTAGGAGAAAGACATAAAATAAGAGAGAGAGAGAGAGAAATGAAGAAAGATAGATGGAGAAAGAGAGATATAGAGATAGAAAGAGAGATAGAGAGAGAGAGAGATAGAGAAAGATAGATATAGAGAGAGAGAGAGATTGAGAAAGAGAGATATAAGGAGATAGAGAGAGGGAGATAGAGACAGAAAGAGAGGAATAGAGATAAAGATATAGTGAGAGAGATATAGAGAGATAGCGGGAGATAAGACAGAGAGAGACAGAGATAGCGAGAGAAAGCGAGAGATTAGAGAGAGATAGAGAGAGAAAGAGAGCGATAGAGAGCGAGAGAGTTCCTAAGGCGATTCTAGGATAACACTAGAAAAATAAACTAATTGAAATCTTAACTACACTGAGATATATGTATATCACTATCACTGTAAACAATTGTCAACAGAGACACATTGTTCATGCAAAGAATTATTTTATTAATTCCCTTAGCCAATGGTGTATGTTGATATTAGCAGGCTTAACATAATTCCATCTAAATATTATTATTGTTATTAATATTAATATTATTATTATTATTATTATTATTATTATTATTATTATTATTATTATTATTATTATTATTATTATTATTATTATTATTATTATTATTATTATTATTATTATTATTATTATTATTATTATTATTATTATTATTATTGTTATTATTATTATTATTATTATTATTATTATTATTATTATAATTATTGTTATTATTATTATTATTATTATTATTATTATCATTATTATTATTATTATTATTACTATTATTATTATTATTATTATTATTATTATTATTATTATTATTATTATTATTATTATTATTATTATTATTATTATTATTATTATTATTATTATTATTATTATTATTATTATTATTATTATTATTATTATTATTATTATTATTATTATTATTATTATTATATATTACTATTACCAACATGTTACTGCGTGATTTCTGTCAGTGCAGTGGTCTAAGCAACATCGAGTGCCCCGTTCTCTTGCCGCTCCACCCACGCAGCGTGCATTTCAGATTCATTGACTTACAATTCTAGGAAACTTTTAAGCCACAATTTATGCTCGTTTAAGGCGATAAATATAGCAGGGCCCAGTGTGATTGAAGCTGATTGCATTCCACAGCAAGCAGCACCACCGCCCATTGTCCGCCCGGATGGGGGGAGCTAGTGGAATTGTGGGATTGTGAGCTTGTGGAGTCACTCGCTGGTAATTGAATGCGTGTCATTTGAATGGCGACGCTCAGCGAGCTCGTTCCGAGAAGAGTCTGGCCATAAATAAATAAATAAAACGCTGAACGGCAAACAGCGGCAATTAATATTGCGCAAAGATTTACAAACATGGCCGCCGACATCATTGGCAATTGCATTTTTACGAGCTGGCGCGCACCGAACGGATTCCGGAATGGCCACTGATTTATGCCTCACATTCGGATTCGCATTCGCATTCGAACTCGAGCTCGAGTTCGATTTGGCATTTGTTTAGGGTATCAATTGGCACATGCATTTATAAATGATTATTGCATTGCATTTGGCAGCATTTCGCTTGCATTTGATTTATGGCCAGCAATTAAAAACGCATTTCGCTTAAAGCCTCCAGGGGCAAAAAGGCCAAGTTGCAAGTGAATATGGAAACCAGAACGATTGTGCGTAAATAGATTTTGAATTGGGTGCAATGTGAAATGTAAATGCACTGGCCCCACACAACAGCCCAGCAACAAGATTAGCTGAAACCTAACAGATTGTATCCACACTGACTCAGCTCGAGGTAATTTTAATTGTTGCACTTCTTGCAGACAATTTGTTTGAGTCATTGCGCTTGGTTTCTTAGCTAAGCTTCGTCACCGGCCATAGTCACACCTTGGCCCATTTTCGAGAGTAGCTTTCCATAGTCTGCACACTGATTCACTAACTCAGCTGCCCACTTGCGCCACAAGCACAGCTCAAAGGCCACTGTGGACATAATTAAATTTAAAGCGAAAAACCCCCCGAGCAAAGGGCAATCATAAAAACCAAACTGATATCATCTTTAAAGAGCTGCAAAGCGAAAAGCGAACCATTAAAATTTCGCACGACCAAACTAAAGGCAGCCGCTGCTGCCACACAATCATATCTAAAACCGCATCCGAATCCCAATCCGAATCCGCATCCGCATGAGCGGCAGCCGTGAAGGTGTGAGTTGAGCTTCAATTTCATTCATGCGACTAATTAGCAACTGTCGCGCATGCCCACAGATATGACACTTGGCCAGTTAGAACAGACAGACAGACAGACAGAGAGAGAGAGAGATGGAGGGAGAGTGAGATAGGGATGGCGAGTAAGAGATTGGAGGCGCTGTAGGGAAGGTGTTCAGCGTCTTCAGCGGAAATGCGATGACAAACGGCTTTGGCGAGCGGCTCACACCTTTTCAGTGTTTGCGCAATGCATTTGTTGTTTTTGGCCTGGGCCGAAAATGTCTGGGCCACTCGAGTGATGCTTATCTGCGAGATGAAATATTTCGGTGATAAACGCGTCCCAGATGAGCCGCCTTTGTAAACGCTTGTCAACTTTACTTTGATTGCGCTGTTAGCATGCGAAAATTAATTTTTATTGCTTTCAATATGCAAACGGACCACGGGGCGTATCAGCAATGCCGACAGCCCACTTCCTGAGAGGTAGCTGGATGGAGCATTGGCTACTGCCATTTCTTGCCATGTTTGTTGTTGTTTGTTTCTCGTCGCGCATCTCTTAGATGCGACTTGTCAGATTTGGGCCTGCCAGCGCTGAAGTATGGCTTCCGTTAGGGGCTACCGTGAAGAGGCGCGGCAGAGTCCAAGACCAAGACCAAGACCCGGCTGCTGTTCGCTGTTTGCTGGTTGCTGTTGTTTATTCAAATGCAGTGGCCCGGCTCGGTCCAGCTTAATTAGCCAGCATTGCATGTGTTTTTTGCACTTCAGCTGCTGCTGCTGCTGCTGCTGCTGCTGCTGGCAATGCCTTAAAATGTTTTCTGCAAATTGCTCAACTCAACTGGCAATGGCGATGATGAGCCTACAAAACGACAATGGTGAGTTCATGCAAACCAGCCCACTGGGTCGGCGAGAGTTCAAGCTAAATTAGCAGAGCGTTGTTTTTGCCGGCAATTAAGAGAGAGCTTACACGGCTCACTTGTTGTCAGCGGCAGTTTAAACTGCGTTTAACAGAGCTTCACTTTTATTTAGCATGCAATTTATGCAACATTTGAATAAGTTAACCTTTGACTACTTAAATTGCTGTATAAATGCATTTTTATTATATTCGCATATGAAAGTTGTTTTGTGTACTATTAAACAATTAACGCAAATGAGAATTGTGGTAAACAGGAAACTTATAGGATAAATATAAAAATCTCTATTAATAATTTAAAAAATCCTTTCTTTATTTAAGACAAATACATTTCGGTAAATGATGAAGTTTTTGAGCAATTAACAAACAAGTAAAGTGGAATTTACAATCAATCTAGAAAGATAGACATCAATTTAAATTATTTATTTCTAATTTCTTCATTAATACTTAAATTAATAAATATAATAGAGGCATTCTGAAAATGAAGAAGTTTTTTAACATTTAACAAAAAGTAGAATGGCATTTACAATCTAGAAAGATAGACATAAAGTTACAGTATTTATTTCTATACATTAATACTTAAATTAATAAATATAATATTTTCAATCACATTTAAAGTGTCCACATTTCATGGAGGCATTCTGAAAATTAAGAAGTTTTTTAATAATTAACAAAAAAGTAAAATGGCATTTACAATCTAGAAATATAGACATAGGGTTAAATTATTAATTTCTATACATTAATACTTAAATTAATAAATATAATATATTCAAGCACATTTAAAGTGTGCACATTTCATAGAGGCATTCTGAAAATTAAGAAGTTTTTGAACAATTAACAAAAATGTAAAGTGGAATTTACAATCTAGAAAGATAGACATAAAGTTACAGTATTTATTTCTATACATTAATACTTAAATTAATAAATATAATATTTTCAATCACATTTAAAGTGTCCACATTTCACAGTGGCATTACCAATCAAATCGACTGTTCTAGAGCAAAACGAAAAGTATAATTCTCTCAGATCATAAAATGAAATTGAGCAATTGCCTTTCACATTTCATCGAACGTTTTTCGAATAGCTCAAACATTTTATGGCATTTTCAACAGGCACACACATTTCGGACAGATCTTTGCATTGTTCCCATATAAATCACATTACAAATATGCAGCCAATGATTATGCTTCACTGTACTCGTTACTCGTGAGGACGCGCCAAGCCTCAAGTCGTGGCAATAAAAACTGTAATTAATTACGTCGCGTAACCAGAAAATTAACGAAAACAAACAAATAAATAGATTCGACCTGGCTGGCGTAGGAAAAGGCCACAAATGTTTTATGGGACTCGAGTGGAGCAGTGGAACAGCAATATTTTTGGGGCACGATCACGAGGCGCTCGCATTTCACCGCGTTCCAAAAATAATTCAAATTAATCACAGACGTTGCTACTTTTCCATTTTCCCACACTGAACAGAAGAAATTCATAATTAAACGCCAGTCAAATTGTACTTTTGTTTTGTTAAACAAATCACAAATCACTAATCAGAAATTCAAAGAGGCGCAACTCAAGTTTTTTTTGTGGAAATATTGTTTGTACAACAAGTGACCTTTGCACTCCGCACTGCACTGGTTAATGCGCACTTTCATTTGATGCGGCTGAGACGCAGGCAATTAAGTTAAATTCCATTACAAAATGATCAAGCAACTAAAAAGGAAAGTAGCCGCCAATTATGCAAAAGAGTGTGTGTCTTATCAGCTCGACCAGCTGGACCACAGATAATCGCATAAAACGGAAGCCTTTGTATAGCGCCGACGTTCCAAATTATGAACAAGAAGCAGAAAAACAATTAAAATTATGCGCTGACCTTAATTAGCTGATAAAAAAAACGGCGACGTTGTTGGCGGATTGTTAAGTTTATCAAGACATTGATCGCCTGAGTCACGGCGGCTCCAATTGCCAAGTGGCTGACTCAAAACAAACCAAAGATCTTAATGTAACAAGCTTGTGCAATTAGGATGGGACCACCCCCGAAAAGAGTCGCTTGGACCACACAGAGACACACTAAGTGCCATAGACATAGTCAGTCAGAGCCACAGCCACAGCCACTTGACATGCGTCAGGGTATTTGTCGCAAATGTCAACGACATGACGCCAGCGACGACCCCACACCGAGAGCGATCTCGTCTTGGACAGCGACTGGCCTATAAACACGCCTATATCGATGCTATCTGCACGCGCATTCCGCACGCGTGTTTTTCAAAAACATAACAGAACGTGAAACTCGCTGGCGTTACTCATATTTCAGGCATTTCCAAAACAGCGCGCCAAACTGCCAAAACTATTAAAAAAAACCGAAAATAACTGCTGCGCGTCGTAGTTCGCTTGAAACTGTGATAAGTCCGTGGACAGCAGTGGTCTGGACGAGAGTCGTAGGGCAGAGACGACCAGAAACCCTCATCAAGCAACGAGTTCATCATCTTTCTGACAGCCAAACTAATTGACGAGACGCGCATGCGCCGCCGTGGCCATAACAAGATATATGGCCAAGATGACAACCAAATGCTTGGTCCCAGCTCCAGTCTCAATCTCCAGCTACAGCAACAGCTTCAGCTGGAGTCGCAGGCAAAGGCTTTTGTATAATTATGAGCTTAGCGCCGGCTGGCTTAATTAGCGTGCTGCAGTATTCTCTGTATTGGTTTCAACAAAAGTATCCATCAAATGTGAAATGGAAACGATTGACCAAATGATTGACTGACTGAGTGACTGAGTGACCAACTGGCTGCCTGCCTGCCCAACTGCCTGACTGCCTGACTGAGTGGCGTGTCGAACAATGCCGCTTTGATTTGCCAGCCAGCACAGCACAGAAAAGTGTCAGAGAAATCAAATCAATTTTAATTAGGCATTCGACTCTATTCGACTCGACTCGACTCGTTTCAACTTAGATTCCAAGTCATGTGTGCGGTCTGTGGCAAGTGGCAGCTGATTAGAAACAAAGCCGCCGCGGGCGCTCTTTAAACTTTAAACAAATCTGTGCATATTACAAATGCCGCAACGTGCACTGACACCAATTGAAATGAATGCAATGGAACTGTGCTGACCCCCAGACGCTGCATATCAACAGCAGCTCCCACTATGCTGAGGCATTTTAATGCCCCAACTTATGGCTCGGATTTTGGGGCTGCGGCACGGGCCGCTTTGTCGGGCCAATTAGCTTTAATAAAATATATTTCAATAAATTGTAGAATTTATGGATTTGATTTTTGGTGAGACATCATTTTCGTACGCATTTCATTTGCATGGATGGACGGACAATTTGAAGGGCGTGGTGGCCACATCAAAAGGCCGCCCTGCAAAGTAGCACAAATCGAATTATGCGGCAAGTGGCACAAAGCAGCCGCTCGGAGGCATCACAGAGAAAATGCCGACTGGAACTCGAGCTCGGATTTGGACAGGGCAAATTACATAATGGCATGCGCAAATTTCTGTACTTCTAATAGGCCGACTCCTGGCTACTGTGCAGCAGCTAACGAGAGCACTCCAGGATTACGATTACATGCTTCAAGTGCTCTCCGTTTCTACCGGCTGCGGTGTGGTGTAAGAAAAGTCAGCGGCTTGCGGGTGTTCTTCCACTTGGCACAAAGTTAAGCCGCATGTGTGTAGATGTGTGTGTGTGTGTGTGTGTGTGTGTGTGTAACTGACGTTATTCTCAAAACAATTAAGCATCGAAGACGCACTCGCATCCTCTTCCAATGTAATCCGCTCGCTCAATGGCCACTAAATTGGCTTAAATTAAGTCAAGTGTGTGAGGCGGTTGAGCATTTTGATGAACTCTCGCTCTTCTTTACAATCATTTCATAATGGTCGCATATGAGTTGTATTATCCTTTTTCCTTGAGACTCATTGTTGGCCCTGGAAGGGTGCTTCAGTTTACCTATTTCTGATTGTTGACATGTTGGCATCTTGTTGACTTTTTTGTCTCGTAATCCTAATGAATTTAAATGATCTGCCAACATATGGAGGTTCTGCCTTAGCACGTTAAAGGTAAAGAGCACAGTGGCGTAATGTGAATATTCATTGTAAAGGGGCAATCAAATGTGTTTTTGTTGAGCTTCTGCCGGTGCAAGCTACACCACTGTGCAGCATATGCATTCTATGGTAGTGCTCTTGTCTGGGAACATGCTTGAGAAGTGTGAATCTATTAAAATGTAAACACAAAAGAATTATAAATAACATTTTATAATTGAATTCATAGAAAAATGCTGTAGTTGTGCAACTGGATCGGCTACTTTGCTCGCATCAGGGTTGATAAGTATACAAAACGAGTTGGCATAGATAGCCAGTCAGTCAGTCCGTCAGTCAGACATACACATATTTTAATTATAACTTTAATAAGCCAAAAGGCAACACGCACTCGTCCAGTTCCAGTTCCAGTTGCAGTTCCAACACCAAAAACCCTCCCTGAAAATCGGACACATTTTGCCGATGTTTCCCCTCTGCGAAGCGGCACTTCATTATTTCCCACTTTGTATTTAAATCCGTTTTGATCCTCTTGTATGTTTGTGGCTTAACTTTTTGGCTCTTTCCGCTTCAGAGCTGGGAATGGCAATGGCTGCTTTGTCTTTTCACTAGGAACACCCGCGTGTTGCCTTTTGCCTGTCGCTGACTTTTGTAACAAGATCAAAATGTTGAGATCGCCAAAGAGCGTCTGTGATCAGTCAGCATCAGCTGCTTGCCGCTAACTTTGAGCACCTTCCGAAAGTCATTGTCTGCCGCTTCGAAAGCAAGTCAGAGTCCATGTTCACAACTCAAGTGGCAGCTCATTGTATTGGCAGCAGTCGAGGGATTTGGCCCTGATACAGTTACATCTACAATTGCATTTGCAGTTGCTTGTTTTGGGCCATGAAGCTCATATATGTTTCATTATCTTATTGTTAGATCGGCTTAGATATGGCTGAGCGATAGCTGTTGTAGGTAGCACTGGATATTTTCGCAAATTGTATACTCTGTTGCAGTTGTTGGGGATTAGCCTGAAATAGAGCGCTGATACTACTTCAAACCTGTCGTTTTCCATCTCAAAGTCAAAAGAAATCCAAAAACACATCTAAAATATCCAACTATATATTATACTCCCAACGAACGAGCTCATTCCACCCCTTTTCTGACACTTAATCAACACACAAATCCTTTTAATTTAACACACTTACGTTGGCCGCCATTTTGAAAGCAACTACCCATGGAACAACGGGCAACACAAAGTAGCGGCATTATTTGTCGCAATCAAATGCTGATGATGTGCGCTGATTATGTGCCTGAGAAAAATGGCACAGACTACGCACTTTTGGGGTGATTGGCATCATTCGGTTAGGGTACTCTGGGCATGAGGAGGGGTTGCAAAACGTGCCAGAAGGCGAGTGCCAGGCGACAGCGGCACAGCATGAAAGCAGAAATGTATTTAAATGGCGTATAATAATGGCAGTCGCAGGACGCGGCGCAGGATGCGCGACTGCCATGGCAGCCTCATAATGATGCGCCTCATAAAGTGTGCAAACTGTTGTCATTGTAGTTACCCAGCCAGCCAGCCAGCCAGCAGAAGGGGTTGGGCGCTCTGGCGTTCCTACTGCGTCGCTAGCCACTTTGCGAGCTTTGCCAAGCGTCGACTGTTTGCATTTGCCAAGCAGCTCTCGCAGCACGCAGCTGCCGGAGAAGGAGTCGGAGTCGGAGTCGGAGAGCAGGAGCCGCAGCTTATTATAAAACCCATCTAAAGTGACACTGCAATCAGGCAGCGCTTATGCCAATTCATTTGTTTAACGAGGCCGCGCGGCGCTGGCAACAAAATGGCGGCCCATCAAGCGCGTCCTTGTGCTCGTCCTGTTCCTGGCCTGGGGCGGCTGCTTGGCGCGCTAATTTCGCTTTTATTATGTTCGCCAAATTGCAGAGCAAGCCAGAAAGAGAGAGAAACGAAAGAGACAGAGAGAGAGAGAGTGAGGTAGGGTGCAGGCGAAAACAGATTACACATTTATGCAGCGCATTTCTTGCTTTTCGGCTGCCATTTGACATTTGGCAACTGTCAAAGGAAAAATTGCGCACGAAATGAGGCGCAATTTACAGCGCTCGTTGTGTGTAAATTGAGTCATCTGCAATGCGCCCCGCGATCCATCCTCATCCTGTTGCCCGTTTTGCCATTTTCGCTTTCAATCCCATTCCCAAATCCCATTATCATTGTTGTTCCTCGTTTTTTATGTGCTTTGTTTGCCAGCTACATTTTCAACTTACATGCACAAATTTATATCGTTTGTCTTCATCCCCGGCATGCCCCTCGTCAAGTCGCTCATCCGTGTCGATTTCCCTATTTCTATTCATATTCACGGAAAATGCTACAGTTGGAAAATTTACATTTACAATTTCGTGCATTTTTACAAATTTACACATTTGTTGGAGTTTTCTTTTTATTGGGTGTCATCATTAGTTTTGATATGCTTGGTGTGCGTGCCAGAGGGGAGAACGGATCGAAAATGGGGCGTTATGTGCGACTGACAAGTGTGGGTGTATCATTTATAAAGTGTTTTCCTCACTGGGGGGAGGTTGCAGACGAAATTCACTACTCGGTGACTGCATAAATTGGAAATAATGAGTAATTCGCTTAGAGTTAAGATTGAACATGCGTTGGGTAAGATAAGCTGAAATTATATATTAATATTCCTTCAGGACAACAGTCTGTATAATCGAGAACAAGAAATTTTTGGAAATAGCGCTAGCTCGGTTTTAAATGTAGCTAACTTTTTAGTTTTTGCACATTAATACTCGAGTCTTTACTATTAAATATTTATTTATTTATTTATTGTCGACTATTGACAGTCGACACAAAAGAATTTATATAAAATTATAAAACATTTAATTGTATATACAAAATTTTCATAAAATTTAAAATAGTATATATATTATATTAAAGATATAAAGTTAAAATTACGTTAGGTTCTGGGGATATCAATAGCAAAAATAAATCATTAAATCAAAATTAAAATATGTTCTCTTATAGAACTTTTTAAAGACAGCAATTATCACAATTGAAAAATGGGTATTCAGTCTAGAAATTTATTTACCTATTTAATGTGATGATTTTCATTCTTAACTAGTACCTCTAAGTTATTATAATTACATTATTTCATCTAGATTCCCATCCAGAGTTGTAGTCCGGCTTATCCTAGTTTGATCAAATTCTACTTATTTGTGCTATGCCGCCGGTTCATAAATTCCTCTGGAAGATAAGGGACCATCTAAACGGATCCAGGCAAACGATAATGACACACAAACAAAAGTGCCTGTCAGCCAAAGTGTCAAAAACGGGGAGTAAGCAGAGCAGGGAAAAAACTATTCGAAACGAGTACGAATGGCCACTAAAAATAAAAAATAGCGGTGAAAGCTATAAAAATTACGTTGATTTTATTTTCAGCAACTAAGATTTTCGTCTTTATATTCGTTTTGTTGTTCTAGTCATTGTTATTCGTTGGCCGAAAGGATGGCAATAGGGTTAGGCTTAGGGACAGGGCTTAGGGACACGGATAGTCCTTTCCCGTTGCGGAAAGTGTCATAAAAATGCCAGGTTCTTGAATAGTGTATAATGTTTTGCACACGTTCCGAACATGTCCGAAGGTCGGACGGGGAAAGCAAGCCAAAATGGGAGCCAGCTAGACATTTTTATGACATTTCTCTGACTACTGTTTTCTTTACATCTTTTTGTTGGCTTGGCTTTGGTTTCCATTCCATGCTGCTCGCAGTTGAGTACTTTTCCGACAATTTAAAGCAATGTTTGCCGCTGCTGACAGCTCATAGCATTTCCCATTTTCCATTTTCCATTGTCGTTATCGTTGTCATGTCGTTTCTGTGATTTTTATGATAGCCAAGGATTAGATATAAATGTTTTATGTCGCTGGCCCCTTAACGCTCAGTTGTTGACCAAAAATTGTGTTTTAATATGATTTTATGGCCTTTGTAGTTATTATTATACTCAACGGTTTGGGTTCGGGGCTTGGGGTTTGCTCTTGATTGCCCTCGTTCTACGTGGCGTGCACGAACTATCAAATACAAATGCTGATCCTTCAGTTACCCCTTGGCAATGGCGTTGGCATTTACCTTGTAATGGGTTTTTCTCGGAACTCGACATGCCCAGTGCTGTCCAGTTGTTTGATATACCCCTTCTCCATGCGTGCGCCCCCGCGTCTGTAGCCCTCATTTTGATCCTCTCATGCTGATCATCATCATTCGAATTGGAAGAGCTGTCAGCTATGAGTATTTCTCGGCTACTATGCTGTTCTGTTCGGTTCTGTTCCCTGCCTCGGTTCTCGAGCGTGAAAATGCAGCCAGAATATCATCCATCATAATTGTGTGAGCGGCGTGGATTTACAAGCGTTCAAATTATGAGAGGATCTTTTGGGAAAACGAACTTATTATGAGAACTGTGAAATTGATAGATCTTACGCCAATTCCTAGAATCCACACATGGCTGGCTGCCTGAGTTTTGATTCCAATTCCAAAATTCCAATCAAGGCACTGTGAATTAATTACATTTAAATGCCAGTTCGAAAATACCACCGCACACACAGTAGGTAAGTGTTATATTGAGATTTCTATATAATTGTGCCATTTTCACCATAAAAAGACACAACATCAACAGAGAAATGGAAAATAGAAAACTGAAAACAGAAAGCAGAAAACCGAGAGAATTACACACAATTCAAATGAATTTAGTGGCACTCCTGAGGGCACTCGAAGCAATTCGAATCGTTCTTCTAATCGCCAACTCATCATCATTAAAGTCAATTTTTTTGTTTCTCCCATTTTCGTTGCTGCACAACAATTTCTTGCCACTAAATTAAACAAAGGGAAATTTGCCACGTTTTTCATTGTTTTCCAGCCAGGCAGGCAGCCTAGCAAAAGTGAAACTGTTGTTGTTTTGATTTTTTCATCATTTCAGCCGAAAAAACATTGCTACAGTCCCAAGCAGAGAGAGAGAGAGAGAGAGAGAGAATCGACAAATCGGGAGCTAAGAGCGAGAGGGGCCAAATTGCATCACGCTGTGCGCCTTGTTTTCTATGGAATTGTTTGCAGCTCGAAAATTGTTGATTTTGACACCTTTCGGCCGGGTTCGCATTGTGCTCTGGGAGGCTGCCCATCGTTTTATTTCCATCTAATAAATACGTTTTTTGTTTGCTTGTTCCCTCGCCCTTGTCTTGCATTTTTTATGGTTTTCATTTGCAGTCACAGGAGCGCCTTTGCGAACTTTGTGCGTGAACTGATACCCTATGATTGTACGACCTCATGTCAGAAGTTCGGTGATCTCGGATTTTCCTAAACCGAAACTGAAATAGTTTTTAGGTACGACTTTTTGTTACCAGGGCTCAAATTAGTCTGAATTTAGGAATATTTTGAAATGATAATTATTATTATTATTATTTATTTATTACTTTGTTTTATCACATATACAGATTATGTTCAAGTTTTCCGTACAACATCATACTACTGCTGAGATTTGCCACAAGCTTCAATAAATGTCCGCTCTGTATTCTCGAAATATAACAAAAAATAGTCGAGTCATCAATATTCCAGATCATATATAAATGATATACATATGGATATTTTGAACATACATTGGGTGCTAAGTTCATTGTTCGATCTGCAGGGTATTGCAGCGTCGAGTACTGCCGAACTGGGTGCTCAGCGGGTGCTGATGCTCGGGGCAGGCAGCTGGTTAGTCGGACATCTATTTAGCTGATGTTGCTGCTGGTCATGCAGATATCTTTATTTGCTCATTAACAGCCCAATTGTTGCGCTCTTGTTGCACAGATCCTGTGGCGAGCGGCAGGCACTCGTCCTGATTCTGATCCTGGTCATGTTCCAGTTGTGTTTCCTAGTGTTTGTCCCTTGTATCCCGCAGTGGGCGTGTGAATCTAACCACTTGATGCTCCATACGTTCGCCTAATTGCAGAGTTACCAATGTGAAAATGGATAGATTGTTTGTGGCAGCCACTTTGACTTTCAAATTATCGCGATTTGTTCGCACGTTTTGGCACTTAAAGAACACACTCTGAACTTTCCATCATTTTTTCTTCTTGCTAACGAATGCCATTAGGCAGCATAATTATGCTTTAATGGGGCTAATCGGGTGGAGAATACAGGGCTCGTTAATTAGCTAACCATAAAATTGATTTTAATCTAGCGCCAACAATGAAACAGCACAAACAACATTTAAATTCAAAGTTTGTTTGTTTCGAAATTCATAAATTTTGTGCGCTGCCCCAGAACTGATAACCCCAACGAACAATCAGCTCAACTTAACTCAAAACTAGACCCTGGCAAGCCGAAAAGTGTGAAAATTATTTGTATGAATTATTTACTGATTACTAATTGCTATTTGCGTCTTGGTTCCAAAAATAAAGCACACATGCTGCTCTGATTTTGATTTGGATTTCGATCGCACATAAATTATGCAAAGTTTGTCTTGTGCCAAAAATAAACGGAATATATTCATCAGAATTAACATATAAATTGTAAGCGTTATGCTCTCTATATAAAACTGTCGCAGAAAATGTGCGCCTGTTTTGATTTATTGGAAACAGAGCAACTTTGAAGTGCATTTGTGGTGCGGAATTTATAATATGATTGATTCCATTCAGTCTTCAAACATGACAAACTATGCTAGTCGCGTGGAAAGTTGATCAAGATAGTACATATATATATAGTACAAAGTTAAAAGTGAAATCAGCATTCAAAGTGTAACCTCAATGCCAATAGAGCGCCATGGAAATAATAAACTTATAGGGAGAATGGTTGAGCAGCTAAGAGAAATATTATAAATTGGCAAAAATCGACTTTTTCTTGAACTTGAAAACGCAAGGAATAATTTATTCATTTGAAAAATTGCTTAAACTAAAATCGATAAATCATATTGAATGTTTTAGTGGAAATTTGATAGATTCAAGTGTGATACTGCATACAAATAATGTATACAACATTTCAATTAGTTTGTATATAATATAATACAACTAAATTAATTTTTTTGAATATGAAAATTCTTGCTATATATCTTTCCTGGTAGATAAATAATACAAAAAATTTAGACATTTGTATCAATTGCCATATGTACATTTGGTTAAGATCATTACAAAAAAAATTATAGGGCTTAAGATGGAATTCTTCTCCCTTCTATTATGTATCAACATTCGCTTTCTTTTAGGATATTCAACATCGTTACACTTATATTAACGTAAACAGTAACTCTGCTTAGCACATGCCCAATTTAAAGCAATTGGTAAAATTTAGTTTGTTTTCAAACAAATAAAAACATGGAAATCTAGCCACTAAAACTATGAATGGCAGTTTAAGCCAAATTACACAGAGACGGCCACAATGCCAACAAAAAGAGCAGCAACAACAACTACAACAGCAACAACCAGCAGCAGTAGGGGGAAACGAACGGAAGCCATATGCAGAAATACACAAATACAAATACAAATGCAAACGTAGCGAATTAAATTGTGTACGCCTCTCCATGTACAGCTGACCCGGTCAGATAATGAGACAGCATGGCGTGGCCAGATAAAATCCACAAGCATGCGAGAGTGCAACGGCAAGCGAACGGGCGACGCTCATTGGCCAGCGCGCTTGTCGGCTCTGCTCGCGCGCCCTCTGTTGCGACAAAGCGCAAGCAACAACAACAAAGCCACAAAGCAACAAGAGCAGCCGTGACGCGTTCGCGCAGACCGGTTTGACGTGTTTTTCGAAAGCGAGAGACAGACACAGCGTGCGCGAGAGCGAGAGTGAGAGAGAGCGAGGGAGCGTATTGTGTCGTGTGTTGTGTGCATAATTCCCACTGCGTACACTTGGTGCCGCTGCGTCGCTTCTCTCGATTATTCAGACTGTGAACGTCGTCGAGTGAACACGTTACGAGCGCGTCGATCGCAAAATAACTCAAAAACTCTGACTCTTTGCCCCCGCCCCGCTAGAAAGTTGCTTACGAAAGTTGCTCCGTCGTCAAAGGGTTCAAAAGTTGACAAAAGTAATTGCCAAGTGCAAGTGTTAAGTGTTGTGCAGCGCCCAAATGTTGCGCCAAGTGTAAGAAAGCCAGCAAGCAGTCACTCAAGGATTAACCGAAAGACAGTGTTGAAAGACAAAGGCCGCCAAGATAGCCGAACTAATCGCCGCCTCGCCCGCACAATCAACGCGCGTATTTATGACTAAAATGATTCCGCCGGTACCCACCTCAGCCGTCATGTTGCCCACGCCCAAGCAGAAGATCGGCTTCAGCATCGACTCCATTGTCGGCAACGATGCGACGGCGACTGCCTCACCAGGCAATCCCGATCAGCAGCCCGGCAGCCCCCAGCCGGACCGCAACGGACCCGGCTCGCCGCCTCAGACGCCGCCCGCTGCAATTACATTGCTGACTGCCACGCCCACGCATCATCTGATGGCGCCGCCCACACATCATGCCGCTCACGTGCTGCCACCGCACATGGCGCCGCATCCACATCCGCATCCGCATCCACATCTCTCGCCAGCCCAGCAGCATGCACTGCATCAACATTTGCTGATGCAGCAACAGCAACATCAACAGCAGCAACAACAGCAGCAGCAGCAGCAACAGCAGCAGCAGCAGCAGCAGCAGCTGGGCACACCAAAGTCTCATCATGATATACAGGAGCTGCTGCAGCGACTGCATCACAACGCCGCCGTCGCCAACAGCCTCAATCCTCTGCAGACGCGTCTCTCACCCAACTCTCCCGTGGCCGTCTCGCTGAAGCGCGAACGTTCGCCGGCACCGCCCGGCTCGGAGCAGTCGGACAATCCATCTCAGCGCATCCAGCCACCACATACGCCGCCCAAGTCCGTCTCGCCGCAGTCCTCGCAGCCTTCCTCGTCACCCAGCTTGCTCATCGGCAGTCCGCACAATACGCCGCCCCAGCAACAACAACAACAGCAGCAGCAGCCGCCCAGCTATCCCAAGCCACCAGGCATGCATCCAGGAGCCGGTCCAGGCTCGGCTAACGGTCCCAATCCGCTCATGCTGCCGGGCATGCCGCCCGCTGGCTTAGTGCGTCCCTTTCCCATGGGCCCCGGCGGCCCACCGCCGCAGGGACAGCCAGGCATGCCGGACATCAAGGCACTGCCGCCATACATCAACACGCCGCCAGAGCTGGCACCGCAGCACAATCCGCATCTGATTGCCGCCGCCCAGTTCCAAATGGCCGCCGCTTTGCAGGCTGGTCTGCCTCCCCATGCGGCTGCCTCCTTCATGGGCAGTCCGGGCATGCCGCGCGACAGTTATCCGCTGTACCCGTGGCTGCTCAGTCGCCACGGACGCATCTTTCCGCACCGCTTTCCAGGAAGTAAGTACACACACTCGCCTGCGCGCCCAGTTCCACGACGGCTGACTAACCAACAACTCCTCCTTTTCCTCCCTACAGACTTCCTTTTGCAACCCTTTCGCAAGCCGAAGCGCATCCGCACAGCCTTCTCACCGTCGCAGCTGCTGAAGCTGGAGCACGCCTTCGAGAGCAATCAGTATGTGGTCGGTGCGGAGCGGAAGGCGCTCGCGCAGTCGCTCAACCTGTCGGAGACGCAGGTCAAGGTCTGGTTCCAGAATCGTCGCACGAAGCACAAACGCATGCAGCAGGAGGATGAAAAAGGAGGCGGCTCCGGCTCAGAGCGCAACATGCACAACGGCAGCGGAGACGAGGACGATGACGAGCTCATCGACATGGAAATGGATGATTGCGGCAGCGATGATGAGCATGATCTCGATGCTAGTCATTAACTTGCCCCTCCTCGCCCCTCCTCCTCCCCCACCCCCTTCATTCTCCGCTGCCTCGCAATCTCTGCGCATCTCTAACCGTGAGTTCCTTACTAAAGAAGCGCCAAAATTGCTGAGCGTTGTGTGCGTGTGTGTATAAGTGTGTATGTGTGTATGTGTATGTGTGTGTGTGTGTGTGTGAGCTCTTAAAATTAGTTATTTGTGATATATTCTTAAAATGAGAAGCGCTAGGCTTCGTGCATATAGCAAACTGATATGAAAGCATCTCTCTTCTATTAAAAACACTCCCTACAAAAGTATTAAGTACGAGGCGAAAGGCGTCCACTAGCCACGCCCCCAAACTGTGCCAAATCTAAGGCATGGACGCCCCTCGAAACGAGTTGAGTTGAGCTCAAATTTAAAAAAAAAGAAAACAGAAGCCGAAAACAAATAATCTCGAAGGATAAAGAGAAAGAGAGATTGAGAGAGAGACAACAATTGTACAAACTTAATTGTTTAAGCGTGTAAATATTAAAAAAAGGAAGAAAAAAAAAACCGTTCGCTACAGTAATAATTTTAATTAGCGAATTTCTTGCACATTTTAACTCGTACTTTGTTTGTAATTCCTGTACATCAACTTAGCATTTATTTATACCTGTAGCTATGTTAATGATTGTATTTATATTTAGTCCTAAGCACACAAATTGGGCTTACGTTTTGTCAGCAGCTTAATAGCTATAATATCAAGAATTTTTAGTTGCTTTAGTTATTAGTTTTAGATATTAAGAAACAATATGCTTAAAAAATATAAATATAAATATATAAAATATAAAATATTCTTATGAAAGAACAAAAATATAATTATAAATGATGTATTATTTGGTGAAAAAAGGGCGTGGGGGTTTTTTGAATACTGCTTGTTTTTGAATACCTAAACCACATAAATCGATAATTTATCGTTAATTGGTACAAAAATAGCCAGATTAACAGTATTGCTTACTTTGATCTATACTGCATATCGACCAGAATATATAATGCATATAACAATCGCGTGACATCATAAGCACATTTTGAAAACAATTAATCAACATTTACTAATTATTATTCTACACTTTTCAAGCTTTAAATTGTATTTCCAATATAGCTAACGCTTTAGGTTAACGTCTGTATTAAAGTGGGAAGCTTAAAGTAACTGTTTAATGCGATTCTTTACAGGCCGACGGCACAAAGCAAATATTTCAGTTTTTATTCAAGTCTCTTACACAAATACATTTACATAATTTCAAACAATATATCTACGCTCCTAAGCAATTCAATGTGTGCAAAAGTGAGGGCAAACAGCTTAAACTGGCACTTTAAAAATTTGTGCAAAATTTCCTTGGGCTTTCGCAGCTAAAGCAGCTTTTACTTAGAAAGGCGCCAGACATGGCGATTAGGTCAAATGTTGAAAACACAATAACAACAAAACTATATATATGTATATATCTATAGTATATATGTAGCTTTCTGTACTTATAGAGTGTAGACTCTTACGATAGCGTTAAATTATGCGCTACTAATTAATTAACGTGTGCCATTAAACATTATTTTGTTGTTGTTGTTGTGCACTCAAGCAGCTGTTGTTGTTGTCGAGATCGCAGGGAGAGTAAGGAAGCAGGAGGTGTTCATAAAAATGCATTTAGCGATTTTTTATAGATTTCATAAGCATTTTAATTGCACAATTTAAAATGCAAATCGTGTTTTATTGTAGAATTTAATTGAGCGCAGCTCGACTGAGATCAAACAGACTGCAGACGGCTTTGGGGCGTTTTGGGGGTGGTGCAATCACAAACACTGGGAGGAGGTGTGAGGAATGCCAAAACTGGTTTGCTGGAAATGACATCGCGGCACTTTGGTGCTTGAGGTGTGCTAATGTTTTTTAAATCAATATTTATGTTTATTGGCGCACAATTTATGCGAATAAGCCGAACACAGTGTTTTAACGACAGATCGACAATCGAGAGATCTACAATCGCGAATGCAAATGCAAATCTCAAGGGGCAAGGGGCAAACTGCAAGATGCACTGTCCAGCCAATTGATATGGCTAATTAACAGTCATATCGAGGCTAATTACTAGCTGTTAACAACACTAAATTGTGGCTGACTGTCAGTGGGTCGCATTTGGGGGGCGGCTGGTCTATGATTTGGTTGAATAGCTAAACTAGCAACTGTTCAGATCTAATAAGGTACGGCAAAGTGTACAAAGTCAGGCATAAATCAGTGTCAGAACCTCAGCAGTGCAAGCCCTTAAAGCAAATTACACGGCACACAGATACTGATACAAATCGCATTTACGTATAAAATAAACAACAAATTAAGTGCTTGGCCGAGTTAAATACAAGGCGTGTGTTTGTTTAGTAGCACGCACATTTGATCCCGAGATAGGTGCTGGCACTCCAGTACTCTCTCTCTCTCTCTCTCTCTCTCTTTCTAACTGTTGTCTATCAAAAGTTGATTATAATTAATAATAAATTACGACGCCCACTTGATTGGGAGCCTTCTTGCTTGTATTTTGCTTTGGGGGCTTATCTGTTAGCCCTGTTTTCTTCACGATATCATTTCAAATGTTTCTGTAGAACAACACACAATTTTGTAGGGGGCAGGGGGGCAGAGGGGAGCAGGGGGAATCTTTGTTAATTCTCAGAAATTAACTCACAATTTTTATATACAACTTGTTTTGCCCCGTGGCTTATTTTGAATGCCACAAAAGGTTTGTACGCTTGTGGCGCGCCCCAAAAACCAGCAACAACAACAAAACATTCACTTTATGCTTTTGTGGGCACAACGATTCATTGTTGTTGTTGTTACGACAAAGTTATTTATCCAATAAACTTATTAAGTAATCCAATTTGGTTAAATTAGCTGCGTCTTTTTTTGGTTTTTGGGGTTTTTGTTTCTCATTTTCTTTGGCAGCTGTCTATAGTTGTAGTTGTTGTTTTTTTGCTGTTTGGTTTTAATTGAGCTTTGTTTTGTTTTGGGGGCTCTCAATATCTGAGCATCTAATGCCAGCGTCAAAAGGTGTTTGCTGTGTGTTGTGTTCACATGTTCGTTTAATTGCCAAGTATTTTGATTTTGATTTCGATTTTGATGAGCTTTCTGTTAGTATTACTGATGCCTCAGACTTATTATATTAATTAGCCGACTTTCGTATTCGACTTGTTTGGCTTATTGATCGATTGCCTGCATGATGCAAATTGTCAAAAGGCGATTCGAAAAGCTGTCTGAATTGAATGCTCGTTTCATTGCATTGCCAATAAAGTTAAATTGATGCTGTTGATTTTCATGGCCCGATAATGATCATTACGAACACACATACACACCAGATCGGGACATGTCACAACGTCGTGTGTGTGAGTGTGTGTGTGTGTGTGTATTTGTGTGTTTCTTTTTCGTCTTCTCTTAATTTCTGCCGTGCTTTTCGCTGCGTTGTGTGCTGTGTTTAATGTGTGTTTCCAGGAAGATTAATACAGCGAAATTAAGGAAAATAAATAAATGTCAACGCAGTACAAGATCGTTATCTCATTTAACAATAATTACCCTGATATGGGATATGCTAACTAATCTGTTATGCCCCCATCTTCAGCACAGTCAGAGTGCCAAGGATTGCGATGCTGCTCAGTTCGATCGCCAACAGGTTTCGCCTTCAGCCAAATTGTCAATGTTAGTGCTTTGTGTTGTCGTCTGTTGGATGCTGTTGTCATTGTCCGGGATGTCATCGAAGGTGTCGCTGTGCCGCGTGTTGTGTTAAATTAAGTAATTAATTTAAAGTCCATGTTGGGGCATTTCTCTAAACGAACGACTTAGGCAACGAACTTGCTGGGCCAACAAACGGCCATTTTGCAGACTATCTGCCACGCTTGTTAACTTTTCAATTCACTTCCGCCAGTTGGCTAGAGATATTGATCATATTCTTTCAATTGCTTGAAATTTGGTTCAGTTTTTGGCCTTTTGGGCCCGTTTGGAACTTCCTGCGGTTAGCCAGAGAGATTGGCATCATTTGAAAACTCTCGACATTTGTTTGTCATAATAATAATTCCTAAGCGTTTTAATTGAATGATTATAAGGTGGGCGTTGGTGCCAGCTCCTCAGAAACTCAACTCCATGTTCTGCCAAGAAACTGCTGTGTCACTGCCAAACGCTTGAGAGTTGGCTTTAATTACATTGTGCCCTTGCCTGAGAGCCAGTGCATTTGTGTGTTTGTGAGTTGTTTGTTACCAGTCCAGTCCAGACTTTACATAAACATTCAGCTAAGCGTTCAAGTGCTTAATTAAGATCAAATTTTGTTAGCATTTATTTATTTAACAATTTCCAGCGGCCAGGCCGAATATTTTGATGTTTTCTAATTGCCTCAATTATGATGTTTTCTCTGTAGCTGATCAACTTGTTTGCTCTCTGTGGCGCCAGCTGGCGCAGCGCTAACTCATTGATATGCAGAGTACTCGTATCACCAGATTCTAGCACTCAAATGTCCACCGTCTGCCTATCCACTGGCCATTGCTTTAATTTGGTATATCAAAGAGAGACATTATGCTGCCAGTCCGGAGTGAAGCGCTCGTAAAAGCGTCAAATTTCTCGAATCGAGCCTCTCTTGTGGCCATGGGGCGCCTGGTGTGCTCCTAATTGTTGATATGCATCTCAGTTTTGTGGCGACTCTTAATATTATTTGGTGAGTTTTATGTTTTATGTTTGATTTCAAATTAGTCACATAAATATGCCAATTTTATGTGGCGGCCTGCTGCCAGTGTTAAATGGGCGCCCACGCGGCGCTTGATTGTTTATTTTGGGCCAACAGTGGAACGCTTGGGCGCCACATGATCAGCTGGTGGGCTCCCTAGCCAAGGAAAACCCTGCGTAGATTAAATTCAGCTGAAAAAACAACAAGTGGGGAAGGATTATCTTCGGCGTGCCGAATATCTTATACTCTTTTCGAACCTTTAGGCAATTTTCACACTGCCAACTGCACCACCGAAATATTTAACGACACATATATTTGCTAATTATAAGTGAATCGATTTGAAATTTTAAACATTGATGAGTTATAAGGATGTTCAATTGTACAAGAAACTTTAAGGCGATAGCTTTGAAAAGATCGTATATATGGCCAAAACCGACTTCGAGTTGTATGGCAGCTATAAGATATAGTGGTTCGATACGGCTGGCTCCGACTTATGTGCTGTACATTTTAATAAAAAGTGTCTGTGCAAAGTTTCATCGCGATGGCTCAAAAACTCAGGGACTAGATCCCATACATACAGACAGACAGACGGACATGGCTAGATCAATTTGTTTTGTCATTCTAAGCATACTAGCAGTTACTTTTGGCGGTATCAGACGCTTCCTTCTATGCGTTACAAACTTCAGCACAAACTTAATATACTATTTTCTACGAAAAGAGTATAATCAATTACCGCGAAATTATGCATACCGTTATTGAATTATCATGAATATACATATGTACTCCGCCTTTAGCCTGCCCAACTGTGCAACCTGTGCGCCAAATGCGTCCATTGCGTGTGGCCATGTCCAAGCATCAGTTGTGTAAGTAAAGTAAAGTAAAGAACACATGTTGGCTAGTGTGGCTGGCTGTCCATATTAATTGTGGGGTTGCCTGCCGGTAAGGTGCCTCCATTTGACGCCGCCTGTTGCACTCTGTATGCGGCCAGTTGGAGCTGGGCGTCTAATATTGCAATTACCAACTGCAATTAGCCCATTTCGAACTATTGCACTATTCCGCCAAGACACGAAACGTTCTTTGTATAATTAAAAACCAATTAGAATATTCATTATGAAGATTGCTGTATCGTAAACAAATGTGCATCAGCTATGCCATGCCATGAGTGTATGTATTTAAATTATAGAGCGGGTGGTGAGGCAGCTCCACTCAAATACTTACATAGTTCGTGTCGGTGTCGGTGCCGGCACTGGAATCGCAACTGCAACTGAAACTAAAGCTGAATTTGAATCTGAGAGCGGGGCAATGTTGGCTTGTTTATTTCCATTCAACAGTTTAGCTTAATAATTATAAATAGAGCTGTGTCAGAGAATTACCAGCACGTGAATGTGGCTTTATTAAATGGAAATGAAAAACATTCGAATAAAACGCAACCTTGGCAGCTAATTAGAAATCAGCAATATCAATTGAATTACTTATAATGAGCGTGTTGTTGGGACGTACCTATTACTAGCTAAGTTTCTTTTAAACATAAAAATAAATTGCAAATTATTAAATGCAATAATATATCAAAATGATCTACACTCTGCACTATGTGCTATAATATATATATATATTTTGTAATACCATCACAACTGTTTCAATCTTTATCATGCTTGAACGTCATCAGTGTTCCCAACCACAGACATTATACAAACAAGTAAGAGTGCTCTAGTCGGGAGTGCCCGACTACGAGATACCCTGAACCAGTCCTTACAATCATTCGTACTACTCTAAACTCACACATGCTGCAGTACAAGCAGTACAAGCAGTGCCAGCGGTTTAAGCAGTTAGCTTGCTCTTTCGCTGAGCCCCACACAATGGAAAGTTAAATCTTAAATAACTTCTGTGTTTATTGTCCGCTCATATTGAAATTTTAGTGCAAGCAATTGTCGATAATATGTGTTACCAAACCAAATTGCAAGGTCGTACCTTCAAAACTTTTGGGGGTTTGGGGGTGGTATCCAAAAAGTGAAATATTTGTTACATGTGTATGCTATTCGAGATTATACATGTCAAATTAGGGGCCTCTAGCTCTTATAACTTGTAAGTTATATCCAAAAAACGCTGGTCTGAAATCGAAATTTTTCGATAACTTTTGAACGGGACGAGCTATCGATAAATTTTAATAAACTTGATCTGTCCCGGGATTAGGAGAACTTATGTTCCAAATATGATAGCTCTTGTAGTCTCTGATATCTGTGTGTTCATACAGACGGACAGACGGACAGACAGACAGACAGACAGACGGACCGACGGACATGGCTAGATCGACTCGGCTGTTGATACTGATCAATAATATATATACTTTATATGGTCGGAGATGCTTCCTTATGCCTGTTACATACATTTGCACAAAACCATAATACCCTTTTTACCCATTTTTAATGGGTTCAGGGTATAAAAACAAGTTCTGTTAAATGTCGAAGCAAGTTTGTTGTCCAACTCATTTGTTTTCCCATCCGTTCCATTCTACCAGTCTCAGTCTCCTCCTCTCATACGGTTTACGCCTTTTTCCAGTTATATTAGAGATGTCTTATTTACAAAACAACCAATTCGTCACACAGCTGGCCACTTGCTGGCTAATGTGCACCCACACGCATCCGAGTCGCACTCATCGATTCACACTCTGTTGGCTATTGGTCGCTAATGCCCCAAAATTAATGAATGCAGTCAGCGCCCAACATTTGTCACAGCAATTTTCAATAATTTCAATCCACACTAGCAGCAGCAGCAGCAGCAGCTTGGAGCAGAGAGACAGGGAAGATTATTGAGAAATTATGCAGACAACGGCTGACAATGAAACAATTAAATATAAATTTGTGGTATTCACGCCCCAATGCGTGAGTTGCAGCAAACCAGCATCAATAATGACATTCCCGAAACTGCACTGCCACTGCCACATATACAACTTACGAGCATTGAAACCACAGACATGAAATTCACAGGAAAATATTGTCAGCATAATGCTCATAGATTATCAAGAGCCTCTGAAGCAGCAGCAGCAGCAGCAGCAGCAGCACAACGATCCAATACAATTTTGACAGCGTATTTCGTAATAAAACGGAAAATTCATTGAAACTGAAATTGAGCAACACGGCAAGTGCATTTCAATTAGCACCTTGGAAGCCATATTTAGACTTTTAATTAATCAAGCAGCCACAGGAGCGAGGGAGACGTGCCTTACGCTTTATTTTGACATTTTCCACGGATATTAGATTAACATCATTTTAAAATCAAATTAAAACATTAGCAGGGCCCACCCCTGACAGTCAAAGGGCCTAAACAGCCAGCAGCCAGTTGGTAAGGGAATGGGAATGGGCTTGGCTCAGTCAAACATGGTGCCCCTTCGTATATTTTGTTTGTGTGCTCGTTACGGCAACTGCTGTTTTGTTTGGCGTAATTTAGATAACAGCTACAATGGGACAGGCATTGGGCCTATTGACAAGTGGCATTTTCCGGGAAACGGCAAACCTCACTTCATCATCATCGCACTCATTTCAACGGGGCCCACGCACAGTGCTCAACGCTTGACCAGACACCAAGCAGCAGTCAGCAGTGAGCAGTGCATCGTCCAACTGGTCAGCCACAGGGCCAGGGCCAAGTGTCAGGCGTTTGCACACACGCAGCGAGAGATCCTTTCGCCTCTACCTGTGCCGTCTCTAAAACAGTTGTCAAGCAGCAACACCAACAACAAGCCATGTCGTGATGTCAATGATGATAATACCAGGCGATCTGACTCGCACTCGGACTCTCAATCTGACTCTGACCTGCTGTGCGTTGGCGTAGGTGTGTGCGTGTGCATGTATGTGTGTGTGTGTGTGTGTGTAGTGTATTCTGTGTTTGCTCTTTTTAATTGGAAATTAAACAAATGGTCTGAGGCTGAGGCTTATTATTCCTCTTATGGTTTTGCGTGATTGCCCCAGGGCACTTGAGCATCAATTGTTGTGGTGGTGCGTATTGTTTTGTTGCTTGTATTTACTTTTATGAGCAGAAACCGTTAGGGAGTCAGGGCCAGGCCAATGTGTTTGGTGGGAACAATGAAAATTCGCTACAAAATCAATCTAATTACCTGGAAATTTGGGAGCTAATGAAGTGGAATGATAAGGAATAGAAAATTAATGTCACACAGTTAAGTAACAATCAAGATAGAATTCTGGAAAAGTATCATAACTGATTTTGTCCACTTTCTTTATACATTTTGTATAATCAACGTAGATCTTATTCATCTTTGCTGGCAACATAACTTATGCCGGCAAGTTCGTTGCCTAAGTCTTTTGTTTCATGTCGAATAGTCGGGCAAAACCCACTGAAAACCCCGCTTAGAACTCATTTTGTAAACATCACAAGCCAAAATGCAACATTTAGTACACCATTGGCTTCCGTTGAAATTTGAAAAGACAAACACCCAAACCAAAGCAACCGAAAGGAAGCCGAGCCTAAACGAAGCTTTGCCTGCGATCAAAACTGAAACAATAAGTCAGGCAAATGACACACCGCACACACAGCACACTCTACCCTTTAGTTGAAATTTTAAGAAAATCTAATCATCTGTTGCTACGCCCACTGAGGCAAGCGAGCAGCCAGTGATCTGAGCAAGGCTCAGGGCCAGTTCGCATTCCGGGGCCAAGAAGTAAGCAAGAAGCAAACGTATTAATTAAATGTGCGCAACGCCTCCCAGTTGTAGTATCTGTTTCTGTTTTCTGCGCATTGTGTCAGAGCTCAAGCAGCCTCTGAGCGAAAAGGAAACCCTTTAGGGGCATCCCGCTGACAGAGCTGTGCTCCGAAGTTCGCTGTAAAATTATGATTATTGCCATTATGTGCTTATTAAATATGAATTTTGAGCAGGCCAGCGGAAAGGGGCTGCAAACCCGTTGCTGCTGCCAGTTAGTTGACTTGTGGCTTGGGCTTGTGACAAAAGGCATAAGTCAATGCAGCAATGCATGCAAATATGTGTGGGCGTGCCAGCAACCCTTTTGGGCCAGTCCTGCCAATCCTGCCCAGCACCTAACTCGACTACAAACAATGACAAGCTGAAAACACAGCAACTGCAGTCGAGGATTAGGTGCGCTAGCTAGGATTCATTGAAAGAAATCACAGCCAGTCGCTGTCGTCGACCAAGACCAAGTACAAGTCCAACAACCTAACAGGATTGCCAAAGTTAAGCCACAAGTGCATGTTGTGGGCTTAGTGCGACTCGGGCTGCTCTAATCCTGTTAGAGAGCGGCAGATTCAACTGCAACCGGATTCAGCTTAGCCAGCCAACACACTGCGAAAATCCCGCTGACTCTCTCGGCTCGCAGTCTCTAGTCTCTAGTCTCTAGTCTGTGGCCGGGCGGGCAGGTAAGCAGCCTACTTACGTGCTCCTATCGGGGCAATTTCCCAAATAAATAAACACAATTTGATTGCCAAAAAATGAGAGCCAATTATGCTTGGACTGACATTTGAAACGCTTGTCAACGTACAAATTTAAACTAAATATTTGTTTTGTTTATGTTGATGTTTATGTTTTGGCTGAGCAGAGCAGAGACGAGATCGTTTTCTTTTTCATTGCCTTCGCTTGATGGAGAAGTGGCAGTTGGTCGCTTGCTTTCTTAGCTCGTTTTTCCTCGTTTCCCGCCGTTGTTTATCTGAGATCGTACCAAAATGAAGAACAACAACAAAACCAAACAAAACAAAAGAAGAAAAAAACAAACTGGCGAGCGTTTGCCCACATTGTTGGCCCCGCTTTTATAGCCAATTTACCAACTGAATAAAAGTAAAACGTAACAAAATCTCTTGGCCCAGAGATCTGACATTAATCTCAAATATATTACCACAGTAATTTGATATTTTCTCTCGCCGCGCGCGCCAACTACACAAAAACTTCAATGCAATAAAATTAATTTAAATTCTCGACTTGGCTAACACACACACACACACACAGACACACACACACAAAATGACTAAGCGCCTTCGCCTTGCGACACCAACTCCAACTCCATCTCCATCTCCAGCTGGAGCCTCGCTCATAAAGCAGCTAGCAACAAATATCTGTCGTTTATTTAAATTTAGCTATCAAAAATGTTTACGATCCACATAACTGACTAAATCACCATAAACACCCTGTTCAGTGTTTGGAGTCCGCTGCAGTCGCCTCTCTGCCACATGCGGCGCTTGGCTAGACCAAACTCCAGTCGCTCAACCAGCATCATCATCATCATCATCATCATCAAGCGCAAGATCATGATGAGTGTGCGCCACAATGGCGCTTTTGGTTACCCTAGGTGGTAAGTTGTGGCAACAAGTGCCTCGCATCAGATGATCTCCCTCTCTCTCTCTCTCTCTCTCTCTCTCTCATGTTCTCTCCGTCTCTTTCTCTGATGGACACCTCGCTCTAATCTCTGCGAGTCTGGCCTCGGACAATCTTTGGCACTTTAGCGTGTTGAATGCGCTCATTTATGTGAAATATGATACGGGCCATAATATGCAAAAACATTTTAATCAATTAATTATCTGCACAGCTCTTCAGGCAGCACACGGCAACAGAATCCCCACCGAAGAGCCAAGCGGGTGCTGGACAGAAGGCGTTGGAGTTGCTGCCGTTGTTGTTGTTGTTCTTCTTGTTACTGTTGGTGGTTGTATTGCTGCATGTAAATAATTTTAAAAGTTGCTCATGTGAAATGTGGCACTTAAATAACACAGCAGGTGGGTACACATGGACTCTAGCGATATGTGATTACAGCCCAGCCCAGAGCAATGGGCAGGTGATAGAACCCAGCAGCTAAGCAACTTAACAACCTGCTTAAAAATTAAGCCATTAAATGATCCAATCACTTTTGACACATACAATAATCTTTTCTGCCACATAAGGTAACAGCTCCTTTATTTAGTCCTTTAACTTGTTTTATTTGTATCCGTAGCAATATATAATCTAATCTACTCTTATAGTGTTCCTTAACTACATATTTGTTTATTTATTTTTATGTATTTTATTATTGCTTAGTAAAAATTGATTGGAGAGTTTTCTGTGTTAAGAAAATCGGAACTTTATTTGTTTAAAATTGGAAATCTGTTTTCGCAATTTACAACTATTGCATAAATGCAAATATGAATACAAAAATCGCTATTACTTAAATAAAATGTAAAGCTCGAATTAATAGACATTGTCAGCCAATAAATATTGTGAATATGACATTTTAAGCATTTAAATAGTATAAATAACTAGTTTACGTACACATTCGCTTAATATTGTGCATTTAATTAAACAACTTCTCTGTCAACGGTCACTAATCGTGTTTTATTGTTTTTAAATCGCTTAGCTAACTCATTGGGAACACTATTTCCTTACGCTCTGACCTTTTTCTTTGGTATTTATTTTGTTTTTTCAAGCTGCACAGTCTCGGATCTTAACTTTACTGCTTCTAGGTGATGTCCCATAAATTTGTTCTTTTGTCTGCCCCTTTTTATGTGCTGTTAATTTATTAATGAACCGTTTCGAACAGCAACAAATAACACAGACGAAACCCATTTGCCAATCCGCAGATCCCATACGGCTCACCAGATTTTGTATTGTCTTCGCGCCAGTGCCTAATTAAGTTTTAACTAAACTTTATAATTTTCGCTGCGCATAACTTAGCTAAAGAACTCAGGCAATTCGAAGAGAGAGGCAGAGATCGGGGGTAGAGAGATTTGATTGCTTTCATAAAATGTATTATTTATTTACTTTTAATTGGCTTCATTTGATGGCTTTAATGATGCGCAAATATCGGCAGCAGCAATTTTTATTCACGCTAATAATATAAATTTCATATTAAAGCGAGTCGTTGGGGGATTGGGAATGGGTATGGGTATGGGGACGCGAGCAGGTAGAAACATGCAATGAAACGGGTTTCCAGATGACTACAGGGGAGCTAATGATATCACACCCAAAATACCCAAGCTGTGTGTGTGTGTGTGTGTAAGGAAAGTGAAACCCATTTGGATGCTGGATGCTTCTCACCTGATGCGCCAGGCAATACACAACAGGAGATCAAACCCCGACTCCGACCCCGACCCCGTAGCTCTATTCCTCCCGCTCCCGCTCTCTCTCTCTCTCTCCTCTCTCTCCTCTTTGGTCCCTGTATCTCTCTGAGCTGCTGCCACCTGCTGTGAGCTGATGCCTCAATCGTTGAATTTGCTGCTAGCTGGTCGCAATCTCATCGGAAATCACTTAGATCCCAATACTCGCATACGTGGCACAGCGAACTCCTACCCCTGGGACCTGCTGCCCCGGCCCCAATCTTTGTCCATGACTTGTAACATTAATTACGCGTTACTTAAATTCTAATGCGCTGTGATTACAAATTAAGTTATTGGCTTGAACATTTATGCGAATTGTCATGCTGAGCGGACTGACCATATATGCAAGTGGCAAGTGGCATCTCGGACCAGTTGGACACAGCATGCAGCGGCTCATGGCTAGCAAAATATGCAAATTCATCAGTCATGACCATAACACAAAAATAGAGGGAGAGGGGGAGGGAGAGGGGGAGGGGGACGCCCCCATAGCAATACAACAACACAGCTACACAGCATCCACATTGGCCATTAACTGGTATTACAATAAATATGAAATTAATATTAATTTCAATTAATGTCAAACATTAATGTCCACAAAAGCGTCGGGCATCATTTGTTGCTGTCATTCAGCCGCGTGTTTTTTGTAAATGTCTCTCAATTCATTTGTTATTGTTGCTGTTGCTGTTGTTTGTGTAGTTCTTGTTGTTGTTGTTGATCGGCTGTTGGCGACTTGGCGGCTTTTGCATGCGATTTTATTAGTGTGATAGTGTCACAGAGTCGGCATGATTTATGAGAAGCCCAAAATCAGTGCCTGACTCACAGAAACACAAACACAAACAAAACGCAGCACTGCGGGCTCAACGAATACGAATTTTTAATTTCTTTTTAAACAATTCTCAATATGCGGCTGAGATTCGTTGGCGCAGATAAACGCCACTCATTAGGCTCCATAACGGTTGCCCCTACGGCTTTAACGCTAAGACAAAGCCAAAGTTCAGCCTGTGGCATATGCAAACTTTTGCCTACCAGCTGAAAGTTATTGTCATCACCAACTTTCCCACATGCGATGTGGCGTTTTGTCTTTGTCTTTCCCATTGTCATTGTCATTGTCATCGTCATCGTCATCGTCTGAGGCCTGCTTTGGACTTGCTGCAAATTAGCGAGAGCATCGATCGGACGCACGAAGATCGATTGCTTAATTAAGCCGCGATTTGACAATGTCAAGTGTCGCGCATAAACACGCGGGCTATCTTTCAGATACGAGAGCTACACACATGTTTGCCCCATCTGTTAGCTGTCTCACTCCCTCCCCGCTCTCTCGCTCTATCTCGCTTGGACCGCCACGCCTTTGCGTCAGCATGCAAATGAGGCGTTGGCGTTATCGATCGCAACATGTGTATAAATTTTAGCTCGATGTGTATTTTGTTTTTATTACTGTCGATAAGTCGTTATAAATTGGGTTAGAGGTGCGTTCCGATCACAGCGTTGGCGCTATTGGGGCCTCATTTTGTGTGTTTATGCCCCCCCCCCCCACTGCCTCATCTATATCAGCTATACATTTCGCATACCTAATGCGTTTTAAAGCTTTAAATGATTGTCAAGAGATTTGCATAATTGCTGCCTGGACCTGGGCACCAAGAAATAGATGTGGCTCAGATCGTTTATACTTGTCCATACGAATGTTTAAACATTTTGGTAACATGCGTCAACATAATTTTAACGCCGAGTGACTTAACATAATTGATTTTATCGCTGCTGTCGCTCCGCTGTCCAACTGCAACAGGCTGGTCCATATTTATGTTGGCCTTGGCTCCAAGCACATACAGACAAAGATACAGAGCCAGAGCCAGAGCCAGAGACGGGCACTGTGGCAGCGTCTGTGGCTGGGCCTAAGGGGGCGGGGGGAGGGGGGCAAGGCTTTAAATCAGTTGCTTACCATTAGGAGAGCTGCACTACCTATCTGCCCATCAATTGCCGCGGTTAGAAGGAAGTCATAAGCCAATTTGGTCCGCTCGTGTGCCTCGCTAACGGGCTAACCAAATCGGAGCTGGTCCGGGAGCCGGCGCTGAACGGAGCCCGTGCCTGTTTAATATGTCATGCATGTGGCTATATTTAAACAGAATCTCGTGCGTACGTGACGTAGAGGGTTCCACAAACACTAAAACGATGACGATTTTACTATCGTTAGACGTAGAAGTAGTTCCAACTTAGAGCAGCGTCGTCGCTAGAAAATAACTCGAAAGAGGGGACACTATTGCAGTACTTTCTGTAATCAAGAATAACTTGAGTAAGTCTATCTAATTTGAAGTCAGTTGAAGTATAATTAATGCAATGTGCTATTTTCTCAAATATATCGAGCATATGCTTACACAAATTATTAAAAGAAATAATACTTTGTTGTTTCTTGAACACATAAATTTCCCATAATACTCAAAGATAAAAAAAATGTTCCTATGAAATAATTGATCTACCCCCTATCATGAGTGCTGGCCACGCCACTGTCTTTGGCCTTATTATTGTAGATATATTCCATTGAAATGATTTTCCCGAACCGCGTAATTAACTTCATTCACACTTTAGCCTTTTTACAAAGAAAGATAGATTAAAATCAATTCGCTTTACTACACAAACAGAAACTAAACTCCTTAATGAACTTGTTCCAAATTGTTAGGGTTTATTTGACACTTGTATCTTCCATTCATAAAGTGCAGCCCCAAGCAGCAGTGCCAGCCCCTGATTGTTATTGATAGGCAGCATCCTGTTTCCGAGCCAACGAGTGCACACGTACGTATGTGGAATATTAATGAGTCTGATACGAGACTGACGCTGGCAATTAGCCAAGCGGAAATGGCATCCATCCAGGCAGACAGGCAGCCAGGCAGACAGACATCAGAGCTCCTAACTCCACCCAAAGGGCAGAGCCAATCGGATATTTACTGCTTTAAGGGCGCCCACATCTCGTATAGCCAACTGTCAATCTACTAGCTGACAACAAATAAAAAATGTATAAAAAAAAGAAACTGAAAGCGCGAATTAGTGTTGATTAAATTATGTTAATTTTTGTTTGTGTTATTTTTAACTCGAAACTGTCACATTTCATTTGTAAGACACTAAAAACGTTTTGTTCGCTGCCAATGCCACAAAGTCGCATTTTACGCCAGACATGTGATCACATATGGCAATATAGTATGTATGCTACATATATGCATGGATATACAATCGGTATGTGAGTGTGTGCGTTTGCGTTGTTTTTTATGATTTTCGCTAGGCCCGCATCGTGTTGCAAACAGCTTGTCGAACTGTCCACACAAAAGCGCGACAACAACAGCAACAACAATGCAAAGACTTGAGGTCTTGAGAGAGAACAAAAAAATGTTGTACGCAAGTCCATTTAAAATGCATTTACATTAACATTATGATGAGGACGAGGACGAGGACGAGGATGGAGTTTGTGTGGCCCAGGAACAGGCACAGGCTGGAGAAGCTGATGCTCAGGTCCGCTGGCCGATGGCTTTGCTTGTTGCTGGGCCTGCACACAACAATTACAATTGTGTGTCGGGAACTTGTCCTAAGACCCCGCCACGGCCCTTCTTGCACTGTCAACGCGCCAATGCCGATCGATCGCAGCGATAGCTTTGAAGTCGTATTTGGTGTGTTTTTAGTGCAAGATTTGGCGCTTTTGTCAAACAGCCGCAAGGGTGCGCAAAAAAAGCCAAGCCAAACAGTAAGATCAGGAACAAGAGCAGAGCAGAGCAGAGCCCAGCGATACTTTGTAGAAATGATTGTTAACAACAGAATCGACAGCCTCAGCATCGGAGTTGCGAGTCGGTGGACGGGGCACGGACTTAGGGATTCGGGGTTGGGGCTTGGGGCTTGGGGCTGTGAGTTGGCCACATAGTGAAAATATTTACGAGCCAATCAAGCATTTAAGTATCACATTACAACGTGTTCAATGTTCGATGAGTTGTCAAGTCATGTTTGTTGTGCACAGTACATTGGGGCCCTGGGCCATGGCCTGCTATCTGAAATGTAGTTTTGTAGCTTTTAAATGCATTTTGTTTGTTTGACTGGCCCAATAAAACACAAACACAAACACACACACACAAACACACACTGCCCAGCGAGTCGAGAGATTCGTATTTAGATTGGTTTACATGCGCATAACATGACTTGCGACACGCTTTTTCGGTGCCCAGTTCCATTCCCAGGTCATCCCAGCCCAAGAAGAGCCAACACCAATCTGTTGCTTAGTAACGGGCGTGGAATTTAATAAGCGTGTTTAACAAATTTCCAAGACGTCACATTGTGCACATGCGACATTGAACTTGAAATGTCAACGGGTCCAGTCTTTGAGTTGCTGTTGCTGTTGCCGTTGCCGTTGCTCTTGTTGTATTTGTTGTTGTCCGGCTGCTTAATTTGCAAACAACTCGATGCCGCTCCATATAAGTGAGTGTCATCTAATTTAGCACCGTGTTAGCTGTCAATACTTATGTGAGCAACATTCGTGCTCACTTCAAAGCGCACCGCTCGAGTAGCAAGTGTCGCACTCTGCCCGTTTGTTCAACCCGTGACGCTGTTTGACTGTCGCCGTATGTCGCCACGTAACTCATACGCCGCGTAAGCCACCAGTCGGAGCAGCCCACGCCAAAAAGTTGCGGAACGAAAGCAACGTGCTTTTGTTATTCTCCCCCGACACACACACACACACACACACACGCACACACACACACTCAGCGAGCTACTTAGAATAACGGTCGAACTGATCAGTGCACATTGTAATGCAGTAGTGGTAAACGATGCAAAAGCGAATAGCTATAATTCATTTGCATTATTTATTTCAACAAATTTATTTAAGCAAACTGCTCTTTCGACGAATAAATATGTATGTTTGAAAGAGATTCTTTGTTTAGGATAGGAATAAGCCAAGAATATACAAGGGGCGTTTGAGTACATATATATAAGTCAAACTTAAACTTTAAATATGCTGAATACTAGAAGTAACTACCTGTCTTTGCCTTGGGATAATGTTTCCCAAAATTGCTTTAAATTTAAATGAAGAAACAGCTTTGGGATCGAAAATCGGCTAAGTTTTGACCAAGTTATGGGAGTTTTAGGTGAGCCTTCAACATGAAATTGAAGCCAACCGGAATAGTATTAAAATAAAACTATTAAAATAAATTACCAGTCAGTCAGTGAGGAAGAAGTGTTTAAATAATACTCTAGATCGTGTCAAGTAGTCGTGGTCATGCTAGATTGTACAGCCACTTACTAAAGTGACTAAAACCAGATGCACAGATTAATGCAAATTCAATCGTGCCTGCTCGTGTCACGAATAAAAGGCGACACGCGCTCATCTCCAATTCACATATGTATATATGTGATGTATTCGTAAAGTCTCTTACCACTGTGCGTATCCAATAGGTCTGCTGCTGCCTTATCTAAAGCGAAATTTGCAAATTCCAATTGCTTTGGCCACAGTGTCACTTATTGAATCGAAAGAAACAAAACCAGCAAACAAACACCTTCATGAAATTGCCCAATTAAATTAACAATAAACGAAGCTATCGTGCGCTCTGCTTTCCACTCATATGTGAATGTGGAACGCCTGCTGCAGCGATCGGAAACAAATGGAGGCCATTCCTATAGAGCAGCTGGCCACAAATTTGCAGCCCACGTTGTGGAGCAAGCCGGGCAAGATTTGAGGCAACGACGACGACGACGACGACGACGACGATGTGAGCGGACGATAAGGCGCGAATTGAGTTTCGAGGGCGTCGCACGCTCTACGACCAACTACTATAAAGCCATCATATAAAGCCAGCAACGTCTCGAAGCTTGCCTGTGCCTGTTTGTGTGTGTGTGTACTTAGTCAAAACAATAAACATGGAAGGTGGAACCTATTGCGAACGTAAATTAAGTCATTAAAAAATGCTAAGTTACCAGGCAAAGTCAGTGAATGGAAGCGGGGCCCAGTTCGGAGGGGGATTTGCTGCTGTGCTGTTGTCATGGCAGCAACAAGGCGGAGACTCTGTCGCCCAAGAGTGTGTATGAGTGTGTGTGTGTGTGTGCGAGTGTGCGAGTGTGTTTGTGTTTGTCTGTGCCTATGCAGCTCTCAATGAGGTTAAGTAAGTCATTAAATTTGTCGCTAGACACGACCATGTTGGCCACAATGGCGACAATGAGCGTTGCGAATACACCGCTGCTGCTGCTGCTGCTGTTGGTGGGGCAGATGGCGGAACACGATAATAAAATAAAGCAGACGTTCAGGCAACAAGCAACAAGCAGCAAGCAAGAAGAACCAAGAACAACAACAACAACAACAACTACCAGTAGTGAAAAGCACTTTCGAGTGCCTATCAATGCAAAAGGAAGTGACGATTGACGATGACGATGACGATGACGATGTTTCTGTTACTACACCTACAAACATATATCGGCTATAATTTGTTAGTTAGTTTTCTATTTTATGGTCAAAAGACATAAAATCGAGCGTTGCGTGGTGGCCTAACCATAATTAGGCATCCACTTGGTGGAAACGCATAAAATGTGCTAATTGAATAAGCAAAGCAATATATCGTCAATCAACATATGATGTTTATGAATCATTAAAGTGTGCAGCTATACCATGTCCCGGATTAGAGATGGTAATACCTGTGTCGTGACTGACAAGTTGGGAAGATTATTGAAATATATAAGAACGGTTAGCATAATCAACGTATATAGCTAAAGCTGAATAATTGCAAGTTGAGACTATAGAGACATTGTTTGATTATATATATTATAATCTGGAAGAGGTAAAAAAAATGAAAATTTCACACATTGATTAAAAAGACTCCAATGTAGAGAAAAGTAAAGAAAAACCATGAACAAACCATGCCTTGGAACTTAAAAATCGGTTCAGTTTTGGCAAAGTTAAGGGAGTTCCACGTCTTTAAAGGACATTTCTAGGGTAACAAAAATCACTTTTAGAATCTATCCACAGACTCGAAAAGAGTATAGCTTAAATTGAAATAAACAAAATCACTTGTGATGTACTTTGACAGAATATGATTTTAACTAATAAATTGTAACATCATTATTTTGTGAAGTTATCTATTAACATAGGCTACAAAAGTTGGTAGTTATAATAAAAAGTTCCCATAGATTTAAGCTCGCATTAATCGATATCCAAATTAATTATGTAAAACTTCCACTTAATTGCAAACAGAATATCTTCACAAGAAAATCTCCAATTCGAATCTGTATCTGAGCAAAATTTAACAAATGTTTATAATAATAAAATTAGTTAAACTCTCTGCGCGACGAGCGATAAAAATTTGAATTTTTAAATAGCCAGCCAGAGGGGGGAAACAAAATCAAATCAAGAAACAAACACTGAGCATTGTATATGGCAGTCGGTGTATTATATATTGTATTGTATCTGAGTTCCAATATCTGAAAGCCATAATTTCTAAGCGACTGACTACACACGCACACGCAGCGATTTATCTTAAGTGACTTATCTAAGCAAAGCGCTCAGCGCTTGATTACGCCCCGTTCGTCACCATCTGGGCCCCGGAGACTCGCTCTTCCTCTTGCTCTTGTCTCTTGTCTCTTGTTTGAGTCTGAGTCTGCGTCTGAGTCGGGATTTCGGTCTCAGAGACAGAGAAACGCCCGCGCAGACGCTTGAGTATCGGATTCGGATTTTATGTACGACATGGCGATTGTTTATGAAACATTTGGCTTAATAAAGTAATCATAGCATGTTTTACGAGCACTCGCAGTGGTGTTCCCTCCCCCAACCCCACCCCTGTCTCCTCATTCCTAGTTCCAATTCCAGACAATGTCTCCGTCTGAGTCCCAGCCTTACTTTCTATGCGAAACGAGTTGGGCATCGGAAATGTTATTTGGTTTCTTGGCCAAGTGCGAAGCACATTAATGTCCCGCTGTTCGAAATATATCTGCGCGATTAATGAGCTTTAATTTGCATTTAGAAGTTTTTAACTTGCCGCTGTCTCCTCCGTACAGCGAAAGACTCCAAAAAGGCTGGGCCGCTGTCAGAGACCTCATATCGATTATGGCGAAGCGTGCACAATTTGACATTTATTTATATTTGAATGCCGTTTAGCATTGCCCAGCTCCATAAGTCCATAGTTTATGGCCCTGCGTGGGTCGTAGCGCAAACAAGAAACAACAACGAAAATAAAGCCACAATAACAAAAACTTAATCATATTTAATATTTAATTATTTCAGTCGAGCGCACAATGAAAACTTCCGCCAAAAGCAGCGAATAATCAAAAATAATATAATTTATGCGCCCAGCAAAAACGGACAAAACGTGGCTTACGAAATTCGCTGATCTGTTTGACATGCAAATGTTGTGTTTTATGGCCAATTTGGCATTAATTACAATAATTCATCTAGCTGCATAGATCCCGTCATTCGCATTGTCTGCCAGTTGGCTGGCCAGTCGATTTGGAAAGTCCATGCTAATACAAATGCTACAAATGCTACAAATGAGCAAATGAGCAGCAGCACCCTTCACCAGTCGTATTGTGTTACCCACGATAAGCTGCCTATATGCCTGGCTGCCCGTTGCGGGCTAATCAAAAACCACTCGAAACCCAACAAGTAAGAGTGCTCTAGTCGGGAGTGCCCGACTACGAGATACCCTGAACCCAGTCCTTACAATCATTCATATTAATCTAAACACACACATGCTGCAGTACAAGCAGTACAAGCAGTGCCAGCGGTTTAAGCAGTTAGCTTGCTCTTTCGCTGAGCCCCACACAATGGAAAGTTAAATCTTAAATAACTTCTGTGTTTATTGTCCGATCATATTGCAATTTTTGGGGCAAGCAATTGTCGATAATATGTGTTACCAAACCAAATTGCAAGGTCGTACCTTCAAAAATGGTTTTTTAACTTTTGGGGGTTTGGGGGTGGTATCCAAAAAGTGAAATATTTGTTACATGTGTATGCTATTCGAGATTATACATGTCAAATTAGGGGCCTCTAGCTCCTATAACTTGTAAGTTATATCCAAAAAACGCTGGTCTGAAATCGAAATTTATCGATAACTTTTGATCGGGACGAGCTATCGATAAATTTTAATAAACTTGATCTGTCCCGGGATTAGGAGAACTTATGTTCAAAATATGAAGTCTCTAGCTCTTGTAGTCTCTGATATCCGCGTGTTCATACAGACAGACGGACGGACGGACGGACGGACGGACGGACGGACGGACAGACAGACAGACGGACATGGCTAAATCGACTCGGCTGTTGATACTGATCAATAATATATATACTTTATATGGTCGGAGATGCTTCCTTATGCCTGTTACATACATTTGCACAAAACCATTATACCCTTTTTACCCATTTTTAATGGGTTCAGGGTATAAAAACGGTAGTTACAAAACAATTTAACAAATAGCCGCAGCGATAACCAAATCAATTCCCGCCCGAAAACAAATCACTCAAGCGCATAAGATAGAAATGTATCTAATGCTCGAACTGGTCGAGCGTTCGCACAATTTATGCACAATTCACACCTTGAGCGCAGTCGACACCCAAACCCAAACCCAAATCCAGACCCAAAACCCAAAGCCATCGTCAGTGGCAGAGCCGGGGCGAAGACAATTGCGTGTTTCCCAAGTTAAATAACAAATTCGCACATCAAATGCCAGAAGGAGCGGAGCACCTGGGACTGCAGACTGGACTGAATTGGACTGAATTGGACTGCTCTATCAAGCGGGCTGCCGTGCACAAAAAAGGCAAAAATTGAACCCAATTTCTTGCGCCGACTGCGGCTTATTGTCACCTCGAGCACTGTGTGGACCCGTGGGCCGCCTAAAGGTGCTAAATAAAGTTGCTCTCGGTGGCTGCTGCTTTTGCGACTGTGTCTGTGTCTGTGTCGTGGGCCAATCTAAATATCTTAATCTGGTGACTGGCTGTAGCTGTTGCTCTGGCTGTGGCTGTAACTGAAACTGAAACTGAAATGGGCCTGAAACGCTCAACTGGATTTGGGTGTTTGTTAGTGCGTAAGCTTTTTGATAGAATTGAACGATTAGAAGTCCATAAAGCGACAAAAACATGACAACTTACGAGGCGGCAGCATACAAGGCGTTGCCAATAGCGGAGTGTACGTACCTTTTGCACATGGCTGCATCGCTGCAAAGGATTAATGATGCCAACTGATTCGCATTCAGAGCCCGAGCCCAAGCACAAGCACAAGCACAAGCACTCGCCAATATCAACTGTGGCAGTCGCTCAGCTTCTGAGTCTGTCGTTGCCGATGGCGATGCCGTTGAAGTTGCCTTTGGCTTTGCCTCTTTCTTGGCCAGCTCGCCAGCTCGTTAGTCGTTTTTGGTCAAACGAGATTGCTGCGACAAAAAACTGTGTATATGTTTTGTATCTGAGGGCGCAGCAGCTACAAATAATCGCCACGATCATCATCATCATCATCATCATCATGATCATCATGATCATCACTGGAGCTGTTGTTGTGTGTGTGCCGCATTGCTTGGCGGATTAAGGCAGCAACCAGACCTGGCCAGACCCAGCGACGTCTGTTGAGTGTCACCAAGAGATGCCCGAGCTGCCCGCAGCCCGCTGCCCGCTACCCGCTGGCCCCTGCCCGCTCCAAAGGTGCATTGTGCCCAGATCCAACTCGGCCCATTTAAAATGTGCACAAATAGTTGCGCATGCGCGCAGTTAATCTGAGGTTCTGAGGCTATCTGTGACTGAGGCTGCGTCACACTGTCTGGCTGGTTGTTTCCTTGCTTGGCTACTTGGCTACTTGGCCTCTTGGCTTGTTAGCCGACCATTTGGCTGGCATATCTGGCACTCACACTCACACTCACACTCACAGCCAGCTTTCGTCGGCCCCGGCACTTTGGAGTGATGGAAAGTGACGCGTTCATGTTTTGTGTCATTCCGCTGCCATTTGATGTATTGTGACAAACATTCTTGCTCATTCTCGTCGCTCGCTGCTGACCACTGGCTCGCACTTCTGCACAGATACCGAAAACAGATACAGATACATTTACAGATAAACTGTTCAGTTGCTCTTAAGTGGCTAGTTGCGCACAGTTTATGAGCATGTACAAAGTTGGTCGATGAAATTAGTTGGTGATTAGTTGCAATTGCAGCGGCAGTTCAGTAATTGCCTCTAAGTTATGTGCTCTAATGCTCGTCAAGCTACTGCAGAGCACAGTAAAGCTTCTTTAACACCAGTAAGAAATCGTTGAGTGGACTTCTTGCACTAAAAATTAAATAGATAAAGGCGTCAAATCGCTAAAAGACTGTTTCACAACAATCATTTCGCCAATAACGAAGAATATTTAAATTTGTTATGCTGAGTTTTTTCTTCCGATATTTTCTTCTCACTCTATAACATACATTTGTGTATTTGTTAGAACAGCATGAAAAGCACAAACAACTTTGAGCCAAATTAATCGCTTACTTTCTCCAATTTATCACTATTTTCTTCATGCTTTAGTCAACCAGTACTATTGTTGCATTTAAGCAGGGTTGTATATTAAAAAAATATTTAGATGTAGCTTTCTAGAAAATTAAAAAAATTGATTAATTGTTACAAATTTAAAATGTTTTCTTCAAAATGTTTGGAAATGGTTTGGAAATTTAGTAATATATTTTAGAAATAAAAAAATATATTTACTGCAAATAACTTTCGTATATTTAATTGACTATAAAAAAACCCATTCCATAAGAGCAAATTAAATAATTTCAATAAATAACGCACAAACTGATTTTCCAATTAATTTATTTCATGACAATCGACAAACCAATTCCAGTTTTGCTTACGTAGGACGATAGGCGTCGTCCGCAGGACACAGTCAGACAGACCAGTTACCCAGTTACCATTTACCAGAACCCACAAACGCTGACCAATAACAATATCGGTAAAGATATACAACAACTAGCTGTAAATGAACAAAAACCAATTTACAATTTTATTATATTTTCGCAAAGGATGCACACGCACACGCACACACACAGACACAACACACACACACACACGCACACACAGATAAAAACGGAGTCGAATTGGGACAAGCGACAAAATGGCCGAAATCGGCGTGAAGAGAAAACCAATAAAAATCGAAATTGTCACATGCGAAACGGCGCGAAATTGAATGGGAATCAATTTGCTTGCGAATCATTGAACAAATTGAAAAGGACATAAGCACAACACATGTACCCAGCATACAATACACAATGTACTGTAAGCCATGGTGCGAGTATTGGATAAAGCACTCACAGCACCAAGAGGGAGCGGGACGGCCGCACAAAATGCTGAAATTGCTTTCAAAACAAATAAACAACAACAAAAGGCAACGGCTGGCAACGGGCTCAGAGGCAGAGGCAGTGGCAGTGGCAGAGTCCCGGAATTGAGCCAAAAGTGTTATTGATCCTCGGGCTGGCTGGGTTGGGGCCAAAGCTGCTGAAATGCAAACAAGCACCACATGCCAGGTCGGGTCGGGTCGGGATGAGGACGCTCGTCCTTCCTGCGCCTGTGTCTGTGTCAATATCTGTGCCCCCTTTGCGATTATGTTTGCGCAGCCATCTTGATTGGCAATGTTATAAAATAAATACACTACGAGGGCGGCCTGAGAGTGGGGCGTGCCGGATGTGCGTGCTGCGCCAGCCCAGCGAAAGAGAGCGAAAGAGAGAGAGATAGAGATAGAGATGCTGGGTTGGAGCGTCAAGTAGTAAATGCCTGGGTGGATTAGTGCGCATTGCCGGCAGCAATTGCTGTGGGATTTAGCGACATGGATGGCGGTAAATGTAACTGGATGATGATGGTGCTGGTGGTGGCTGGTGGCTGGTGGCTGGTGGCTTATTGGTTTTGGTCGCTGCGCCAGCGGAAGGATAACGTCAACGGCTGACTGTTTGCTAAATTGAGCAGCGTAAAGTGCGACAGCAACAGCGACAGCAGCAGCAATAACAACAACAGCCCACATCAGCGGAGTGAGCTGAACTGAAATTGAGAAAGTGTTTGGGATTTTTGGGGTCAGAGACAGAGACAGAGCCCAGAGTTGGGGCGGAATCAGCCAACCAAGCGACGATGACAATGGCAATAATAATTTCGCAAAATCGTTTGTCATTTACGCATGGCAAACGGTTTTGAAAGTAAACAGCCGGGTCGTCATGGACCCCAGACTCCGCACCGGGATACCGAGTGCGGACTACGGCGTACGGCGTACGGCGTACGGCGTACGGGCCAAGGGGGACTCGGCAACAAATTGTGTGGCACAGGGTGGGCACAGGACCCCAGAGATATTTATGGCATATAGATATTGTTCATTTCGCTGTTGGCAGGCAATTTTGTGACTAATGTTTGTTTAGCTGTCGTTGTGCATTTACGATTCGCAACCAGGTTGGCACAGCGATGCGGTATTAAGTAGGTTGTTGGCATGGATTGAAGAAATGATACGATATATATAATTGAAGGCATACAGCTTTAAGCTGCACACAATTATCACAGCGTAATAAATACGAAATTTCGAAAATATACATTCTTATAATAAGTATTCCCGTTTGGTTTGCCACACCCTAATGAAATTCTAGACACCTTTTCAGAAAACCGTTGAAATTCTCGCATATTTATGATGATTTATGTGAAACATATAAAAATAAAACAAATACAAAGAAAAGGCGAAGAAGCAGCGCCCACGCCCAGAATTCGAAAGCGTTTAGCTAAAAGCTGTATATAAATATGCATTATAGTGATTTATGTGGCAAATCTGAACAATAGAACTTAATACTTATATAGAATCTGAACAAAAGGCCTTCAGAATTAATTTGCTGTCATTAAGAGTGCATTGTGAGCCACAACAATAGGAAGCGAATGCTTTAGATCATGTTTCAAGCCATATAAAACTAGAGAGTGAGTGAATGATATAATGAGAGAAAAAGGAGGGGAATCAATACGTAAAACAAGACATTAACTAACACAAAATTAATCGAAAATTCCTCAAAGCGTTACACAAAAACCAAACGAGGGAGAGCAAAAAAAAAATAAAATAGAAGAAACAAACAATAAAATTGCGTTTTATAACAAATTTAGTTCATTTCGGTTTATATGGCGCATCATTAACAAAATTTGTTCCGCCAAGTTGACAACTTTAAAACGCGTTCCAAGTCCCAAAACTCGTTCAATTCTTAAAGCTGCAATAAAAGTGTGTTTTTTGTAGCTCTCTCTATTGTGGCGCTTGTTGTTGTTGTTGTTGGCCATTGTTGAGTATTATTTCTTTATTGGACATTTTTAATGTATTTCCCAAAGTGTGTCTATGTGTACATATGTAAATGAGACTGCGACAAATAATCGTAAACGGACGGCTTGACGGCTCCAAGCGGATCGGATCTGGGCAAATTTGTATGGCAACGAGGCGTATGCTTAATGTGCCATTAAAATCAATGAGAATGCGACGAGCCGTTGACTCTGCTGCTGCTGCTGCTGCTGCTGCTGGTGGCATTTGAATATTTTACGAGCTGGCCTCCATGCCCATTCCTACGCCACTCACGAGCAATTAGTTTATCACTTCATTTGCTGTGTGGTCCACGCTCAAGTGCTCCTCGAATTCCCATCGAAATGACTAACAAAAAACAAGTAGCTCGCCAAAGCGAAAATCCCGAGCTGAACTGAAGCGAATGCAGCCCACGCTCCTTATGTAATTATGCGTCCTTTGCTATGGCAATCAACCCAAAAACAAAAGGAAGTTACGAGAAAACAAGTAAGAGTGCTCTAGTCGGGAGTGCCCGACTACGAGATACCCTGAACCCAGTCCTTACAATCATTCGTACTGCTCTAAACACACACATGCTACAGTACAAGCAGTACAAGCAGTGCAAACGGTTTAAGCAGTCAGCTTGCTTTTCGCTGAGCCCCACACAATGGAAAGTTAAATCTTAAATAACTTCTGTGTTTATTGTCCGATCTTATTGAAATTTTTGGGGCAAGCAATTGTCGATAATATATGTTACCAAACCAAATTGCAAGGTCGTACCTTCAAAAATGCGTTTTTTTAACTTTTGGGGGGTTTGGGGGGTGGTATCCAAAAAGTGAAATATTTGTTACATGTGTATGCTATTCGAGATTATACATGCCAAATTTGGGGTCTCTAGCTTTTATAACTTTGAAGTTATGTCCCAAAAACGCTAGTCTCAAATCAAAATTTATCGATAACTTTTGAATGCGATGAGTTATCGATCAAATGAAATAAACTTGATCTGTCCCGGGATTAGGAGAACTTATGTTCCAAATATGAAGTCTCTAGCTCTTGTAGTCTCTGATATCCGCGTGTTCATACAGACAGACGGACGGACGGACGGACGGACGGACGGACGGACAGACAGACAGACAGACGGACATGGCTAGATCGACTCGGCTGTTGATACTGATCAATAATATATATACTTTATATGGTCGGAGATGCTTCCTTATGCCTGTTACATACATTTGCACAAAACCATAATACCCTTTTTACCCATTTTTAATGGGTTCAGGGTATAAAAAACCAGGCTCTCACTGCTCAAGTGGCGCGCACGCCATGTGTGTGTGTGTGTGTGTGTGTCCTTTGCGCAACCGTGGAGGATATTTAAATTTTATGCCAAATTAAAAATACAATTTTATGGCTCATAAACAACAAAATGCGTCGGCGGCTGCTTTGAGTGGCCAAGTAGAGCGAAGCGTACGTAATCAGCAACGGGTTGAATTTCACTACAAATTTGCTCATTACTCAGTATTCAGCTGGACGATAACGCAGTCATTAGCTAACACTTGTATATTGGGTAAACTAAGGCTCCACAAAAGTAAAAACTATTTGCAATCATTAATAATAACCACTTTGCACAATAGCAGCAAACAAATATGCACATTATATAATATGTAATAAGTGTATAAAGTATTATATTACATTGGGGCTTGAACACTGCGCAGCCTCGGTAGCTGAGAGCACAGCATCCACACTGATTAGCTCAGCTTCCAGCACTCTGCTTAGATAACTTGGGGCGTTGCCCAAAACTCGTGTCTTCCAGCGCATGCGAAATGCGGACAAACATGCTCCGCTGCAGCTTCCAGCTTCCTCACACTTGTGGAAGAGAGTTTAGATAATTGTGTCGCAGATCTGCTAAAATAACAGCCATATAAGCAACTCAATAGGGCGCGTCATGTGCTCCATTAATTTATGTACGGCAAGTGCTCGGTTTTGTGCTCATTTAATAATTGCACGATGCCTCAAGGTATCATTACGGACGCACTGAAGCACCTAGCTACCCATTAACTGTGTGCGTTTATGTAATTAACTGAAAGCACAGGCCAGACAGACAGAGAGACCAATGCTGAAGTGGCTCACCGGGAGGGTAGGTAAGGTGGTGTAAGGTGGGGTGGGGTGGGGCAAACTATAGCTGTACGCCCAATCGCAAGTGGCTTTTCAATTAGAAAACAAGTTGAATCAAATGTGCGTTTTCTGTATAATTTAAATGAGCACGCAGCCAGCTGATGTTGGCCATGTCCATGTTGGAATGTCGGAAGCTGTGCGGCTTAAGCGTCTGATAAACGGCTTCAAAACATACAAAACGTTCGATTTAACTCACAGAGTTAATAATATTATCGGCTTAAGACATTGTCGCCGCTCCGCTTCGTTGTGTTCGAGCGATTTATTAAAATGTCAAAAACTAGTTGGTTCGCTTTTCAACTCGGCTCAACTGGTAACCGAGTCCGAGCAGCGGCTTTGCCACTCTATATATATTTTGATCTTAATGCGTTATAATTTTGCTATAAATCAAACGCTCGGCTTATGATCGTCCGCCAGCCAGCTCCGCCGCCCCAGCTTGCAAAGGTGCCCGAGCCGCACAGCTGCCACAAAGCAGCCCATTTCTAACACCTTAAATTTATGGTGGCCAGCATTTGAGTCGACCAATCTGTATTCTTCCTCGGTTGACCGCCAGCCACTTCAATTCTAATGCAGATTCCAATTCAAGTGATTGGCCGAACAGTAGCCTTACAGTTCGCTTACAGTGGAAAATGTATCGAATTGTTAAGCTGCGATAATGGCATTTTAAAGAATTTATACTTAGGCAATGCGGCTTACGGCAGACGAAGTGGTGCATCGTGTGCGGTGCGGTGCGGTTTGCTGCTGTGTGGTGCAGTGTGTTGGGCTTATGCCACCGAGCCACACAAATTGAAAACGGTTTCTTAAATGCTTCCATCGACTGGCTGTGTAATTTGCATCTTAAGCCGTCTAGAATGGTATGGTATGTTTAGCTTGCTTTAAGTTCATCCAAACGGCCCTGTCACATCCTCTCTATCGGATGAGGGTAAGCACTTAACTGGCTTGTGCAGAATTCAGTTGACTTTCCCACCCCTTTGGTCTGATTGATTTCGACTTTCATGATAGTTTCTGTACACGTACATGTACATGTGTATGTATATGCCATCAGTTAGTCATTCAGTCAGTCCAGTCAGTTCATCAGTCAACCCCGTTACGCCGTTGTCGCCGTTAATTAGAAACTATTCAAAGTCTACTTAAGTGCGCATTTCCTGTGACCATATGTGTGTGTGTGTGTGTCTGATCTGGCCTATATGGGTGTGTGTTGATGCGTAACTCCAAGTGGATGAGTTTGAGTATCTTGCGGGTAATTGTAATTGCTGTGCATTTCAAAAACTAACGAGACAATTTGAAAATAATTGCTTTGATATGGCGGCCATTAAACAATGCGTGCCCATTGGTTGGGTTTTTGCGGTTCGCTGAACTTTTATCTGTCAACGTTTCGAGTGCCACTCGCACAGTTCACACACACACACACACACACACATTTGGGCCACTTGAGAGAGACTGTACATTTTTCTGTATACAATGATTATTTGAGTCTCGTTGTGGGGTCTTAATGCCAATGAAATGGCTGCGGTTTTTTAGCTATCCGCAAATAGACTTGAGTTGCTTCATTAGAGCCATTGTTTCTTTAAAGTTATGCATAATAATAAATTTAAAAAAAAAAGCGATTGATTAGCTTTTTAATAGGGGAAATAAATACGTTTTGTGGTTAACTTAGCAAATGTTTGGACTAAAAGTAAATTAAATTAAGAGGTAAGAGGCAATGTATACATTTTGCTTAAATTTACTTGGATAATTAGTGAAAATGTGTGCATAATTGAGCTTAAATAAGATGCTATAAGCTTCGTCCTTCTCCGCATAAACGATTTGCCATCTGCCGTCAAAGCAAAGAGCGCTTAATTAATTAAAATCAATTTTGATTGGTGGCCATTTAGTTTGAAGCCCAGAGGCAGGTCATAAATTGTTCATTGGTCTTCGTCGTGGCCATGGATGGATCCGCTGGCGATTTGGCTTATGTGGATCAGGTTAATTAGTTGGCCAAACTGCAACGATAGCCGGCAATTATCTAAAAACAAAAAAAAATAAACATTCAATTTGTGATCGCCACAAGAACAGCAATAACAAATTAGTTGAATAACGCTTGGATCGCTGATGAATGTTTCGACTTCAGTTGGTCGGCTTTGCGGTTCGTAAAAGATTTGTGATAATTGCTTAATTTAGTTAATCAACAATATAATGGGAACTCATGCAATAAGCGCATAAATCACTTCATTAACTATGCCTGTCCCTGAGACCTCAACCGTGGAGCGTCATAGAAATGTGATTAGCATTTGTCTGATGCTACAATCGCTGTTCCCGGCGACATATATATGCCCTGCAACCCCCTAATATATCTCTCTCTCTGCCTGCCTTCCCTGCCCTGCACTTCAACGAGCTGGTAACTCACTCCAAAATGCGGCGCTCACATTTCACCCCAATTACCTTATCGCCAGCGCGCCACTTAATTTAGAATGTTTAACATCAATGCGCCGCAGTTCCATATCCATCCATACCTGCGTCAGCCCCTGCCCGGTCCTACATGTGAACCCACCCTGTATGCTGCATATTTGTGGTTCACAGCCAACACCACCGGCAATACCACCACCATCAGCGCTCGCCGAGATTAACGGCTAAAGTCAGCGCTGCTCCTGCCCCTGCTCCTGCCTTTGACTCAGCTAAAGTCCAACCCAGGCAATTTTTCGGTTGGCGTTTAAGTGTTCCCCAGGGTGAGATACATTTTCGTCGGCAAGAGCAACAGCAACAACAGCAATAGCTGAACGAGAACGACTTTACATCATTTTCATGGTTGCTTCCATTTTGTTGTTGCGGTTAGAGTGAGATAGCTAGAGCATGCTGTCTCTGTGCTGTGCTCTGTCAAATATTAAATTACGCTTGTTAAATTGTCTTGTTAAAATCAACTCCGTAAAATAGACGCAATTTATCATATTTTAATGGGGTTCACTTCGGGAAAATTGCTGCTTATCGCCAGGCACTGGCCCAGCCAGCCAGCCAGCCAGCCAGCCAGATACGTTAGCATCCATTGAGGCAGGGATTGGGGACTCTGAACCGAACTGTGTGCTCTTCTGGGGAGCCACTCTAGCTGATAATAATGTTGCTTGGGAACCGCTGCCCCGACTCTGTCCAGCTCTATGAATGTCGATGAGCAATGAGTTGTTGATTCCATTTGTAATGGACTTTTATTTCACTCGAATAACGCAGCCGTATAATTTTGGAGCACTCGTCGCCCGCCGCTCGTCGTCTGCACCTAATAATTGAGCAATTGAGTTGCAACACGAAAAGCGTCTTAACATTTGAACCTGGTCCACAGCCTGGTCCACTTGGTCTCGCTCGAATCTTTTGGCTCTGGGTTGCGAAAGTTCCGCAGGATATGAGCGCATGCTTATTATCACATTACGGGCATATAAATTATTCCTAGACCTGCGCCAATGTTGGCTTTTCATTATGTGAAATGTGTGTGGAGCATAGGGAGTCGGGGCTGGCGGAAAAGTGCTTCGCTTATTGCTGCTTTATGGCAGCACGATAAACGGCAGTTCCGCTCCAAATTATTCGAACTATGACGGCCGAATTGACTGCGCTGAGTAAAATGGTTGAACGATATGTAAAAAGATATCGTTGTGGTTTTTATGTATTGGCATACTTTCCCCTAACAAATGGCCTTTTAACTAGGAGCAAGAAAATACTGTTAACGTTTGCCGCTGGAGATTAAATACATAAATTCCATTTGGCAGAGGGTATTTTTATACTACAACTATGAGGTGCAAATGTGTGTAATAGGCATAATGAAGCATCTCCGACACCATAAAGTATACATATTCCTGATCAGTATCAAATGACGATTAAGTGGCTTCATATTTGCAATTGATATTCCCTTGTATTCCAGGGTCAGAACAAATTTTCTCATTTTATCGATAGCTTTATCGATAGCAAGCTCAAAAGTTATTGATCAATTCATATTTGAGACCTATGTTTTTCAACATAACATGAAAGTTGTAAGATTAAAAGGCACCAAATTTGATGCGTCGAATCTGGTTTTATCCCCACAAAAGTGTAAAGCACCGTAAAGGTTTAAACTTGCACTTTGCTTATTCACACATTTTTATACCCTGAACCCATTAAAAATGGGTAAAAAGGGTATTATGGTTTTGTGCAAATGTATGTAACAGGCATAAGGAAGCATCTCCGACCATATAAAGTATATATATTATTGATCAGTATCAACAGCCGAGTCGATCTAGCCATGTCCGTCTGTCTGTCCGTCTGTCCGTCTGTCTGTCTGTATGAACACACAGATATCAGAGACTACAAGAGCTAGAGACTTCATATTTGGAACATAAGTTCTCCTAATCCCGGGACAGATCAAGTTTATTTCATTTGATCGATAACTCATCGCATTCAAAAGTTATCGATAAATTTTGATTTTAGACTAGCGTTTTTGGGACATAACTTCAAAGTTATAAAAGCTAGAGACCCCAAATTTGGCATGTATAATCTCGAATATAAACACATTTAACAAATATTTCACTTTTTGGATACCACCCCCAAACCCCCCAAAAGTTAAAAAAACGCATTTTTGAAGGTACGACCTTGCAATTTGGTTTGGTAACACATATTATCGACAATTACTTGCCCCAAAATTTTCAATAAGATCGGACAATAAACACAGAAGTTATTTAAGATTTAACTTTCCATTGTGTGGGGCTCAGCGAAAAAGCAAGCTAACTGCTTAAGCCGCTTGCACTGCTTATACTGCTTATACTGCAGCATGTGTGTGTTTAGAGCAGTACGAATGATTGTAAGGACTGGGTTCAGGGTATCTCGAAGTCGGGGACTCCCGACTAGAGCACTCTTACTTGTTGACGATGTTTTGTTAGTCATTTGATTACATCGACTCAGCTCATGATCGTGATAATGAATATGTATATACTTCGTTGGTCGGTCAAAATTCGAATAGCATCTGCACGATTATAATAAGTATATGCTTTGCATATCCCTCAAACTCTTTTTAAGCCAGTGATGACGCCAATTTTCTGCTTAAAGAGTTTGTTTTTGGAGCTTCCATGCCAATTATGATTGTCCATCAACATTTCCACACTCTCAAGTGGCTTTGGCTCGAACTGAGACAGCAAAAAAATCCATACTTAAGTATATTTAAATGGTTTATGATGTATGCGAATGCATAATTTGAAGACCTTCCACTTGAATCACGCAGACTCAAAGTTATCTGCTGAAATTGTATGCATCTCTGTTCAACTTTACATATAGCTATATAGTTTTTACTGTTTATTGACGACAAATTATAATTAATTGCATTGATCACGTGATGGAGCTCGAGCAGCCTGCAGATACTTTTCAGCAGGCGCAATTTATACGTTGGGAAGCAGGTGTGAATAGACCACGCCATGGCCGCAGGGCAGCCAGTGCCAGGATTGGTATAGGGATTGGGATTGGGATTGGGATTGGGATGTGGAACGCAGGCTGCCAAAAGTGCAATAAACGTGCTCCACAGTGCCTTAAACAAGAGGAGGGAAAAGCTAAAATACAAAACATGCAACGCCAGACTGCTTGGCCCAGTGAGTTAAGTTAAGGCGGGTGGTGGGAATGCGGATGGGAGGCTGGGCGAGTGTGGACGACATGCCGGTCACAGCAGGACTCTTGGCAATTCAGAGTTTGGCCAGGCAAACGCTGCACAAAATTATTAACACGATTTAAAACACTTTTATGGCATCGCCCGCTGTGAATGAAGTTGTTATGCATTTTATCGCAAGATTTCGCTGAAACGCTAATGCGCGGAGAGTGCGGCAACGCAACCAGTTTATATATACATATATATGTATATATATATATATATAAACTTATATATATATATATGGCAGACTGGCATGCAAATCCAAATGAAATTAACGCCTGTCCGGCAGTTTTAGCAGCACTTATTTAGCCATTTCGCAGTCATGGCCGAGGTGTGCAAATCAATTTGGGCAATGTTTTCCTTTCGCATCGCCTTTGTCCCTTCGATGGAGCTGTAAGTATATCCTATTGACTTTTGTGACTGCGGCTTGTTATGACTGGCGCATTTGACGCTTTAATTCCATAGAAATCGCACCCTGTGCACAAACAATCAACGAATAAGCAGTGAGAGCGGCCAAACAATAAGGATAACAACGGCAACCGACTGGCAAACAGGATCATTGGCAGGACAATGGCGAGGCATTGAAATCGAAAATTTGTTTTAATTGTTGTGCCATTATGCGAGTGTTTTTCTTTATTCGGCTTTTTTTGTTGACTCGCCAAACAAAATGTGCCAAAACCAATGCCGTCGCTTCCAGCGAACCAAACAATGAGCAACAGCACCATGGCTGAGCCTGCGGGATATTCGGTGTTTTTTCGTCAATTCGTGTGAAATCAAGGCAAAAACATATAATGTGTCGCTCGGTGGCAATTGAAAGACAATAATTGAGATATGGCCAACAGCAGTTGACAAAGGGCCGCTTGCCAAAGCACGCGTGAATATTTGTTATAAATTTGTCAAGCGGCAGGCAGACAGACAATGAATGCCACTGCTCCCTGCTCCCTGATCCCTGCTGCTGCCAAGACAGCAGCTGCGCTGCCAGCGAGGAGCCCAGGGAGATCTTAAACACGGATAGTGCAGAGGGTAAGAAGCAGCAGCTTCGAGTCATTGCATTTCCATTAATTAAAGCGAGTCAACTTTATTGGGCATATAGTTGCTGCTGCTGCTGCTGCTGCTGCTGCGTGTGCCACGCCCACAGTTGCCGCTTTGTTGCGCCTTTGTTGGCCGCCATTGTCCGCCTAAGTGGACATCGTTTATTGCACTTTTGTTGGGCCTCCTTTGAAAATTAGTTGCGCTATTCACTCGCACACTCAAATCGAACACTTGAGCAGCTCTTTTGAGCCGTTTACTGAGTTTACTGCGCAACGGCAGCGCTGTAAATTACCCAACCCCGTACCCATTTCAGATGTTGATTGCACCCACACGCTCCATTGTCCATTGTCAAGCCCCGACCAGGCCAGGCCAAGCCAGACCAAGCCAGACCAAGCCGGGCCATGCCATGTGTGCTCCCTCGCTATCCCGATCTGTCTATGGCATCGGGATTGGGATTGCAGTTGCAGTTGCCATTGCCTCCGCTTTTGCATTTGGCACATGCGTTGTGTCCCCTCGTTTAGCAGCTGTTGCAATCGTCGCATCGAAGTTCGCTTCTTCTTCTTCGCTCTGGTAGCGAAATTATGTTAAATGACTTAATTTATTATGTATGTTTGGTTTGCTCGCCAAACTGGAGGGAAGCGTGCAATCCAATTGTAATACGATTGTCATGCGGTAATCGTGTGATACTTTCGCAATATGTCACTTGGGGTGTGTGTGTGTGTGTGTCGGCAAAAGGTCTATAAATTCATACATAATCGATAACGCGAACATGTGTCCGGCGTTACAAACATGCTATTTTATTGCCAATTTATGGAGTATCTCAAAGTTTATGAAGGACTATTGCGTAATTCAGTTGGTTTAAACAGGTTTCATAAAATTAATAATTATGCGTTAAGCTATCTAGGTGCAAAATTAAAAATTTCTTTGAATTTATCTTGGAATTTGACGCCCAAATTTTGCAAAAATAAATCACTATTTTCCTAATACTGCTTACAATAGCTCCCGACCTATAATATAAGTGTCTAAAGTGTTAATGATCACTTTATTTATTTTATTATTTAATACAAATCAATTAATATACACATATGTCTATCACAAACATATAGAAGCATATTAGACCCAAACTAATTAGTATGCACATATTTTCCAGCAGCATTAGCAATATGTGTAATTTATCCGATAAAGCAGTTTTGCTCCAAAAGTACCATCGTGAAATAAATTCACATTTCGCAGTTTCATTATACTCTTTTCAAAGAAAATAGTATATTAAGTTTGTCCTGAAGTTTGTAACGCATAGAAGGAAGCGTCGGAGACCCCAAAAGTTACTGCCAGTATGCTTAGAATGACAATACAAATTGATCTAGCCATGTCCGTCTGTCTGTCTGTCTGTCTGTATGTATGCAAACTAGTCCCTCAGTTTTTAAGGTATCGCGATGAAACTTTGCACAGACACTTATTATTCTAGGGGACAGCACATTGGTCGGAGCCGGCCGGATCGGATTACTATATCTTATAGCTGCCATACAACTCGAAGTCGGTTTTGGCCATATATCCCATGTTTTTGAATCTATCGCGATGAAACTTTGCACAGATACTTATTACTCAAAGAGACATCACATTCGTTTTAGCCGGCCGGATCGGATCACTATATCTTATAGCTGCTATATAACTGGGAATAAATTAAATATTCTTAAAACAAAAAAAAAAAAATGTTACGCGACAAAACGATTTTGTACAGCTTATGAAATTTCAGTGGTGCAGTTGGCAGAGTGAAAATTGCCTATAGGTTCGAAAAGAGTATAAAATCTTCGGCACGCCGAAGATAATCCTTCCCCACTTGTTTTCACTCGGTCTCTCACAATAAGACCAACGCTAAGTTAGCCTCGGCCCGAAGGGACACAGAGCTTGTTTTGTATTTGCTTTGCTTGGATCGATCTGCACGTTATCTGGACTATCATTAAAGCAACAATGCACCAATTTCCTTACAATGTTTCAGCAACAGAAAGCACCTGGCAGTGAACCGAAAACAACTGGCGTGTCTCTGGGCAAATCCTCGCCAGATCGCAGTTCCTCATTTCCCCATTCGCCATCAGCCATCGAGCTGGGCTGGCAGCTTACAAGTTGCTGGTTACAAGTTGTCAGGCCATTAAGCTGATTGAGTTGAGTTTTTGAGCACATTTCCCATTACAAGTTGATCAGTTTTGTGCAAAAAAGTCTGGGCGACGCGAAGAGGGCCGCTCCGGATCGCTTTAATTTTACTCCTTGTTTGCTTTCACACTCTCATTACAACAACAGCAGCCCCTGCTGAATGAAAGCCAGTTCGCGAGATCGCGATCGGGATCGGGATCGAGTGTCTGCTCCACTTTTAAGCGCAGCCCTTGCGCTTCTCTCCCTCTCCTTGCGTCTCTTGCTCTCTTGGACTCCGTGTCTGTGTGTCTACCTGTTGTTGCAGCTTCCAGCTCTACCCTTTTCCCCTTTTCGTCTGCTGTTGAGCACATTTCCCGTTTGCAATTTTCACTCGCTGCCCGTCTGATTATTATATTGTACGCACATGTTCCGCCATTATGGAGTTATTATGATCAATAAGACAACTTAAATGCTGCAATTAACTCTGACCAGCGAGTTGTTTTTTGTTTTTGTTGTTGTTGTTTTGTTCTTCGTTTATTTTTTGCTTCTTTGCACTCTTCTGATCGCGTCCCAAATTTGAGACTCTGCAGCGCCAATGGCTACGGGAACATATTCTTTTTTTCTCCTTTGCTGCGCGTAATTGGCGCTTAATTCTCCTGCGGGATCATTTAATTTTACGAGCCCGGCCAATTGATTATAATGGACGCCATCAGACTTTTACAACATGCTAAATGCGCGCGTAAACAGCGCGACTCAGCAGCAGCAGCAGCAGCAGGAGCAGGAGTATAGGCAGGGACACGGACAGAGGCCTTGGACCACAGATCGCCTCTCTGTCAATCAGGCAGGCAAGATTGAAGATCAAGATGCGTCCCAGGCACAGCTTGAGGCGCAGGCTCAAACTCCAGCCCAGCCCAGACCAGCCCAGACCAGACCAGCAAGCAGCACCCGCTCGGTGTTTGTGTTGAGTGGCCGTCGCCATTAGGCAAATTCAGCGATCGATTGCGCTCGGGAGAGTTGGGGCCGGAACGCGGATGCGCCGCGGATGCTGCCACCAATTTGAGTTTTATCGACGGCAGCAATTTGCAGTTACTTGTGAACTACCTGAGAAGCCGTTGCCAGACTTCACCACAGCCGCGATCAGACACAGCAGACGCAGACACGCATTCAGACTCTGTCTCAGTCCCAGTCCCAGTCCCAGTTCCCGTTTTAGTCCTCGGTCGCCGCATTAATAACCACAAAAAATAACGATCGATTGCGGTTATTAGAGGCAATTTGGAGAAACAAGATTTTGGTCTGCGCTGCGTTTGCATTTTTTTGATAAATTGCACCAAATTTATTGGTTGATTAAATGTTATTGCACTCGCGCCTAAGTGGTTAATGATAGGCATAAGCGTACATAGGAAATCGTATCCCACTAGCGCTGACCATGGCTGTCCGGTTGGCCCAACGTTTGCTCTAAGATGGCATCGAATTTGATTTTAATTGACAAACATGTCAAACGAGTTGCTAACAAATTGGCCCACTCGATCCTCGATCGTTGATCGCCGATTGTCGACGATCGTCGCAACAACTTTATCATCTCAACTGCATGCACACACACACACACACACCCGATCTCTGAGTGATCGTCGCCTGGCAATCGGGGCGATCAGGCGCTATGGGCGGCAACCCAGCTCCATTAGCCAGCCAAGTGACGGCCTCAAGCTGCGTCCGAGCCCAGCTCTATGAGTCTCTGAATGGGCCAGAAGCTGCCAATTGCCAAATGCCAGCTGCTGCTCTTGCCGATCCTCTAGCTCCCTCACTCACGCACTCGCTCTCTCTCTCTCTCTCTCTCTCCCTCTGTCTTAATGACACTTAAATGATCGTTTGTGTATGTCCGTCGAGGGGTTGCATTGTTGCATTTGCAAAACTGGCCAAGTGAGCTGACAATTCAGAGCACAGCTCAGTTTTATTGTGCTGCACTTCACTTTTTGTCGGCTTGTCGCCGCTTGACCGCTGCTCGCCCATTGCCGGGGTGTCAAAAGCGACCTTTTGACATTTATACCCAACGACAATGGCCAGCTCATTTATTAAGCAAACAATGAGTGCCCAAAGTGGCACTCGAAGCAGCCAGCCGCTAACCGTAGGACTCTTAACAAGTTTTTGTGCAGCAGCTGAGCAACAGTCGAACACGATCAGCAGGATCGCCATGTGCCCCGGGATATTTAAATATGGTTAGCCTAGAAGTGTGAAATGTGTGGCAATACTTGTACTTGTGCATCGCATACAAAAAGAAATACTTTTTCAGGTAAATACGTGTGTTATGATCTCAAGATGTAATTAAACTACCTCTTAGGCCGGCAGCATGCAGTCAATACATTTTTATAGACTATAGATATCTTTTACACAATTCTAAACGAATATATTATTATTTTTGTTGAATTATAAAATATTTCAAATTTATTGTAAAACAAGTGGGGAAGGATTATCTTCGGCGTGCCGAAGATTTTATACTCTTTTCGAACCTATAGGCAATTTTCACTCTGCCAACTGCACCACTGAAATCTCATAAGCTGTACAAAATCGTTTTGTTGCGTAACATTTTTTTTTTTTTGCTCTAAGAATATTTAATTCATTGCCAGTTGTATAGCAGCTATAAGATATAGTGATCCGATCCGGTCGGCTCCAACCAATGTGATGTCTCTTTGAATAATAAGTATCAGTGCAAAGTTTCATCGCGATAGATTCAAAAACATGGGATATATGGCCAAAACCGACTTCGAGTTGTATGGCAGCTATAAGATATAGTGGTCCGATCCGGCCGGCTCCGACCAATGTGCTGTCTCCTGGAATAATAAGTGTCTGTGCAAAGTTTTATCGCGATAGTTCAAAAACTGAGGGACTAGTTTGCATACATACAGACAGACAGACAGACGGACATGGCTAGATCAATTTGTATTGCCATTCTAAGCATACTGGCAGTAACTTTTGGGGGTCTCCGACGCTTCCAACTATGCGTTACAAACTTCAGCACAAACTTAATATACTATTTTCTTCGAAAAGAGTATAATGAAAATAATAAACATTTACTAAAATAATCCACTAGAATTTAGTTTTCAAAGCTTCATAAGTTTTTAATGTAGTGAATTATCTTCAATACAAGATAATACTTAAGCTTAAACGCGATATCGTCGTTGATCACAAAAAAACCGGAAATAAAGAAAAACTTGCAATATTATTATTATACATTTTGTAATATACAATTTGATGGAAGTATTATTAAGATCACTAAGGCTCTTTGGCCATTGAACAATGTAGACTTTAATGGAGCTTCTGCTGTTATTTGCGTACCACTCACGAGTTGGCAAATTACCAACTTCATGTGGCGATCCCTTGGAATCGTGTCGGTAATTGCAGTTCACAAATTAGGCCCCAAAACGAATACTAACTGCATGGAGACGCAGCTTTCCCTTATTGAAACCCATGAAAACTTATTGACAGGCCGACGCAATTACAATTACCCAAAACGCTGATCGGGCCCGTTGGCGAGCACGCACCGAGAAGATTCACCTGGACGAAAAGGTACGAACGGTAACTTCAGATTTTGGGTAGCTCATTAAACCGTATTTAACGAGTGAAGCAACGTGCTGGCAATTGCCAGTTACCAGTTAGCAATTGGCAATGACTTCGATTTATGAGCGCTAAAACGCTGCTCAATAAAAGGGCGGCCAGCGAAGCACAAACTGGGCTAATGAAAGCGTTAATGTAGCTTGGCCCAGGCTGGCGAAAAAAAGCTGAAGTTGTTGAGCGGAATACAAAAGTTAAGAAACATGGAGATGGCGATGGCGATGGCGATGGAGATGAGGATGAGGATGAGTATGAGGATGACTGCCTGCTATTTGTTTTAAATCATTTGGCCAAATGCCAGACATATTTCATGCTCGAATATAGCGCATACGCCTCCGTGTGCCACGTAACTCACGGGGCAGTGCCAAGTTTCGTTTTGGGCCATGTCTTTTTTGCAAGGAATTTGAATTTGAACGCCAGACATTTGGGCGTTGCACGGTTGTAAATTCATTTGTTAAACGATGCGCTCATAAAATTTGCGCCCTTTTTACGGCGCTGAGCCACAGACTCGGCCTCGGCCTCGATCTCGACTCTGTGCGCTGTGGGTTCGCCCTGAGAAGCAGTGAGCCAGCACTGCCCAGGACAACAAGGGGCGTAACTGACTTCGACTTGCGAGTCCAACTCTGCGATGCCAGCCCTTGGCAGTGCCATTCGGTTCTGGCACTGCGATTCTGGCCAACCTCCACTCCACCCCGGAGGCACTGAAAGTTCAACAGCAGCGCGATTTATTTGCCAGCCGCAGACGGCGCCAGCTGAGGCCCCGTTCAGTTCGGTAGGGGCTTACGCTTGCCAGCAAAAAGCTTAACACTAATTATATGTCTTGCACTCGCAAACACACAGAAACCCAAATGCAAATTGTGTTGTGTTGGCCAAAAAGAAATTTCGGCTAATTTGCCAGCATTTAAAGACACACAACGCTTAGGTGCATGTGTTTGGCCCATAAGGTTGATGCTGCTGCTTAATCCACATTCGCAGCTGCCTCAACTGCCAGTCCACTTCCACATCAGCATCAGCATCAGCCAGAGCAACAGCAACAGCAACTGAGCGTGTTAATTCGACATGTTTTTCGCCAAAAACCATTTAGGGCCAAGTATTTGCTCTGCGTGCGGCTGCTGCGACTTCTGCTGTTGCTGCTGCTGCTGCTGCTGCTGCTGCTGTTGCGGCTGCTGCATCCTTGTGAAGCTTATGTGGCTTTCATGGAATAAAAACGCGCGTAAAAAACGTCAAATTGCAACACCTCGAGGGCACAAACACAGCGCACAGCAAGAAGCAAAGCCAAAGCCAAAGTCAGAGTCAAAGCTAAAGCAAATGCGAAGTCAGGAACCAGAACCAGAACCAGAAGGCAGCACAACCAACTGACTGGCACAGTCAGTCCATAAGTCAGTCGCAGTTCACGTTCGTTTCCCGCGCTGTGCCTCCTGGCCCGGCCCGGCCCTGTCTACCCTCATAATAATTGCGTATCTGGCAGATGCAATTTATCCGTGAATTTGTTTTTAATTTTCAACACATTCGCTAATTTGATTTTTAACTTCGTTTCGAACACTGCCTCGGTCTCAATCACAGGCAGCCCGTCCAAATTGCTACACCTAATCGTGGACGTGGATGCTGCTGGGACGCTGCGATTCTGCGATGCTGGAATTGCTGAGCTGCTGAGCTCAACTGAGCTGAGCTGAGCTGCTCTCCTGTGAACGGCGTCCAACACCCGCTTTCATTTATAATTTTGTGCAACTCACTTTGAGCAGGCGAGAGCAGAGAGGGCCAGTGCACGGGCATCGCAGCCTGTTCCCAAGTGCCCAACCGAGCCAGTCCGAGGGTTTGTATCTTTTTTAGCTCTCGGCCAAGTTGGCATTGGTTGGCATTGGCTGCACGGGGCGCTGCTTGTTAGTCGCGTAATTTATGTTCCAGCAGATACTCGTTGGCGTTGGCTTCAACCATTTCGCCTGCTTGCCTCAGCCCCTGTCCCTGTCCCTGTCCCTTTGGTGTCTTTGCTTATTTTCTTATCCGTTGTTATCCATGGGCCGCGTTGTTTGCGCAGGCGCAACCCAAACAAATCGATTTTCAACGCAATGCGACGTACGTCGTAACTCGTTCCCGATCCCGATCCCGCTCCCGCTCCGGTTGCCCGGTTAGCCATTCTTCATGCCTCGTTGCCTGCGATCTGATTGTCTTGCTGCAAATGCACAGTGAGCGTGAAAGGATTAGGCATTATTAGTGGCAAAGACAAAACTGTGCTATATGTGCAATTAGACAACAACCAAGTACTTTGATACTTATTAATTTTCATAAATAAAAATGACTTTCGTTTGGAGCTACTTCTTGTTGTGTGGATAACTAGTATCACATATCAAGGTACATACTTTTACACATGTTAAGTTCATATATTTTGTGCTGCTATCGTTAATCGGTTGCCACCTCGTGAAAGCCCTTCGACTTTAACATTCACATCCACATGCAGCTCCACCTGTACCCCTGGATTCGCAGTGGCTAACTGGCTGCAGCATAAGCTACCAGCCAACTATAATCCACACCTTAGCTTTATTGCCAATAATTTTTAACATCGGCCACAAGAACACGAACCGGAAACATAACAAATCATAAATTAAACCCTCGTTAAGCGAACTTATTGCACTTGCGGCCCATGCCGGGCGTCTCGCCCATGCGCCAGAACTCATGGAACCGGACTCAGCTCTGGACGGGACGGGACTGGACTGCACTGTGGCCGAGATCCAGGCCAAGACAGTCCAATTCAGTTGAGTTGAGTTCAGCCTGGGCCTGGGCCTGGCCAACTCTGCTGTGGCATCATTTGCTTCGTTTTTATGCCTTTCAGTGCGTTGCTGTGAGTTTTATTTTATGTTACTACTTGTTTAAATTATATTGCGCTATTAAGCGAATTTAATGAAAACGCTGCAAGGCGAGCGTGCGAAATGCGGAGGCCGAACACACAGACGACCGACCGATTTGCGGGCTATAAAGCGCTGGTCTTACCTGGTTGCCTGGTTAGGTGTAAAATAAAGTAAAATTTTACCAAATTCATGCCACTGACTGAGCTGGGCAATTTTTTGTGTTGCGCGCAGATGAAAATAAAAGGCAGATTTAAAGTGGAATCCATTGAGTGGTGGGGATCAGTGAGTCCGCTGCATGCTGCATACCGCATACCGCACAAATTGCGCTTAATCCATTGGCATTTCATTATTAAGCAATTTTCTGGGTTTGCCGCGAAAACCGAAAAGTTTTGCTGGCCAATTTAAATTTTTATGCAATTTGTACAAAAATGCTGTTACTTTTGTGCAAAAGCAGCATAATTATTTCCGAGAAACGTTCGAAGCCCCTCTGGCGGCAGCCAAAGTCCAAAAAAAAAAGAAGAAAAGCAGCAAAATGTCAACCAAAATCATTGCAGACGACACATTATCCTCACGGCAAAATGATGCTAATCCATCACAGACCCACGTCCCGCAAACTGTCACTTAAGCATGCGAGCGCAAGAGCGGTCAGCGGATCGATTGCCGGACGCAGACGAGTGGTATCATTTAAAGAACGAATTTGTGATCACAGTGCTGGCAGGACGAAGAGCCAAGCCATTGTACTGAGCCTTGTATGGAGCGTTAACCAAGTGCGAGCAGCGATCAGCGATCAGTTATGAGATCTGAACAAAAGAACTTAACTGTAAACGAGGGCACAAACCAGACACAACCGAGCAGAGACAGCGACAGAAGCTGAAGCAGAACTGCAGGAACAGACCCCAGCACGACGCAAAGTCTGGCAAAACGTGAACGCTGATCACCGAAGCTCGATCCTCGATTGTCGATCTCGTACTCGATCAGTGAATTATGCGCGACATCATTTTAAATCGTTGTAGCAACGTCAAAGCTAAACACCGATCAGGTCAGCAAAAAGCAAAAGCAAAAAGCAAAAGCCAAAACAACGCAGCACAAACCCGAGCTGACCATTGTCTTTGAGTAGCAGTCGTCGGTCTGCCGCCCTAATTGATGCAGCACGGCCATAAATTTCGATCTGGCAACGATCGTTGAGGAGCTGCTCAGCTCAGCTCACAGGCAGACAGCTTCACCCCAGCGCGACGTGTTGGCCTTAAAGGCGAACTGCCCAAAGAACGCCTAAATATTGCCATGAATACATCAGAGCCCATCAACCATCAGTTTCAGCATCCGCATCCGCATCAGCATCAGCATCAGCATCAGCATCACCATTGCCATTTATTAAGTGCAGCCACCTTCTTGTGTACCCTCATGCCCATGCTGAACTCCACGCCGCGATTTGCAAAGCCGCCGAGTACCATGCCAAAGTGGCCAACCAGTAGCTCGTCCATCGAAACATCGATGGCATCGCCCTCCAGGAACAAAAGCGTCTGCTCCATATATGTTTTGGGCGAATCTGGTCCTGTGGCAAACAACTTATGCACCTTACCGTCTTCACCGACAGCGCCTATGTCAAAGTAGAGCACGCATCCAGTTACCTTTCCTTTATCCAATGGCTTCATCTCGAAGTCGACGCTACAGAATATATCCTTTTGGTGCGTCTTGAGGTTTATATCCATCAGCTTAAACTCTCCCGTCATAGCCGATTTCACGTCCACATAATCTTCCGTGATCAGAACAGGCGGTAGGTTTTTGTCTAAGGGCTGTCTGGGCATTTGGGAAATGCCGCGTATGTAGAGATTGGCCTCGCACGGAACAATATGGCCATCCTCTACCAGCCACTTGTCCCGGGCGTACATCACCTGACCGCATAAAGAATCAGCAAAGAGGGCGTGCCTGAAAAATGTAAATGTCAGTCTTGTTATGCGGTACATATGGATAAACTCATACCCCATCCACTCGGACACTATTACATCCACCTTCTCTAATCCATTAGGTAGTACAATTTTGTTGATGCATCCGCTGAGTGGCTGAAAATTGGATGCTTTGTCTCCATGCGCCAACGCTCTTCTTACATACTTGGCATTCTGCATGTTGCCAATAGCAAAGACCTTGATAGCGCCAGCCTCAAGGGCCAGCAGACTCAACAATCCAGTGCGGCAGCCCACATCCAGAACAACCTAGAGACGAGATCAACAATTAATCGTATACGATAGTTCAATTCAAGCGCTCACCTTGTCTTTGAACAGTACATCGTTTTGATGGAAAAATGAATGATAGACATTGGATACTAGTACATCTGCCAACATACGCTCTGTCATATTCCAAGCATCCTGCATTTTTATCAGCTTATGTCTTGATTTGTTAACTATCAGACAATACGGTAGAGAAATTAGTTAAAAATGTGTTATATATAATGTAAATGTTACTTGTCATTAGCTGTATTATAATCATATGCACAGTGATTGCCAATTCACAGTAATGATTTTCTCAATACACTCTCGTAGCATTCTATTTTTATGACATACAAATTTGAAAAACAAGTAAGAGTGCTCTAGTCTAAACAACTTCTGTGTTTATTGTCCGATCTTATTTTTTGGGCATACAATTGGCAATAAAATGAGTGACCAAACTAAATTGCAAGATCTTATCTTCAAAAATGCGTTTTATAACTTTTGGGGTGATTGGGGTATCCAAAAAGTGAAATATTTGTTACATGTGTATGCTATTCGAGATTATACATGCCAAATTTGAGGTGTCTAGCACTTATAACTTTGAAGTTATGTCCCACAAACGCAAGTGTTAAATCGAAATTTATCGATCACTTTTGAACGGGACGAGTTATCCCATTTTTACCCATTTTACATATAATAATAATCTCGTACAATTTGTAGTAATAAATAATGGTGTATTTACACAAACACACACATTCATAACATCTTATCAGAATCCCCCAGCTGCAATCCACGCTGTCTGTTCGAACGGACAACAATTAGTTATGAGCCAACGAGTTTGATAACAGAAGATCTCACGCCGTTTTATCAGCAGAACAACTTGTTGCCCATATGTTTTACCCCATGCTCCGGCTATCTAACGAGCCCTTAATTTATGGAAGACTTGCACAGTGCGCTCCGTTGACAAATGCCAGCAATTTGATACCCAACACATTCCAGCCACAGGAGCAAGAGCAGCAACCACAGCAACAACAACAACAGCAACAACAACAGTCCCGAAAGATGCAACACTGTTTCATTATACAAATTGAAATGTTTGTTGCGCCTTCTCCGCACGCTCCATCTCGCTGATCTGGCCAACTTGTTTGTCCATTGTTTAGAATTTTGTTAATGTGCGCCGCAGGGAGCGCTCGGTTGGTGTTGACCAAAATCAAATATTGTGGGACTCGTCCTCGACTGGGTCGACTGGGTCACTCAGTCTGTAGCTTTTGTGTGCGCTAGATAGCCAATATATTATAATAATGTCTTAAATTGGTGTGCATATTAATATCATGAACCTATAAAGCAATTTTATGGCATTTTAAAAACGGCCATTAACAAACAGACATACCATGCACAAACACAAAGCCAACTGACACCGAATCTCGAGAAATAGACAAAGTGAATACCCAAAATTGTAAATAGAGTTATAAACGCATAAAAGGCGCTCTTTGTGGGCACCAAGGCGACGGCTTTCACAAATTTATATGGGGCTATCAATTAATTAGATGAGCAACCGCGACAGCCACGTTAACATTTTCACATTTCTAAACGATCTAGTATATACCTACATACACACATATCTACATGACATATATTATTCGTTGACTCTAAACTTGCCCATGCTGAATGCGTGCCGAAATGAATTTGTTAAGAATGTTGTTAACATTAACAAATTTGAATGACCACTTTCTAAGAAAACTTTTTTTGATTGCCTCGAGCCACAATTTGGTCTGCATTTAACGATCCGTTTTATGTTAGTTATTAGATTTTTATGGTCATTGTAGAAATATTTGCTTTTTACATATCATTTGAGTGATCATTATGCCAAACAGATGACTGTTCATTCTTATTGAAACACAGAAAACTCACCACCACACCATCAAACGCTGCTTTCAGCTTAAACAATGTTACTACTTATGTATTAACAACTAAAGGTTAACTTTTCGGAAACTTTATGTAAATGGCGAGAAGTAATATACATAGCTTTACATATATGTATACCTCTTTATTAAACTTATCGAGATTTTTAAAATGTATATAATTTAATAATAATCCTCTATAGGAATTCCATTTTCTGAGTACAGTCATAAAAAGATTGGAATCGGAATCATGCCGCCAACACCTCAGTTTCAAGCCTTAATCTGAAAGTCCCAAAAAAACAATAAAAATTTGGTTGTCAAAATTTAATGACTTCTAAAACCACTTTCACTGCCAACCCAAAAACAAAAGCATAAATTGTGCAACATGTGCCGAAAAATATCCACATTTGTTTGTTTGTAAGTATGCATATAAAAACAACAATATAATTCGTCATAATTTTAGTGTATCATAAAAAGTCTCCATATGCAAACGTAACAAATGAATTACTTCATTAATCAATTTGGTCACAAAGTAACCATAAAAAAGAGCACCTCAAATGTCAGTATATGAGCATAATAAACCAGGTATAATTTTAATGCTGCAAAGTTTTATGCTAATTTGCCATTTCTGGCATTCCTTAATTAGCCCATATGATCGTGAGGGGCTTGGTGTCCGGCTCCGCCAGTCTCGCCATCACTCCCTCCATCTATCGTTAAGGGCCCCACATGTTAGCTAGCTCGTTTGTTTGTTTGTTTGCTTGTTGTCGCAACTTAAAAAGTTGTTAAGTTTTTGGCACAAACCAATTAATGTTTACAGCCGGAATGAGACGGAGACAGTGTCCCATTGATAATGCCACCCACTGTGCACACGAGTGCAAATAAAAATCGTAGACGCTTTGCATATTGAATTCGCTGTTGTTGCTTTTTCAGGCTTGACTTGTCATCCGTGTCTTTCCAAATGCTAAACATCCAATTATGAGTGATGGCAACGAATCGTGTCGTTTTCACCTGCTGACCCACAGAGCATAGTTGTAAGCCCAAAATCGATGGCTTAATTATGCATTGTGGCTGCAATGTCGCCAGACTTGGAAACGCTTACGTATTTGACACATAACATGACACTTATAAATTGTTACAAATGTGCAATTGATACCAACACGAGGGATTGTTTGTTTGAATATAAATATGTATGTATACATATATATATGTACAAAAAGCTAGGGGTGGGTTCAGGATCTGTTAACCACTTTATGAGCAACTAATAATAACATGTGCACCCTGAATGCGTTACAATGGTCGTCACAAAAGGCACACAAATAAGTGGTTGATTGGCTTCTTGAATGCATTATATGTATGTATATTATTGTGCTGTATGCGCTATTACTGAGATTACAGTGCTGCTACTTCGAACTGCAGTTTGACGAAGGTATTAATTAGATTCAGTACTTACACACAAAACTTTTTCCGACTTTGCAAATTGATGTTTATGAAATTATTCTAGTCACTGTGAGTATTGCGTTTGCAAACAGTGCTGCAAACTTTCTGACTATCGATATATTGTATCGATTGGATTCCAAATTGGGCAATTGGTTGTAGCCAGTCAAAGCATCCAGAACTTACATTTTGAAATATATGTAGCACAGTGCAGGTTTCATTTAGCAATCATTCATTCATTCCAACTGAGTTCACGCAATATCCAATCGTGATTTTTCCACTCCTGGCAGACTTAATTACTAGTTGGGCCAAAAATTTGATTGATGCAGTTATTTTGGGCAAGGAAATAAATACATATACACTCAGACACATGGGAATTTTAATTGGAGTGTTTTTGTTTCGATAAAGTTATTCGATGGTGGAAATAAATACATACATATATCAGTACTGCAAACTATGATTGACAAAACAGGACAGATCGACCAGAAGAAACTCGAAAAAAGGCTATCACTAATTATTAAACTTTAAAAGACATAAAACATTAATCATATTTAAATTTGTATTATTTATTCTCAATCAATGGTAATAAAACAATGTAGGAATTAGCATATTTTTCAGGCTAACACAATAAAATAAGACAAGTGGGAAAGGTTTATCTTCGGCGTGCCGAAGAATTTATACTCTTTTCGAACCTTTAGACAATTTTCGCTCTGCCAACTGCAGCACATTCATATGCTGTAAACATTCATTTTATATCGTGGCATTTATTTTTTTGTTCAAAGAATATTAAATTTATTTCCAGTTGTAAGGCAGCTATAAGATATAGTGGTCTGATCCGGCCGGCTCCAATCAATGTGATGTATGTTTCAATAATAAGTATCTGTGCAAAGTTTCATCGCGATAGCTTTGAAAACATGGGATTTATGGCCAAACCGACTTCGAGTTGTATGGCAGCTATAAGATATCCGATCCAGCTGGTTCCGACCAATATTCTGTCCCTTTGAATAATAAGTCTCTGTGCAAAGTTTTATCACGATAGCTCAAAAACTGAGGGGCTAGTTTGCATACATACAGACAGACAGACAGACAGACGGACAGGCGGACATGGCTAGATCAATTTGTTTTGTCATTCTAAGCATACTGGCAGTAACTTTTGGGGTCTCCGACGCTTACATCTATGCGTTACAAACTTCAGCACAAACTTAATATACTATTTTCTTCGAAAAGAGTATAAAAAGCTATCTGGAAAAAGGCTTAAATGGCACCTCTGATATAAATATGTACGTACACCCAGTGTTGGTCAACGATAGTTTTGCCAATTAGCGACGCCCAAATGGACAACGGGTGGCACGATTTGAATGCAGCTGATAAATTTGCAATTTTTTAATTTGATTTCCTTACCAAATTTCCGCCGAACTGGCCAATGCCTGCAGGCTGCCCCTTGTCTGCCGTCTGTTGTGGTGCAGCCAGCCACAAATAAACTAAGTGAATTTATAGCCAGAGGGCCGGCAAGCACACGTGTGCGACATGCCCACACATTGACACCTTTTGGCCGGCCGGGTCTCGAACCCCAAGCAGCACACTCCTCCTACTCCACACCTGCCATCCAGTTTGCTACAGTTGCAGGTCCCTCGGCGCGCTTTTGTTTTTGTTTATGCTGGGCAGGCACAAGCTGACAATGCTCCATCATGTCCAGCGTACGTGCGGCCAAACAAATTACGGGGCACTGCGTCACCTGCAGGAATTTCCAAGTCTACATTGTCAAATGCCATCAAAAGTTGTTGGACATGTCGTAACATTAATTTGACATTTTACTGCACTGGACGTGGGCCAAGGGATGGCAAGTGGAAACGAGAAACCAATTATGCGTGAATAGTTGACTCCTTCCAAATCTGTCCAGGGGTCAACCGCAACGACACAGGACAACGTTTAACCAGACAGCTGTCAAGGATGCTGCTGCAGCTTGCAGCTGCTGCAAGCTGTTGGAGTGCCGAAAGTTGCATCTCGTGTGATAAAAACAAATTGATGCGGCTGCTAAATCTCACTGCAGGCCTAGCGAATCTGATTTGTGGTCAACTGCAGCAGCAGCAGCAGCAGTAGCATCCGCCTTGTTAACCCAAATCTTGTACGAGGCTGCCACCGCAGATGCCAGCAATGCAACAACTGCAGCGATCAATTTGCTGCGACTACAGATAATTTGTTAATGTTAATCGAACCCTGCCAGCACAGCTAATAGGAACAGAGCAGCTCCAGCTCCCGTTGTACCACTGCTGTCGTCCAATTAAAGCCCCAGCGTCTTTAAAAGTAGGGTGGGAAAATACACATCGAAACAGCTAAGTTTAGGCTGGTTCTGGCTGGCAGGCCTCTTGGGCAGCGCTCTTTACGATACCCATTAAGCTAAACTATGCCGCTCGCACCCACATATCATTTCGTTGGCAGGGTGGCTCCGGATTTGCTGATGGCGCACCATTTAATGCGTTGACATTTGTGCGGCAATCGAGACGTGCTCTAGAATCCTATATATTCCGCTGTCTAGATGAATCACGCCGTGGCCATTACGCCCGTGGACACGCCTACGCGATAAACTGGACAAAATGCTGAGTCCCAAATCCCATGAAATGGCAACTAAAATCAGAGCAGTTGCTCAAACAGCCAGTTGATACTGAAACGCAAAAATATTTTATTATATTCCGCTGGATATAAACACTGTTCAACTTAGTATTTTTTTTTTTGGTGCGGCATCAACTTAATCGGAGTCTCCAGTTATGTGCTTGAACGGCAAAGTGCGCTTTGTAGATTTTACTATATCCTCGGACAATGTCGAAATCGTTTCCATTGCGGGATCGTCCTCGCTTATCTCCGGTTCATCGCCGGCCAACTCCGCCTGTGCCTTAAAGAAGCCATGATCGTCGACAGGTTTGGCGAACGACTGCTCGATGTGCAGCATTGCACCCTTAAACTGGCCGTATGTGTTGTTGATGACATTGCCCAAGCGCGGCTTGTACTTCTCGTACTCGAATATTTGCTTGGGGCCAACTTTGCCAATGTTGCAAGTGCCGTAGAAATACACATGATAAAAACGGCCCTCTTCCTTCAGGATGCGCGCCGGCCACGCACGAAAGCCACGCACCTTGGCAAACACAAAGTCACCCGTCTTCAGTTGTTTCGGCTCCTTCTTGCTCTTGCGACCCATTTTTTAGGCTTAAAACTAGCTCTGTGCCGCACAATCGATGTTACAAATGCCTTTGCACCCAAGTGCTGCCAGATCGCCAAGCATGTGCCAGTGTTGGGCAACTCGTGAAAATGCTAATTGGCATGCCACTGGAAATTGGGTCAAGCCGAGTTAATGTTTTCTTAATAAGCTGCTCAAGCCACAGAGACGACATTTGCATTAGTGTCTATTTGCACACATGCGTAGAAATTCGTTGATGGGCTTGTACAATTATTCTGTTTAAGATTTTCGCTCACGTTCACCGTATTATGCGCAAATTGGCTTTTTAAATTGTCGACTTGGTTAAGCTAAACGCAGCTACACTTTATGGCCATGTTTCGTGTTGCATTTTAAACCATGCGAAATGCCGCAAACCTAAAGATAAGTTTGCGAAGGGCTGGCAGAGTCTCTGCACCCAGTCGCCCCCCTCGCTTGGCTTGTTAACTCAATTATAATTATTGTAATTGTAAAATTGCATTATTTAACAGGCGTAATTGGCACTACATTAAGTATGTTAATTAATCTCATGCTGCAACTTCTTTTTCGACATAAATTACTCAACGAGTGAGATTAAAGCCATACAATTATTAATGAGAACAGTTCGCAGAATGGAGCAAAATTGTTTTGTAAGTACATATACATATGCTGTAATCAAAAAAATGGAGATTATTCATGCACACATCGCAGAGCGTTTAAAAATCATTCTTGCACGGTGGATAGAAGCCCACACCCACTTGACTGTCACTCGCCTTGACAGTGCTCAGAATTCAATTAGGAAAAGCAATTTACGACCCGGCCACGAGACATTATACTAATACCAGCAGCGCTGACGACGACCAAGAAGAAGACGACGACGACTGCCTGGCCACATGGACACTGGACACTGGACATTGAACACTGGGCAAACTGCAACATGGGCTCGTAACCCGCCACAAAGCACATTAAGCAAACAAGCCGAAGGCGGCACGGGGGCATAAGCTACGCATGTAATTTGTAAGTAATTTTTTCAACTATCAACGTCCCAGACAAACGACGACGATGACGGCCACGCACTTAGCTAGCCAAAACGCATTACAGGTGCTGGATGGGGGCAGAGGGGGAAGAGGTGATCACAGCACAGCACAGGCACAAGCCAGTACGATAAGTTGGAAAAATTAAGTAACGAAAGCATTGAATGGCCAAGTGAATGACGCTGGCAATGTGTATGGGAATGGGAATGGGAATGGGAATGGCAGTGGGAATGGCCATGGGCCAGCGACAGGCAAAGAGCTGGGCATAAATTATGAATCATTTAGACGCTTCCTTATGACACCAAAACGAAGTAGCCACCACACTGCACACTCTAACGTGCCCGTGCCCATGCCCATGCCAACTGCAAGTTCTGGAACTGATGATACATGACCAGCCAGCCAGGCGAGTAGGTGATTAACAGACGACTGCAGCTCCGACTACTCTTCGCCTCTGTGGACTCTGCGGATTCGCATGCAAAGTTTTCCAAGGGGGACTAACAAGTATTTATGGGATGGCCGCGTGCCTCGCGACTCTGCGGCTTAGTTTCTGCCATTTTACTAGCCATATTGGCTGGCATAGCAATTGTCAATGTTTACGTTATGTTTAGTCAACTGCTAATGGCAGTCCATGTCCAAATATGTGCCAATTGCAGTTACAATCAGTGCACGATAAGCGAGAGCAATTGAAATTTGTGAGATTAGAACAAAAAAAGGTGTGTGCTGGAACTTTATAAGAAGTGACAAGCACCTTTGCAGTGTCGCGTTGATCAGCACTCTACGATCTGCAAGTAGACAGCTTTTCAGCTCACGCACTTTCAGCCACCTTTAAACAAAAGACTTAAGGCACGAACTTGGCCGGCAAGTCACATTTCCTGCGCAACACGCAACCTGTGCAGGTCTGCACACACACCTTTTGCATAAATTGCAATAACTTCTAGTAAAGACAATTAAAAAACTCTCTAATTAAGTGATTAAAAACGCACACAGACATCAAACTGTGGAAATATGCAAGTCAATAAAACAAAAGGCATGCAACCTGAGCCGCCACAGCTGGCAAAGGTGGCACCCCAAACACCCTCGCCCACCGGGTGTGGGCCGGGTGCGGGCACGGGCACGGGTACGTGTGCTTCTTTTTGCAGCTTTTCCAGGAACAAACACGCTTTTGCATTTTAATGCCGCGCAAATGAGGCGACGAGGCGGCCAGAAGCGGGCCAGCAAACGAGCCGCAGCGGCAAATGGTCAAATCCAAATGTGTGTCGGCCATGTGGAGGTGTCAGTGAGTGTACCTAGCTAGCAGACATACACGCACACACACACACACACACACACACATGCACTTACATTTATCGGCATTGCCTTGTTTGTGGCTAATAAATGCCTTTTTAATGAATAAATCACTCAGTGATAAGCATCTCTTAATAACGTTCATTTAAAGCTGCGAAAACAAAACACACTCCGACAAATGAAAACACATACGGTTACAGTTAAAGCTATACACACGAGTGCACACATACATACATACATACATACATCCACATATACATCCACAGACATTCATATATGAGTCGCTAGCAGCGGCGTTGATTTTGAGCATTTACTAAGAGAAACTGTGAGAGATTGGCGCTAGAAACGCAACGCAGGCGGACCTGTCCATGCGCACTTCCATTTTCCATGCTGCATCGTCCAGTGGCTGCCCTATACACTTCATTCGCTTCCCGGGCTGCCAGCACGCTGTCTGCAAGTGCCACAAATTTATTTGTATGTCTTCTTCATGTCAGTTTTGCTGGCAACTACTTGCGTATACTACAACTGCAGAGGAGTAACTAGCATGCAGCAGACAAACGCAGCTCGACTGTCACTCTGGCCCCGATATGATTTTTAATAATTTCAAGAGCTCTCGCATACGCAATCACAATCACAATCACAATCGCAATCGCATTCCCATTGCCATTCCGAGCACGCTGCACAGGTAGCCGTCGTTCTCAGAGTTGTCCGCTGCCGCAATCATCAATGTCAATTAAATGTTAATGCCAAATTGTTGGAGGCCATCAGAGAAGTGCACTGCGTGTGGGAGTTGACCAGGATGTGGCCATTGGAATGCCAGGTGTCGGCAGCAAATGAAGCTATCCGCTTGAGAGGCGCACAGGGTCAGGACCCGTTAAGCAGCCACAATTCACTGGCCGGCGCGTAAATCTCCAACTAACGCCTCCAACGCAAAAATCTACATATTAACGCCACAGCCGAGGCAACTCAATGGCAACAGACAGCGCCACAATTGGCACAGACTGGCTGGGGCCAGGTCCGCGACCCAAAGCGACGATCATTTACTTTATGATCACTTGAAAACCAATCAAGCATAATAAATAATAACAGCGAGTGGGATTGGGGGGGGCTCAGAGGTACAAGCAGTGATATTGAAAATCGCACACACACACACACATTAAATTATATTCACACTCTTGCCCCCAGAAAATGAAATGGTTTTAAATATGGTGGAAAGCCAAACAAGCCAAACGGCAACGGCGCTGATCGCGCCGAGATCAGCAAACAGAACAGCAACGTCAATGACCAAAAAGGAGGCAGGATACGTTCTGGCTGGCATCCCATCCACAGGCCATTAAACATGACTCTGTATCGGCAGACACACAGACACCAACACCAACACCAATACCAATGCCAAGTCACAGGCCCATTCACAGTCCCCAGCTGGCTGGCCAGAGGTGAGACCTCAACTTGCTCTCGCTCCGCAGGCAGCCAGAACACACACAGCACAGCACAGCACAGCACGTTCGACATGGTCACTGCAACGATCGCTCGCTTATCATCATAACAATAATGTTAAAGTGGCAAAATGGCAAACTTTGCGCAAAATGCATACAATTTATATGCACTCGCCGCGGCAAACAGATTTGTACTTCGATGCGATTGTGTTTCCTGCTGGATAACTGGTCAAATGTTAGAGCAGCGAATATTGATCACAATGCGATACGGGAGAACAAACTAATTTGAATTCTCTGCCTGTCATTTATATAGTAAGTGAGTGAGTGCAAACAAATGCGTCTCTCTGATACGTATATTGATTATGTGTATATTGACCTAAATGCACATACAAAAATTTAGTGAAAGTTTGTCTGATTTGAGATTTATCGAAAAGTTACAGCATCTTCATCTCAAACATAAAAGCTGCCACATATTCCAAGTCTTATGTTAAAGTATGATCCTAACCCTACCTATAAAATATATATGCATACTTTGTACCTAGCTATAACTTTCCGTTAGCAAAATGAAACAAATACAAATATGCGTAAGACTTTCAGTTTTGGTCGAATTTGCAATTGGTGAAATAGCTGAGGCCGTAACAAAGGCGAGTGGGTGCTGGACTCTTTGCAGTCGGATGTCTGCTGTGTTCCGCCTGCTGGCAATTGCACCAATCGCGAGTTGGTAAAGACAAGTTCTATGTTCAACGGGTAGACATTTTGCAACCGACTCGAATGACTATCTTCCTTTCTCGCTCTTTCACGATTGGTTTCGTTGTTGTTCTATGAAGCTGTGGCAGCTGAAAGTTGTCGCCAATCTTTTATAGCTAGAGCCCACTTAGCTAAGCAATTAAGTCGAATATTTGGACTGCTTTGGCAACGCCCCTTAAACACTAGGCGGCAGTTTGCGAGCTCCAGTAGGCAAAGTTTAAAACACTTATCAGCATTGTTAGTTTTCTTGTGGCATCTTAATAATCAAGTTAACAGCATGGCAAAAGCACACACAAAATGATAAAAGCAAATAAATTTGTAGAAGCGTTGAAACTTGTTTAAAACACCTCAGGGGAGGAGTCGTCTAAGGTAGTCAGAAACCAACTCTAGCAATAACAACAGCATCAACATTGTGGCCATAACAGAAATCAAGTCACAACAAATTTAAACATTTATACATATCGACGACTTGCTTACATTTCGATTTGGCGATTAATTAAAGACTCATTAAGAATTTGTTTAACTCAAGCGATTAATTAAAAGGCTGTTAGACTTGAAAAGGGTACACAAAGCACAAAGACAACGCAACAAAAGCCATAAAAGAAACAGAAAAACATGTGTAGTCAGACATGTGAAGCATATCACTAGCCTTAATGAATATATTTGTTTTAAATTGGCTTTAGTTTTTTTTTTTAGCTGCCATCCACAGTACAACAAAAGACTCAGGCGACAAACTTGTTACCGACAACTGCAGCGACGTCATATTGTTTTAATATTCATATAGGAAATATGTTTACATTCAATTGGTTTATTCTTTACATTTTTGAAACTTATGTTAAGAATTGACCTAGCTCTAAATAGCAAATGATGAATGCTTTAAAGGCAAGCTGCTGAATAATGGGCAAAAGTTAAGGCAGTGAAATTGAAACGTCAAGAGGCAAAAGGTGGCTAAAAAGAAAAACGACATATGTGGTTGTTGCTGTTGTTGTTGTTGTTGTTGTTGTTGTTCTTGTTGCGGCCCAAATGAATATTAACACATTATAAGCAACGCGTGCGTTTGAGTGAAAAATTAGCCCAAAGAGAGCCCAACATTTTGCTGGTGCTGCTGCTGCTGCAGCCTGGCGTAAATTATGCAAAGTCATCAAGTCAACGTTATCCAAACATCAATTGCTTGGCCTGCTTGGGCTCTGCGCCGCGCTGCCTGGGAAAATTAGCATAAGCCAAGCGATACACGAATAACTTGGATGAACGCTGGCCCCGTAGGGCAGTTAATTCTGTGCAGAGCAGAGCCGAGCAGGGCAGGGCAGGGCAGGGCAGAAGAATTGCAGGAATGCGTCGTCGTGGTTGCCACATTGATGCAGTCACTTTGATAGCGCGACATTAGCAGCAATTTATATGCAAATGCGTCAGGAGAGCTGCTGGGATGCGACCGGAGAGCAGCGACGGCAGCACAAGCTGATTGATGGTCTCATTTCACAAGATGATGTCGGAGTGCGGGAGTGAGTGCGAGAGGCAGCGATATATTCAGCATCATTAATGCGAATCATTAGCAGTGCTCGTCGATAAGATCGGGTGCAAATTACGCAGCAGCTGGGCCAAAAAATGGGTATGCCCCAATCTGACATGATTTATAAATTTGTCTGCGAACGCTAAATGGGGCGGTGAGTGCGTAATTTTTAATTGCCAATTAATTTTGGCAATGAAGATGTGAAACCTTAAAACAGTTCGAACAATTTTAAAATACCCCATACAATTTTATATTGGTTTTCCCACTTTTTGAAACTAAAACCTTGGCCAATTTACAATTTAAATGTCTCCAGAACATGTGAAATTTACAATTTGTATAAATCATCAGTTATAAATAGTTTTTTTAAATTTTCTCAATATGTCTATCGAATATCTATTTGAATTAGATTTACCAAAATAGTTGTTTTATCTGCAACACTTTTGCATCCATTACATTTTTCAATATCCGTTATATTCTTCATAATTATGTTTCAGTTATTTGCGACAATAATTAAATATTTCCAGAGCATTCAAATTCGAAGATGAATTCAAACTGAGCGCCATTGGCACTTTTTGTACAGAGTTGGCATCACCACAAATGTCGTGAGAAAATATCGGCACATCGATACAAAGTTTATGTGGCGGTAGGTGATTATCGATTATTGTAAGATTCCTTATATCTGCAAATATCTGAAATGAAACCTTAAAAGCGAAGCAAAAACATTAAAAGTATGCAATAAGAACTCAAATAACCTGCAAAATGACCGCGAATGCCGATTTCCTTCGAGTTCTTATTAACTGTGCCGAAAAAGCGGCAAACATCGCTCGCGTCTGTCGCTCCAACGAAGAACTTTTGACGCTGCTCGTCCAGGAGAAGACCGGAGCCGAGGCCAATCAACGATTTGAACATGACTTTAAGACGCTTGCCGATGTGCTCATCCAGGAAACCATCAAGCACGAGGTTGGCATACTGTTTCCAACCATGCGCGAGGCAATACTTGGCGAAGAATCAACGCATTTCACCAACAAACTGGGCCAGGAGATTATCATAGCCGTTGGCAACACGGAAACTGAAACTGCCGATTGCTTGGAAGCGGTGCTCGATGGACAGAGAACAGCAGCTGATGCACTGGCTGCCGAGGTGCATAGGATAATCCTCTATGACACAAAATTTGATGACATTCCGCAGCTGTTAACTCAGCTAGACTACAGCAATTTGGGCATTTGGATCGATCCCATTGGTGAGTGCAATATATTTGAACTTCTGTATATTAATAATGTGTATTGCAGATGCTACTGCGGAGTACATATCGGGCGAAACCATCTTCACAGACTTCCCAGGCATCACCTCATCGGGGTTGGACTGCGTCACCGTTCTGATCGGTGTCTACGAACGCGACTCCGGCGTGCCCGTTATCGGCATTGTAAATCAGCCCTTTGGCAATAAGCTAGAGGGGAACGTGTTTAGCTCCTCGTTGTATTGGGGCGTCTGTTTGCCCACTGTACGGGCCCACAACTGCAGCGGCGAAACCTACAGCAACCCGAACCGTGGCAAAATTGCAATTTTCTCCAGCTCCGAGGAGCGCGACATTCTTCAGCATTTTATTGATTTAAAGTATGAGTTGGCCTTTTCGGCGGGAGCCGGCCACAAAGCACTTAAGGTCATCTCCAATGATGCGGATATATACTTGCTTAGCAAAGGATCCACATTCAGGTGGGACACCTGTGCTCCCCAAGCAATTCTACGCGCTTTGGGCGGCGATATATTCGATTATGCTGCCAGTATCAAACAGCAGCTGCCCGTTCCAATAAACTATATCGCCCCTAAAACAGATCAAAAGGATTCCGTCGCCGATTGGAGGCGAAATGCGACCGGTTTAATTGCCGTGCGAGATGTGACAATTTTGAAGGAGATCATAGACAACTTTGTCAAATTTGTTTTTAATTTGTAATATTGTTGCTGTACATAATTTATCTGTTGATGTTTGTGTTATAAACTGTCTATGCTATAAAAATGTTTTAATTTTTAAGCCTCACAACGTGAAAGACAAAAGGATTGATTTTTCAAATTTCTATAGAAACCAAGTCAATATGAGGATCTCAGGTCCATAGAAATGCCTCAAGCACCACAAACTCAAATAACTTTATCAAAACTTATCCGATTTTCGTACCCAAGGCAGTTTTTACCATGGTTTGGCATTTATATTAATTATGCATTTAAGTTTAAAGGCATTTCTATTTTCTACTAAACAAGCAAAAATTAGGCCTAGATAGTCCAAAGAAATGCTTTTTAAACACATAAAATATACATAGTCAAACATAAAAATTTAATTTATTTGAAATTTCAAGTTTCTTTGAAACAAAAGCGATATAATCATTGTTGATTAATATTTAGAACATAACAAAAAGCAGGACGCTATCCATGTCGTCAGTAGCAATCTTTAAAAAATGTTTGAATGTATATCAAATTAGTTCCTGCGACAAAATTTTGTCCAGGGTTGGAATGTTAATCAGGCGCGAGTTGATCTCTGGTCCATCGAGAACAGCGCAGACAATTTTATTTTTTTCTGCAAGGAACTGCTCAAGAATCATAAAATTCTTAGTTTTATCGAAGCCTATTAATAGAATATTCAAAATTATAACAACTGCAATGAAGGTATCCCTAAAGAACTCACCATCGATAAAGCACTTGGTGGCATGAACTCCTTGCAGCAACTGGGCTGGTATTGGTTTGATGTGGTAAATGGGAACCACCTCCGAGTTGCCAAAGTCGCAGTACAAAATTGTCGCTTTCTTATCGGTAACCCGCTGGCAAACACCACGGTACCAAGAGTAGTCCTCGGAAAAGAGGGTCAGGCACATTTCACCCACGCTGTTCAACAATGAGTTGGATTGAGTGATTAAACCATAGACGGAATTACATTGCTTACTCTGGCAAATATCCCGCCGGTAGATTGTCATCTTCAGCACCAACCTCGGCCACCGTATTAAGCAAGTCCTGGAAATTCTCTGCGACCTTCTCGCTGGTGAAGAAGCAAGCCGTAACGTAGCCAGTCGTATGCAGATCAATAGAATTCAGGACCATAATTTGTAACTTATCGCTCAGCGGTATCAAATGTCGCTCCAAATCATTAAAATAGAATCGCTCCACAGGCTTGGCAGCCATCTCTGCCAGATTCGGAGAAGAAGGCGGCGAAGGTGGCAAAGGCGGCAATGCAGACATCGGCACCATTTCTACTTCTACCGTCGCCTTGATTGTCTCTGGTGCAAGTATAGCGGCAGAGGGGAAGCTCAGAACTGGCTCCAGCTCAACTGCAGCCGGCGTAAACATCATGGGCAACATGCGGGTAATCAGCGAATGGGGCTCGACCAAAAAGTCGAGCAAATCGACAGTGGGACAATCGTCGTCTGTAAACTCAACCTGCATAGCCGTCTTCTGGGTAAACAGCTTCATTAGCAACTTGAGGGCAACCGTATTTGGGGGCACAGCAGAAGATGGTAGGTTGCAGATGGTGGAGATCTTTACACGGCACTGGCTAACTGGCAAGTACTCCACAAAGCGACAGGCCCTACGCAGCCAACTGGCAGGCACATTTTGCGTGGATCCAGTATCGATGTTGTAAACAGTTAGTTTATTATCGTATACGTGGGTGATCTAGAAAAAACAATAGATATTTAAAATCAAACGACCAGAATGGGGATATGCCGCCGAAATCGATATTCATTATATTAAGAAGACCATACCATATATTTGTAATATATATATGCATAGTTTTGTACCTACCTCGGCGCGATAGTTGACGTGGCTGGGTGTCACAACGAGAACAATGCTGCCAATAGGTATATCGCTGGACTGGCTAAAAGGCAGACACTTTGCTTCCAAGCACTTGAATATGGCATCGTACTGCTTAGCCTGAGTGGAGCCAATGCAGACCTCGTCATAGCTGACCACATGAGTGATGTACACCATGTCTCCACTCTTAATGGGCTCGCGCCAGTATTTGTGGCCCAGTTCAGTCACGTGGCCCAGGAAGGTGTTTACGCGCACAGCGCATACCTGCTCGTTGTTGTCCAGCAGCGTTGCTTGAGCCGCACGCAGCTTATCCTTATCGCTGCCTTGCAGGCTCTCCAGCTGAAACTTGATGCACAGATCAAGATCACTTTGCGACAGTCTTTGCAGCGCGTCGCCATCGGTCAGTGTAACGGCAAACACGCGCAACGAGTGGCCCAGAAGTTCGCTGGGAATGCGCCGCACCTCGTTTGTTATCGAGATGCGGCCCTCGTCCATTTCGTAGACCAAAAATAGCTGCGGCTGCTCGATAAAGTCGAGCAAGATGGCACGTCGAAAGTCCTCTTTACTGCGGGCAGCCAGAAAGAATGTGTGTATTTCGTCCGGGAAGGGACCATTAAATGGCTGGGCAGGCTTGTCACGCAGCCGGTCGTTCAGATCATCGTTAATGTTGCTCATCACATTTATTTGCAAGAGCGCCACTTGTGGCTCCTTCAGTGCAGCGTCATGATTGAGTATTTTTACGACGCTTACCTCCGGATTGATGGCCAGCATTTGTACCGGCAAGTTGAGAGGAATTGTCATCTTGGGCTTCAGCTGGACCTGTTCAATGCCATCAGGAGTCTTGGTGCCCAGCAGGCGCAACGACAGATTTTTGTTGATCTGCACGCCAGTATTAGTGGGCAGCTTTACACGGATGGCAAACGCCTTGATCTCGGACATGCGCTGCACGGGCGCGTAAATATCCCCCACGTTGCAGGTAACAACGGGGCCGTAGTCAATGAGACGCACTTCGACGCTAGCGGTGCCGCCATGCAGTACAAGCACCTCGCCGCGGAACATCTTATTTTCAACTACAGCGCCAACGAGATCACCCACAGAAAGGTCCTCGAAAAGGCAGGGCTTCCTGTTACGCATAATGCATGCAATTTTGTCAGTCATCCACTCCAGGCGATCAGTGCTGGTCATATCCACAACCCATATGGGTCCATCCGTCTGCATGTATGTGACGCGACACTCAAAGAACTGTTTTTCCGGAGGCATCACACACTCACGCCACTCCGTGCTCAACTTGCTCTTAGCGGAATCGGCCAGCGATAAATCTTGTACCACGGCGTTGAGGCCGCTATTCGGATCCTGGTTCTGATTGCCAGTCGCCATTAGCCTAGGTGCCACGATACTAGCACCAGTTTTATGCCGAACAGTCGCAATCGGATTCTGCACCTTTATGGGAACCAGGGGTCTGCGAGAAATTTATAGTCTTGTTAATTAATTTGTGTATGAAAATCAGTGATCGCAAAAATATCTATGTATATATCATGCATACATACGTAACTACATATAGATATCAATAAGAAAAAGAAAATTCAACTATAAAAGAAACAAAAACAGAAGCGTACAAGATAACGTCTAGTCGGTCACTCTTAAATTCACATGTTTAATTATTTTGATATACAGTGACTCACTAAAGTATTCGTTGCTACGCATATGTAGCAGAAACCCAAGTATTTCACCATCTTAGTAAGTACTTTTTTATATTTTATCTATGTATGTATCTGCATTCGTAGAATGATGTTTACGAAGGGCAATCCAATGATACGAACTATTATACATACACAGTTACAAGCGAAATACAAATATATATACATACATATGAAAGTATATATATACGTATATACATACGTGTATGTATGTATATGCATATGAATGTCCATTGACTTTACTTACGGCATTTTGATGCAAATATATTTGTGCCTTTGCCAATCCTTTAGCTGGCAGACATTACCGCAATATGGCTCATCGCAGCGCTGGCACACAAGTGTGGATGATTTTCCGCAAATTGTACACACAGTTGTATTCATAGCTGTTCTGAATAGCAACGATTCGGCAAAAACACGCGGAATTGAAAGAACGCGAGAAAAAATGGCGGACCTAACGGTTGTTCACTTTAAGCAACACGGCATGCACTAAAGCAAAGAATGAATTGGTTGCCAATTTAAATGATTACCGAATATATGTGCATACATATGCAGCTGATTTGCATTTATTTTGTATTTTACATATACTTTTTAATCCACGTAATACGATATTTGTATTCAGCGACTTTATATAGCTTTTCTCATTTAAATGGCAGTCTCGGCTTTCGAGCAGCGTGACCGAATCGTACAAGCAAAAATTCCTCAAGCAAATGTATATTCTGTTTTACTCAAAATGGCACTGTTTCACCTCACTTTGAACTGTTATCAAATGATGTTATCCTCACTTGGGACGGTTAGCCGATGTTGTAATTATGGCAACGCTGCAGCGATAACGATGGCAGCGCCAGTAAAAACTGGTATGATGGCGACTATTAAAATATTATTCTCTATTATATTCAATTTTTTCCTTAAAAACGTAAAACGTTTAGGGTATTTTCGATCAGCCGTTATTTTTGTGCATATGCATAAAACACATTTTACGGATGCAACGCTTCTATCTGAAGTTCATCCTTTTGAAATCTGTGAGCTAGTTACTATTTCGTAAACATGAGCAAACTTAATTCTGTACGACCATATGATGTCAAAAAACAACAAAATGGTTCCAAATATATGTACAAATGAACAACATTTAGCATTTTGACAAATAAACAAACATCTGGCAACTCCATATATTTGTAACGTTTGACACATGGTGCAATTACTAAAGGTGGAGTAAACTACTGTGTGGTGAATCTATTCAGCTGCCTAGCTTGCCAGTCGTTTCCTGAACGTCGTTGAAGCAGGTCGACATGCGGATGAATTTTTTTTGTTTTCAGAAATGTTTGATTGTATGCGTGAATGTATTTGTGCTTGTATGTGTTCTACAAGCGTTAATGCACGCATTCATAAGCACATATACACACATACACAAGCATATCAAACGGCAGGCAACTGCTGGCAGCTCGCTCGTAAAAAAAAACGAAGCAACGACAGCTTCGTGAAATTGGCGTGGCAGCTCGTAAAATAGTTTACTCCACCTTTAGTAATTACACCATGGTTTGACACAAGTGCTTGGAAAAAAGCTTTCAGTTTGCCGCCAGTCTTTCTCTCTCGCTTTCTCTCTCTCACTCTCTCTGTCTGTTTATGGACAAACCTCGTGCATGTGAGGGAAAACCAAAATTAGCTTTATCTGACTGACTGTTTTTGTTTTTGCTGCAACGTGTGTAAATTCCGTAGCATTAAAGCTGTATCTCAGTATGTGCTTTCAAGTCGAGACAAATTGTCTCGGAAGCTAGCACACATGTTGTATATATAAAGTAACAACTGATGAAGCAAATTATAAAGGACGACAAGCGATTGTTTTCTATAGTTTGTATTTTTATTGCTTTTACTCTGTATGTTTGTTGAAGTGCAGCAACTTGTGTGTTGTTGTTTGTGAATATGATTGATTCAATTGACTGTAATATGTATATATACATATATAAATGTACATAGCTATAGTTAAGTAGCTTTATATGGGCTGTAATTACAATTCGCTAATAAGATGTGTGAGCTGCTGATAAAGGTCTTGCCAAACTTAAAGCCGACTTGGGCGCAGGCGTCACGCACGCACACACCCACAAGCACAGCATACGCACATAGTAGTGGCTTTAATTGCCCTGCTGCAGGGCAGGCGGGATTAACGGTGGGGGGTCACATTGTTTGTCTCGCTCGGCGTCGCACGTTTAGTTAACGCTGCCGTCGCTGTTGCCTGGATGGGATTTATGCTTGCTGTACATGCATGTTGTACAAACAATTTAGCTGTAACTGTGACATTCACACACACAGACGCACACATACACACACACACATACTTACATACAGCCAACTGACGACCTCCATTTAACACCAAACGTGTCATTTGTGGCCATTTGCTGTTTGGTCTGCCTTTCTCTGCGGTTGCTTTATGGAGTTTTGCAGCTTTTGTGGTCTATTAAGTGGCTCGCAACAGTAAATCAAAATGCTACGTACTGCATAATCTTTATGCGGCTTGTGCAACACATGGCGTATGGGTTATTTCGGGCATAACGCTCGACTCAAGTGAGCAACAAGCGGCAACATAAAATTTTTAGTGTACACAAACAATCCCATTAAACTGGCTCAAAGTGATAAGCAACTGTTTTGCGGGTTAACCAAGGCAGAATGACAACAAGGCGAAATGAACGTCGTCGAAGTATAAACTGAACTTCATTATAAGTATAAACAAACGAGAAAAGCCTTAAACAGTCCGAGGACCTTGCTGTGCATGCAACAGTGAAAGCAACAACAATTTCGCTCGCAACCACATTGACAAGAGCGAGACTAGCCAAAGTGGCGATGTTGAAAGCGAGGAAACTTTAGACTGCACTCGGAAAAAACTTGCGAATAGAATATGTATACTGTTTTCGAAGAAAATAGTATATTAAGTTTGTGCTGAAGTTTTTTTAACGCATAGAAGGAAGCGTCTGAGACCCCAAAAGTTACTGACAGTATGCTTAGAATGACAAAACAAATGGATCTAGCCATGTCCGTCTGTCCGTCTGTCTGTCTGTCTGTCAGTATGTATGCAAACTAGTCCCTCGGTTTTTGAGCTATTGTGATAAAACTTTGCACAGACACTTATTATTAAAATGTACAGCACATTAGTCGGACCCAGCCGTATCGAAGTCGGTTTTGGCCATAAATGCCATGTTTTCAAAGCTATCGAGAATAAACATTGCACAGATGCTTATTTTCTGAACATACATCACATTAATCAGAGCCGGCCAGATCGGTTCACTATATCTTTTAGCTGCCATACAACTCGAAGTCGGTTTTGGCCATATATCGATCTTTTCAAAGCTATCACCTTAAAGTTCCAAGCGATTCAGTTATAATTAGCAAATATATGTGTCGTTAAATATTTCGGTGGTGCAGTTGGCAGTGTGAAAATTGCCTAAAGGTTCGAAAAGAGTATAAGATATTCGGCACGCCGAAGATAATCCTTCCCCACTTGTTTTACATAAATTGTCATTATAAATATATGAGGTAAGGTAAAATCCTAGCTCGAAATACAAAATAACAAATATATACTGGCCTACCAGCAATAATAAGTACAAATATCTGATATAGTTAGGGTTTTTATTCTATAAGGCTTAAGTTGTATTTAGAGATAGTATTAAGCTATTGTTTTATAATATGCAATACATATTATGTATTTTTTGGATAAAACAAACAAATTAAGGTTAGAAGATGCTGAATATTTCTTACAGTGCACCCGGACATCACAGCACGCGCAAAAGTTTCCCATAGACATTGGACATAAGCAACAGGAAGCCGCCCACAAGCACACACACACGCATACACAATTACACACGTGTATGGATGGATAGGTTAGGATGCGTGCTGTAGTGCATAAACCTGTCTATCTAGGGTTCTATGTGTGTGTGTCCGTGGGTAAGGTGAGCTTGTATTAAAAGCACATGAAATGTAACGCTTAAAAACCAAACTGACTGGCGGCAATGGGAAATGAGCATCGCTTCGCGCAAATAAACAAATTAATAAAAGGCAAATAAGAACACAACAACAAACAGAAGCAAAAGAGAAGAAAAACACGAGTCATAAATTAAATAGAAACAACGAAAATTACTTATCCAAAAAGAGGGCCTTCACAACAACAAATGTGTCCCCGTTTGCCGTGGCTGTCAATTTTTTGTGTAGCATACACACAGGCGCGCTTCAAAAAGGACTGCGCGCCACTGGCGGTGTGGAGCGGAGTTGTAACGGGTGCTAGCACGAATAATCTACTAGCGATTTATTTGTTGCTGTCGCCGCTGCCGCAGTCGACTGCGCTGCTGCTGATTTTGCTGTTGCTATTTTTGTTACTTCTCTTCATATTTTTACTTACATTCAACTAATGCCAACGACGCTGTGCCAATGGGCCATAAAGCAACAACTGCTGCTGCTGCTGCTGGTGTTGGTGTTCGGCTTTTCTAGCTCGTCACCATCGACGTCGTCGTCGTCGGCGTTGGCTTCGTCGTTGGTGTTGTCGACATCGTTAACATCGCCGCTCGTGCGCCGCAGTCGTGCGTTGTCCTTTGCTCCTGTTGGTTGTGCACGCGCTTGGCAGCAGCCTGGCGCGCCTTCTACTCGCCAATTTACTAACTTGGTCGCGAGACACGTCCAGTGCACACCTGTGCGCGCCACCAGCAGCTACACTCAGCCCACAACTACACCAAAAAACGTATCAAATTTGCACCTAAATTGCTTTAAATTATCTCTACAACATTTTGGCACGTGCGAAGTTTGCACTGCGCGGATTGTATGTGTTGCCTGCTTTCTGCTGCTGCGGCTGTGTGTGTGTGTCTGCTTAAGCTGAAAGAACAAAAAAAATCACCGCTAAGTGCTTTACAACTTGAAGGCATTAGCCTGCCGCCCAGTTGAGGTCTGGCCGGGTCCGGTCTCGAAATCTTGGTAAGCATTTATTTGCGGCCGCCTAAAGCCTTTTAATTGTTCAAAGTTTTTGCGTTTTAAATACCTTTAGCTTATTACTTAACACTGCCATTGTATTTATTAAATATTATGGGGCTATCAAACAATTTGCTTGCCTTAAAAGTCCCCTTGGGCAGATTTCAATTTACATGTACGGCATTTAATAAATGAGTTTTCCCCTGTTCGGCTCTAATAGGTTTTGTGGATCAATGTGATTTTTAGACATCCCAATCTTGGTATCTATTTCTGTGTCGTCCTTATGTACGTGGTTAGGTTTTGAAAAGTTCATCCCTCAAGCTTATGACTCTTCCCTGGAAGCATTTCTCTACTTCATCGAGCCGTCACCTTGCACCACCTGCCCATTTTCTTGTGTGGCGACAACAGCATTAACATGCTCATTTGCTGAGCGCCAGTGTCCTTTGCGTGTGTGTAGGCCACGACAGTTTACTGTCTTACTGCTTTCCCAGTCGCTTTCCACTTATGTGATTCTTGTTGTTTTTGTTTATATTCACGCATGAATTTCAATAGTTTGCCTTTGCTTGTGTGTTGTCTGTCTGTCTGTCTGTCTGTCTGCCTGCCTGCCTGCCTTTATACGTCGACAGTTTAAGGACTGCCTGCTTTAGGCTTTCAGTAAATTTATTTTATGGCCGCTGCCTAAAAAAAACTCGGCATGCGCTTATCCTTGAGTTTGAGTTCTACATTAAAAATGTACAATTCAAATACCAAAAATAGATTGGTGGTATTTTGCATGTAAGCACTCATAAGTAGGTCGTAGAACTAAAAGCATAAAGCATATGTCATTATTTAAAAACAATTTATGTAAATTATTTGTAAAAATATATAGTTAATTACTGCAAAATATATTTTGTTTGTAAATGATTTTTATACTCTGATACTTAAGGTATTCAACGCCATTGAAGATAAAGACTTGGACTAAAATACTTGTTGTTATCTGCTTCATATAAAGTATTAAGAGGGTTTTGCCACACCCAAGGGAGGCTGTCAAATCGATAATATGTCGATAGACATTAAATTCCAAATCGATAGAACATGAATATTTCTCACAGCTTAAGAGCTAGAGTCACCAAACTCGGAAGGTAGATTACCGTTAAGTTCTCTGAAGCCACGCCCATTTAAACTCAGCAGACGTTCTGTTTTTACAATGGTATCAGAGTATTACCTAGTCAGTTATGTCCGACTGCAACATTCTTACTTGTTTTTTAAGTTATTGTGTGACAAGTTCTGACATATAAAATTACCTAGTCAATATTTCTATTTTTTTGAGCCGAGGTGTGTTTAAACGTGTGATAGTCAGCCTGCAGTTGCTTGTGTGTGTGTGTGTGTGTGTGTATGTAAGAGAGTTTTCCATTAGCGCATTTCATATTAATTAAGCTGGTAAGTGGCACGTACTTCAGTTCGATTTATTGTGAATTAAGAGCAACACTATCTATATCCCTCCTTCTCTCTCTCTCCCCCTCTCTCTCTCTCTCTCTCTCTCTCTCTCTCTCTCTCTGTCTCTTTCTGTCTCTTTCTGGCTCTCTCTGTCTCTCCCTGTCTCTATCCCTGTACTCAGTATGGCTTAACATAATTGTATCTAAACTTTGGCAGTCGATTGGCCAGGAGGCAGTTGTAAATGTTAGCAAAGTTCATAGTTTTTGGCAAATTGGGCACACACATTGACCTGTTGGAAAGTTTGAAATACAAGTGCAAACTGTGGCCGTAATCGGCTGTCCACTTGTCTGTGTAGTCGCTTGAAAATCAAATTGCTGAAGCACCTGAGGGCGCATTCGACCTAAATCGGTCGTGTTTACAATACGAACTTTGAATTCAATTACATGGATGATTGTTTTGCTGGGCCAAATTTGGCGCAATATTAAAAGGTTTTCACTTTTCGAGTTGCATACAAAAATATCCCACTCAATAGCACTTAAGTTAACGCATTTTAATCGTTGTGTGCCAGCGACCTGATTGCCCAGTTAGTTTTCTTTTTCAGACAGCGCAAATAATTGCCAACAAAAATTGAAAAAGTTTTCGAACTTTCGATTGTTTGTTTAAGTTTTTCTGCCAATTGTTAGCTTTGAAGTAGTTAATTAAGTGATTGCGTGATTGATGGCCTCGTCAGTTATCCCTTGGCAAGCCGAGCGGATAAAGATGTCTGAGTCAGCACGAGTAACCGATTTCATTCGGATTGTCTGGGAGCACTTAGTTGCTTCTGAGCTGCTCCTTAACGTGCAAAATATCCTGCTTGCTCGGCTTTTAATTGGCCACAACATGCCGAAGAAAGTGTTCAAACAAAGCTATTAGCTGCAAAACAGCAATGGCAACAGAAAGCTGCCTTACGAGTAAAGTGCTCGGCTGACTGCATGTGCCAGAGTCAATTGGCAGGACCATAACAGAATTAGCCTTGAAAAGTGTACACTGCAATGAACTAGGACGCAGCAAGCAGGATGAGACTGCTTCTGTTTTGATTGATAGTCGAGCAGAGTGCAAAATATGACATGGATAACAAGGTTACTTATGCACATGTATTATTGGATTTGTATAACAACATCATTTTGTTATTTTAAAGAAACTAAAGTGCACTAAGCCACATTTGTAGTCGCATAGATACTTACTACCCCACACTTACATATATATACGTAAGTATAATAACTTCAGTTTACATCCGAATGTGTCAAGAAGGTTTCAAGAGCACAAGTAAGAAATGTGTATCAACAGGCTTAGGACTGTGTTTAGCAAGTACAGGCTGTACTCTAGTCGAGCGTGCTTGTCTTGAAGATACCCTGTATTTTGGTGTGGAGGTAGTCTGCTACTTCGTCTCATGTATTTATAGTTTATTATACAGGTTATATATAATAGGTTATACAGGTGGAAGTATTGCAGCAAACTTGAACCTATCCAATCTGTTTTTCATTCTGATAAGTGTTTATAAATTAAATAAGATCTCAAGGATATTATGTTACTTGTATGTATTTCTTCTTGTTAACAATACACACTTATTAGCTCTGATGAATAGGGTAAGCTACGCTAAAAATAATAATAGCTAAAACTATTACATGCCAACAAAATATGTATAGTATCTATAACCAAGTATAGATAGTAGCAGCTAATTAGTGTCAAAAGTATTTCGATTAATTAGTAAGCAAGGTTTCAAAGTACACAAGGGACAGCTCATTTCACATAACGCATACGCACTGTTGCGACAGACCCGTTTGCATTCGTAATGTATGCGCCAAATACACACACAACAACTTAACTGACTGATAAGTGGGCGAAAAAGGAATCTAAACAATGTGATATTCGTTATGCCTTCGTGTGTGTCGCCATGGGTGTCCAAGTCCCATGGCTTCTAACGGCCAGGCAACCAATGGCAGTCTGTTGGAATTTGGTTAGTCAAACGCTTGCAACATTTGCTGCACGCTTTTGTTGCCACTGTTTACTGCTCGACGCTTGCTGTTGTTGACTAAAAATACAAAGAGAGCGGCAGCATGCTTTATGTATCAAAGAGACGGACACCGTCATCGTCGCTAACCTGGCTGGCGCCCCACTAAACAGTTACCAGAGATCTCTGTGCCGCATTGTATGTAAGCAGCAGCTGGTTAGTTGACAGACCCACTGACTGCGAGACTGGCTGGCTGATGCGCTTATCTAATTATAGCTTCATTACGGCCACTGTGATGAACTTAACGAGCAAATGGAGCGTTCGGAGGTAGCAGGAGCTTAGCCAACGTTGAAGGCCAACGCGCCAAGCCCGCTCTCAGGCTGTTACTGTCGACGAGGTCTAGGACATGTGCTGGCAACCCTTGGCCCAGACAGTTATTTATTTTCATCATTATTGCTGGCAATATGACAGTTGAATAGTTTCTCAGCATCTTCGCAACGCTGTTTGTTGACTTGCGTATGTATATAACAATATACGTATGATACATGATGTTGATGAAATTGTAATGATATTGTAATCAGCCTGCACACAAATAGTCAAAATAATACTCATTTGGTAATAAGCCCGCACTTATAGCTGTCAGTCAATAGAAATTGAGTTCGGTAACTTAAATGTAGGCCTCTGTTTGCTAAGGCAGGCGGTAAGGTGTCTGATATTGATGTTGATGTTGATGTTGTTCTTATTGTTGTTACTGAAATTCCGATGTCATAAGTATTTGCAGCAAGCCATCAGCACCATCAAATTGAAAGCTTGCTCTTACCTTGCTACATTGGCGAATGGCAACTGAATCGCGGCTGACAGCACATTCATTTATACACAAGCACACTGACACACACACACACACACACACACACACACACACACACACACACAGCTGTGAGCACACACAGCTGCAATCGCTAGGACCCAGTGTCATCGCTTTATATTATTTTATTTTATTTTATTTGCCTTCACATTTCACAGACGCTGCTCAGCTTTTGGCTTTTGTTCTTAAATCCTTGGTTCGTATTTTTTGTTTTATTATTATTATTCCTTTTTGTTTTGGCGCCGCGCTTGACGCTGATTGAATACAAATACAAATGCAAATACGTACACAAATATAAACAAATGTCGCCCACCTGCATGTAAATACAAACAACTGCTTTAATACACCATCAAATAATGGCATGTCTGCCAGCTTCCTGCCGCATGGATTTTGCACTAAGCGAGCGACGCTAATAAATTCGATTTTCAACATTTGCTCGTCCTGTTTTTTCACACTTTGCTCATGTTGTTGCTCGCTCCTCGGCTGAGTGGAGCCAGAGCTCTGCTCTGACTGCTGCCATTATGTGATTTCAGTGTGATGTGCGCCCAAAATTCAAAACAAAATACGTAATGGCCCGTTGGCAGTTGATGCCTAACAACAAGACATCAAAATACCCTTTTATCAGCAGTCAAATGTTTTGTTCAACGGTAGTTTGATGAATACAAGTCTTTACTTTGCACTCCATGACGCTTAATCTTATCTATAGAGCGAAGCGCTTGCCCATTGCCCAGTTGACACTCGTGTCTATCTGTCAGACAAAAGTATACCTATCCTCTGTTATGTCGCAGTAAAGATAAAGTTATATCAAGAATATAGATTTGAGTTTCAGTACCGAAATACCCCATTTTTATACTCTTTTCGAAGAAAATAGTATATTAAGTTTGTCCTGAAGTTTGTAACGCATAGAAGGAAGCGTTGGAGACCCCCAAAAGTTACTGCCAGTATGCTTAGAATGACAATACAAATTAATCTAGTCATGTCCGTCTGTCTGTCTGTCTGTCTGTCTGTCTGTCTGTCTGTATGTATGCAAACTAGTCCCTCAGTTTTTGAGCTATCGTGATAAAACTTTGCACAGACACTTATTATTCCAGGGGACAGTACATTGGTCGGAGTCGGCCGGATCGGACCACTATATCTTATAGCTGCCATACAGCTCGAAGTCGGTTTTGGCCATATATCCCATGTTTTTTAATCTATCGCGATGAAACTTTGCACTGATACTTATTATTCAAAGAGACATCACATTGGTTGGAGCCGGCTGCATCGGATCACTATATCTTATAGCTACCATACAACTCGAAGTCGGCTTTGGCCATATATCCCATGTTTTTAAAGCTATCGCGATACAACTTTGCACAGATACTTATTATTCAAAGAGACAGTATATTGGTTGGAGCCGGCCGGATCGGATCACTATATCTTATAGCTGCTATACAACTGGCAATGAATTAAAAATTCTTCGAACAAAAAAAAAATTTTACGCGACAAAACGATTTTGTACAGCTTATGAAATTTCAGTGGTGCAGTTGGCAGAGTGAAAATTGCCTATAGGTTCGAAAAGAGTATAAAATCTTCGGCACGCCGAAATAATCCTTCCCCACTTGTTATACTCTGATACCGAAGGTACTCATAGTATATTGGTTTTGTCGAATGTCCGTCAGGCCGTCCGTCTGTCCGTCTGTCCGTCTGTCCGTCTGTCCGTCCGTCCGTCTGTCTGTCTGGATGAACGCGCGTATTTCCGAAACGATATTAGATAGACTCTTGAAATCTTTTGCGTTATGATTATAGCTATCTGCTTCAGATCAAGTTTATTCCAAATTTATGCCACGCCCACTGGGAGGCTGGCAAATCGATAACATGTCGATACACCTCAAATCACAAATCGATTAAACGTGAATAACTCCCACAATTTTGAAGCTAGAGTAATCAAATTTGGTAGGTATATTGCTGGTGACCTCCCGAAAAAATTGGATCCTAGGTTAATCGGCCACGCCCATTATTACGCCCACCAGCCCCCCTCCAAAATTAATTTGAAATGCTTATATCTCCCGCAGTTTTAGAGCTAAAGTCACCATATTTGGAATATATATTACTGGTGACGTCCTCTACAGATTACAGAAACAAAATTTTGACCACGCCCACTCCCGCCCCCGTAATCGCGAAAATCGATATACATGAATGCACAATTCGATAACACGTGTATATTTCCCGCAATTTTGAAGCTAGAGTCCCCAAATTTGGAATTTAGACTAGGGCTGACCAGCCCAAAAGATTGCGTCCTGGATTTTCCGGCCACGCCCACTGGAACGCCCCCAGCCACCCCGCCCCCACGAAACACGGAAGCCTATATCTCGCACAGTTTAAGAGCTAGGGCCACCAAAATTGGAGGATAGACTTATTGTCAGCCCCCCTAAAGATCGGCAAAAAATTTTGGGGCCCCGCCCCTCCCGCCCCCAAAAATCGCGAAAATGTATATCTTCCACAGTTTTAGAGCTAGAGTCACCAAAATTGGAGGATAGACTTATTGTCAGCCCCCCTAAAGATCGGCAAAAAATTTTGGGGCCCCGCCCCCTCCCGCCCCCAAAAATCGCGAAAATTTATATCTTCCACAGTTTCAGAGCTAGAGTCATTAAACTTGGAAGATAGAATTCTGGTCAGCCCCTCTAAATATCGGTAAAAAAAAATTTGGGGCCACGCCCCCTCCCGCCCCCAAAAATCGCGAAAATGTATATCTTCCACAGTTTTAGAGCTAGAGTCACCAAAATTGGAGGATAGACTTATTGTCAGCCCCCCTAAAGATCGGCAAAAATTTTGGGGCCCCGCCCCCTCCCGCCCCCAAAAATAGCGAAAATTTATATCTTCCACAGTTTCAGAGCTAGAGTCATTAAACTTGGAAGATAGAATTCTGGTCAGCCCCTCTAAATATCGGTAAAAAAAATTTGGGGCCACGCCCCCTCCCGCCCCCAAAAATCGCAAAAATGTATATCTTCCACAGTTTTAGAGCTAGAGTCACCAAAATTGGAGGATAGACTTCTGGTCACCCCCTCTTAAGATCGACCATGCCCCTCCCGTTCCCAAAAACTTGGAATGCCGATTTCGGGTCACCCAAACACCAGCAAAAATTTTCTGTTCACTTGCTTTCAGCTGTTCTTAAAATGGTATCAGAGTATTACGCAGTCGGCTCCGCCCGACTGCAACGTTCTCACTTGTTTTTTTTATCTTCTTCGCAGCGTTTTCTTCATTACTTCTAACCAAATTTGGCTTTGAATTCCAAGTATCTTAAGCTACATTATAGGGTATGCGGCGTAATAGTGGAGCAGTGGACTCAGGGTCCTTGCTTCGTGTTGGCCACCTCAGCAGCCATTACCTTGAAAAATTCCCCATGGAGCATTTGACTTTAATGGCGTTGGGAGTTAAAGTATATTGACATGTTATGATGCGTGGCCAAAGCAGCGGGCGCCCACACACGCAAACCCTTATACACACACACACACACACACACATATATATACACTGATTGGGTGGCGCGTGTGCAAAGGACATTTTACAAGCGCAGCGTGCGCTGCTTCTTAACGGTCGCTCAGTTCGATTAAGAGCTGTATTGTGCCACATTTTGACCAGTTGGGATGTCTTCTTCACAGTTTTCCAATATTCATTTAATCACTTTAGTTACACATGCCGTTTTCAGCTACACACTCACACACACTATTCATATTTTCGCTTTCCTGTACACGTTTCTTTAAAGCTTGCTCACGTCTCAATTTACTTGGTTTGTTTTGTTTTGTTTTGCTAGCAGCAAAAAGGAGACCGCAAATCGAATATCAGACAAAGGCCATCAGCCCAGCGGGTTGCCGTTGATGTATTTGTACGTGTATTGTTTCTTTTCAGCTTGAATATCGTGATTTTTCTTCAGCTCGCTGCCGTCGCCTGTCAGCCAAATAACAAATATGTATTTTCTTCTGCGAGCATTTTGCACAAAAATTGCCAGACCTTGCAAGGTCCTTAAAGCAGACGAGAGGCATGCGGGGTAGGGGTTGGGTGGAGGTTGGAGGTTGGAGCTTGGAGGGTGGCAGTAAGTTAGGCATGACCTTTGCTGACAATCCGAGACCGAATCGCATTATACATATACGCAGCAGCAATAAAAGTTAAATTGTGCGCCATTTGCGAGCATTCAATATGGGATTTCATATTTGTGTCCTAAATATTTTATCAGGGCCGTGAAAAGGATAGTTACAGGACACAGGATGGCAAATGCCATTTAACGAAACTTGAAATTGCTTCCCCACGTGGACAATAGATACGAAATTAGATTGGGTCCAAACGTGATCCGTAACTAGCTCACTAAAATTGCATTACTAATTGAATTTCCTCAAAGTATCAAATGCTCAGAGCCGTGGTGCAACTTTAATTTCTTATGTGTATCAATTGTCAAAATATGCTTTATGATTGCTAGAATTGAGTATGCTTTAGTGCAAACTCATTGAAAACGTTAAATTTGAATGAAATTAATTTCAAACGTTACGAATCGTTAAAAGAGACAAAATGACCATTAACATAGGACGCTTACAAAAGGACTTAGCCTCATTAGTTAACTGTATTATGCATAGTAAGCTTATAGTGGTATAAAGGTGTCTGTCAATCGCACAAACTATATTAAAGCGTTTAAGAGCAATTTGAACCTGAAAGTCTGTTTCTCGGTTGCTTTGCAAATCTTACCTTGGTCAGCGAGATTTTGTGCAAATACTACAGCTTAAGCCACTCGTTTGAAATTTATTATAGTTTTATTTGTATGCACTCGCAGTTCTGCACAGAATTTAATCAAAATTGTAATTGGACTTGCTGCACCTCTTACCAGTGAATATCTAGTTTGCTTGTATTAAATTCTCAATTTATATTTGTATTTCCAAGTAAAAAGCGAACTACGCTATGTATGCATGTTTCGCAAGTTTTTTTATAAACATTTTTCATTTAATAAGAGGATTAAATTCCCATTATTACAAGTAAATTATTAATTAAAAAATGTTTTACCTGATCAAACTTATTATTTATATGGCAATCAACTGATAACATAAATATTTTCGATATGTGTGTGTCTGCATTTTTCTGCTGTCTACATTCTTGGCTTATTAAATTTGTTATTTACGGGCCAAAAGCGCGGGCCTGGCCATAAAAACGAAACAGTCTTTAATATTATCATAAGCATATACACACACATATACACACATACATGTATATATGTATACGTATATAAATAGAAGCTGATAATGTGTTCGATGAGTGGGTGGACTGAGACGCCTTGTCTTTAAAAATGCTTCAGCTAAACTTGACTTAAATAGAAAATTAAATATTTATTCATGCGAAAATCGACTAATCAAATTCTATACTTTGAAAAGTGCGTAATTGCTGGAATCGAGGAAATGGCAGCAAACGGAAGCTTATCGACTGAAGCCTAGGGTACTACAAGAGGGGCAGTTGGGGCAATGGGCAATCAGACATTCATACGCACACGTGGCATACACGAGTACATCGGAGCGCGTTTAGGTAAATAAAGTAAGTACAAAATGGCAGTCATATTAGGCATCAAAATGCTATAAAATGTGCCGGAGTTCACACACTAGAGTGTTCTTGGGAGCCTTCCGCAGTTGCCATAAAAAAAGAACATTTCGAAAAGAACAAAAGGACTCCCAGGCCGGAGTCGTCTCGATGGCATACTCTTTTTTTTTGGGTCTCCGAGCCAAGCGACACACACACACACAAGCACACTTTCACTAACATATATTTAGCTACACATATAATATAAACGTATTTTATGCGCAATGCGAATGGCAATTGGCAATTGGCATTCCTCTTTGACCGAGCAAGGCGCAATGTTGAATTTGAATCGCGCGCACGGCACGAAAGGGCCAAAGTCATCGTCTACAGACTTCGGTGATTGACTCGAACGTAATCCAGACCGTGCCGCATACGTGATTTCATGATAATCATGGCTCTGTTTGGCTCAACTGCATCAGCAGCTCAGCCAAGTTTTGCCCGTAAAGCCACCGCTGTGAACGTGCCACACACCCGCTGCCCCGCTGCCCCACTGTCGCCTGTCACCAGCCCCACAACCTTGTGGCTGTCTACAATTTTGCGCTTCGTTTGTCAATGTCGTCGGAGTAACTTTGTCGTCGCGTTTTTACTTCTCCGGGCCATGTAATCAATTAACACTAATGAAGCTGCGCATTCTGTTTGTCTCTCCCCGGTTGCTTGTGTGTGTGTGTAAAGTTCTTGTTTGTATTGCATACTTTGAGGCAGTGCAATCAGGTGCAGACTGTCTAAGCAGCGCTGGCGCTCAAGGTCGTGGTCTTGGTCTTGGGCAGAAAAACAAAAGCCAAAAAGTGTGTGCGACTGATAGGCGCCAGTCCTCAGCCCCCAGCCCTCAGCTCTCAGTGCTCCAAGAGGCACGTGACACAGGTTGCGCAGCTTGCAGTCAGCTGGCAGTCATTCTGCAGCAGCAGCAGCAGCAAAAGCAACCACTCGTGCTAAGAGCAGTTTGCTCTCTACCCAACTATGTGTACGTGTACAGCGTGTACACACATGCACACGCAAATAATCAGCACAAAAGTAACAACAATTGAGGAAAGTACTTTCCTGTGCTGGAAGCAGCACTCGCAATGCCATTGCCAGACCCGCCCACAAGCACAGCAATTGTTAGTGTCCTTGATAAGGATGCTTCGTTTCTATTGTTAGGTTGGCATTTAAAACAAAATTCTCTCGCTCGTTCTGCTTTTGCTCCTTCCCATTCGCATTCGCATTCACATTAAAAGCCAGCGGCTTTTGAAGTACGAATATGTCTGCCTAGGCCGGTCCATTCCACATTGCCATTGCTTCTGCTGCTGCTGCTGCTGCTGCCCGTGCTGCTGCTCTAGCTATTGCTGCTGCATCACTGCATTTCAAATACAAGAACACAAAATCATGCGGAAGGCAGACGCAGTGCGGCAGACACATGAGCAGGGCCAGCTGCTGCTGCTGGCTTTGTTGCCCTTGTGGCCATGTCACCCACATATACATGCACATGTATATAATACACTGGAAACATCCTTCTTCATTCTTTGTTTGGTTGGCATTTTTAGAATAGTCCCAAACAATCTGTCAACAGAATATGCTAAATATTCTCGTGTGCGCGCCCACAAAACAACACCTTGTACATCAATTAAAGCGTTAAGGGCACGTTTTAGCCGTTATTTTTGGCATTGTCAACAGCGTACAGCATCATTTCCAGCATTTGGCTTTGTCGGTATATTTCGCAAGTAATTTCCTGTGCTTTAAAATTGCTTTAATGAACCTCTGTGCGTGCGTAAATTTTGTGGCCATTGCTGAAGTGTGCTTTCCACAAATGCCACAGAAATAATAACATGAATGTTGTACGCTCGATGGCTGGCAAACAACAAATAAACAACAACGTGCAATATATAGTTGAGCATTTGCATATGAAATAGCAACAGCAGTACAACAATAGCTCGACATGTGTGTCAACACATGTGTCTGACGAAGTGTCCTGTCCTGTCCCGACTTCTTGGCCCTTTGTCTTACGTCAAATAAATTATGAATGCCAGCGTTGCCCTCTAAATATTTATAATACAAATTATATAAGCAACAGCAGCAACATCAACAGCATTATCGCCCTAAGCCACATGCTTACGTGGACCAGTGGGCCCACACACTCAGCATAACATCTGCAAAAAGCTTAAATATTCAACAGTTTGCGAGTTGGCACAAAAACGTAACGCTTACAAGTATGCAATGGAAAAGGCAAACCACGCAATAATGGCTGCCAACGCAACGTATGCGCAATCTTTTTAGTTAATGAAAAGGCAAAACCGGTTTTTTATACCCTGAACCCATTAAAAATGGGTAAAAAGGGTATTATGGTTTTGTGCAAAAGTATGTAACAGGCATAAGGAAGCATCTCCGACCATATAAAGTATATATATTCTTGATCAGTATCAACAGTCGAGTCGATTTAGCCATGTCCGTCTGTCTGTCTGTCCGTCCGTCCGTCCGTCCGTCCGTCTGTCTGTATGAACACGCGGATATCAGAGACTACAAGAGCTAGAGACTTCATATTTGGAATATAAGTTCTCGTAATGCCGGGACAGATCAAGTTTATTAAAATTTATCGATAGCTCGTCCCGTTCAAAAGTTATCGATAAATTTCGATTTCAGACCAGCGTTTTTGGGCTATACCTTACAAGTTATAAGAGCTAGAGGCCCCTAATTTGGCATGTATAATCTCGAATAGCATACACATGTAACAAATTTTTCACTTTTTGGATACCACCCCCCAATCCCCCCAAAAATTCAAAAAACTCATTTTTGAAGGTATGACCTTGCAATTTGGTTTGGTCACACATTTTATAGCCAATGTTATGTCTTACAAATTTCAAAAAGATCGGACAATAAACACAGAAGTTATTTAAGATTTAACTTTCCATTGTGTGGGGCTCAGTGAAAAAGCAAGATAACTGCTTAAACCGTTTTCACAGCTTGCAGTAATGTGTGGTGTGTTTGTTTGTATACACACTATTAGGCAAGTATGAATGGATGTCAGAACTGGGTTCAGGGTATCTCCTAGTCGGGCAGTCCCGACTAGAGCACTCTTACTTGTTTTCTTTACATTTCGAATGAAAAATAGGCTATGTGTGTGCAACAGGCGAAATTAATTAAAAATTGCAATACTGGCATTTTCATTGAAAAAGGGATGGCAGCCAAACCATTAGTATAGTATAAAAAGTACATATTGACTATCTGAATTGTTATTCACTTCTGCATATGCCTATGAATATATTAATGACTTGGCTATGCTAGCACCACTTATCACATAAATACCATGTTTCATTTAAAATAATTACAATATAGATAAAACCTGCACGCAACTTTTTCAGCTTGTTGTATCATTAATTTGCACATGATACACTTTATACGCTTAAATTGATAAAAACAAAAGAACAAACAAACCACGCTGTCAGCCTGTTCGCTTAGAATCATGGTATAGTTTTCATTTCAACAGAACAGCGTCCAAATATTGCGCTTCAGGTTGCAATTAGTAAAGTTGCGCTTGCATATGATTTTTCAAGGACTAATTTTAAATGATATGTAAAATTAAATTAAAACCTTTAAAGACTTAGTGATTTGGAATGTGACTGGCCATAAACATATTTCTTTTGTTTCTGATATGTAAATACACGAAAAATTATGTATAATAAAATATGCTAAGTGCTAAGTGCACAACGTTATAAGTTAGTTTTGGGGCTGCGAAAGCTTCTTTTTCTGCAATTGCCTCTGTGGCAGTTGTTAAGCCTCAGCACGTGTGTTCATTCGTGCGTATCAAGCTCAAATGTCACAGTCGCCAAGAGAATGAAAAGAAAGAAATGATTTGCATTTGCTTTCAACTTTGTAAATAAACTGGATAACATTAGAAATAAAAGAGTTTGAGTAATACAGTTGCTGCATACAGAAGCTGTCTTGATGTCTTGTTCGCTAAGGTTTCAATAATTAACTCATGTTTCTAAAGTCAATACTGCATCGTTTGAGTCTGTAATTTGATTGGACCACTGCATAGAAGTATATTTTATTTCTATTCATGAACCAGGTCAACTTGCTGACTTTCAATGGCCCCTGACATTTAATATTTGCATGCATAAATGAATCATGTAAACTTTCGTGGTATGCTTGCTTGTTTTTGGGTATTTTACAGCACTATTTTCGTATATTTCCAGCTGCCAGCTGCCATCCACATTTGCAAAGCAGAGTATCAACCAGAGCAGTGGTTTTGTCCGTCGTTAAAATGCAAGCCTCAACAAATCGCGAAATCTCTCTCCTCTCTCTCTCTCTCTGCTGCTCTTGTGTGTGTGTGTGAGTTATGCAAACTAAATTCAAATTGTGTACAAAAAAAAGAAAAAGATGAGAATGTATTCACAAATTTGTAGCGCGTATTTTGAGGCATTTTGCAGGCAAATGCAAATACTCGTATTGCTGCAATTTAAAATGTAAATGCTCGAGGCCAAGGAGATGGGCAATTTACAGCCAGCTGGTCAGCAATCTGCATACTTATGTGTGTACATGCGTGCCACAATTCGCTGTATGTTCGTGTTGCATGCCGCTTCGTCATAATCAACTGAAGGCAAAGAACGATTTTGTGGGTAGATGAATAATTGAACTGCTGCTTCCGCTCTACCAGCTGATTGCCTGATACAGTTCGCAACGCCAGCAAGGTCACAGGACATACATGCATACATACATACATACATACATACATACATACATACATACATACATACATACATACATACATACCCACATTACGATTGTGTGTTTCATGTTGGGCAGCCCAAAGTTGCTTGTTTCCTTTTCTATTTGATTTATCAAACGGTCGCTATAAACCAAAATTTTTCTCTTGTTTTCCTTGGCATTCGGTCCGCTGACCGTTGCGGCTTTATCTTTTGCATATTTCGAGACGCCCAATTAGTTTCGATTCGTTGGCATTCGATTTGTTTTCGCTTTCGCTTCGATTTTGGTGTTTGGTAAGCAAGAATGTTCGCTTGATTTCATTTGTCCTTCTGTTCGTCCTTTTATCAGAGCATCTTCGCCCGTTTTGTCTTTGGCACTTTTAGCACTCAATTAATTCGCATCTGGACACAGACCCCAACAGTTTTCTTGTCGCTGTCGGCCACATTAATACTTCGGTGATAAATGACCCAACTTCAAGCGATGCAGGCTTACAGCTTGATCAGTATTTCGGTACTTTATTAAAGTGCAGTTCGAACTAAGCCCCATTTCGAAAGAAAAACCAATTAGCGTAAGAACAAAAATTTGGTTAAAAATCTCTTTTTTTTTATAGCTGCATAAATAAAAACTTAATTAAAAGCAGACTAAAGAAGTGAAAAGTGTTGAGACCTGCCCATAGAGCACAAAGAAAGCAATTAAAGCCCAACATCAGTCGACAACTGACCTCAGTCAAAGCCAACAACCGCAAACAACCATTTAGTGTCCTTATGCGTCCAAAATGGTTCTGTATATGTGTATGTGGGCTTGAGTGTGTAAGTGAATAGCGTCTGCTATCCAAAGCAAATAGCTGCTGCCTGGCTTCGCCCAATGCTCAGCTGTAAATAAACACTGGCGAATTCAAACAAGCAAGAATAAGTACGAATAAATAACTTATAAGCCAAACAAGAAACAACAAATATTCAACGCTTGTGACGCAGGTAGCCAGCCAGCGAATCATTCTCCATTGCACCTTAACAATGGCCCGGCCAAACCGGAGCCGGAGCCGGGGCCGGGGCCGGAGCCCAAAAGAAATGAATCACATCCCGTCACAATATGAATGAAGCGTAGTGCGAACGACCTACTGACCCACCAGCCCATATACTCCCTACGATGCCCTGGACACTGGGCAAAAAAGGACTTCATAAATGTCAAAATATTAAGCTTTCCAACATGGTAAATAAATAATTTGCCACAAACATATTGTTGCATTACAACAAGTTTGTTTGATAAAGAAAAAAAAACTGGAAAAAATCATTTTACACCAATTAGCAGCCTCATAAATTGAATTGTCATTTAAAATATGCGTTTATTAGGTTTTTCTTTCATAATCGATAATCTTCTATGTTTGTTTTTTTTTGTGAGCTTTAAGTGGTTTCTAGCTAAAGTCAATGTTATTGTTATATTAAACTTAATGACGTGAATTCCGAAAATGTTCTCGCTGCCTGAATCTGTTAGTTTTGGCTGCTGGCTCTGGTTGCTGTCACAACTAGCTGGAATATTAAATTTTGTGCCATTGTACATTGACCTTCTCGTATATATAGAATGAATGAATCCCAAAAGCAAACAAGCGCTGCCAAATCCCAGATACTTTAACAACAAATAACAGTCAAGAAGATGAACGAAGAAAAGGAAACGGAAAGAAAGCGTGAAAGCGCGACCGAATCGTGCAAAAATATGGACTAGGCGGGTTGGGACTGAAGTCTGACATTTGGGGACTGGGATTGGGACAGGGCTGTGGGAGGAAATGTCCTTACCTTGGGCCCTAATGTATTGTGCCTGCGAACGGCAGACGGACAGGACAACAGGACAACCAGTCTCAATCGACTTCATACATATTCCATTCCAGCTCGCACTCGTCCTGAAGCCACTGGGCACTTGTGAGGCAGCTGCAGCTATATTGTATGTTCTTGCGGCTGCAGAGCTGTATTGTTGTGAAGCATTGTCAATGTGGTTGACAAAAGCACTTGGCAAGCAACAGAGCACCGCATGACATATTTCAAGATTTTCGAGTTTTACTTTTTTGTCGTTATTGATTTAAAGTTCACTTCAGCTGTGCAAAATGGGAAAATGAAAAGCGTGCGCGCGCTTTTGTGTGTAAGTGTCGCTGTGTGCGTGTCGACACGAATTTCATTTACCTTAAGGTACAACACCCAAAGAACATAGCACAATCCCATCGGCTTTGGATTTTGTTAGCTAACTTACGCCCACACATATCATAGCGAGCATAGTGTTTGTTATACTTAAGGGACCTGCAAGTCAAAGCCACAAATGTTTGCGCAACCGGAAGCAAATCAAAGATACTCACACACACACACACATCTCGCATCTAACATCTGTAAATAGCAACATTTTGCCAACAGCAATTGAATATTTGTCTACACGCAACTTGTCAGCTTACATTTGCAGCATCTGATTGCGATGTATAATCTATGTATGTTTCGTGAATCATTGAAAATATTCTTAAAACCAAATTTAATGGGCAAATTATGTGAAATTGATGGCATATAGGTATATACATAGGTACATGTATATTTTATTAAAACATTTCAGAAAACTGTAGCGCGTTCGGATAAGATGCCATAAACTTTTTCTACCGAAACTTAGAACATTTTTATTAATATAGCAACTCTTAGGCTCGTCTTAAAAATGAAATAAAATCATAAAAATAATTTAAGGGATTATTCATATTCCGAAAAATATTCTTAAAAACATGAAATTCAAAGCATTATTGTCCTTTTATTAACCGTATACGCTTTGTAAGATTATAGATATATATATTTATTTATTGTCGTCTATTGACAGTTGACACAAAAGAATTTATATAAAATTATAAAACATTTAAAAGTATATAAGACATTAAAATAAAATTTTAAATATTAAACTAAAGATATAAAGTTAAAATTACGTTGAGTTGTTGCAAGGATTGGGGAAAACCCAGAAAAGCCCAATCAAACCAAAAAAAAACCCAGTCTATTTAAAATCGTTGGAAATAAAGTTATGTCATATGAAAAAGTTATGAATATAGGCTTTTGGGATTATTCAACGCAAGCTAAAATAAATGCAGTTCAGTCGCATCTACGAGTCAACTGCCCCGTTTTAAACAGATGAGCTTTCAATTTCTATATCTGTACGTACTTAAGCTGTTTATAACCGCGGATTTCACTGCGACTGTGGAAATTCTCATCACTGTTTGATAACAAGTCATTCGAGTGCTGCAGCAAAGCAAATTGCAAAACTTCGAAAGCGAGAGCGAGTATGAGTTTGAAAACAAGTACACAGATAATTTGAAAGTTGACGTTCGCTAATGATAAGGATGAAATATTGACAGGCAACAGCTGTCGGTAAGCGGAAGGAAGTGAATTCTGTCGCGTTTGCTGGCGCCAAAGAAAATTGCGCTCCCAGCAGACACATTGGCGCTATTTATGGCAAATTAAGCCAATTGAGTTGAGTGAGATTACGTTAGGCGCTCGGCCACGCCTACATGGAACTTGAGATCCTTGTGTAGGTAGCAATTTCATTGGCAGCTCTCAGCTAAAGGCTCAGACAAAGCTTTATTTGAATTTCTTGTAGTTGTTGTGTGGGAATTTGGTAGCCAAGTGCCTCAGGTTATACAATTTATACAATGCCATCAAAGGCACAGCACACAGCACAAGGTGTTTATGGGGCTGGTTTACATTTGCATGTTGTACAAATTGGGGGCGGTTGGCTTAGTGGCTGGTCGCCTCGGAGGCAGATGGAAGATAAATCGCTGGCACGTCGTGCTTCATTAAACTGGCACAACAAATGCTAAATTGATACAAATCGAATGAACATAGCTAAAATATAGAATTGAATGCGGCAATAAATGAAATATGAGCACTAATAAATCGTTGATATCTTTTCAATTGCAGACTTGGCAAGCAACTCCCATCAGCAATAAAAGCAGTCAACAGCAAACAGCAACAACGACGACAAATGACAGTTACAATCAGCATGTCCCGTACAGCGTGCGCCCCTAACTACGTGTATGGCAAAGGACAACAGCAACAACTATTCAGCAGTGAGTGGCAAGCCAATAATTGCATTGGATTCAAGGACTAAGCTCGCCCCAACACCACCGATACGACACCGATACAGCAACAATAACAATTGGCCATCACTATGACCCTCATGCGCAAACTAACAGCCGCAGCAAGGACATTGCTCGAGGATGGCGGGACTGGGGCGAAGTCACAACCCGTTTATATGCCACTGCTCCTGGAGGCATCCGCATCAGTATCGGCATCGGCGTCTTCGGCGGCGTCACATGCCAGTTATTTGAATTTCGTTGCCGATGGACTCATCGATGTCGATGAGGTTATTGGTAGCGGTGCCAGCAGTTCGATTCCTTTGGACGACATGGACGCTGGCCAGGCGCAGGACAATGGCAGCACTGCCGCAACCGCTGGCGAGACGAGCGGCGCGCATTTGACATTTGTCATCGCCAAGTGTTTCATTATCGGTTTCATCATACTGGCTGCCATACTGGGCAACATGCTGGTGATTGTGTCCGTTATGCGCCACCGGAAATTGCGGTGAGTTGAGTGTGCCTTTGTCCACCACAACAACAATAGGTGTCCAAGTGCCCAAGCATGCTCCAGTTACTCGTTCATCCATTGGCTCGGCTAGCTGGCGGCGATGTTGTGTTTTTTTGTACACCCTGATCCCATTAAAAATGGGTAAAAAGGGTATTATGGTTTTGTGCAAAAGTATGTAACAGGAATAAGGAAGCATCTCCGACCATATAAAGTGTATATATTCTTGATCAGTATCAACAACCGAGTCGATCTAGCCATGTCCGTCCGTCTGTCCGTCTGTCCGTCTGTCCGTCTGTCTGTCTGTCTGTCTGTCTGTCTGTCTGTCTGTCTGTCCGTCCGTCTGTATGAACACGCAGATATCAGATACTACAAGAGTTAAAAGAACAAGAATATAAGTTCTCGCAGTGCCGGGACAGATCAAGTTTATTTCATTTAATCGATAACTCGTACCATTTAAAAGTTATCGATACATTTCGATTTCAAACTAGCTTGTTTTGGGCCATAACTTAAAATTTATAATAGCTAGATTCCCCAAATTTGGCATGAATAATCTCGAATAGCCTCCACATGTAATAAATTTTTCACTTTTTGGATAACACCCCCAATCCAGCCAAAAGTTGAAAAAACGCATTTTTGAAGGTATGACCTTGCAATTTGGTTTGGTCACACAAACTGCTTACACCGCTTGCACTGCTTGCAGCCTGTGTATGTTTGTATGTATGCACACTGATAAGTAAGTATGAATGTATAATAGGACTGGGTTCAGGGTATCTCCTAGTTGGGCAATCCCGATTAGAGCACCCTTACTGGTTTTATTATTCAATTGTTATCCTCAATGGGCCATTGTCAGCAACGTTATCAAGGACACGACCTGGACTTTGTATTTCGTAGTGTCTATAAGCGATTACTCCTTCCGCCGCAGGCGCGTCAATCCTGCGCTCCTTTTCGCCTATTAGTTTGTCATCATTTATCATCTTTTGGCTAGGTTGCGTGTCAGGAAATTTGTTGACTTCCCGCCTACCCGCCACCTTTGTGCTTAATAACTTGACCCCCACTGTCAAATGTTTGAAACGTGCGTAATTACATCGAATATGTTAATAAGAAACGCGCATTAAAATATTGTGGCCCTCTTAAAAGGGCGCAGACACAGCCTGCTTGCTGCTGCCTGGTTGGCATTTCATTTACGACGCTCCGCATACATTTTATAGCAGTCCACACACCACACAACACACACTTGCATAAATTCTACACAGGATTACAACAGTTGTGGTAGGTGCTGTGTGTGTTTTGCTGTGTGTTTGCGGCAGTTCTTCATAATTTCGTACGTGTGGCAGCCGCAAATTCATATGTTGTATTTCGCTGGCATTTAAGCAACATAAAACACACACACACACGTAGTCGGACCGACCACACGGCCTTTCACGCCCACGTAAGAAGAGGCCTAAGGCGTCCAATGTCAAGGCACAAAACTCTTGAGGCAGGCGAAGCAGAAATGTTCACCTTGGCTGCCAGAGTAGCAGACAAGCAAGCACCTGACATTTGTGGGGCTCATTTAACTCGTGGAGCTGGGTAATTGGGGTGTTTGCTAGGATGGTGGAATGGTGGAATGCTAGCATGGAATTTAATGGAGTGAGCACTCGCTATGGCCAGGTTCATGCCATTTTTATCTGCTGGCTGCTTGCTGGGGCCCATTTCAAATGTTTTGCCTTGCTGCGCAGTTTAAATCATTATGGCAAATTAGGCCTAATTATGCTAAACATGCATTCGTACTTAAGCCTCTGCTCCGAGTATGTGCCCTGTGTGTTTCCTTATTGTGTGTTTGTGTGTGTGTCACAGGTGTGCGGCCAACTCCATCTGCGCATAAACCAAATAGTCGTGCGATAATTTGGGCCCCATTTAACCGAACAACATCGCAAGGCTGTAAACGTAAGCAACTCTCTTGATAGCTGGCCAGTTGAGCGTGTGAGAGTGGATGCTTTAATATCCTGCCAACTAATTGAGCCAATCAACGTGCGACCCACTAATCTGCAACTAGCTAAAAGTTAGTAATGTTTCGGCTTGTCTAAACAAAACCATATAATTTATTTGAGCTGCAAAGATTAAGCTTTCCAACAAAATATACGCTAATCCTAATCATGCTCGAGTCAAAATCCATAAAGCTTTTAAGCCGACTCAGTGCCAGCTTAAAATGCGCACGAAAGTGGTTAGAAAGATTTGAAGCCATGTTTTTTCGGGTAAAACGTTTAAAAGCAACCAACATTTTGTTACATGCTGTCAATACACATTTTCCTTGCTCATGTCCAAAGACAATATGGACACAATACAGCTGACAACTGTTTATGTTTACTAATATCACCTGACGCTTGACCGTTTAATAATCAAAACAATCTATCAGCTCATAGAATCTGATATACATATGCATATATTTATTTGTAGGTACTCCCACTTTGCCATGGCTCAACAGAGTCTTTGCTTTGAGCTTCAAACGACCTAAGGTTGGAATGGCAAAATTGACAAGTCATAAATCTAATTAAACTTGTCACCTATCAGAATTGACGAAGACAGTTCAACTCTTCTCTTTTGCTTGCTTCACATTTTAATCGGCTTTAAAGCGACGCCTTTTTACTACTTACATTCTGCTGTTGACGTGGGTATTTTGCCTTGTGCCTTGTACATTTTTGCACCAGCTAAAGTTCTTCATCAACTGTCCGCTGTTTGCCATCTGCCTGCCGCACTTTCCGCCTGTCGGATCCTTCTGACTTCTGTCATCTGCGGCTGGTTCTTGTGGGTTGTAATTAAGTTTGTAGGCGTATGGGAGTGGGTGGCGTTTGGGGCTGCCTTTGGCTCATTGGCCTACTGTAAAGTGAAATATGAAAATGTAATTGCCTCTTGCTTAAAGTTTCGGAAATTAAAGCCGCAATCAGTTTTAGCGTTGCGCATACGCCGTGTGCTCATAATTGGGTTGGTGCTCGTTGCTATTGTTGGTGGTAGTGGTAGTGGTGGTGCTGTGTGTGCTGGTAGCATTGATGCGATGTAAAACACATTATAAATTAACTCATTAAAGTCTGGAATCAACTTATCAAGCAACACGACAAGCTGCTGTCGCATGCGGCGTATACGCAATATGTGCACAAGTTTTATTTCGAACCACCGAAAACAGACAAGTGATTAAGTCGATAAGCTGCCTGGGAAGCCATGTAGATGACTGAGCATAATGACATAGATGTGCATAACTCAGAACTGAATTTTGTATAACTTGTGAAACTTTACTGCATTTGCATTTGGTATCTTTATGCGGAGTTTGCTAAGCTTCCTTTTGCGTGCTCATCTTTAATTTGCAGCATCATTACGAACTATTTTGTGGTTTCACTGGCGGTGGCCGACATGCTGGTTGCTCTATGTGCCATGACTTTCAATGCTTCCGTTGAGATTTCTGGCAGGTGGATGTTCGGATCACTCATGTGCGACATATGGAACAGTTTTGATGTTTACTTCTCCACCGCCAGCATTATGCATCTATGCTGCATATCAGTGGACAGGTAAGCGGGCAACACAACTACTCAAAATTCACATATTAGCCGAGCTGTATCTTTTCAGGTACTATGCCATAGTTCAGCCGCTGGACTATCCGCTGATAATGACGCATCGTCGTGTATTCATTATGCTGCTGATGGTTTGGTTGTCGCCGGCGCTGCTCTCGTTTCTGCCCATCTGCTCCGGCTGGTATACCACCAACGAGAACTGGAAGTATCTCAAATCCAATCCCCATGTAAGCTCACCAAATTTACCCATGCATTATTTATTCAATTTTCTGGCGAATCAGAACTCAAAATTTTAGGCAACACATGTGCAATGTGTGTGTGTGTGTGTGTGTGTGTGTGTGTGTGTGTGTGTGTGTGTGTGTGTGTGTGTTCGCTTGGAGCTCAATGTTGGACATGCATTTTGCTTGCTGCTGCCGCTTATTGGCCGCAAGGTGTGCCATAAATTTGACCAGCGCTTGCAATAGTTTCAGGCACTTTGACTTTGGACCACATTAGAGATGCGCACCTGAAGTATTTTATAAAAACAACGTGACACGACACGAACACAAATCGTATACATAATATTGTTTCAAATGAAGAAACCTTTTGAAAAGGCTTTGATGAGCTGATGGTCAACTATAACTAACAAATATTATATTGAATATGTACTATATGTATTTATAGATCATAGTGTAATCGATTGTAACAACTTCATTTATGCTTAAGCATTTTTATTATGAAAAATTTGTTGATTTCGTGCCGGATATCCTGGCAGAAAAAAGCACGACAAGCGTCCCATGATATTTACCTCAGTCTCCAAGTCGGTGCAAAGAAAATTGATTTATGTATGTGCGGCGTTGTTACGCCTTTTTAGGCGCTCAGCCGACAGCTGGCATATTTATTACCTATTCTGCGTTATTGGCAATTTTTCGAGATGAGCACGTCCTGGACTAGGCAGCATACATATTTGTTAAGCTTGGCAGCCAGCAAAAGTTGTTCAATACCTGCTCTTGCTGCTGCCTAACAACTGTTGCCAGCTGCTGTCGCACCGCTGGAAGTGACTTGCGTCTGTTGTTGTTGTTGTTGTTGTTGCTGTGGTTATTATTGCGCAATACAAATGCTGATGTATAAATAAATGTAATTATATTTGCGTTTGTGGTGCGCGTTTGTGTCTGTGCCGCTTGTGCCACTTGTGCCGCCTGTGCCGCCTGTGCATAATTTTCGACTTCACACAAAGCGCCGACTCATTGAAAGCCCTTTGCATACATTAGCATTCAAGTAAGGGCTTTAATTAGTTTAACTTGTTGTGGTTAATGTTGTTGTGGCAGTTGTTGTTGTTGTTGTTTATAACTGGCAGCGACAGCGCCGCGTCAACTCTGGCATAAATCTGATTAGATGGCCTCGAGGCAGTCTTAAGTGCCAGTGGGCGTGGCACCAACATCGCCTTGTTTGTCATATCACCATTTGAATGTACTATATGCTGTAATTGGATTGCTTTTTATTGCTTCCACTTCAGTGCAATAAATGCATTACGCATACGCAACGTTGCGCCGCCGATTACCGCAATCGCAGTGGCAGTAGCACCGCAATTCGTCACTGTCTATTGTGCTGCAGTTAATTGAGTGCATTTTGCATATTATCACGTATGAGCGGCGCTCGTCTGCTTTCTAATAGCGCTTTTAATTCTCTTGGCTGTCCATAAAAGCCGCATCATTTTATTGCTTGATTTGATTTATTTAATGCGCTCAGCTATGTATTTATTGTGATTTTCGCATTGAGCTGCAGCCCTTGTATATCAATTGCGTGGCTGAACTAGCCACTATCTAACCATCGAATAATCGAATCTAATTGAATTGCAGATATGCGAATTCAAAGTGAACAAGGCGTATGCCATTGTGAGCTCATCGATGAGCTTTTGGATACCGGGCATTGTAATGCTGTCCATGTACTATCGCATTTACCAGGAGGCGGACCGTCAAGAGCGCTTGGTCTACAGGTAAGCCAATTAATTTGTTTGTCGCAATTAACGCTAATTGCAATGCCAATGCCAATGCCCAGATCCAAAGTGGCCGCCCTCCTGCTGGAGAAGCATCTGCAGATTAGCCAAATACCCAAGCCACGGCCGAGCATACAGGTGGAGCAGTCAACCATAACGACTATGAGGCGCGAGCGGAAAGCGGCCCGCACATTGGGCATCATAATGAGCGCCTTTCTGCTCTGCTGGCTGCCCTTCTTCTTATGGTGCGTATTAGCAGTTGATGATTTGCCAAAATATTCTATATGAAATTATATGATATTTATTTTTAAGCTATATTATATGTAAGCATCTCATGTTACCATATTTTCGCTACAATCGTTAAATATTTGTTAAGAATTCATCTGTATGTAGAAGCTTAAATACTTTTTCATATGAAAATTCTGCATGTACTTAAGGCTTTTACTTTTTTTACATTGTTACATTATTTGGGAAGCACAATTTTCAGTTATCATAGCGCTCCTAAAGTTATGCCATAAATTGCGCTCTTTTTGTTATTAGTTTATCAAGAAAAAGCTTAAAAAGTTCTTCAGAAAAGTACTTTGCTTTAAATTCATGAGCTTACGCTTGACTTAAAAACTATTAAAACTTCATATTTCTGTAAAAGTATTTTGTTTTTTAAACTTGATTGCTTTATGTGCCAAATGATTTAAGTCTGTTTCTTTCTACATTAGGTACATCACATTTACGCTGTGCGACAGCTGCAAAACACCACGAATTGTTGTTGGCATACTGTTCTGGATTGGTTACTTCAACTCGGCCCTGAATCCAATTATTTATGCATATTTCAATCGAGATTTCAGGGCCGCTTTCAAGAAGACCCTTAAGGTAAGTTCGATGTGGGCGCGTTTTGGGGGAGTTTCTTTTTTTATTTGTATGCAACATTGCAAATGGCCAAGTAAGACCTTTTATCAATACATATTGCTTTTGAAATCACTTCGAAAAATATCCCGAACGCCGTTTGCCTCCTGCCTAGACTTAGTTCAAGGCCGCTGCTACAACAACGGATTGAACGACGGCAAGAACAACAGTAACAACAACAGCAACAACAATGGCCACTGCAACAGCGCCCACAGCCACGCCCTAGCCAGGCTGCGCCCATCTTGGTAGCTATTTGAGTTTACTTGGAGCTGCATAGGCAATTAGTGCCCCATAGCATTTAGCCTTAGCTTAAATACGAAAAAACAAACAAACAAATACCATAGCATACATATCAGCTGGCTGAGCTAACAGTAATAAAAGAAAACTGTCAAGTGCAAGTGCAATAGCTTTTGCTTGCCCATGTCACGACTCTCATCTCTACGAAATTGTTAATAGCCTGTTGAATTCTATGCACGCATTGCTTGCTTCTGCTACTTATACTATTTCTATATACTACATATATTTCTGCAATATATCTCTATCAATTTCTCGGTGTCAGTTGGCAAATCGCATCGTATGAATATCGTAAATTGGTTTTTCTCTCTCTCTATCTCTCTAATCTCATCTACTCATCTTTTCCATGCACAGCTGGCTTTTGCGTTACTGATGCGTTGCCTAACGTCCAACAAATGCTAAGCCCTTCGAAAGAATGCCATACACACAAAATGTAATATACAAATTGAAAAGCTTTCGCGTATATAAGTATGTTATACATATCCATATATGAATGAGTATGCAGCCAACACACACACGCACACACTGGTCGCTTTCTGGCAAACCAACAACAATAACAACAGCACCTGTTACAAAACAGTCTCCAAAACACACACAAACAACAACAAGCACTTGCAAATGCGCATATTTTGATGGCCACCGTTTGTCTAAACCAAGTTTCGGTTTTTTTTCGTCCTTTTTTATGCCCACAAATTTTTCATTTCGCACACTACTCTTTAACAACGCACACATTTACACATACACACAAGTCGCAAGTCCCTTTTTTTCAAATGAATGCAGCCTTTTATTTTTTATTCCTTTTGGAATTTACATTTTTATTTTCTCGTTTCTGCGCTCGCACAGCACAACACAAACAACACAACACAACTTGCCGAGAGACATGTGCCGTCTATCCCACCAACCAAAACCGACCAAAACCAACAAGAACAACAAACACACGCCCAAGGCCCAACCCAAATTCCGACTGTATGTCACTTTGTCTCTTTGTCTCTTATCTATTTATCTCGCTCGCTGTATCCGTCCCTGACGTCGTTTAAATATGCCTAACCTTTGAGTACGTAGTAAGCATTCGTTTTGTACCACTGTCTACGCCTATTTAGACTCATTTGGCTTGCGTCGTCTGTATGTGTGTGTGTGTGTCTCTTTTTGCAGAGCTGCTGTCCCTACGCGTTCATCAATTGTCGCCCCCCATTTCGGGCGGCTGGTGGCGGCAATGGCGCTGCTGGCGGCCAACGACGCACCAACGGCGCCAGGGAAGGCTCCGCCGAGCTGCCCCAATACGTGAACTCGACGGCCTCATCGGAGATACATATGAATGTGATGCGTGCGCGTCAATATGCTGATGCCACAACCACAATGACCGGCCAGGAGCAGCAGCAGCTGCATCCGCTGTATACCAACTAAGGGATTCGAGCGACTTTGCGACTTTCAGCTCTTCATCTTCTTCTGCTTGTCCAGATATATACGATATGTACCTATCAACCTATGCTAGCTGCCTATACTATATGTGTATGTCTTACTTATATGTATATAAAGCCATACGCCCAAAAACTATGACCACGCTAAGCAACAGTTAAAATGGTATCAGCCTAACTCGACAATCCCACAGACAAAAAAATGAAGCCTTCAAAAAAAAAAAGAATGAACAAAAATTCCAATAAAAAAAAACATAACAAGATTGTCCGAAATTGATGTGCAAAAATACTTTTGAAATGACATATGAATACGTACAATAAATAAAACAAAATGAAATATTTACAAGTTGAATTTAAAGCGAAATTGTTGGGGCAAAACATATGAAAACGAGAATTCCAAATTCCTAAAATTGCCTGCAACAATTTCAAGCAACATTTGAATGGCATTTAGTGCAGTGTTTATATAAAGTATACTTACCTATTTAATATATATACATACACACATACATACTATATTGTATTGAATGTTTGATATACGTATATATAATGCTATTTGATGTCCCATAAATATAAATACATACATACATACGTGTGAAGAGTGTGAGCTCGAATTAAAGCTGGGCCACTTAAGTGAAGAATGTCTTCTTATAGTAATTACCACTATAGCCATAGTTAAGTAGTTGCGCCCATGTGAAGTTGAAAGATATATGTACCTGGTACATGTAGTACTGCATACCGTACTCGTATGACTAACATATCCATTGGGTCTATTAGCCACTGTACTCGTAGTCTTTAGAGTAAAAGTTATAAAGTGTGACTTCAAGTCTCATCAAAACAAAGCTGTTACCAAAAATTCATCCGAGCATGTTGCATTTTTGAGCGCATTAGTTAATTGTTGTAGTATAGTTTGCGCTCATATACTAAAATAATAATTCTTTAGTTGCTAAGTGTACAATTACAGCCCGGCAATCAACTGTCGATACAAATAGTTGCTATTGGCATTCTGTGTTCTAATAAGTTTGTTATGCAAACTGATAGAATTTGCAAAATTGCATACATACATTTCATTTATAATTAAGTTAGTTACTTATCAATTACAATATTTGTTCTGTTAGAAGAATTTATGCCTTTTTGTTTATTGGCAATATTATTTTGATTTTCTATCAGTATTTATATCTATCGATGTATTGATTTGCAATGCCCAGACAATCTTATCCAAGCACACTTTGACTTTGCATTTAGATTATAAACAAATATTATATATTCGTCCGTTTCTAACTTTCATTTTCGACTGCCTGTCGTCTAAGTAGAAGCCAAACAAAGCAATTATTTACACAGTGAGGCTTATCAAACGCTGACAAGTTCACTTTGCTTGCGTTAAATATGAAATTGTTGCTAGTACATATTATATATATGCATATACTAAATATGTGCATAAAACGTGTAGCTTTTTGCAAATCACAGCCATTATCTAAAGCGCCAGCTTAAGGGCTCAACCTTATAGACAAATGAGCCTCCCACGTCTGTCCACGCCTGTTTTTGTTTGCCTGTGTATATACTTAAGTCAATATTTATATTATTTAAGTTTGACACTTTGATTAAACAAAGAGGAGCGTGTTCTTTTGATGCATAATTAAATCAATTTCTGATCAAATAATGGCCACAAAATCAATGTACATTTAATTGAATTAAATCTTGAGGACAAACATTTGGCATTTTACTTTACATTTACATAATTTTCAAATTATCACAAGCTAATTAGCAATTTCCAGTTGGCAGGCCAGGTTTTTATTTATTTACTTAAACTGAGTACGTGGCGAAATAAAGTATTATATTTGATAAGTTTTTTACACTTTTGAAGTGCGATTATATGATTTGTCGAGTTTGTATATGGTTTTCAACTATAGATAGTTAGTATATTATGCCCTATACACATTAAGATTAGCAAAAAATATAAGAAAGTTTGAAATTGTATGTAACAGGCAAGGCATACTCAATAAAGTACACATTTTCATCATGATAAACCAATTCGATAAAGCCATACATATTATCAAACGAATACTGTTCATTTGCATTTTGAATTATATAATTATATGTATTAAAAATCAGAGAATTGGGTTTGTCGCATTCTGCCTTCACATCAGCAATGCTTTTCACATTTTTAAGTATACAGGTCATCGATAAGTGCACTGATTGCTTAAGTGCATATTTTTGTTTATGTCGCTCAAAACGCAAGCCCCTCAGCACTTGCACATTGATTAGTGTCCATTCTTAAAATAGCCTTCTGTAAATGGTAATTTACAACTCATACACTGTGCAATACGGGTAATGCATTCGAGTGACGCATAACTGGGCAATCATTGTAGTCAGAGATAATTCAGGTGGACATACTTAGATACTTAGTTGTATTTGGGTAAATACTTACATACTCATACATATACACAGTTATGAGTATGCCGATTGCGTGGCATATTGAAAAGACAGTAAAGCATTCGCGTCATACTCAGCTAGCTATTGATCAACTCAGCTGGTTAGCAGTAAGCGGCAGTAACAACAATAATAACAAATATATCAACGCGGTTCTTATTGTTAGTTGGCATGTTAACTGACAGTAGAGCATGTGACTTTCAGTTATAAATAAATGAATTATATTTTGCGCAAATATAAGGGTAAATAATTAAGTTATGGCACACAGTAAATTGTTCACAGTTATGGGCAAAAGTGTGCGCACCACTCATCGCCAGATAAGCGTCGCGCACTGTAATTCCTGATAATGATAGTCTGAAGCTGGTCCCAACTTTTGCCAACGACTGTATACATTTTTTAATGACTGATTAATTTCGTTTAATTTGTTCTTACCTTAACTATTATGTTAATCTTTAATCTTTAAGTAACTGTACGCTGTAGCAGTAGTTATGATTATTAATGTATATACTACTTATACTATAAGGGAGTATGTATGTATGTGTATGTGTTATCATTGAATGTCTTTAGTTTCGATCACCATACAACAACAACAACAGCAACAAAGCCAAATACTCTCGTAAATGTCCAAAAGGTTTTAGTACAGCATTAGATTATTGACAATGTAATTAAATTACCAAATACAAAAGCAAACTACGCTGTATAGAAAATAATTGTTGAATGTTTTTTGTGTGCATAGTTGATAAAAACAAATGATAATGAATTTAAGCATACAAAATTGAGTTACTTAAAAAGAATGTATAATTGAAACTGCGGAAAAAAACATAGTTGCAAAAACTTACCGCAGCATTTGTAAATGTAACAAACAACAAAAAAAGACACTGACGTACGCTCTGGTCTCTGATATAGTCTCTGTCAATTTTGGAATTGGGGTATGTTCCAGTTTTATAAATATAGACAGTGAAGGAAATAAACACAAATGTCTAGAGTCTAGGTCTAAGTAAATGTTAATGTGTGCGTTCTCTCAGTGTAATTGTATTAATACTCATATATTATGTGAAGGAAGTAAATACATAATTTGTATGTTGTATGTATGTATTGTATTTGTATATAAATAGTATCTATGTATATCAAATACATATGAAACAAACTAAAGAAATGAAGCAATTACAATCGTATATAATAATAATAAAATAAAAAGTTCAAAACATCAAGCGTGTTGTCGACTTTTGAATACGACGAAACTCTCCTCAGGCAGGTGACGGATGACAGATGACGGATGACAGGTGAGACAGGGGGAAGGGGTGTTGATGGGGGACGGGTTGCAGCTTACGGGGCGCAACGTCATTGAGAGTGATTGTTATTGGTGTACGTTTCTTTAAACTTTTTCTGTATTAACTGATACGCATTGTATACACTAAACGTTGATGAATTTACAGCCATCCGCAGCGCAGCGCGATAAGAATTCCAAACCAAACAAAGAAAGCCATAAAAGAAATCAAGTTAGTAAATGTGAAAAACAATCGATTACAACTTTCGAACTCACCGCTCTTTCGCAGCCTTGAAGGACTTCTTCTTTTTGAGACACGCCGCATTCTGTGCGTCATCTAATTGAGGCAGATCGTTGGGAGATATCATTGTAATATTGTCTGGATGGCAGAAGAATGCGATGGAGTGTCGACCACGCGCCCGTATGTGCTCCTGCTCCGGTATAACGACGCGGTGTTGCTGCACGGATGAAATGACAACAAAGGATTAGACTGCAAGTCCTGTCATTTTGGTTAGAATGCGTTTGCCTACCAGTGCGGGATATCGCTCCTTGGTCCAAATGGACAAGATCTCGCCACAGTTGATCAATATGGCACCCGGCAAATGGCCCACACGATGCCACTTCTCACTGCCCGGCAGCTTCACCTCCAGTCCGCCCTCGGAGTCCTGGGCGAGCAGCGTAAACGTGCCATAGTCGACATGGGCGCCACACCGTATGACCTCGCCATTGGCCAGCTTATGCTCCGAGAGCTCCCCATCCTTGCCATTCGTCTGCATGCCGTCCACCTCGTTGATGTCGTCGCGGGGATTGTGCTCGGGCCGGAAGTCCGGCTGGTCGGATAAGCAACGCTGGTAGCTGTACTGGCAACGGCCCTTGATCACATCGTTCTGGCCATGTCCGGGCTCATCGTCCACTATGGGCGGATAGTAGAGCATGCGCAGGGTGGTCATGTTGTCGTGATCGCCCGACATCATGTGTGAGTGCTTTTCGAGGAAGAATGTGGGCGGAATGTCCAGCGAGACGGCCAGCGCCTGCAGTATGAAACTGGCCAGCGCCTTAAAGTCATTGGCCAGCGTGCTGATGTGGTCCGCAAAGCCGGGCAGCGGCTCCTCCGGCAGATTCTGGGCATTCAACGTGCATATGTTGAATGCGTGACGCAGCTCCGGTGTCTTGCCATCGAAGCGCTCAATGCCCGGACTCACATAGCCGTGATTATCGCCATCGCTGCGTATGTAATGCTGTTTGACATCTGACGCCAGATCCACAAAGTCATCCAGATGGTCCCACGCTGTCTTCAGCTGATGTAAAACAGATTAGTCTCTGAATATTGATGGCGAAATCTAGATGTAACTACCTTCTCATCAGATATGCCATGATTGACCAACAGCGCCATGCCCTTTTCGGCCAAACACTTCTGCAGCTGATGACCCACACGGTTCACCACCGATTTGACCGGCACCTCCTCAATGCCTGTAAATATATAAGAACACATTGATCATCAGTTGGCTGCGTGGGCGTCAGAGTAACAAGAAACAACTAGAGACTAAATGCAACGGAACTGCCACTTGAGCGATTATTAACTTCTTGGAATACTTAGAAATAATAATTGCCAAAGCCACGACCAGCTGCTGTCAATAACCATAAATTTAATGTTCGCTCACGTTTTTATGGCGCCCAATTAAAGTAGGAAAACCCAGTCACAGCACAACTATACGATACCCCATAAATACCACTTAGTTCAAAACAAAATGGCACACGCCGAGTGTCAAAGAAATCCACGTGCCGCTTACATCATCATAATTCGCCTGGAATCTTTTAATTCGAATTTGCAATTTACACTTATCGGGCGATAAATGAAGGCATAAGCCGCAAAAGCAAAGTGCCCCGGTTGCCATAAAAGGCAATGATATAAATGCATTTTGCAGTCTTACCAATGAATTGCCAAGCATCAAACTCAATAAATGCAATACGAGTAAATGCAATAAAGGTAAATGCAATCAATTTCAATGCCACGGCAAATGCCCACAGCACTTTGGACGACGACAACGACGACGACATCGACTTGGTTTTCCCTTGGCGGAAAATTATATAAAAATAAAGCTGCCTTCATAAGCTGAGTAAAAGCCGCAGCGGAAGTCAAGCGGCTAGCGCAAGGATATTAGTATATCAATAAAGTTACAAAAGGAAACTAGAAACTAGGGAACTTCAGGGCGTGCAGCAAAAACAGTGCGCATCAGCTTAAAGTCCACAGATATAAGCAAATCTTATCATGTTCTTTAGCAAACAGCATTGAGATATGACTTTTAGCATCTGCTGAAGCGTTTTGTGTTTTAAATTATGTATATATATATATTAGTATATCAATTCGCTCCTTGTTCATTGAGCGGTAGCAATGAATGAATACGAACAATTGGAAATATTTCTACACATGCACGTTGACACACGGGACGTATGCGCAATCTATAAATAAATAATTGCCAATTTCAGTTGGGCGCACGCCGCCCTTCCACCCAGCCAGCCAGCTTTCCATCGCAATCGCAAAGCCCCCATAGCATTCTAATCAACAGCATGACGCACGGTTTTTTCGTTCAGCTGATAAGCATAGAAATTCACGGTTAATAGTAATTACGTTGTGTGTAGTTATCAGTGCGTGTCTTGTGGGCATAAACAGATTTTTGTCACCAAGGCGGCAAATATATACATTAATTTGCTATATGTATGTATGTAGGCACAATTCTATGGAATTTTCGGCATGCCAGCCAGCCAAGATGAAAATGACGATGATGAGATAGCTTTGAGAGAGGTCAGGCAGCCTTTTGAATCGAATCAATTGAAGCGCAACGCTGAATGCGACACGCCTTTCGATTTCATTAGATGATGTACATACATACATTCATACATGTGTGAACAGAATGGCGTTTGAGTTGAACTTTATAGCAAAGAAGGCGGAGTAGGCAGCCAGATACAATTATTATGACTGCTGTTTGCATGCACTTCAATTAGGCGCCAACTGTATTGCGGGCACTTTTCAATTTGCGGCAATTTTATTGTATCGCAAATTTTGCACAGCTCACATGCTAGTAGTCGCTAACTTGTCGCTAATTTATCTATATTGAGGCTAATTAATTGAGTCAGTATCGAGCATAATGCGGATAGAGGCCGCTTGTCGCAATCCGTTGAAGATCATCGCCTCGAATGCTGCTTGGCACATAGCATTTTGCTTTTGCTTTTGGCTTTGAATTCCTATTTCTATATTTGATTGGCAACACTGTTCGATCCGATGCCAAATTGTTTGTGCTTACGAAATTCGACATCCATCCATACACACACACATATATTCGATGTTTATGGGTTTTGCATTTGTGGGGCGCCATAAACATACGAATATGCGTTTTGAGTTTTTGTATACGTTCGTTATCCGTGGAATTTCTATTGACGCGACGCCTGCTGTTTATACCCAGTACTCATTCCATATATTTAAACAGGAGTCCAATCGAATAGTGAATCGACATGTTACATACATGCATATATATTCTTGTACATCAACAACCAGGTCAATATCGAAACAACAAAATATTTGTATATTTGTTATTCACTATGGGTAATTCCAGTGGATCATCGCTTGTTTTACCCAATTTTATTTCATTAGCAGTAATTCTATTATATGCTTCTCAAGTGGGTATTTTGTAGTCGAACATAGCTAGAATTTAGTATGCCTTGTTTCTATTTTCAATAGAAACATTTAATTCAATATTTATAGCGCAATTTAAATACATTTGCACATATATACGCTAACAGCTTTAATAGCATCAATTTAGTTGGGAAATTCTAAATACACACACACACACATATATAAATGAGTGACCATACTTACAAAATATTTTATTTATAGACAAATTAATTGAGCATACTTAAAAATGTATCTGGCGAAAGGGTTGAGTGGGGGCAAAAGTGGCGCAAAATATTTTAATTACTAAAACCAATCGAGTAGGTTCAATCAATTGCATATTGCCCACACAACTAATCGATTTGTCATAAAATGTTTTCGTTTAGCTCAAAACTAAATTTTATACAAAATTCTTTTTGAAATTGAAGCCATATTTGTTGATCATTTTGAAATGTATTTGGTTCTTTGATGTTTTGAAGAAAAGTAGGAAAAATCGTTAATATAACAATATAAAACTCAAATAGACATACTTGAAGTAAAATTCCAAAAAATATAAGCACTTATAATGTGCAGACACGAATGAAACAAAAATGGCATAATAAAATCCAAATATTTTCAACTTGTGCGTTCTTTCGAGAAAAATGTCTATCGCATCTGCAAGTTTTTCTCTAAGTGCATGAGAGGCTTAACCAGAATAAACGCTTGGCAGAATGTCATGATTTGACGCCAATTAACATTGCAGCCTTTCAAAAACCCCCAAAAACAGCTAAAAGTTTATCATTAGAATGCGTCAGCTTAAAAACAGTAAGTAACAAAAACATGATGAGAACACATTTCGTTTGAAGTCTTTAGCTATCGTATAGATAAACTAAAATAGACAGTATAAAAAAATACCCTGATTTAAGTCTCACTGTCAAAATAGCTAACGGAAATACAAATGTGTATAGTAAATGAATAAAATCAATGCCATATGGTATTCAATTTTAAACTATTTTTGAAGACATTTGGAATATAAGCCAATACCATATATACTTCAAGTGAAACTTTTATTTTTTGCCGTGTAGACGCACAGCTGTACAGGCTTAAGCTGGTTTTAATCGGATTCAAAGCGCGTCGTTAATATTGCGGGCAGTTTGCTGATGATTGTGTGTTTGTGTTTGCTTTATTCTCAGCTGGTGTGACGATGCCGCATGTTTCAATTAAGTTGCCAATCGGCAAAAGTGGGTGCGGGCTTGGTGACGGCGCTGGGAATACACTTTGCCAAATGCGTCACTTTTCCGTTGACGTCGTTTGAAACTGGCAGCGGGCTTGTTACTCGGTTTGTCTGAGCAGTTTGTAAATATAGCAGCAGTCTAAACAACAAATCAAACAATGCTGTCAAACCAGTGCACATCCACCGCCCCCCCGACCACGCCCCTGCCCCTGCCCCTGCCCCACCAGCCAAGAGTGCATCCATATGTGTGCCGAACGGAGCAAAAACGAAAACGCAAACGCAAACGAAAACAAAAACAAAACCGCAATAGCAATAGCAAATCAAGTTCCCAAATCAAATCGTAATAATACTTGAAACGTAAATATTGTGATGCACTTTTGTTTGAGTTTCCGGACTGTTCAGGCGCAGTTTAATTTACTCGCTGGCATTGGACAAACTATAAAGTGTATGTACTTATATAGTTCAAAAACCTCTCCAGCTTGAAAGCAATATAAGTTCCGTTGACACAACTGCGAGTCCGAGTCAAAGCCGTTTGTTTACTTACTTTTTTGGGGGTCAATGGCTGAATTGTTTGGAAACAAACTCGTTGCCACGAAGGTCAAGTGCTCAAGCGAAGGTTAACTTGACATCGATTGCGTATGACTTGGATCTGGTGTATTCCCTAGATTTCAAGCACTTGAGCTGTGAGCTTAGATCATATGAGCTGGCATACACATAGTGCTAAATACATCCACAAACTAGGTGCAATATTAACGATACTAATTTGCAGGTTTGCTGACAGTTATCTAGTTCTAAATGTATAATGATAGGTATCAAATTTGAGCTGGAGTTACTTGTCAAAGTTGGCAACCACCTTAACTTTTCCAATATTTTGAAAGGCAATTTGACAGTGTTTGTATATTCTTTGAATATATCAGAAAACATAGATTTGCAGTGTCATCGATGAGATGTTGACAAAATTCCACAAAAACAAGTGGGGAAGAATTATAACCCTTAGGTAGTTTTCACTCCGCCAACTGCACCACCGAAATATTTAATGACACATATCTTTGCTATTTAAACGTCAATCAATTTGAAATTTTAAACATTGATGAGTTATAAGGATTTTGAAGTGTACAAGAATATTTAAGGCGATAGCTTTGAAAAGATCGAATATATGGCAAAAACCGACTTCCAGTTGTATGGCAGCTATAAGATATAGTGGTCCGATCCGGCCGGTTCCGACCAATGTGCTGTCCCGTTGAGTAATAAGTCTCTGTGCAAAGTTTTATCACGATAGCTCAAAAACTGAGGGACTAGTTTGCATACATACAGAAAGACAGACGGACATTTCTTCGAAAATAGTATAATAATTAACAGTAGAATAAGAAAATAATAATTGTATTTTTCTATAGCTATCAGTAAATAATATCATATAATTTGAATAAATATGAGAGTGCAGGCATGCAAACCATTTTAGGAAGAAATTATTTAAAATCCATATGGAAACTAACTAAACCTAACTTTACATACATATATATATATATGAAAATAACGTGGAATAAAACTAATTATAACTTGCAGCGAAAATCAATGCCGTGTCGTGATTATAAATCTTTTTCTACCTGAGATAACAATGTCAATATTGGAAATTCATATACCAATTATTATATTTGGTTTAATGATAACTACATTACTGTAGTCAAATCAATTATGTGCAGAACGTGTACATTACTAACTAGGAAAACGGGCTTAACCCGACAAATGATTTTAGTTGGCCATTAACTTGTTACGGCTTATTAAGCATTAAATTTAGTGGCATTATATTGTTTTATAGCTAACTAAGTTATGACTAGAGATAAAAGCATATCATAAATATTTGATAATATTGATGGCAAATTGTGCAGCGTTTAAGCTCACTACATTTAATAACAACGTATTCGTAAAGTTGTCTTTCCAAACTTAATGATATTGTGCTTTTACACTCTGTATTTATGAATTATTATACTCTTTTTGAAGAAAATAGTATATTAAGTTTGTGCTGAAGTTTGTAACGCATAGAAGGAAGCGTCGGAGACCCCCAAAAGTTACTGCCAGTATGCTTAGAATGACAATACAAATTGATCTAGCCATGTCCGTCTGTCTTTCTGTATGTATGCAAACTACTCCCTCAGTTTTTTAGCTATCGTGATAAAACTTTGCGCAGATACTTATTACTCAACGGGACAACACATTGGTCGGAACCGGCCGGATCAGACCACTATATCTTATAGCTGCCATACAACTGGAAGTCGGTTTTGGCCATATATTCGATCTCTTCAAAGCATTCGCCTTAAATATTCTTGTACACTTGAACATCCTTATAACTCATCAATGTTTAAAATTTCAAATTGATTGACGCATAAATAGCAAAGATATGTGTCATTAAATATTTCGGTGGTGCAGTTGGCAGAGTGAAAATTGCCTATAGGTTCGAAAAGAGTATAAAATCTTCGGCACGCCGAAGAAAATCCTTCCCCACTTGTTTTTCATTTTGTTTGAGCATTAAAAACAATTACTTAATGCAATGGGAATGACGATGGACAGGTGTCAGTTGCACAAGTTAATAATAATAAAAAGAAAAAATGCGACTTCGCAAAAATCGCATTCATCACTCACAAGTAAATTAAGCAACTGCAATTGCGCAAAACAGGCAATCACGAGATAACAACTGTCAATTATCTAGGAATGAGTCAGGGCTGTGTGGCTAATTAAGCATCGAGTGTTGGCGCTATCTGGTCTCTCTCTCTCTCTCTCTCTCTCTCTCTCTCTCTCTCTCTGTCTTTAATGCGTGCTTAGCAACGAAACCAGAATCGACAACAAAGTTCAAGTCAAGCACATGTTGAGCCCGCCTGACATACGTATGTACATGCATATGTATGTATGTACTGCATGGATGAGTTTGAGTTCGAGTTCGAGTTCGAATTTGAGTTTGACTTACCGCAATGAGCCAGATCGATGATTGGCACTGCAGATCGCGAGAGCAGCGTGTCCAGCTTGTCGTCGCTTGTTTTTGTTTTCAGCATATTGCCTGTGTGTGTTTGTGTGTTTGTTTGTTTGTATATTGTTTATATATGCACTCTTTTTGTTTGCAGTTCTTTGGTTTATCACTTTCAACGCTGATTATTATTTGTTGTTATTCCTCTAGCTTATTATTGTTTGTTGCCTGCTTCTCTAATTCTTTGGTTATTCAGCTTGACTATGAAGCAATTATGCTGCTACGATTATTATTGTTGTCGTTGTTATTTATTTATATTATTTGTTGTTATGGTTTGGAGCGAGTCGTGTGGCTGGCGACCCGCTGATCGTAGCCAAGCCAAGCCACATAGAGAATAGAAAATAAACCAAATGGGCCCAAAGCCAATCGAGGCAACTGGCTATCGTATCCAATTGGAATATAAAGCGTTGGGTAAGGGCGCGTGTCGGACGCGTTTCTGGTACGCCTCGTGAAAAATCGCGCGTACGAAGCGAAAACGAACACGTTGCGATCGCGACGCGTTTCTCAGTCAAACTGATCAGGCACAACAAAGCGACTTGGCGTTTTCTTGAATATTCTGCAGTTGTTGGCTTTGCTCAGCGCTGCTTCGGTCGCTGCCGCTTATCGCACCTTTAGCTGTGACGCTGAGAGTGGCGCATGTTATGGGAAACTTTAGAGGCGATTTATGAATATATATGTATGTATGTATGGGAGAGTAGCTGGTGTACTCTCGCATGTGCGCAATTAGATAAAATTTAATCAAATCCAAATTTGTGATAAGTAAATTAGCACTTGTCGGTTTGTGCAATGCACGGTCGGACGGCAGACAGCTTGTCGGTGTTGGTTGTTTGGTTGAGGAGCGCCGCATATGCTAAACACGCTACAAGTATTTGCCAGATACTAATAAGTATCTAAAGCCACAGCCATGCGCTGCGGCCTCATCAACAGGTAGCTGGCAGCGCTCGCTCGCAAGTCGCGATATTTCAGGTACTCGCACATATTGCTGATATACACAAATGCTCACACACACACACACACACACATATATATATATACATATATATATATATATGCATATAGACATAGCATGTGTATGCGCGTTTTTGGCTTCGCTTTGTGTTTTTATTCGCAAGGCGATACAGATACTTTTGTCGCGTTGTGTGTGGTTGTGTGTGTGTGTGTGTGTGTGTCGCACATACTGCTGCAAATGTATCTGACAGATCTCGTTTAACGGCACTCGCACACTTGTGCTCAGGTGTGCCCTGCTGCTGCTCTGCTGCTGCTGCTGTCTCAGCTTCTCACCCCTTGCGACCAGCTGAGCTATAAACTCCATGAGTCGTGCCTTAATCTTGGTTTTTGCTTTTGCTTTTGTTTTTGTTTTTGTTTTTGTTTTGATAGCGTCTGTATGCGGCTGCTGCTGTTGCCAAGCGGCATCTCAGGAAACGCCAGATGAGTGAGAAACGGCTATGCAAAGTCTGCAACGTTTGCATCTTCAGCGGGAAAAATCCATATGTGTCAGTCTTTCTATGAGTAAGCGTTACTCAAAGCACATAGACATATATGCATATGTATTTATTTTAATTTAAATCTATTTTTAAACAACTTCACAATGCACTTATTTATGTAGCTATTCATGGCGAAAAATCGCTTTCTTTTTTTATTCGCATAGATTTCCCTTAATGTGTTTCAACGTCACCAAAATTACAAAGCAAATTTGGCTATGTTTTTGTTTTTGTTTTTGTTTTTTTGTTTTTATTTTTCGCACACTTTCCAATATTTTGTAACACACACGCAAACGCGAATTTAACCTAAATACAATACAAAATGCGCACGCCAACAGTTGAGCCAAGCGGAACCTATATACCTGGCAACAGCGAACAGAGCAACAGCAACAGCAACAGCAACAACAACAACAACAACAACGACAACAACAATATCAGAAATAGCAACAACAACAACATCGGCTACACTTACAACAAACAGTACGTAAACGACAACTCGCCAACGAGCGGAAGGGACGCGTCTGCACTTCACCACATTTTCGCCAACACTGCGAGGCGAGTTTTAGTTTCAAATTCAATTTGCCTGCAACTTCAACATACATACATACATACATACATACATACATACATACACACATATGTACGTACATCCATAGATAGCATACAATCATATTATTTTCTTGGCATACTTTTAGACAGCTTATTAATTTCATTAGCCATGAAGTCAGTCCGAAAATTCGAAACTCAAGATTGTCATGTGCCAGACAATCTGATATTATCATATCATATCGCATTACATATTGTAATACCTACCTATTAATTCCGCTCACATCTTTTATTAAAGTGATCTTGCGAAATAGCAATATATTATTCCGTTTGTGTTGAATCATGTTTCATTTCAGTGCGTAGCAATCAGAAATTAAATTACCTACAAATTACACAATTTGAAACTCTTGATAAATTGTTTTAATAGTACAAATATTTAATACCACATATCAAGTATATACATACATAAGGTGCATCTAAGTATATTTAAATTATTGTATACAAATGAAGTTTTGAATTATGTACTAAAATTTGAATGCCCATATTTTAACACTCCCCGGCTCCTTTGTGTTATTTTGGGGTACATCAGTGCCAAATTAGCTTTTTCCTCTACAGTACTCCAATTAAATCTGATTCACAAACGAATACGTATTCAAATTACAATCATATGACACGCGATTGGTTCTGAGAGCTCGCTCAACTGGCAAATGATTGCCAGATGAGTCAGATCGACTTGATTTGATTCAACGGCATATAAGCGCCATCTAGCGGGAGCTAATAGAATATTGGTTTTCTTTATTCTTTTGCAAATAGTTCTTGCAATTATAGCATAGCATACTTTCAGGCAAAAGATTTAATATACAATTAGTTTTGTTTGTTTATTTTTTTCTGTTTTTAACGTTTTTTGATAACAATCGATCGATAGTCGTGGTCCTCACGAGTCCAAAACGGTACGGTACTCGAATATCGGACGTCATTTGGCCGAGAAATTCGCGTTTTAAATGTCGAATTTTTTCTAAAAATTTTACGAACCTGCCAAATTGGATTTTGACTCGTGAGGACAGGACTATCGATTGACATCTAAAACTGGAAACGCTCAAGATTCGCAACATTTTCTCCAAAAATGAAGAAATTTTTAATTTTTTTTTAATTTTTGTGGTGTGGACGAAAAGTTAAACTGGGTTTTAAAATCAGCTACCGCTGCTGATTTTTGTTCGCCTGGTATCTTAGAAAATGAAACAGCCTTTGTGCGAATCTTGGACGCATTGCTGACTGGCGAACTACAGAAATTAACAAACGGAATAAATTTCAGAAACTTTTAAATCTATATATGCAATATTGCAAGAATAAATCTCTCTGGAAACTGATAAGCCGTTTTAAAAGAATTGGTTTGTGTTACTTCAATCAGCAGAAGGCTGAAATGTTTGCTTAAAAGAAAGATTTAAGCCGTTTAGTCTTACATCTGCGGATACGCGAAGGGCTGTTGAGGGCAGTCACACTGCAAGAGGTGGTGCAGCAAATCCAGAAGCTGAAAGTCAAAAAAATCGCCTCGGGAAGACCTTATGGACAACAACACGCTAAGACTTCTACCTAAAAGAGCCCTGCTGTTTATAGTTCTGCTCCTGAATAGCATGCTTAGGATGCATTACTTGCGTAAAAACTACAAATTTTGGAAATTAAAAAAAAAAGGCAAATTAAAGTGCTAATAATGACAATTTGGTGTTTGCCATCTGCTGTATGTCTTAGATGTTTATTGCACGCCAATCAATAAAATAAAAACTACATACACATATCGATGAACTAATCTATAATATTTGGTTCTATTATACTTTCCCAATGCGGCATGTGCAAAAGATCCTGCACTGCGCAATGACGACTGTTCAAAGAGCCACATCATACTGTACTACTACAAATACATACTACGGAACGCACTTAATTACTACAAAATGTACATACACCCAGCTTGATCTATCTATGTATACCTAAAAGGGTGTGTGTGTGTGTGTGTTGTACCCCCATTCGACTGGGTATCTTCACAGTAGACGTGTACAGGCTTCAAACCTAACTAGCGATTGATAATCGATCTTAAGGCAACAAATAGAACATCGGCTATTTCGCTCTACTCCTGTTTTACTGCCAACTTGGCCTGTGCCGCCAGCTTGGCCTGTGCCGCCTGCTTCGCCTCCTTCTTGTAGTTGTGCACGTAGAAGGAGCTGAACATGTAGGTGAAGAGGCCGGCATTGAAGGTCAGCAGCGCCGCAATCGATTTGGGGAAATTGCAGTTGGGCTGGAACTGAATCTGCAGCGTGTGCACAAAGATGATAAGGAATTGCACCTGTCCAAAACAAGAGTGGGATTAAACACGCAATCAAACACACACAGTTCACCCAAAACTTACAATCTGCAGAATGGTAATGTACTTCTTCCACCACAGATACTTCTGCACCTGGGGTCCCATCGCCGACAGCAAATAATATGCATACATAATGATGTGAATAAAGGAGTTGATGAATCCCAAGAGTGTGCCATGTCCGCCGGCAAAGTACTTGACGCCAATGAAGGCGCACACGGGCATCAGAGTGTGATGGTACAGATGCAGGAATGAAATCTGACGATCCTTCTTGCGCAGCACAAAGAACACGGTGTCCAGCAGCTCCGTAATCTTGGCAATGTAGTACAGCCAAACAGCGCGAGCCATCTACGAAAAGGATACCAATGTAATGTAGGGATAGTATTTAGTTATGTTTATTTTTAAATTATATGATCACAATAAAAATTTTAAGTAACTATTACTATTTCGACTAAAATGTGCTTATCAAAGAACTGACAATATTCCGGCTTCAAAACAAAAACTATTAAATAAATTTTAAAGCTATTAAAGAGCAATAAAGATAACTAATCACATTTAAGTAAACACATATGATATGCACAACAAGTGTGGAAGGATTATCTTCGGCGTGCCGAAGATTTTATACTCTTTTCGAACCTTTAGGTAATTTTCACTCTGCCAACTGCACCACCGAAATATTTAGTGACAGATATCTTTGCTAATTATAACTCAATCCACTTGAAACTTGAAACATTGATGAGTTATAAGGATGTCCAAGTGTACAAGGAAATTTAAGACGATAGTTTTGAAAAGATCGGATATATGGCCAAAATCGACTTTCAGTTGTATGGCAGCTATAATATATAGTGGTCCAATCCGGCTGGTTCCGACCAATGTGCTGTACATTTGAATAATAAGTGTCTGTGCAAACTTTCATCGCGATAGCTCAAAAACTGAGGGATCCCATACAGACAGACAGACAGACAGACAGACGGACATGGCTAGATCAATTTGTTTTGTCATTCTAAGCATATTGGCAGTAACTTTTGGGGGTCTCCGACGCTTCCTTTTATGCGTTACAAACTTCAGCATAAACTTAATATACTATTTTCTTCGAAAAAGAGTATAAAAATAAAGCTAGAATTTAAGTAAACTATTTATAAACTTCAATATATTGATGATTAGATTCGAAAGTTAATGAATAATGAGTACGTTAATGATATATATCCTAATATAAGTCTTGTTTATATTTTCATAGTGATATAATAGTGCTACTAATGTGCTAATTTCAAAGTATAATATACTGGTTATAAGTAAATATTGAAATAAGGGTGTCACATACCCTCATGGAGATGGGATCCGTTGCATAAGTCACCGGCTGGCACTTGAAGTTATAGTGACCGCCCCAGCCGCCCTTGTAGCCCTCGTAGAAGAGCACCCAGCTGAGCAGCACTTGCACCGCATTGTAGATGAGCAGAGTGTTCTTCAGCTCGAATGGCTTACGATCGCGCATATAACGGGGTCCGGCATACAGGCAGAAGTACAGGTAGGCGCCCAGTATCATGAACAGCGGCCCGGGTGCATTCGAGAGGAACCAGCTCTGTGGGAGGTGACACACATCACATAAGTCTAGGCGGGTCGATTGGTGGCTGCTGGACCACTTACCTTGGTGCGCAGATCCTCGTGCTCCACAAAAAAGTTGACCATTTTGTCAACAATGGTTTGTGTCTCGTTCAGTCTGACCGACATATTGCCAACTGCAAATAAATAGGCAAAGCAACTTGTTAGTGAATTCTGTTTTGGTCATAAACAAATAGCGGCTGCCGTAATATTAGCACCTGGACAGCCTTTAAAGCAACTAACAACTCGACTAACATATATATTTGATCTGGCGATCTACGTTAATCACAAAGTCACATAAAATCGCAATCGCCAAGGCGAAGCTGCACCCACGCTCTCGACCCGTGCGACATCATTGATGGGATATTCGCAGTAGATATACTAGTCTATAAGCGAAATACGGAGCTGCACTTTATCTACTTTACTCAGGTGTAAATTTGTCAGGTAATTTGGGCATGTAAATTAGCTACAAACTCGCAGAGTTCTGAGGCATTAACCTTGCCGTATTTTCGCTTGCTCCGCAAAAAGCGATCAGAGCATGCCACTTTTCTGAAATGCTCGCCTCAGCTGAAAACAATTTCTGTTTTCATTATCATTTTTTGTTGTTTTTGTGTAAAACCATGTGCTTTTACAAAAGGCTAAAATTACATGCGGCCAGGGATACGAGACACAAAAGAAATCAGTGTGCTCAGAACTGGTTTAATTTCTTATGTCAAATTATCGTTGCACTTTTGGTTGCTGCCTTCTGCTTTTATTGTCATCTAGTTTTTTGTGGAAAGACCCAGCCAGCAGCTTGCTGCATCAGAAGCAGGATAGTTCAAGGGCAGACAACTAAGGAGCCAAGGAACAGAAAACCAGTTTGCCCTTTGCCATCATTCGCTTCTGGCTGCTGCAATGCTTGTGCAACTTGAGGCAATTTATGTTGCAATTCCTATCATAATTATTGACTAGCTAGATAAACGATATAATGGGGCATTGAGTTCTGCGTGGCAGTGACTAAGCACTTTCGATTGTCTGTTCATGTTAGCGTGATATCGCTTATAATTAACTCCTTTCGAGCGCCACGCCTCGCAAATTGCAACTGTAGAAGTTGTTTCGATGATGCACTGCATATTGACAACATATTTGGCGTCAATGCAGTTTTCAATACAATTTGTGTCAATCTTATGATTTTTGTCTTATAAATCTTGTGTAACTAATACATTTTAATTTAAACACGTATATTCCTTTTCCAGATAGTATTTAATAATTGCTTTGGATAGGCAAACGGCTGTTCCAATCAACATGTGGCTCAAAGGTGTAATAACACCCAAGGTTCACAACAGCAGTGACGATAGCTCCAGCTCCAGTAACAGTGAATTTAGATATGACCATACTAAGGAAAGAGAAGTGAAGGGCAAACCAGCCGTTCCTTAAAATCTAATCTACTAAGATTTATACAGAAAATCACTTAATTTGAGCAGTCTCGAAAAGCCAACTTAAAGGCGTCTAGCATTATTGAATGGCAGCTTGACTTTCCGTATAGTTGACCCGATGGAATATTGTGGAAAAGGCAGACCAGTCCTCCCATATAACATCTACCAATAATAGAGGAAACTCTACCACAGTCAACTTGTATAACAAACTCATTCCGGCTTCCACTTTAAATATACAAATTATCCAGTGCAAGACCATTAGGCTGAAGCTCCCTACTCAACCACTTTAACTTATGGAACTCAAGATTCTTTGGCTGGTCGACCACTCTAATATGTGGCCATAATTCTAATTGACAACAGTCCGTACACAATACATCTACAGCGATTCCTCCCCCTATACCCTACTGTCCGAGACCCAGGCAAATTTGTTTCATTCACCCAATCAGCCTTTCTTCATACTCCACTCCAGATCTTCTTATAAATTACACTGACTTCATTGTCACCGAAGGCATAGATTTTAAATAAAGAATACAAGTAAAGAAAATTGCATACAATTTTAAATATAATTTTAAATTAATAATGCCGTTGGGAAAAGTTAATAAAACACATTTGAAATCAATATCCTCCTGCATCTACTTTTATATTTGTTCACCGAAAATGTACAACTGTTTGTAATTTGTGGTGCAAATGAATTTGTCCAAGTGGCGACCATAGTTGCCAATGCAATCAGTCCACAACTTCAGCTACTGACGGCTTGCACGCACTTGAGCCAGAAACGACCTTGAACCGTTTGGGATTTGGAGGCGCGTTTGGTGTGCATATCGAACTGCAGCCGAATGCATTCCGTTTGCACCACCACAACAAGCTCGAGCGTGGCGCAATCGACAACCCGCACCACACACTTCAAAATTGGCGTAAATCATTGGCAAACAGCCGCGCTATGACAAGTGTCTTTAATTTCTGTGTGAAATTCTGTTGTTGCTCGCACCTTGCCGTTCTAATTATGACGCATACTCATTTGCAATTTGCCACTTGCCACTTGCCACTCCACAGGCGTTGGATGCAAATGTGCATGTCATTTTTGAAATGTATCAAACCGTAACGAAACGAAGCGAAACGATCCCAAACATTGCCCATTTTGTGTCCAATCATCGTTCTTAGCCAAGCCACATTTTTGACAATGAAAACATGATGTATATATATCAGCAGAGTCGATGAAATTTAAAGATTCTAAATATTGAGCAACAAGTAATTCGCATGGTATCTCCTAGTCGAGCACTCTCAATCAGAGCACTTTTACCTGTTTCCTTTGTGCCGGTCAAATATGCTCTTAACTCAATTCAGCACCTGCTAATTTTGCCTATACCTGCCCAAAGGCCTTCCACTCAATCGGATACAAGTATTTCAGAAAAAAAGCTGTCTATCTGCGATCTAATTTGTTCAGCTGCAGCCTAACCGATCACATAATATTTGGCAAGAGTTAATAATGTGGTTTTTGTTATTTACATGTATAATTATAATTATCTTATCTACCGCTATTACTTCATATTTGGCAATTATGCCCTCAAAACAACATCGAGCTGCTCTTAAAAAGATATTTCAGGATATTTTATAAATGGCATTAAGTACAGTTCTGTAAATTTTTACTCAAAGATTTAACTCGCTTACAGTTATTCCCGATATCGGTTAAAATCACCCTGCATTCCACTCAAAACATATATTCATTAATATTGTTCATTACAAATGCATGTTTATCATCTTTTTTAAGAGAGATTGCCTTCCTGGTCAAGTTAATATATGTTTATATTCTTATATTTATTACCCATAACGCGTCGTGACAAAATTATAATATACCCTGTGAGTGTATAATTTTGTTGCGTTAATATATATACTTATTAAGTCTAGAGTATTTAACGAATTCGATGAACAATATGTGAAGGTGAAGAAAAAAATCGATTGCATAAGCTAGCAGAATATACCAATATAATTTTCCGGTTTATTTGTTGCCTGTTTAGCTATCAAATGGCAGCATCTCTTTCCAAACTCTACAAATCTCGAAGTAAATGATTTGGGAGCTGGACTTTAGCATTTAGCTATGTATTATGGGAGTTGTCGGACGATACGAATTGACAGTCATCAAATTTCTTATATACATATTCCAGTCTATTCATATACATATATATGTATGTACATACATATATCCTATTTGCTGCATATATTTATTTATCGGCAAATATATGTACAAGCTCATGGCTCATTCTAAGCAAACAGCGTGTGGACCTATGCTGTAAATTTTGCATATTTATTTATTTAGCTATTAATTTCCTAAAACCTGAGCGACGTTCACATGCAAATCAGCTTCAATTTGTGTGTGTTTCGCCATTCCCGAATGCTTAAGCGCTCAAATCGCTGCTGTTTTGCATATGAATTCTATATTTTGTTCATCCCGATCATATTCGAAAGGCGATAGCCGAGGGCTGAGATTCTTTTTTGCTGACAAACTACGATCACACAACACGATGCTCTATAAATATTTGCACCAATTTTGCATAATGTCGCAAACAAACCACAAGGCGAACTTGGCCAGACTTGTCGAGACTTAGCTATCAATTAGCGAAGCAATTGCGAAATTGAGTACATAGTCGAATAATGTCAATAAAAAACACAAACAGACATTTTATCAGCACACAAACTGCGCCTCCGTTGCTGACGTCACTATCCAGTTCCTTATTATGCGTTAATCAGCCTGGCTTTATATCGGACGATCAATTCCAGACACGCGTTGGCAACGCCGCCGCACGTTTATTATTATTCTGATTTGTTCTTCATTCATTCGTACACATAACATTCCTCCAGTTTTGGAAGTGGCGCACATGGCGTATACGTATTGAGGTGCTTACTTTTTGAAGTTTATGGCATTCAATAGATAAGAGGCTATGACGAAGGCTGTTATATCTGTTACATGTGTAGTTTAAAGGTAATCTCTCAACTCGCCAAGTCATTGAGCTTCAACAAGAAGAATAACAACAGAAACGAAGCAGTCCCAAAACAAATCTACAATCAGCACAGACAATGTCAGTGTCAGCAGCATCTGATCAGTCGTTTGAATGGCCAGTCCGTCACTGGTGCTGATGCTGCTGCTGTTGGTATCCAATGGACCCAACGGCAACGGCAACGGCATCGCATTAAAAAATCACCTGCAAGGTCGCACGTATTTGAGGAAACGAAACACAAACCGAAACAAAATGAAATCTTGCACTCCACAGTCCGCAACGGCAGTTAGCAAAGATAAGCGATTTGGTATGTTTGTATTTTTTTTTCCTTTGAGTTAATATACAAAACATTAGCATTATAATATGATATTTACAGCGTCATTTTTGGACATTTTAGCCAGCCAACAGTCCACAAAGAGCGTGAATTTTATAGCAACTCGTATGCAGATTGTCGACTTTATCGAAACTTGATTTTGATTGCCTCTTAGCTTATACTTGTGGCTTGTAGCCATCACCTTGAACTAGTGCGTATGCGCACCAGTTGCCGTGTTTGAAACTAGTATTATAAATAGTAATAATACAAATACAAAGCATATATATCTTTCACTCATAAATATCGTTTTAGCACTTCCGCGAGGCTTTTGACAAATGCAACAATCTAAATGCTATGTTTTTGCCAAGTTAGCAGCTACATTCGATCTTTATAAGTAGAATGCATGCTAATATGCTAGTAGTTTTCCTATATGCCTTGATTTAGTTTGATTAGTCCGGTCTTATAACCATATTGACCATAATTGATCATAAAACACTCTGAATGTTTTATTGCAGCAGCGTTAACATTCAAATTTGACAGCTGCTAACAATAACAACAAATAATATACAATGAGGGTTTGGCAACAGGATTTTTCCATCGATATCAGTATGTTCTTATTTTTGTCATTATTATTGTTGACTTTCTTCCCTGGTTGAATTCGGAATTGTCATCGAACCTAACCAGTCGATTTTTCGATTGTTATCACCTTGAAACCGAAAAAAATTTCCATTCTTATTAGTTTATTCACTGTATGTATTGCAAAACAGGTATATTTTCGATATTAATTTTTTGTATTATAATATATTATATTTAAATTTATTATTTAAAGAACAATGAACTCGAATTTATGTCATCCATGTCGAAATATAGAATAATATTACGAATTCCAAGTACTCCTAAGCACTATATTTTATTCAAATCAAATCAACTCAATTTCAAATTGCAGAGCTAAGAGAAAAGTTACATCAATCGTAAATAGCTGCTAATGGTAATCCTCTAACTTTTCGTTATAAAAAGCATATTACTTAAAGGTTTCCCATCGGTCGCAGCTTACAATTAAGTTAGCAACTTTCTGTTTGCTAAAAAGTCATCAACAAATGCAACTAATCGTCAATATTATCATAGCGCCTACACAATAAGTTCAGAGTTCGTTGCCAGAGTCTTTCGTTTAATATTGGCTAGTTTGCATAAATTAAGAATAATGAAAACACCTCGAGGGCTGATCAAATCAATCACTTATACCGCTATTGTATTGTCACCTGTTTTGTATTGTATGCTTATACTGAAACTCAAAAAGCAGCTATATATTCCCGAATCAAGGGTCTTAAGAAATATTCTATAATTAGTTCTCTGTAAGCAATAAAAGGTTAGCAGTAATTAACATGTGCCTTTAACATAGTACTTAGCACTTTAGACTAACTCATTTGGTCAACAGTCATCAACTGGCAACATCATCATTAACTTTATTATCATTGTTTTATATTATTTCTGTTGTATTTTGACAAATCATTTGCTCAATACCAAGGGTGTAAAGATTGGTCAAGTCATTCCTAGTTCGACGTTAGATTCAAAAAAAAAATCTAATATATATATATATATAATATATATAGCCAATGTCCCGCAGCGAAGCGCGAAAGCTTCTGGCCTCCAATATTTGCCGCTGTCATCATTGTCATGACGTTGTTCTGTCATTCTGGCTGTCGCTTGCTCTCGTTGGCTGTTTGCCTTGCCAATATTATCAAATTTTGAGCAGCGACCATGGCTTGTTGGGCAAACGAAGTTATTTGAAAATCACCCGGCCAAGAAAATAGAGAAACTCAAACAGAAATGAAATGAGACGATTTTCGTGCGGCTGGCAGGTGTGACCGGCCACGCATGTGACCCCAATTGGATTCAAAATTACGATGCTATTTCACATGGCGGAGATGTCACCAAAGAGGCCACATGCTGCACAACATAAGCTACATTGACGCCCTCGTCTTTGCCCTCGCCCAGCAGCCGCAGACAGCACCTGTGTAGGCACTTGCCCAACGAACGGATGTGCAGCACAAATCTTGGGCGGCATAGTTATATTGTTGTTTTTCTTTTTTTCTTTTGCTTTTGATATGAAGATAATTTGACTAGCCCGTTGGCGGGTCGGTTGGGCTTGCGGTCGGTCGGACTGTTGGTCGGACTGTTTACGCCAAGACAACAGCTATAAAATCATAAATAAACAAATTGCGCGCATGCGTTACCAACGCGACTTCAGCGCCTTTTTGAAGGGCATTCGGCCGATTTACGAATATGAGAAATTCGTTACAGTCGCTCCCAGCATTTCGATTTCTTATGTACTATATATACTATGTACTATGCACATATACGCATATTTATGTGCAGTGTATCTTGTCGTTTAGCACTTTGCTGGCACCTTTTTTCACGAACTTGGCCAAGTTTTCACATTGCGTCAAAAGTGTAACACACAAGGGAGATCTCTTTTGCCGCTGAAGATGATATAATATCACGTAATTGAATTAAATTGGCAGCTCTTATGGAACTGCAGCATCTATGTGTGTATGTATGTGTATGTGTGTGTATTTACAACATTAACAAAACAACTTGTTATTGTTGCATGGCCAACTGGATGCATTTTCGGCCACATATGTTTGACAGCCACCGCTAGTTGTTCAATCGTCCCAAGCCATTTACATATTAGTGATTGAGTTTAGTGATTTGGGCCCAAACATGTTGACCAAATATGTTTTACAGCTAACGTTGGTGTTGTAAGCGGGTTTCAGAGATGCCAAAGTTAGCTTGTTGTTGTTTCTGTTTCTTCTTTCGTATACAACACAATTTTTGTGGGGGCCCTCGGAATTGGTCCACAAACACGCGCGACTCTTTCGCAATAAGCCGGAAAAAAACGGGCTCAGCTTGGAAACGTATATGTAACGCATTTATATTTTATATGAAATGCAACTTGTTGTTGATGAATATTGTTTGTGTTTAAATTCAGCTGCACTTGCCTTTTATGGAATCGCTGACAATGTAATTGGATTATTATTTAATATTTATAGTGGCACGACACTGCACAGACACACAAAAATCCTCTTAATTAGCCGCACGATTTAACTCGTAATCCTTTGCCACACTCTAAGCTATGTGTTTCGAAATTCTAGAGAGCACGCGGCGGCACCTTAGAACAAACAAAAGCAGCAATATATGGGATATTAGTTTTGCCAGTGGCCAACTTCACGCTTTTGCGCTTACTTTGCGGTTAAAGCGCCGGCAACGAACTAAGCGACATCCGGACGCGACAGGCCGTCTTCTATGCGCCGCTGCAGACACAGACACAACACACACCAGCGCACAAGGCAACAACAACAACAACAACACTCACACACACACACACACACACACCGACTTTGATACGACTCGATCGATCGCACGAGGTGAGGTTCGAAGCCGATCGCGATTGCTAGCCAACTTGTTAATTTAGCCACAGCAAGAATGTATGTGTGTGTGTGTGTGTGTGTGTGTGTGTGTGTGTGTTGTGTGTGTGTGTGTGTGTGTGTGTGTGTGTGTGTGTGTGTGTGTGTGTGTGTGTGTGTGTGTATGTATGTGTGTCGATCGCCAGTTCTGTGTAGCTGAATAACAGGTGATCGTGCATGTGTGTGTGTGTTGATAAAATGAGCTTTATGCTCGCTCACCTGTTGCATGTTTTTGAGGGCTTGCGTTCTAGGATTTTATTGTATTAAAACACCCAGCGCAGTGTGCAGCGAAACCGGTGATTAGCTTCAAATATATGCACATACATTAGTTGTTATTAGAAAGCAATAATTTCTATTATCGTGGCCGTGCTCTGTAATTATTGACGCCTTCATCAAGTTTATCTATAATTTGGTATTGCAATTTAGTTCTCGTTTGGCTGATTAGCTGTGGCATAACTATGCCATATACATATTGGCAGATAAAACAGCAGCCAGTTTGCCCGAGTGCATAAGCTACACATTTATCAACTAGCCTAGTCTGCGCCCAAAACTCAACCCAGAGGCCCATTTGAGTGTACCAAGTGTGCAAATCATTGTGCAATTTAATGGCACCGAAAGGCCACAACCACAACCACAAGACCAAACCACAGCGAGTGACTCCAACTCCAACTGGGACTGGCACAGCCACAGTGGCAGAGGGCATACCAAACTTCAGTGGCCACTTGTAAGTTTGGCAACGTCATCGTGCAGCTTGAGCCCGATGTCATTATGTAGGCGCGAGTACGAATATGAGTGCGAGTATGAGTACTCAAACTATAACCATTACACTAATGCACAATAAGAAGCCCACAGCCTGCGCCCAACAGCGACGCACTGGCGGACTGACTGTCTAACTGACTGACTGACATTTGCCACAAAATGCGACACAAGCTGCAATTTGGTGCGGCAACAAATTAAATGGCACTTGAAGCAGTTGCCTTGGTCCCTATTGTTAATTACTCAATTGCTTGCCAGACAAAGGAGAACTGCCGAGATATATTGTTCTCCGGCGGCTTCAGCTGCTGCTTCAGCTGTTGTTGATTGATGTGTCCGCTAGTTCATAATGAATTCAAAAACAACAAAAAAACAAAATCAGAATCTGCATGCATTACTTTTAATTTCATTTCATTAACGATTCATTCACAGATTTTCAGCAGCGCCCAAATCAAATTTAGCTTTAGCCACATTTCAGCTTCCGCAGTCTCGAAGGTGAAGCGACTCTTTAGGCATTCCAAGCGCGTGTGTTTTGTGTTCAGCAATCAATGTTGTTTTTGGGGCGGCTATTGGCGTCGCACATGCGGCTCGTTTCAATTGCCGATCAGCTGTTAGTCACACTTTTGGCCACAATTTGCCAACTCGACAATAGCTGAACGAATTTTGACGCGTAATATGCTTAAAATGCACAACTGGTAGCATCATTTAGCAAACACAAATATCAAGTATTAGTCTAAACACTTTAAATAGACCTAGACCCTAAACGGTAATCCATAATCTACAAACGTTGGCCAACAATTAACAAATCTGAAATTGTTTACAGCATTTGCATGTTTTGTGCTCCAACAAGTATCAATTAAATCAATTTTAAAGTCAATGTCGCACGACGGAAACGAAAGACTGAAGACACAAACTTGAGCATGTCTATATGTATGTATATTTGTGACTTGTACGCGTCTTTAACGACTCATACGATTAGAGCTTTTTTTGTTTAACCACATACGGATATGCCAATATCTATTTGATATAGCATCTTTACAACACGCCTGGACCAGCTCCGAGCGAGGCGTTTTGCTTTTTGTTAATTTCGATATTATACGCTTTTAATGTTTTTGAACTTGACGAGATAGCAGCATCATTTGCATGAAAATGTCTGTTAATGTCTGCAAGAATCGACACTCTTGTCGCCCCGCTCATTAGCCGGTGAGCCACAAAAACATTCTGTAGCCATTATTCGTTTTACTTCTTGTTTTACTTTTTGGAGGCAATAGCCGCACTACATTAAAACTCAATTTATGAGTAACACATTAAATGCGTGTTTGAGAACACGACAACAACAAAAACAAAAACAGTAACTGGTAAATTGGGGAAAATACGTTAGAAGTAAATGACACGCTGATTAGAAATCAATGAGCTAGCTACATATATACATAGATACATGCAACGGTCTCCGAGCTAGCCTTGACCATAACACTTATATGCCGACAGCCTTCAAAGACACAAGTTGATTACCGTTGCCTCAGACAGTGTGTATTATTGATTTATACGCATAAGATCGGCTGCAGAAAACCATTTATAAAAGCATACAGCGTTCAAATTAAGAGGGTCTTGAACTCTATGCAAATATACTGACATTGAACTACACACATTGACGGTCTATGTAGCTTCCGACTATCTCAGAAAGCACATTGAATATGGACAGAGTGAAAACTACGTCATATCGAAGATAAAATACCCTTCCTTAAATAATAAAAGATCTATATTATTCGACCCATCGAATATACATATACTAGACCGATAAAAAGACAGATATAATAAAACAAAATTTGTATAACAATATTCTAAATCAAGCCAAGCACAAATCAAAGCAGTAAGTGCGTTCATAAAAAAAATCGTGGTACCTTTTGCAATAAAGCAACCCCGTTAATTGTCGAATTAAATATAATGATCAAAATTACAGCTTGCGTGAATCGCGTTCATCTTAATTGAAAGTGAAAGCCGACTCCAAACCAAAAATCTTGAAAGTTTTACAAATGCTGAGACAATTAACACAAGATCAGGGCAATCCTCGGTCGTTATTGTCTAACCATAGTAAGAAAGAAGAGCAAAACAGACTGTATCAGTTTGACAATGGCTATAAGCTGTGATACACGTTGTCCCAGATATAATCGTATCAGCACATACAAATAAATATACATATTTATAATCGTTCATTTTTGCCTGAAAAAGGCAAACGCCAAGACAAAAACGATAAAACGTTAAACGGGTAAAATCGTTTGAAAATTTGCAATACTTAAAAATGCAAAACGAAATATATAATATACATATATATATTGGTTGGATCAAATAACAGTATATTGCGAATAAACTTAAGGGTTATATGCATTTCGCGTTGACTTTTTGGAGCACGCCTCTATTAGCTTATTAAAAAATCAATTAAATATTCTGTTTTGTTTGTTTTCTTTGCCTGGCTTTTGTATAGACATAACAAAGGAATTCATTTGTTTTGAACTTGAAATTTAAATAGTTTATTTCATTGTTAATTATTTAGTTATCTGAAATCCCTACCAAGAACTTAAATCATTGCATAATGTTTACTTATAATTCAACCAGCTATGTTATGTGCTGGAAATTAGTATTTATAAACTATTCACATGGTTAATGATCTATCGAAGTCTTTGACATAATAGCAACTGCCATAAAACAAAAGTCAATGAATTGAGGTAGAACAAAAAGTGCTGGAAAAAACTCAGCTCAGACTAGACGCTGCTGATCAAGTCAGCGGGTCAAAGTCAACTCTTGGGCCAATTTTTGCCAGTCATTAGCAAGCAGCACGTTGCCCTCGCTGTCTAATCGAAGACCAAAACAAACAGCTAGCACATGAACTAAACTACTTAATAACACAGCTGGCAATGGCGGCTCTCTATAGGTTTCGATATGACGATATTAGTTGGGCATTAAGGTTGTGGCAATAAAGCACAGTAATTAAGAACATCGTCAGATGAGGAAACTCTCCGGTGATTTGCACTATTGTGATTCCAATCTTATTGATTTAAGATGGTGAATAACTCGGAGCTAATATCAAAAGTTTAAGCAACCTTCAGAGTGGGGGCAACTAATACTACACGTCTTCATTGCTTAAAACAAAGTATTTAAACTTTAAATTTTACTAAGTACATGCACATGATTCGCACTATCAACCAAATGATAGTTATGCATAGAATCCATCTAAGTGATATACTATAGCCATGCACAGGTTTGTGTGTATTTTATAAAAATGAAAATCATATCTCAGATAACGATTTGTGTTTTGTATTTTCATTGATCCACTGAAAAAAATGTATACTCTTTTGGAATGCTTAAAGTATATAAAATTTGCCGGTCTGGTATTAGAAGTTGTATAATTATTATACCCCTGAGCATAACGCATTTTTCAATCATTTCTGTTTTGCGATTACTCTAGATTAAGCTAATTTAACCAGCAACGTATAAACTATATGAAATTTAAAAGTCTAAAATAAAATTAAATAAACAAGATGTTGTATAAATAATTATATTAATTAAGCTACTGCAGATTTCATTCGATTATAATAAACGGGTTTCTCTAAGTATTTTGTATAATGCGATTTTATAATTTTTCAATCCGGGAACAGACATCCATGTATTCATCCTGAATGTTGGCTTTTCTTTTCAAATAACAATGAACAAATGCGTGCCAAACACTAAAATGGCTGCATTGTTAAGCTACACTATGTTTTGTTATACGTGTGTATGTGAATGGATTTTAGTTAGTGCGAGCATATGATTGTGTGTGACGATTGTAATATTATTATTTGCTGGAGCTTTTAGAAAGTTATCGGCTCAATTGGCACGGTACATTCGCCCACGGTGACACGATACATAGCCATTTCAGAGATACCGTGATAATGCACAAAGGCGGCCGCAATAACGAGCACATGGAAAAGCTGATGCGACTGAAACTGTAAGAGGCGTACATTAGTGAAATCAACATCGAAAGTTTACATACAACACAAATTAGACTTACCCAAATGTCAAACTTGCCGGGAAACCAGCGCTCAGGGACGCGCAGAGCATATAATAAAGCGCCGAGTATGTACAGTAGACCTGAAATATAAATAATTTAGCATTTGAATGCGATATGCGTCATGTGTGTGGCTCACCCATCAATATAAGCCAACCAAGGCTGGCGCGACTGATCTGACTGAACCAGCCCTCCATGATGCTGTAGTGAATGGCCGGAATGACGCCAGAGAGTCCAAAGCTCATGAATACGCCGGCACGCAGTGGGCGCAGGCTTGGCTCCGAAAACTTATCCCACAGCGAAACAATGATGGAGAGACAGCCGAGCACACTCACCACACATAAGTATATCACCTTTGGCTGATAGTGACAATAGAAGCCATAGTAGAGCCAAGGCACAAATGAGCCCATTATAAGTAATGCAATCCCACAGTAGTCCAGCCTGCGATTCAAACAAAATATATAAATAACTTACAGTTAATGCTAATATAGGCGTGAGCTTACTTTGAAAACAGTCTTCCTATCTCTACCGAATGGCAACTCAAAGTATGGAAAGCGAACGAGAATCCCAAGCAAATGATGGCTCCCATAAAGAAAGCGCCGAAAACGAGCTTCTCTTGAAATTGAATCTCGACTGTCGGCCGAGATACAAAATACAGAGCCACGCCAATAAAGGCAATGCAGCCAAGCAGATGCGTCCAGATGTTGCCAGTCTCCGTGTGTACCCGGAATATTGATTTAAAGCATGCGCGGAACGAGGGCAGAGGTGGCCGATGACCACGGTGCAAAAAATCATTGTCCTGCAACCATTTGGGCAAGCTTCTGTAGTGGCAAACCTTCCAGCTCGCTTCCCAGACCTGTAAACAAACAAAAGGATTATTCATGACGTGTATATTCGCAAAATAAAGAGCTACATTAGATATATTATTATTGGAGCATTTATTAATGAAACAGAATGGAAGGTACGATTTTATAAATAATAATTAAAACATTTATTTATATATACATATTAAGAACTTGTGAATTGATTGTGAGTCAGATTACATAATGGTTTAATATTCATGTAAAATAAAATAGTTAGTAGCCGGTTTTGCTTGAGTTGTCAGCTTACCTTGCGCACAAATTCTTCAGCCTGCTCGGCGGCATTATGGGCCAGAGCGCCCAAATCGATCTCATCCGAGAGCACACCAGCCTTCAAAACCTCTGTCATCTAAAAAATAAAATTGAAATGCGATTAGCTATGGCATACATCTTGAACCGGACCTAAAAGCTGAAATTGAATTTACTATGCGAACGGAACTAACGATTATTTCGCTTGATTCAAATTTCCTCGTCGGGTAGTTTCCTATACGATTCCAGAGATACGTCCCCAGTCACGACAGCATCAAGCCCGACTCCCGACTGTGCCATTGAGCAACTAATATAATGTGATTTAATACTAAATAATATGTAAAGTTCACGAAGACAAAGTTTGTACTTTGACGCGCCAGCCAATTGCCTACTGAATTAGAAACATTTTGTATATGTTTCAGGCGGAACAAGAAACGGCGAACGCGATAAGATAAGAGTGAACGAAGCTGGCGGGACCGACGCAAAAAAATAATCTGCGTCACATCTGCTTTGCACTCTTTTTGTTGTTCCTTTATGCCAACAGAAAGCGCCCAAATCCGCCTCACATCGACCAATCCGCACCTGACCTCACAAGGCATGCAAATTGTCAATGCATACGCCAGTGATAGTCAAAAGAGTTATTTATATGATGTATGTGTACACGTTAACAACAAATAAAAAGTTAATACAACGCATATGTTTTAAAGCACCTTGTCGAAATTGCACACCTGCGGCAAAAAGGCAAACGACACCCTATCGTGCCGGGTACGACAAATTGATAAGCAACTTCAATTGCTAGCAATCAATTGCAATGCGTATTCATATATGTACATTTATGTCTGACCTGGACTGGCAACTGCTGATAACCGCAGACCATTGGGTCAGCGATAATGGAGCATTTGTTTTGCGCAAATGAATTTTGCACAGCTGATGGGCTGTAGTGCCAGACACTGACTGGGAATATATGAAATAGCTCACCTCGGCTTCAATGAGCTGCGTGTCCTCTGGTGTTGAGGGCAGCGGACAGCCGGCGTCATCCTCCTCGACCAGCTCGTCGTCGTCGTCCTCAAGCAAATCCAGATCAAGGCCATTGTGGCTAAGCGAATCCTGTGGTCCCCAGCCGCGTCGCTTGCGCAGTATCATTGTCACCTGCTCGAAAATATCCTCGTCATCATCTTCAACGCCGGTAGCGCTCTGCGATACTGGTGTATTGTCCATTTCCCCCGATGAGGGCAGGCCCGAATCTAGATCGTTGGTGGTAGCACTGGTGCTCGCTGGCTCCTGGTCGCTGCACAAGCTGTTGCGCTCCAGCAGATTAGAAGCCGAATCCATCACAATTGGTTAAGCCTTTAACAAACACAAAACAAAACGATTGTATATATTTATTATAGAATTTATTAAGTCAAACTTTAAAATGTGACTTGTTATAGCTCGAAATGTTTACTACATGTACAATTGGCATTACCAACCCAAATCGAGAGTAGTAGAGTCATGACCACATGGCAGTATACTATTATCGAAGTAAATCGACCTTTGAACGGCTAATGTTTTGTACCTGAGTGCATGTGTATGCATACATACATACATATGTGCCTGTCTGTATGTATGTATGCGTGCTGTTGGTTTTACATTTATCGGTTTGCTGGGAGACGTACGGGGCGAAAGCAAACAACACAACAAAGCAACAAGCGAGCACACTGGCTATTAAAGCAATTAAAGTTTTATATAAGAGCAACAAAAGTTCGTGTTGTCAAGTGCAGTGGGTGGGTGGACGATAAAGAGAGAGAGTGGGCAAACAGGGACTCTAGGGACAATATTTTTGTATGGGTCAATAGTGATAGACAGACAAAAACCATTAATTTTAGCACCAACATGCTGAACTTTATGGCTAAAATTTAGCTAATCCATGTAATATTCCATGTAATTTGTAATTATAATATCTGGAACTTGAGTATGTGCAAACGTGTTATGTATATTGAAGTGAATTCTTCTGTATGTAGTCTCATCGACTTACCCGTAATTTTTCGCAACGTTTACGCGATTATCCACGCGACAAAATGGATTTCCCTTGAGACTAAATAAAAAGTTTTAACTAAAAATAGGCCACTATACAACGTTTTTCCTCCTTCTCTAATGTAATAAAAAGTGTGCCCACCTTTCTTGCATTTGTTCCATTTTTGGTTTGTTTCGTGCAAAGTATACAATACATATCGATAGCTTTGCAGTCTCTAGCTAGTTGACTATTTTGCTAACTTCAAATATCGCATCAACTAATTTAAATATTTGTTATTTTTATTCAACCACTAATACGAGTTTTTTTTTCAAATTAAGAAAATCGTAGTATCTACAAATTTCAACGGCTGACGCTTCCATACATTTTAATACCATAAACCAAAATAACATAAACCATACCAAAGAGTTGCTAACGTGCAAAATATTTACACCAGACATTTAATAATTACCGCATTGGTCAGTTGATTTGAATACCAGCTACATCCGATTAATACTAGATATCTATCAAGATAATTTCTAGTATTTACATAGCATTTCAATTCAAGCCAGTATTTTGCATCTGTACGCTAGCGACCCTACTCAAATTAAATATATCTAAAGCCATCAGCTTTTAAATAATATATACTATAAGATATGTAACAATATTTTTGCTTTAAATGTGCGCCTCACGGAAGATTATCAATCAAATATGTAATTATTTACCGTATACCTATCGATTTTTAGTTTACATGCATTTGCTAATCGATCAGCTGTTAGCAACAACCAAAACAAACATTACAAAATGCCGCCTTTTAGAGATACTTTCCCGCTTTTTTGTTTTGTTCGTCATCCACTTCGTGATCATTTGATGGTTAGATCGTGTGTACCTACCGCGCCGTACAGTTCCATTCACGAAGTTCACGGATTTTACCATCCAAAATAGCGCGACGCATCAATTTGACCAGATTCACTTATATAAATATACATTATTCTAAACGCACAGATCAAAAGCTCAATGGTATAATGGCCACGGCAAAAGCATGCACAAGCAGTGGACGAAAGTTTGCCCAGGATACACAGCCGTTTACGGTGCTAATTGAGGGCAACATTGGCAGCGGAAAGACAACGTTTCTAAACCATTTTCAGAAATATGAACAAGATGTAAGTCTGATCACAGAGCCCGTGGAGAAGTGGCGCAATGTGAACGGCGTTAATTTGCTCGAGAAAATGTACAAGGATCCACAAAAATGGGCCATGCCTTTTCAATCGTATGTCACATTGACTATGCTCCAGGCTCACACAGCTCCCACAGATAAAAAGTTGAAAATAATAGAACGCTCCATTTACAGCTCACGGTAAGTGAAAGATGCGAGGCATTTATCCGAATTAATTAAAAATTTTTGGTGCAGCTTTTGCTTTGTAGAGAACATGTTTCGCAATGGTTCTTTGGAGCTGGGCATGTACAATACCCTGCAGGAGTGGTACAAGTTCATCGAGGAGTCGATACACGTGCAGTCTGATCTAATAATATATCTGCGCACTTCACCCGAGGTGGCGTATGAAAGAATACGGCAACGCGCCCGTTCCGAGGAGAGCTGTGTGCCTTTGAAGTATTTGCAGGAGTTGCATGAGCTGCATGAGGATTGGCTCATACACCATCGACGTCCACAGCAGTGCAAGGTTAACTGAATATAATTCTGGTCAACTGGGCAGCAGCTTTAACATGTATTTTTTTCTTTTTTTTTTGCAGGTACTTGTGCTGGACGCTGATCTGAATTTGGAAAACATTGGCAGCGAGTATCAGCGCTCCGAGTCGAGCATTTTTGATGCAATCTCGAGTGCGCAACAGCATCAGCCGGCGCCGGTGATGGTGTCGCCCAGCAAACTCCAACGATTGTCCAGCTAACCGAATATGCCTCAATTCTTCAGAGCATGTGAAATATAACGACGGATGAAATGTTGCTTATTGCAGAAAATGCCTCGCCAAAATCCTAATGAATTGAGCTCCATACAAATAATCGAAAATTTATATAAGTAGCTAATTTAAGCAGCAAATCTAACTGCAGAACTCGCATATAAATTTCGAATTTCCAATTACGCATTTTTTTGAAATTGTTTCATCATAATTTGAAAGCACTGCGCGCGATTCTATAATTACAAATTTAATTTATGACACCTTACATTCTAACAATTATAATCAATGTAATATCCTATATATATTATAAGCTAAAATATTCAATAAAAGTAACAATGTATATTTGCCTTTGGGACAATAAAGCTGCTATTAGAAAAACGTATGTACATGCATATGTATGTATGTACATACATCTGTTTCGTATATAATAATTATTTCTTGGGAAACGCCAGGTGGTGTGCTACCCTATAAAACAATGTGACGGTCACGGTAACCATTGTATAAATCAATTTGTCTTATAAATAAAAAGAAAAGTACAGATAGAGTCAATTCAAACGTTTTATTTAAAATTAAAAAATTATCGAAACAATTTATACTCAAAAAAGACTTTCTGCATGAGCAGTTGCGTCATTTGTCCGGAGCAGTTTACTAGTTTCAACATTAAGGAAATTTAAATTTATCCATTTGTACCAAGACGATGTTACCTTTTGACAGTCGATTAAAAGACTATTTCAATTATATTATAGCAAATATTTGTATATAATACTATTTTATTATATTTACGTATTACATTTGACTTGTATTAAAGAACTATTCTGCTTCTAGAAACACCTTTCGCCTAGAGATTGAATTCGATTATTTTGTTTATTTGTAACATCAGGAGAAAAACACATAGCAACTTAGCAAAGCCGCACTTCGAATTGGATAAGTTCGATCATATTGTAGCTCTATTAAATAATATCGAAACAGCGAAGACGAAAGAAAATGAGTATAGGGTTTTCTAAGTAAAATAAAAATAAATAAAAATATGGCTATCAAAAGTCGGTTTCTACGCGTTTCTCGACTAGAGATTGTCGCAGAAAACTAAGTTCGATTATTTTCCATTAATTGCAAGGCAATTGGAACATGGGAGAACCAACCATCGGATAGGAAGACTACGAGCAGCACTACAGAACGCAGATCTCATCGGAATCTTGAGGATTTTAGTATTAAGTTTTCGGAGTAAAATAAAAATAAATAAAAAATATGTCTATATGGCTATCAAAAGTCGGTTGCTGCGCCACCGCTTTGTAGAACTGCCGCCACGCGCCATGTCATTGTCTCGTAGAGCTGCTCAATCTTGTGCACCAGCTCCTGATCGCTGTGCCAAATATCGTAGAGGGCAGATCGAAATTCGTCGACATTTTGCGGTGATTGTGTTTGTATTTTTGGCTCAATGATGGCCATGAGTTGCTCCAGCAGATTGAGATCATTGCATTCGGTTGGGCATTCTGGCCCCACCAACGTATCCAGAAATATTTCCTTGGGCGTGACGACTGCTGCCTTGTTATCGTCCATGTTGAAAATGTTGCGCCAGTCCTGCACCGTCCACCCCTCATGGGCGCGTGCCCATTCCAAGCGACGCTGTCGCACTGCATGACTTAAGCCTTCAGTCTTTGGATGAACCAGGTTTGCCCTGATCTCACTGATGCGCCGCTGCAGCGTGCGACGGCTCACCTCGATGCCAAATTGGCTGAGCAGCTCGCGCTGCACATCAATGGATGTGTAGTGGGGATTCTCGTAGAGCAGCTGCTCCACCAGCTTGCGGTTCTCGAACACTTTTGGCCGCCCAACCTCACGCCGGTTGCCGCCCTCAACCGGCAGCGGGCGCAGCATCAATTTAGCAGAACTTTTTCCATCGATGCAGCCCATCACGCTTTCCACATCGCACTCGAGCATTTGAGCGATCTCGTCGTAGGTGTAGTTGTTCTTGAGGCTATTCACAATGCTGCGCATATCTGTTTCAAGCACCATCGCGAGATCTATGCACATACATAAATGTAAGTATTTTAATTTATTTCACTTGTTGGCTGTGCCAAAATCACATTACGATTGCGGCGCCTCAAGATGCTGCGCCCTTTTATATGCGACAGGCAGGTAAACTTTTCGGCTGTTGCATCTGCCCCGGCATTTATGACGCGCAAGCTGCAACCTTCACGGATTAGCGACAACCTTTTTGCCGGGTGGCAGTTGTAAAGGTTGATTGCCACCGGCTCTCGTTAAGTTCGAGTTTCAATTATTTGTTGTCGCGACCTAAAAGGTATAAATGTAACAATTCCTTAAGTAAATTTCTTTTCATTTTATTCAGCGATTTGTTGGTCACGAAAAATGTATCGCATTGACCAGGCTCAGTATGTTTATTATTTATTACCTTGCTTTAATTTATAAGCACTGATGTTGCAGGAAAAAGTGCATTTTTCAAGCAAGCGCAGCACACCCATCTGCCACGCTTGGCTTCCAAAACCGGAAAGGAATTCTTTACTGACATTTCTGCCACTAACGGTGTTATTGCCAGTGTTGCAAAATGTTCTTTTCTAAAAATAGCGGAAAATACGTAATGAAAAAAGCTAAAAACTCACTGAGCCGCTAAAAATAGCTAATAATAGTCAAATCGTTCACTCTAGAAGAACCCCCATTTCACCTCTGTGAAAATCATGGTGTCAAACGAATGAATGAATCGTTTGATGAACCTCTCGATGGGATTTTATATCTTCAACCAGTTTATTATTCCTTGATAACTTTCTTAGGTTCATATATCCCGCCAGTTAGTGCATGATTGTATTCTGCAGAGCAAATTCGATCGAACTATTCACTAATCTGCAACGCTAGTCTTCGAGTGAGTTTATACTTCTTCAATTAGCTACAATACAAAGTAATAATAGACCAAATGCAATATTTGTTTTAGTTTTTATCCGTACTTGCCATTTAATGTGAAGACGATGTAATGTTGATGTATTTGTAGAATTACAAAAATAAATGTAAAAAACTTGTACATGTGAGTTAGTTATTTCTACAATAGGAAATGCATCGCTGCAAAGTGCCAAATATTGTTAAAAATATATGCCAGTTTTGTCTTTTATATGCATGTAGGCATTCTTTTTACCCATTATACGATGAACCAGCTAGAGCTGTTCACATTGTGCCAAAGGCGCGCAAGGCCTATTTGAACGAATAACATAGGGGGTACATAGGGGCTTTTAGCTGGGCACTAGTGTGTATAAATAACGGAGAAAAGGCAACCACATATAAGCTCACACTGAGCACATTGAGTGAGAATGTTAGGAGTTAGTAGCAGTAGCTCGATTTGGAATTATACAATTAAATAAATATCGCTAAACGTATGCCTAATTGGTTTTCTACATTCATGTGCTAGGTGTTTTTGATTTGTTTTCTTTTTGTTTGTTATGCGTTCTCTTGAATTTCTTCAAGTTTACTTTGTGGATGTGTTTGTGTTTATTTTGTTGTAGGCGCCACGTTAGTCATCCAGATCGATATCAGAATCATCGGAGTCATAGCCGCCGCGTATAGTTTTCTGTGGGCGATTTATAAACGGCTTGCGCTTCACATCTGGCGGCTGCATCAGATCACCTTTGTACTCAATGGCGCCCGAGTGGGCAATGCGCCACTCGAGCATCTCTGTTGCGAAGTCATCGCAGTTGCCCAGATCTCCGAAGCCCACGATGAAGTCCTTGGTTTTACTATCCTTGACCAGGGCTATAGTTGGCAGCACCTTGATGCGTAGGCGTTGCGTCAAGAACGGCGTCTTCTCGGCATTCACCTTGCAGAATTTGGCCTCAACATGCTTGGCGGCGAGTATCTTCAGATGCATGTCCACAATTCGACAGCGCTCGGTACTGTCTCTGAAGAAGTGGCACACAATGTTCGGCGATTTCTTGGACACCTCAAAGAACTCCTTCTCGTCGGCCAACTCCGAATACGTGCCATGACCCTGAAATACGCAGTAAAGTTGTCAAATCTTAAACGGCAAAACAACTTTACCCTCCACTCACGTTTCTCAGCCATTCTTGCTTTTTGTTGTTCAACTTCTTCATTTCCTGTATCCGCTTCTCGCGCAGCGCCTTTAAGTCGTCCGTGTCCAAATTGTCCAGACGATCGAACTCCTGATCCAACTGCTGCTCAATCACCTGCGCAGCAGCAAATAATTGATTTTCCAATATCTGCGCCATGTCTCGTCCCGTAGCACGTAGCACTTGCTTCTTGGGGCAACTAATATATTTCGACTCTTTTATTATCTGTGTGTGTGTGAGTGCGAGTGTGAGAGTTGTGTGTGGGTTTGTGTACGCGCTGCGTGTATTACAAATGTTTTGTTTGCATGTGTGCGTGTCCGGCATAAATGAAAGGCGTATCCAGATGCAGATGCGTCATGTTTTGTTGAAAATTCAATAAAGTAATCAACGTTAGTACAAAAAAAAAGTATATTAGTTATTAGGCAACTATAAATCATCTGTTTAGAGACTACTTACATTAATTTCTCACTGATTTCATTGATTTGTGAAGTTAATTCTTATAGCTTATTTATTCGTCGTGTGGGATGTCGATTGTACAAAAGAATCGATTAACTTCAAAATCGGTGTGGCTGCACGTTGCAATCCCCAAAATACACATGTATTTTTAAATATGATATTGTAATTCTTATTGCAAAGAAAAAACGTATATCCTTTAATTTTTTAAACTGACAGCCAAAAATTGTTTATATTTTCACTTACTTTTATTATGAACAACAATCATGGAAAAGGGAAATTTATCGAAAGCATCTCTTAAAAAAATTCATGCACAATACATTATTGTATGTACATATATTCAATTAATATTATTTGCATTCCGTTTTGTTATATATTTAAAACGAGTTCATATAATGTGCTACTTATTATTTATACTGATAAATTGTGAGAGCTATTCAATGGGAGGTTTTGGTATTATATTGGGAAATATTGCTTTCAGCATTTACAAAGTTTGGCCACACTGTTCATAATAGCGCGTTAGTTTTTTAATTTTTTCGCTGGCGTCGGTAGCATTTTATATTCGCAGCCTCCTTGTATGCGATTTTAAACGTCTTATTAATTTTAAACGCATTTCGCTATTTTTATAAATCAAAAGGTTTGTTTTGTTTGCGTATACAAATATATGCATGAATATTATATTATATTTTCCTAAGTAGAAGTGTAGCTGTGACTTATTTATTTTGTGTTGCGGTAGGATTCGAAACTGGTGTAGACAAAATGTGCACAGTTGCCGGGCTTCCAATGCCAAGTGAAAAAATTGCCAAGTTCTGTGAAATATATAAATTAAGAATATAAAACTGCGCGAAATACGTGGGTATTTGATTTGCATACAAAAATACTTGCGTACATATGCATTGACATACCAACGTACATACATATCTGCATTACGTTTTTTTTTCGTTCGGTGCTGCAGCTTCCGCCATTTTTAAAACAAACCCCGTCAATTGAGCCTGTCTGGTACAGTGGTGGCAAAGCGTAAAGGCAAAGGGCCATATGATAGGCGCATTAACAAAGTTGCAGATTTATGAACAACTAATTAGTTTATATCTATCTTTGGCAATAATATGGGATCAGTGATATATAAGGTTTTCGATAATAAAACATTTTGTCAATGCCGCTGCAAACAGTGCACAATATTTTTGCGCGTATTGTAACCCGCCTTTTTATCTACATGCTTACACGCGTTAGTATGTGTGTGCCTTTGTTACAGAACGGCAAGCGGAAAAGTTAGTTTTGATTTTATGTTTATAGATTGGCCGATCCGTAGATGTAAACAACGAAATTAATTAAGTTCTTGTACATATGCACAAACATAACAGCTCACTTATGCTGATGCACGCTCTGGCACACATACCCATGTACAATCTAGTATGTTGGTGTAGTTGAGTTTATTAAACTCTGTTGCCATACATGCAACACCAAAACAAATGCTAAAAAAAAAAATTACAATAACGACGCGAGGGCTTGGCGCATAACTGCATACATTTATATGTATGTATGTATGTATATGCGCATGTATGCATGTATTTTCATGCTTATTTGTGTTTTGATTGTCGTCTGACTTGCATTTCGCTGCAGCATCGAGTGCTTGTTGTGTGTGTGTGTGTATGTGTGTGTGTATCTCTGTAGATTTATTTTTCGCAATTTTGCCTCTTGCACTTTCTAAAAGAAAACCACAACACACTTGCAGTTGAGTGCAGTTTCTAAACAGCTTCCCCACTCTTTCTACCCAACTGCCTGTCTCTTGTCACTATTGAACTTGCTATTTATTTGTTTCGTTTGCGTTGGGCACATTGCTCATTGTGTGTCCAATGGCCATTACAGTGAACAATTGTGCATTTGAGTTTTACTGTTGCGTTTTCTACTTTTAGTTTTCATTCGTATCCATTACACCCCCTGACTGGCATTCTGTTTGTTAGTCGCTATTTCTGCATTTACAGAAAAACATTGGCGATTTCTTATTCACTTTGTACGCAAACTTAAACAGTATGTACTCAATATATAAAACTAGTATGTATCACATATTCGGAATCGTATATTTCGGAATTGTAACACATTTTAAATGATACTAAAAGTAAACATGTGCAATATATATAGTGCCTACATATATATAACAAATTTACATTAGTTTCCAAACTGTAAGTAGTTTCATTAAATTGAAAGCGTCCTGTATGTAATGTCAGTTTATTTTCACTGTGCTTTAGACGGCATTTTTGCCGGAAGCCAGTTAAGAATTTGTGGGGTAGCAAAAGTTATTAAAGTGGAACGATGCCTCATCGGGGGACTATCCCATAAATATGGTGCCTGCCACCAGATCTCATCCGTAACGATCACTATAAACAGTATGTTATGCCTAGCTATTGGCAATTCCTGATAAATATGGCGACTTATCCTCGCACAGATGTTGACCATAAACCGATTTATTGTGCAGCCGGCTTACGCAGGTAGGGGAGCATCTACCTCTGCTCTTGCTCTTGGTCTCTGTCTAGTCTACCTGAACTCTCTATCCACACCTACTTAAACTCCGTGCACAAACTCTTGTCAAGCTATACAAAACGTAGACACGAAACTGTCAACACGTTCCCAAAAACGCTAAGCGTCAAGATTAACGTAACAAAAAAGAAAACACGAAACTGCATCTGTGATTGAAAAGTGCCAAGCAGCAACTGCAACTGTGGTAAGTGGGGTACATTCGGTACAAAGCCGGTTCTCTGAGGAACAACGCAAGGAATGCGACTGCATTGTTGGGTGCACCTAACAATAATAACAACTACCGCGACGACAACGTAAACAAACCGCAGAGCTAGCTTGCTTGACTTGAAAATGAAGCGTGTTTAGAATTTGTTCGTGTTCTTTCGATTTCGTTGCACTTGAAGTGTGTAAAAAAATCAACACAATCATAGTGTTTCTTTGGGGTCTTGAATATTTCACACATTACAGTGGCTCGGCAACCAAATCTATTAAAAACATCCTCTTTTTTTAGATTTAAAAACATATACATAAAATAATATTAAAAAAACATTTTTAAAAAATCTGTAAAACAGCAAATTCTCGATTTTACAGATTTAGAATAATGATATTCCAATATTTATGACTTTTAATCTGTTTTAATTTTCAGAAATCGTGCAACACGAAATAGTACAAAACCAGCTAAGTTGATAATCCAATGCTAAGCAAGATGGCGCAACCGAACAATGTGGCAGGCGGTTCAGCTGCCGGTGGAAGACGCTTGCCGCTCTCGTTGAGCGGAGCAGGTGGTGGAGTTGGTGGCGGCACCGTGTCCCGACTACAGCAAGCCGGCGGCAGCAATGGACGCTCGAATAGTCCACAGAATAGCAATACTACGGGCAAAAAGAATGAGCTGAATAGCGCTGGCGGTCCTTTCGTTTCGCTCAAGAAAGTCTCCAGCCAGAGGAGCTCGTCTGGAAGCTCCACCTCCATGACATCGCCCGCCATCTCATTTTCCACCGTCTCCAAAGAGGAGAAGAAAAATCACAATGGCATCGGCAAGTCCACGAATGGCAATGAAAAGAACGCACTAAATAGCAACAAGGATCAACAGAAATCCAAGGTAACTGAAATGAAAGAGCAGAAGGCCGACAAAAAAGAAGAAGCCAAGCAAAACAAGAGTGACGCAAAAGCAGCAGCCTCTACAGCTGGCGATACCAAGCAAAACAAAAGCGATGCAAAGGCAACAGCTGATGCCGATACCAAGCAGATCGAAGTTGACGCTGATGAGATAATAGACTTGGATAAGACCCCCGACGTGACTGCCGAGTCTACCACACCGACTTCGGAACGCAAATCAGCACGCCAGGCAGCTGCGGCCAGCCAACAGAAGACGCCCACCAAGCCGCCACCGAGCGAGTCGCCCGTCAAGCCGCCGCAGCCGAGCGAGTCGCTCGCCAAGCCGCCGCAGCCGAGCAAGTCACCGGTGCAGAAAAAGGAGCAGCAACAGCCCGCCGCTGTAGAGGATGTTGAAATGGAGGCACTAACTGTGGAAGCCTCGCCTATTAGAAGCGTGGCGGCGATTGTACAGCCCGCGGCCACATCGACGCCCGGTCGCAATCTCTTCGGCTTCCGCAAACAGAGCAACGAGGTGGAGCTCGCTGCCCAGCCATCCAGCTCTCCGGCATCTACACCGGCGCGCAACTTCTCTCAGATTAGCGGACGGCGTAGCATACGCCCGACCGCGATTCTGACGCCTGGCAAGCTGGGCAGCTATCGCTGCATTAATACCAGCGAGCTGGACACCTCCAGCTGCACGAACACCAGCATGAATGCCACCGTTGGCTCCGAGATACCCAACAGCTCGACGTTTTCCTTTTCGTTCTTTGGGCGCGGTCGCAAGCGCGAGCGCACGCCCCCGCCGCTAACCGGCAGTCAGTCGGCCAATGATCTTGCCCAGGATGTGGAGATGTCGCCGCCAAAGCGGGCCCGCTTCGAGCTATTCAGCATGAGCCTGGCATCGCCGTTTACCATGCTGCGTTCGCGCTTCTCCAAGACTAGCATAAGTACACCGTCCTCGCGCCAACGTCACGAGCAAACACCGCCCGCTGGCGAAGATGAGGAGGGCGGCGGCGAAGTACAAAATGTGTCGGGCATAATTATCCAAGAGGAGGAGGAGCAGCAGCAGCAGCAACAAGAGATCAACAGATCCTCAGCCAACATCGAGGTTACTGTGGCCGAGGAAGCTGGTCTGGATACGCCCAAAAAGAGTGAAGCGTCTGAGAAGGACGTTGTAGATGAGAAGCAAGAGGATGATCAAGGCGAGGATGCGGTGGCCAATCTGCCTGCCGCAGATGTCGAGCTGCCTGTCGATGGCGAGGGTCCCAATAGATCACGTTGCGCCATAATGTGAGCGATTCACAGCCCGGAATCTTGCTTCAAACTCCCCCTCCCCAAATAACCTTTAGTTCTTTGAGATATATGTCATTGTTGTGTTGAACTCTTTTTGTAATTTGTGTTCTTGCGATAATTACATGTTAAGAGTAAGCAGCTGCATTTGGGCCCAAGCTAAAGCCATGATAGACGCTGGTTGCTTCTCTTCTCTTATGTTGGAATAGTAAGCCATGCGTTTATTTTGTAAATGGACAGCCCCAAATTTTGTAAGTCCTGGTGATTTCTTGCTGCATAGCTGCGACCCAAGCCACAAATCAGTTGTGGCCATTGGTCGCAGTTATGCACCGACAAATACGACGACTCCCTGACAACTAAATGATTTCAGTACCCACATGGGTATACAAGTAAAAGCAACAATATAAACAACACAAATATATATATATATATATCATACATAAGACATATGTAGCTTTAGCAGTATAAGATTTATGTATTCCCGAGTTTTCAATATTCTTTTTGTGAACATGATTTGTATTAGTATATAATAACAACACAACAACAATTGCAAAATGTATAAAAAAAACCACATATAAAAATAAAGATCATTTGTAATAAGTGCTTCATTCATTCATTTAATTTTTTTCTGCACAAATTAAACGTTGCTATTATACTGTTCCACATGCTTGGATGTTTTCCGTTTTGTTTCGAGCTCCGTCAAAACTTAATTAGTAAGTCTCATTTGTTTGCATTTGTGCGAGAGTTCCAACGAGTCTGGTATAAGAATGTGGTAAAATGTTATGAAAATTGGTTGAAAGTTTGTACCAGAACAGTACAATGCACTTGCTGAAATTAAAATATTTATTAGTATGCTAGACTTTAGATGTATGTATATAAATCTTTGCGTTTGTATGGCAGAATATTTTTTGGTGCCTGCATATACCGATAGGCATAACAATGAACAAGGGCCACCAGACCAGCATACTGGCCTTTTATTTGAATGATAACGTGCACACTTAGGGCTGTCAACTTGCTCCTAAGATGCAGCCCTGCAAATGAAAAATTGTGCAGCACTACAATTAAGGAAAATAAATCGACGCGCTGTTTAAATAGTTTCATTTAGAACTACACAATAATATAAATATTAATGCTGCTCAAGCCAATGAATGTTAATTGCATTGTAAGCACGCACGACGTGAGCATGCTGACCACGATACAAAACTAATAAATTGGGCTAAACACACTTTGCGCGCGAAATATATATAGCTGTTGAAACGAAAAGGAAGAAATCCAAGAATTACCCGAGGATAACATGGAGCACGTTGATGCAGCGGCTTCGCAAACCGAGCTGCAAATTGACTACAAAACTCCCAAGAAAACTAGCTCGCTAATCGAAAACGAGGTGTTATTGGAAAAAATTAATATATTAACCACCAAACCGGAGAATCAATCACACAATGCAAAGGTATGTCCATGTAAATTTACAGTTGCTAGACAAACACACACATGCATACAGCAGTGATTGCAATATGCAATCCGTTATTTAGCGCCATCTCTTACACACATGCATTGTTGAATATATATATACATATATGTATATATATGTAAATGTACATACATATATTAAAATTTATCTTTCACTGTAGCTGCCGACCATTAGGGACTTTGTTATCATCAAGCCCATCAGCCGGGGCGCCTTTGGCAAGGTGTTCCTCGGCTACAAGAACAACGATTCGAACAAGCTGTTTGCCATCAAGGTGATGCGCAAGTCAGAGATGATCAACAAGAACATGGTCTCCCAGGTGATAACCGAACGCAACGCTTTGGCCCTGTCGCGTTCGCCATTCTGTGTGAACCTCTTCTACTCGCTGCAGTCGCTGTCCTCCATATATCTGGTCATGGAGTACATGGTGGGAGGTGATCTCAAATCGCTACTGGCCATGTACGGCTACTTTGACGAGGCGACCGCTCGCTTCTACGTGGCCGAGATGGTAATGGCCCTGCAGTATTTGCACCAGCACGGCATTGTGCATCGCGACATTAAGCCGGACAACATGCTGCTCTCGGCCAGCGGCCATGTGAAGCTGACCGACTTTGGCCTGAGCAAAATCGAATTGCGTCGCGATTTGGAGATATCCGATCTGATTAACTGTTCGCCCAATCTCAATGCCCGCACGCCCGGCCAGCTGCTGTCACTCACCTCGCATTTGTCCTTTGGCTCCGAGAAGAAACTGCCAGATCTCGCTGCTGTCGGCTGCGTCCTGATGGCTGTCACTGGCACGGGCACCTCACATCTAATGCAGGCTATGAACAAGCACGGCCACATTATGGAGTCTTCGGACAGCGAGGCGGACACATCGCTCAACGATACGGAGAAGACGAGCGACAGTAAAATCTCCGGTGTTTCGCCCTTTTTCTCGGCTGAAGAGGTTAACATCTCAATCACGCACACCTGCACCACTAACACTAATGTAAGTGCTCATATATCAACTAGATGGTATTACCCGGCTTTGAATAGTTGCGCATTTGTTTAAAATTATATTTCTTATATCCCAACAATTGTAATTTCCGATGATCCTTTTATCCAATCAGTTATACATGTGTAAATTTTAATATATTTCATCTAATTGCTCCATGTTTGCTGGTAGCTTCTGGACAGCAGCTCGTCTTCCTATCACACGTGCACGTCGGCGGAAATCAGCAAGAGCTCGCCGCCGCTGGAGGCAACAGCCGTGGGCGGGGCTCCGGCAACCACAAAGCGACGCGTGGAATTTGCCTTGGACAGCGCCAGTGTCGATGCCAATGCCAGTGGGCGTCTTAATTGTCAGGTGAGTGTTGCACACTGGCCGCAACCAGTTGCCCCCTTTATAAATGCCTATGCTTCATCCACCCAAAAGGGCTGCAAATTGGCCGAGCAGGACAAGAACAACATAGTTGCCAACGGCGATGGTAAAGACGTTGTCAAGTTGGAAAATGTAATCGAAGCGTCGTTTGAGTTTTCCATGGTGCGCAGGCGTTCGCTCGATGAGGTGCGTTGGATCCTGTCCGTTTCTCTCTCTCTCTCTCTCTCTCTCTCGGTCTTTCCGTCTCTGTTTGTGTTGTTGTCCTAGTATAAAGTATTGTAATATCTGAAATGATACAAGCGCTACAATTAGCAATGAAAGCGGATTGTCAAACGGGTTCGTTGTAATATACTAGGAATGTCGCTCTCAGCTTTAAGGATTTATATGGGCTATTCAGAATATGTAGATATATTTGATTTATTTATATATATAATCATATTAATCAGATTTGAGAAAATAGCTCGTATGTATTACAACAGAGCAGGGCTGATTTTGGATATAAATAGTGATATGAATGTAGTATTGAACATTGTGATGTATACCTCACAACGTGGTTTTTGTGTCTACAAAGATGATATTAAAGTTGCAATTTTGTCATTCTTAAAGCTACCTTGAACGTAGCCCACATCAAAAATGGTCAAAAGGTCTTTGGCTGATCAGTCTGGTCAATGTAATCTTCCTGTATTTCGACTTTTTATACCCTGAATCCATTAAAAATGGGTAAAAAGGGTATTATGGTTTTGTGCAAATGTATGTAACAGGCATAAGGAAGCATCTCCGACCATATAAAGTATATATATTATTGATCAGTATCAACAGCCGAGTCGATCTGGCCATGTCCGTCTGTCTGTCCGTCTGTCTGTCTGTATGAACACACAGATATCAGAGACTACAAGAGCTAGAGACTTCATATTTAGAACATAAGTTCTCCTAATCCCGGGACAGATCAAGTTTATTTCATTTGATCGATAACTCGTCGCATTCAAAAGTTATCGATACATTTTGATTTTAGACTAGCGTTTTTGGGACATAACTTCAAAGTTATAAAAGCTAGAGACCCCAAATTTGGCATGTATAATCTCGAATAGCATAACAAATATTTCACTTTTTGGATACCACCCCCCAAACCCCCCAAAAGTTAAAAAAACGCATTTTTGAAGGTACGACCTTGCAATTTGGTTTGGTAACACATATTATCGACAATTGCTTGCTCCTAAAATTTCAATAAGATCGGACAATAAACACAGAAGTTATTTAAGATTTAACTTTCCATTGTGTGGGGCTCAGCGAAAGAGCAAGCTAACTGCTTAAACCGCTTGCACTGCTTGTACTGCTTGTACTGCAGCATGTGTGTGTTTAGAGTAGTACGAATGATTGTAAGGACTGGGTTCAGGGTATCTCGTAGTCGGGCACTCCCGACTAGAGCACTCTTACTTGTTTAATTACTGCTTGAAATGGCACTAATATATTTTGATTTGCGTTCAGCAGCGCAATCGCAACTCTAAGCTGCAAGAAGACTCGGGCGTATCTAGTCGAAAGGGTGACGACAACTCCAGCTGTAATCTTAATACAAATAGCGAGAGCACCGCATCATCTATAGAGAAGAACAACGACAACCTCAGCCAGTCAAAGGAGGAATACAGCTGCTCTGACTACTCGCGCAGGTTCATATTCACTTGTTAACGCTATCGAAAGCAGTTTATTAGATCCGTTGAACTTTTCAGCTACAACATGACCAATAACGCTAATGAGCTAAGTGGCATACGCATGAATTCGCCATTCCGCAATCTCTCCAAGCATTTCAAGCGACCAGATTTTCTGCGTGGCATGAAGCGTAAGATCAATTTGGTCAATCGATCGGATAACATATCCAGCATGGATGTTGATGGCTCCGGAATTGCCAGCACCAGCACTGGCCTGACCCAAGAAATCGAGATACTCAACATCGGCAGCAGCACCCCCAAAAAGCGCAAGGCACGCTCCTCTCCCATTCGCGGCGTACTCAAGGTTCGTTCCCTGTCAGACGACGAGCTGCCCTTGCAGCATCTGCTGGGTTCCGAGGCGACCGTTCCCAATGTGGTCTTCTCGACGCCAGTTTCCTCACAGAAGGTGCCGCGTCGCGATAGTGGCCTGCTGGGCAAATTGAAGGCCACTCGCTTCGCACTGCCGTTGTCCATTGAGAACAGGAAGCTTGAGCACGCAGCCATCGAGAAAATGTCCAGCGCTCAGTATCATCTCAAACTGGCAGATGATCCAACAATGTCGCCCATCAACCACGGTGGCGGCAGTGTGCCCAAGACGCCCAAAAATACCAAAGTAAATACGCCATTTCGAACGCCCAAATCTGTGCGTCGGGGCGCGCGAGTCTCCAATGAACGCATCCTGGGCACACCCGACTATTTGGCGCCAGAGCTGCTGCTGAAACAGGGCCATGGTCCGGCCGTCGACTGGTGGGCGCTGGGCGTGTGCTTCTATGAGTTTATGACCGGCATTCCGCCCTTCAACGATGAAACGCCCCAGAAAGTATTTGACAACATTCTCAATAAGAGTGAGTTACAGATGCAGTATCTTTTGCGATTGTATTTACTACCATTTACCAATTTACAGACATTGAATGGCCTGAAGGCGATGAAGCTTTGTCGGCTGATGCCATGGAGGCTGTGGAGCTGATGTTGACCATGGAGCCCGCGGAGCGCCCGGCTGCTAAAGAGGTGCAGCATATGCGTCACTTTAACGGCATCGATTGGGAGAACATTGGGCATATGGAGCCACCGTTTGTGCCATCGCCAGATAATCCAACAGACACCGGCTACTTTGAGGCACGCAATAATCTGCAGCATCTGCAGTTATCCAATTTTGCGCTGGATGACTAAAGAGTTTCCATTACCTATCCGCACGTTTTAGTTTTATAAGTTAAGTGTTATTTATATGCTTTATGTAGCAATCAACTAGTGAGTTTTTAATATAAATTTCATTGTTATCTTTCGGTTAGATTAATATTTATGCTTTTATGTCTAAATTGTATCCTCATGGAACTGCTCGAAATATTTCGTCATCGTTATGTCAAATCATGTACAACGTTCAATTTTATCTTTGTTACTGTAACTACGCTTAAAAAAACAGCTTCAAGTATGCACGCTAGAAACTAATTAAACAATTATAGTCTCAAAGATGTAAAGATTAAAACTGCATTTTAATTGTAGTGCAACAAATACACAAACATTATATTTTGCTTGCGATTTCCAAAATAGCAAAAAAAGTATCACTTTATTCATTTCTTAAACGTGTTTGTAAATATATATATATATATAGAACTATAATCCATAGAAAAATAACACAACTGGCTGCCACAATGATAATTAAGTTGGCTTAAGCTTGAAATCGAAGTCCCACACCTCCGGAATGGTCGTTAGGTAGCTCTCCTCATAAAATACATCGATCAGACGACAGATCAAATGGGGAACAGCTCGCAGATCTGGTGAGGGCTGTTCCTTGAGAATGCTCACGGCCCTGACGATCAGCGGTTTCACGTCCATGAACTTTTTATTGGCCAACAGCATGGCCAGCTCTCGCATAGCGCTCTCGTACTCCTCGCAAGACAGCCGCAAGTCACGGCTGGCCGGGAACAGCGAATAGATAACGCACGCTAAACAACGGGTCAGCACCTTGCGTCTGCAGTTAACATTAAGCAATTAGTATAAATACATCTCTAAATATAAGTAATAATCCAAATTACCTATTAGTAATGTTTTCCGATCTGAGACCAATAGCGCCAAGCAGTCCATCGCTCCAACCCTCCGCCTTTGTGGAGGCAATTTGCAGATGGCGTGCCAACATACAGAGCGGCTTCTTTACATGCTGCGAACCCTGAAGTAGCTTGCAGCCACGTGAGATGATCAGTCCCCAGACGAGCGCCAGGCGCGCTTCGGTCTGCGGATTGGTTTTCAGATTCTCCAGCAACTGCGTCAGGTCTTGTAGAAATGTGACCTTCTCGCCATCCGCTTCGATCTCCTCCAGTTTGTAGAGCACAAAGATGTGCAGCGAAAAGAAGTAGCCACCGCGCATGACTGGCATTAGTTCCAACTTGGGCAGTGACATTTGCAGTGCCTCAAACAATCCCTGCCAGCTAGGCGAATGCCAGGGCGCGCTTTCTATTGATTTGCGGAAATAGCACTCAATGCTGGACTCCAGCAGTGAGTAGATGCATGAAATGTAGGTATTCAGATGACCAATGGCGGGGAGAGCTGCGCACATGACCGGATTGGCAGGAGCGCATTGCTGTTGCCAGCGCATCAGTGTTTGGATGTGTAGGCTGAAAGTGGCGAATGGAAAATCAGAAGATAAAGCATTTTCGAATATCAATATCGGTTTCACTATTCCCTGGAAATGCTTTTCAAACTACTAAAACTCCCATAGCTTTATCAAAACTGATCAGATTCCTGAACCCGGGACAGTTTTAATCATGAATGCTTAGAATCACAATACAAATCCTTTTTTTCGAAATAAAAGTAAAAAATAAGAAATTGGTAAAAATGGATAAAACTCAAATGTAGACTAAAAGTTGAGGAAAATCCATTAACAAATTGGGAATTGAGAATCCATCCACTGACTCGAAAAGAGTACAAAATTTTGAATTTTCTATGAAACACAAGCCAAGATTTAAAGGTATTTCTAGATCGACCAGGCTGTTGGTGCTGATCAATATTATATACACCTAATGCTGTCTGAAACTTTTTGTGATCTTACGTGGAGATCTCCTCGCTCTGAGTCTGCGTGGGAGCGACCAACTCGAGCATAAGGTTGAGTGCCTCGCGACGCTGCTCCTCCGGCGTGCGCTGTGCATTACAGCCGCTAACGGCCTGGTCAATGGATTGCAGCAGCTTTAGAAATGCGTTGTTAAAGGCGCGTTCACCCTCTTTGGTGGCCAACAGTTTTTTGTGCTTGGCTCCACAGGCGCGTTGCATGGATACCATGGAGCGCGTGTACAACATTCGTTTGGCCGTTGCCTGCATCACGGCACCTTCTGCACTGCTCTCCGGCAGCATAGCGCAAGCTACGCGAATCAGACTGCAATACATTCAGATAAATTAAATGGTTGAGGTGGAGGGAAGGATTACTTACTCGAGAACGGCACGATCAGCGTAATTGCTCTCAGTGGGCAGCTTTAAAACGATGGCAGGCTCCACGTTGGCCACGAACCACTTGAGCAACTGCTCCAGCTGGCTGTACTCGACGAGATGCCAGGGCTGCTTGATGGCGTCCTCGAGTATCTTGCTGGTATTGGGATGCATGTGAATGTTCGGTTCGAAGGCCAATTTTATGAAGATGACAAAAAGATGCGAGAGCAGGGCTACCGGCTGCGGCATCTGTGTGAACCAGGCACTCCAGTCGATCCTGATAAAGATGTGACCCAACATGGCATGCGACTCGGGTATGAAGCGTTGCAAACTATCATAGAGCAGCTCAATGTGCTGGGCCGGCGGCAGAAAGCGCTCCCAAGGCAGCTGGGCCAGACCCTCGTGAATAGGCGCCAGCACATATCCGGCCACATTAAGCTGTGCAAAGTGATGGACATACCAAGCGAACATGTGCTCCAGAATTTTATTGGAAGAGGGCAGATACTGCACCACCTGTAGTATGTTGGCAATGAAGGATCTGATCATGAGCTTGCTGGCGTCCACGTGCGGCTCACTCCAAGGCAGCAGAATCTTGCCCTGATCGGGGCTAAGCTGACGAATCCAATGAGCCGCAGCACCTGCTGCCTGTTCGGTTCTTTCAGTGTACGGAATTAGCCAGGGTGCATAGGTCTCCACAATAGACGCAAAGACAATGTCGCTGACTGAAAAATAGTTGCATTAGCTCACTGGAAATCTGATGTAAAAATGTGCTGCTTACTTTGATCGGCCAGCAGCTCCTGATAGCTGCAAATGGCGGCTGCCAGCAGAACGTGTCCAAAGCATGAAAACCACATGACCAGCGGCGAGCAATACTCCTTGTGCTTGGGATACAGACCGTGAAGGCCATGGTGAAGTCGTTCCTTTTGAAAGTGGCGTGCAAACAGCAACAATGTGTCCGTCGCCGCTTTCAACGTGAACAGTTTTTGGCGTCGAGCGAAGTCAAAGGACAAATCGTGCAGTTGCACCTCGCTGCTGCTCAATGTGAGAGGAGTGCTGCCAGAGGGCATTAACAGCGCGTTGAGCAGATCGAGCAGCACCAACGGCATCAGCTTCTGATCAGAGATCCGATCGAGCACCATTTGCATAACTTCGCCGTAATGCTGCGGGAAGTCATAAGTAAATATGTGCACTAGCTGACGACGGAATTGGTCTTGCAAGAGGCTGCTGTGTGGCTGTGACCAGGACTCAAGTCCTTGCAGCACGAGCAGCAATAGGCGATTGATTTCGCTAAGCTTGGGCTGATAGGCCTCCAGCCAGCTGAGCAGATCGAATTTGGACAGCAGCACGAATAGAATTTTTGTATCGCAGCGCTTCAGATGCGAATCGATGAGGAATTGATACATGTCCAGGAAATGCTCGGCGTCCGTGCGACAGGGCACAAAAACTCCGGCTAGCAGCTCCACGAGGTCACCGCGCTGCAGTGCCAGACGAAGCACCTGCAAGCCCTGTTCCGCCTGATCGGTTTGAATGAAAACCTGATCGAGAAGAAATTTGTATATGAATCGGAAATTAAGAATATGCAAGAATTAGAATGTATAAGAGTTTCTTATTACATACTTTAAACTTGTAATAATCTTAAATGTATAATTTTAATTCCATCATCTCTAAAAGCAATACGTTCTAAATTGCGAGCGATCTCTGTACTCTGTACTTACACCAAGTTCCTCCAGTATCTGAGAGTAGAAATCGTTTGTCGGCTGGAACTTCATGGTCGTATCGTTCATGTTGTCCACAACATGATAAAAGAAATGGACGCCAATGGATGTAACATTTTTATTGGATTTGGACTGCTCATGTAGCAGCTGTTGAATGCTTCCGCCCAGCTCCTCGATGGCCTGTGCAAAGCCATCGACATTAAGGACCAGCATTTCTTCAACTATCTTATCGTGGCGCTCTCTGTTCTGTTCCTGTTTACGCGCTATCTGCTCATTGCGACGTATGTGCTCCGGCACTAGATTTATTTGGGCTGGACGCACGCACTTTCGATTGAACAGCAACGATTCACATTCTTTGCTCCTCAGCTCATTATATGGTACCATCTGGTACAATGCTGGCACTCGTTCCAGATAGTTTAGGTTAAGAGAGTTCAACTCCGAGGTGTTGTAATGGAATTTGCTAAAATGGTAATTAAAACAATACGTGATTACAAGGCGTCTAAAGTGTAACCCAAGTCAGTGGTATTTCTGAATATATTCGAATTATCTTACTTTGCCGTACTGTTGAGCGTTTGTATGCGGCGCTTTAGCTCGGACAATGTTTTGCCATCAATGGGTCCCTTCTGCATTGGCTCGGGACGACTGTAGATCGGTGGTGGGAGGCGTTTGTCATAGGTGGCCAGATGCATTTTGAGACGCTGGGCGGGTGGCAGACGCGGCTTGAGTTGCAACGGGGTGCGCAACAGCTTATTGGCGTGCACGCGATAAATCTTTGCTGACCACTGATCCGCCTGATGGCGCTGCTCCTTGCGCAGGTCACCAGGGCTAAGATACTCTGTCCAGTGGGCCACGTGGCCGGTGAGCAGCTCCCGCAGCTTCTCGCTGTTGTAGTGTGCCGGCAGCTGGCAGGCATCGCTGGCAATCTTGTTGATCTGTGTGTCCTCCAGCCAGAGGGCACAGCTCTGCATCAGCTTCGTGCAGCTGCGATACATATGCGCAGCGGCATCGTCCTTGGCGCGCTTAGTGGCAATAGCAGCGTAATAGACCTCGGCTGATTTGAGCTGAGTCTTTATTGTCTTCATCAGCGGTACGTGGTGCTCGTAGAACTTATCGGCGACTCCATAGTTATGATTGATACTCTGGACATCGGAATCAGAGGGCACACGCCACAAATAGAGCTCGAAGAACTTCTGACAGACGATTGGGAAGAGCGCGTGTGTAGTGTCCATGTCAGCCAACAGCTGTGCGTATTTGTAGATGACCAGCTGCTTGGCAGGAAATGCGTTTGTCTTGCTGAGCGACAGCGTTTTTTTAAGCGCTGCCTCCACTCCCAGATTGGACAGCTGGCGCAATAGTTCTGGCCAAAAGCGTGTGTCCTGCAGCCTGAATTCAATTTCTAATAGCACCAGATTCAGCCAGCAATACTGCGGAGACACCAGAGGAATACGCAAGTTAGCCTGCCCGCCAAACAATGCCTTCAAACCGGATGACTTGGGCGGCGTCTTCCAGTCGGTGCAGTCCTTTAGAAAAAATGGCTTAAAATATGGTTCGCATGTTATCTGAATTACGCGAAATTACCTTGTAGTAGTTATAGAAGAACTCGACGGCCTGCACGCGACAATCGGCAAACTGATAGACAATACGTAGCATCTTGTCCAGAAGGTAAAGAACGTGCGTGTTCTGGGCCCAGCCAGGTAGCGCCGTAAAGCAATTGAGCCACACATTGATGAGATTTAGTGGCGAGCAAAGACCGTAGCTAAACAATAAAGAACAATTATTTTCGGGGTGGCACAATATATAGAGAGATAAGATAGAAGCATACAAATTAAATATATATATTACTTCTTTTTCTTATTTTCTCTAAAATTATATATTAGTCTGATGTTAAAAAAACCGTAATTTATAAGAATGGTCAATATATCTTGAAGAAAAACTATTTTTGTATATAAGCCCAACATTTGTCTACTATTTCTACTGAAAAAGCTTTGTGATATACTAGTATCTCAATAAACGTAACACATATACGCATCATTAAAAAAAAAACTGAGAGAAACAGACAGGCGGATATATCCACTGAATTTGAGTTGCAACTTGCCTGGTATAGGACACAATTTGATGGTGTAGCATATTGTCCAGCAATTCGAGAATTGGCCCAATAGAATTGGCATAGACCATGTCCTTGGCCAGCTTCAGGTAAGTTCTGTCTGCATTTAGTAACGCTATCAGAAGTTTCTGGAAGCTATAAGAAATTGATATATATATATATAGACACATACATTTTTGATTCGGTTTAACTAAGCCTTACCTCTCGCAGTTGGCCAGCGTATCGGGCGTTTCAAGGAACAAAGGCACAATCAATTCGAGGCTACGTATGACTGCAGCATGGCGATGGTCGTTGATCAGTTGCTGGAGCAACTCAAAGCCATGCTGGCATATTAGCGGAATGGAATGGCCATGCAAGCTGACCAAAACGGCGACATAGAGCGCCAATGGACGCTGCTCACTGACGCCCTTGGAGATCATATCTAGGCGCTCCAAGTCCGGCACAAAGAGCAATGGCTCCGTGGGATGCTGGAGAGTGCGCTTAATGGACTCCACACTCTGATCCATCAAATGCAGGCGCAGCATGGATATCATGCGCCAGCACCAGTTGGTAAATTGCTCCCGGCTGGACTGCGTTGAGTCGATGAGCGACGACACCTGACGTACGCTTTCGGAGATGCTGGATGCACCGATTACCTCTGGCGAGTGCTTGGTTATCGCTTCAGCCACCAAACAAGCCATGCGCACGTGAATGTTGTGCGGAAGATAAAGACGACCCTCGTCGTCGAAGCCCCAATTCAGGTGTCCAATGATTAGACGCGCCAGTTGGTTTTCCGACGACTGGTAATCAAAGTGAAGCAACCAGTTCGACAGCAGTTCAAAACTGTCCATGCTCGGACGCCAGTTCTCTAGTGGCAGCGCCTTGAATAGATACGCTGCTTGCTCAATCTCCGCAAAGCGGGCCTTTAGCTGCAGCAGCAGACAATCCAAAAGATCCTCGTAGGCCAGCGTAATGTTTACCAACGTATCCCGTGCTGCTTTGTAGCAGAACTCCCTTGTTGCTTGGTGAATGAAGCCGATCTGTGAGAGCAAGCGAGAGTTATGGCAAGTTAAAACATTGCATTCTAAATATAAGCATAACAACTAAATTAAAGCAATAATTATACTTAAGTACCTGAAAGATGGTTAGGCAAATGATGCGTATAATCGGCCAGTCCTTTGTGCGATCGCGGGCATTGGCCATCTCGAAAAAGGCCTGCAGCAGATAGTACATATCCTCTGCCGACACATCCGCATTGGCCACATCAAACTTGCTCCAGAAGTCCGTTTGAAAGGCCTCCTCCGGATCGGTGGACAGCTGCCTGCTCAAATCGCTGGGAAAGCCGACGTTAAGGTAGTAAAACAGATGCCAAATGATGTCAGCATGCAGCGTTGAGTATGGCAGCGTGGAGAAATACTGCCATGTGCCCAAATTGCGTGACCGATAGATGTAGCTGCAGGCGCGCATGAGCAGTGCTTGCATTTCGAGCTCGATGCGTTCACAAAGTTCTTGGGACTTGGGCAAATTGTTGTTGCTGCAAATGAGAATGAAGATGAACGTAATTGACACGGCTCGGCAGGACAACTTACAGGAAGAGCTCGTGATAGTCGGAAGCGTACTGCAGCGAGTGGCGCACCAGGCGACCCAGACGCTTGGCCAGCTGCTTGTAGCGCTCGTTGTTGTAGGTCAGCATGCCCTCGCCCAGAGTTTCCACCAATTTGACAAAAAAGGCCACTACGGTAAGCATCTGGTGGGGCGTAATCATGTCCGGCTCAATTATGTAGTCCTCCAGGAATTTCTCAATGCACATGGCAGAGCTGAAAAGCAACTGTAGTGAAAATAATGAAATCATTTGAACATGTGGTTGAGCTTACGTAAACAGCTTATCGAAGGGCAGCTGATTGAGGAGTACTATCAAATCTGCTTCCTTAAGACCAACACATTCGCCCGTGGGTGTGAGTGTATCCTCACCATCCGAGTCGACCACTATCCAGCGTTCACCACCACCAGCAGCTGGCCCCGAAAGCTCCCTTTGCTCCTGGGCCTGGCTCTTGAGATACTCGTTGCGATTTTTAATGGGCAGCAGGAGGATTTGCAGAACAGCAATGCAGTGATTAATTTCTGGCGAATTCAGTGGCAACGGCAGCTCATTGGGCTGTGTGCCATTGGGCTTTGACTGTGCCGTTCCCATGCCCGGCAGCTGTAAGAACTCAGCGGCCCAGCTGCCCACTCCGTTGGGACAACGCAGGATATTGAAGAGCAGAAACCAATGGTCCTCCTTGGTGGCCAACAGTAGCTGCAAAGCAACGAGCTTGCGCAGCCACAGCTTAAGATCCGCATCGAAATTCTAAGCGTAGATAATAAAATGTGATTCGTATATACAGTGGAAAAATATTCGCAAAACAATAATGTAAAATGCAAAGCGTCTAATGTAAAATGACGATTCAAATTGCAGAAAGTAAAATTTTACATTATTAAATATAGTATTACCGCATTTGGACTGGGTCGACGTGCAAAATTGAAGAGAATGCAGGTGGCGCGCCTTAGCTGAGCCACGCACTGCAGAGCATCTGCATCCAACTGGCTGTTTAGCACAACAGATGCCTGAGCCTGTACATGAGGATAAGCCAGAAGCTCGTTGACGATTTGATCGATTTTGACTTTAGTTATCTTTGCCGTAATCAGATTGGTGGTGTATGTGTGGCACACCAGATCATAGAGGACTGTTAATCCTGTCGTGGCAGACTCCAGCTTAACGGGATCAACCTTAATGCGGCTGTCAAATCGAAACGGAAAAATATTAGTGAATTGGCTCAAATGGGGGATGTCGTGTCACTCACTCGTAGGTAATACTCTCCGAAACCTCGTTTCCATCGCCGCAGCTGGCGCTGAAGCTGCGCGTCACCGGCTTCCGCGTCCAGACTACCTGCTGTGTGTCCTGGCACTCCTTGCGCTTCTCCTTGACGTCGTGCAAATTTGAGGTGAGCTTGCCTTGCAGATTGTAATACTTCTGCAGTGCCAGATAGAGCGGATCCGTTTCGCTCGATTCGAGCAGTGTGTTCATGAGGAACTCCAATTCGAACTGTTTGACCAGTTCCAAGTCGGTGCACTGATAGATCTGCTTGAGCTGCTCACTGGTGAACGGTTTAAGGTGACTATTAGCGAGTGCAAAGCCAGGTGAACGCGCTCCCCGCTCCCTGTAAACAATCTGCGTCTTTTGCTCTTCGATGAGCGCATTGGATATTCGAATTGGCTGCAGATTGGGATATTGCACTAATGGAACACTGGCTGCGGGTGCACTTGGTGCACTGGGCGCTGCCTCCTCCTTTACTGGCGTTTCTACTACTGCTGCTGTTGTTCCTGCTGTTATCTCTTCGGTTGCTACGTCACTTGATATGCAGCAGTCGTGACTAATGATGGCGTCGGCTTTGTTGTTGCTGCTGCTGGCCAGTTCAGCTGCCCGCTCAAACTCTTCCAGCAGCGACGCATTTTCCGTTTGCCTTTGTTTGCTACTACTTGTTGCAAGCTCCTCCTCCTCGTTCTCTTCTTCTTCATGTCGGCGATCGCTCGACGCCCTTTGCTTCTTAGTTTTCTGAAAGTGTTGACTATTGTTTGCACTGTTTTGTATGCATTTGCATTGATACGTACTTCCTTTTTTGGCTTAGCCAAAGTTGCCATTTTTATTGTCTATTACTTATTGTTTCTTTGCTTTGTCTAGTCGCGACGAACTTTTGCGTGCTTTGCACTTCGTTGCGCCGCTAACAATAAAACCCCCTAAAAAATTGCTGATTGTTACTCTTAGTGATGCTCTGTATGTTCCAGCTAAATTTACCCATTTTGAGTAACTGCACATATTCGATGGCATTCTGAAAATGATTTAAACCATTTGCTTAACTGTTTTTTGTAAGGTTCAGTAATAATTACGCCGTTTTACTTGTATTTAATTTCATGTGTTCATAGTGTAAGTTCCTGATTTCAGCTTTTTTCGAGCTAACTAATTTGTGCCAACACTGTTGTCAGACAGCTGTTTGCAAAATCGTTATCGAAAAACAGCTGAGCGACTGCTCGATGGGCAGCACTGAATGAAGAAAATGGCAGCACTGTTCTTATCGCAAACAGTCGTTGTGCATTTGACGAAGCATTTAAAATATTCATAGTAACGATTACTTGTTTAGAATATTAAAACACTATATATGGATTAAAAAAAAAAGATTAATTTTGAAAGCGTTTAATAAAATTAGTCTACACAATAAATATATATAAACATATATTTCAGATAAATAAATTTCAAGTATTTGTTTGTAAAATCTTGTTTAATTAATTTAATTATCCCGTTGAAATTGAATTGTTGACTGCTTACTGGCACATGTTAAATTGTAAATAATAGATAATTGTTTTTGAATTTTATTTAAATACATTTCTCTTATTTATTGCACAATATTATAAGTTCTAAATTCTGTTATTGCATTTGCTTACATATACATAAGTACATACACATAATATTGGTTTTCTACACAACGCATCTCAATATGCGTATATGTATACTCTTGTACAATAATCACAGCATCTTTGTCGACTTGATACACAGAAGGTGTATGACTTTCTACTCTCATTAATTAGTCTACACGATGGCTTAGCTTACGACCTATAGACTAACTATATAGTAATTGTTTGCTTTAACAGGCATATATATGTATTATAGGTATATAGGTATTTCCGGAGGGGTTCAGTATGTCTCAGAAAGTCGTCTTCGCGCCGAGCTGCCGATAAATGCCCGTCTCCCCCGCGGGCACGGTGTCCAGCTGTATTCTGCTGGCATCGCAAATCGAACCCCGTCGCTCACCACTGGCAGACTCTGTGAAGACGACGGCAATGGGATTCCTCTTCTCCTTCTCTTCGTTGGCATCGAAGGCATGGTTGACTTTCTCCTCCTTGCAGGTGGTGGTCGCAGAGGAGTTGCTGCTGCTGCGTCTATTCAGACCGGATTCCTCCTCGTGCTTAATGTAGTAAGGTTTGGGCACATTCAGGCGTTCGTAGCAGCGGAAGATGATCGGATGCAGCAGCTTGGCGTCGTACTCGTCGTCCGCGTGCTGGGTGAGGCAGCTGATAAGTGTGCCGATAAGGACTGTCAATGCTGTGCCAATCAAGCTGTAGTACATAAAGCTGATGGAGTAGAATGACTCCAAAGCGGTGCTAAAAAGTGCATGATGCATCGATTAATTAGCCATGCTTAAATTGTTATGATCTTAATTCCTGCTTACCGATCGTTGACGATTCGGGGCGTCGGATCAATGAAGGTTTGATTGTAGCCATCGATCGGTGTGTGTTTTAATAGCCAAGGCAGCTCATCAATGCCGCTGCTGGGCTTGCCAATTGATCGTGAGAAGGTTGAGTTGGAGCAGCCCTACGAATGACACAATGTTATTGATCTGATATTTTTAGAAGCTACATTCTGCTACTCACATCTGTGGAGGTGGGCAACATAGTGGAGGCCTTTTCAATGGTCATACTGCCGCTGATTATCCAAAGTACGAAGGCACACGCAGTGATCATGCCGGCGGATGTGCCCTTCCAGTTGGCCACTGGCACCATCATGGCCAAAATGAAGCAGCCAAGCAGCGGTCCCGATGTGGCCGAGAAAACCAGTAGCGAGGACTCAATGACGCCGGAAAGCAGACCCACTCCAAAGGCAACGCACATAATAATCAGGCCGCAAACGATGGTCACAATTTTAATGATTCGCAATTGTTGTTTATCGCTAAGACCCTTGAATTTTGGAAACTGCGAGACGAAATCCTCCCAGCAAACGGTGGCCAAAGAATTCAGATTCGAGACCATCATGCTAGAAAAATGCCCATCAATTAGTTTAATTATCGTATAACTAACTGAAAGCTGCTTACCATAGTGCGCCATTAAATAGTGTGGCCATGAAGATGCCCACAAAGCCAGGCAGAAAGCCCAGCTGATCCTCCACGAAAAAGGGCAAAATCTCGTCGGGCTTCCTAATGTAGCCCTCGGCATATGGATCGCAGTTAATGTACGTGGAGTAAATGACCATGCCCGAGAGCCAGGAGAGCGCAAAGAATATAAAAACGATGGGCACGTTGCTCAGCATGACGCTAAAATAAAAATACCGCTTTTAATTTCAAATGCGCTTTGATCGATTTCGATGTGTGTACAAAAATCGATAGGCTTTTAGCAATGATAAGCAACCGAAGTAGTAACGGTCACACTCTAAAATGTTGATTTATGCCAATCGGGATATTTTGCAAGTGCTTATCGAATGGGAATGTTTGCTTTAAAATGTATTTATAACAATGGGTAAACCAACCTTCGCACCTCCTTCAGCGACTTGAGACTGACGTAGCGCTGCATAAAGTTCTGTTGGCAACCAATTTGTGACAACGACATAAACAGCTGTCCCAGCCAGGCGGAGGTGGTATCAACGCGCACGGTCAGGTCTCCGGTAAAGTTCCAGAAATTTAATCGGCCTTTGGGATAAAGTAAATGAAAGTACATCTGGGTAAATAAATGCCTAATGCTTTGCGTGCAGTTGCACAGCAAATATATGTATGTGCATACATATGTATGTACATATGTGTTAAAAAAGGAACACCATGTGGCTTGATTCCCAGCGCTTGGCAATTGTCAGAATGACAGCCAGCGATTCAACGAGAAGTGCCGTCAGACATTTATTACTGTCGTCACAGAACTCATCCCAAGTTGCTGCCGCTTTTATCATCATCATTTATGTGCATAATGAGGCGTCGCAACAGCAAGAACAACAATAACAGCAACCTAATATGGATGCCATTTTAATAGTCATCATTCGTCAGCATAAATATGAAACTGGCACGCACACATGCCATTTGACAGGAGCCGCTAATAAGCTGCCATGATCAATCGAAGCCAATCTCCTCCCACTTACCATTGTCCCGGTTCAGCTGGTAAACATTCCTTGGCCCGCCGCTGGAGATGGTGCCCTGAATGCAGACAGCAACGGTCACCACCAGAATGGTGATTGTTTGGATGACATCCGCATTGATGGCCGCTTTGAGGCCGCCCTAAAAACAAATGGCGGATATCAAGCGATTGCCGGCACGAGCTGCAGCTGCCTCCCTGCCTACTTACCATAATGGTGAAGAATATGCAGATGGCCGACATGCCCACTATGGACACCCAGTAGGGTATGCCAATCACGGCGGAGAGCGCCACGCTGGGCGTGTAGACGGTGATGCCCAGGTTGCAGATCTGCCGCACTATATACGTGGCCGAGGCAAGGCAGCGAACGGTGCGACTCTTGAATCTGAAATTGGCGACAGGTGAGTAGACGTTGCTTAGCGGTTTGCCCGGCTCGATTTACGGCATTAATTATGAAACATGAACAGGAGCAGGCCTAAGTAGCAGGCGCCTCCCATTTATTTACTTTTATTAGCTGCGTTTATTAAAGTTTTAATGGGTTTGCCCTTTTTATGCGCGCGCACTTCTATATATATACTTTTTTTTTATGATTTACAGCAGCTGTAAAATGAGGGCGCTTACAATAAGTGGGCGGCATTGAGAGGCGTGGCAGCTGCAGCTCAAGTTTCTGCTGTGCCACAAATTTACGATGGCTGAGCGAAAAGCAAAAACAACCGAATACAAAATTCAGAGAAGGAGGTCTGCGCCTAACAACAAAACAAAATTGGCGAGTTCGTAACTCGTTTTGATTGTTTTTATAGTTGTGTCGCGTTTTTATGATGCTCCTTCGCCTGTGTGGCAGGCGGCAGGCACATGGTTATAAAAATGTGTGTGTTAATTTGCTGTAAAATGCGCGACAGGGCGCCAAGTGGCCCAAAGAGGTATCCAGTTTCGGCCCCTTAACGATCGCTTAGTATGCACTGGGGACTCGCATAATAAGCTGGTTGGTGTCTCATCGCGGAACGGGTACACAACAGGCTTTTGTAGCCACTGCACACTGGTGAGCACATAGGTCGAATCAATAAATTTGGAAATTCGCTCGCAGTTGGTAAATATTTAAGTATTGTGTTTGTTTAGCTATATCAATTATTGTAAAACATGTAAAGTTAGTCATGAAAGATTCGTATTGAAAAAGTAATATGTTATTAATGCACATTGTTTGGAATTTGTGTACTAGAAGGTACTTGCTTTGAATTGAAACTATTAACATTTTTTATATTAATAAAATGCATGTAACTAACTTTAAAGCTCTTTTTTCGACATTGGGTGGCTGACTTTTCACGTTTTAGAAATTTGTGTATAGCTTTTTATACTCTTTTCGAAGAAAATAGTAGATTAAGTTTGTGCTCAAGTTTGTAACGCATAGAGAAAGCGTCGGAGATCCCAAAAGCTACTGCCAGTATGCTTAGAATGACAAAAAGAATTAATCTAGCCATGTCCGTCTGTCTGTCTGTCTGTCTGTATGTATGCAAACTAGTCCCTCAGTTTTTGAGCTATCGTGATAAAACTTTGCGCAGAAGAACTTATTATTCAAAGGAACAGCACATTGGTCGGAAGCGGCCGAATCGGACCACTATATCTTATAGCTGCCATACTACTGGAAATAAATTTAAATCAAAAGAAAATTTAAATTCATATGATATCAATTCTTAGCAGAGTGATAATTGTCTAAAGATTCGAAAAACGGCACGCCAAAGATAATTCTTTCTCATTTGAAGGTCTGTATGTGATAAAACGTAACGCTTCTCTGATCGTATTTCACTATTTTCCCTTACTCGTTGGTTTAATTTGAGACACATCCTAAATTTTGTATTGCAAAAGTAACGACGATTTTAAAGGTCGTTTATTGTGAATCAGTGAAAATTTGAATGACTTGCATAATAATTAAAGCTCAAAGCTTATCTTAGCCATTGTTTTGTGATTTTTGGAAACAAATAGTGAGATACATTTGTGCGTCTGCTAAGCCAGCTATACATAAGCACTAATGACATGTCTTGCAGTTGGGGCCTAATTAGTGCAATTACAGTTCACCACATATACTCAGACACATCTGTGTATGCACATACATACATATATGTATGTATGTATGTGTATGTCTATGCATGCATGACTAAGCTGACTGCATGAGCCAGTGTGGGGAGGCCTGTGTTGGCTTTATTGATGGCACACAAAATGATTAATAGCCACCTAGAAATGCATATTTATTAGTCAGTGTTGTCATCAAGCCCCTTATCAAGCTTATCTGCATGTTGTGGCTCTAGCTGCTGCGGCTGTGGCTGCTCAGGCATAAGTATGAATGATTGAAGGGTGAATGGGCAGCCAGGTGCTCGGCTCAAGGTCTAAGAGGAGACAGTACGTCAATGAATTGTGATATTGATAAAAAGAAAATATCAAGTGATATTTACTATTTGTTTGTGGAGAAGAAGACGTTAATCTATAAGCAAACATCGAATGGCATTTTGCATTTGTTGCAGCACAAATGGCGCTTAAATGCACATTATGCCCGTTTGTGAATTTACAGCTCGCTGGGGCTTAAACGGCTTACATCCGCGACAACGTGTACAACATGTCGCATGTGGTATATTTTAATTATGACAACGCTGACCCAGATAAGTACATACATAAGTATATGTATGTGTGTGTGCGTGTGCGTGTGTGTGCGTGTGCGTGTGCGTGTCTGTGTTTCAATGAAGATAAGTATGGGAATGCCAATAGTGTGCTTATTGTCATAAAAATGTCTGAGCATAATGCAAGTGCGTTCGCTGTGGCTGTATTAAAATGCCATTAAGTGTGGGAATCGAGCGGGCCAATTTGCGTGGGCCTAATGATGAGCATCGAGTGATGGTAGGCGGGGCGAAGACCACAAATGGCAAGGGCGTGTCAATTGGAAAAGCAACATACAACAAAAGAAACAGATATAGAGCAAAGTGCGAAAGGGAGTGGCATTCGCACATGGCGCTCATCATCATGCTCGATTTTGTTTTTATTGTACGGGAAATTGATAAAGAAATTGTACTGTAGCTCTAACATGAAAACACAAGACACACACACACACACACACACGCACACACACACACACAACATATTGCGGACATTCTCTCTATTTTTTTTTATTTCGACATCTCACACAGTTCGCTTGCGGTCAATTTTTGCCTGATATGTCAATTTAATATGATTTATGGGATTTATTGTTTCTGGCTCTCTCTCTCTCTCTCTCTCTCTCTCTCTCTCTCTCTCTCTCTCTCTGTCTATTTGCGTGTGTGTACTGTGCTTTGTATATGTGTATGTGTGTGGGGTGGCTGGGGTAGGAGTAGTTTGTTGTTGTTGTTGTTGGCTTTTGCTTGTAGCAATTGTTTTTCATTTAGCCTGTTAACATCGTGTTCATCACAATAAGTGCTCTGCTTCTACCATACCCATACTTTCTCTCTCGCCCCAGTATATACAATTTGCACTCTATCCTGCTCTATCTGTTTGAGTGATGACCCGGGGCTTTCACTGCCGCTGTCGCCTGTCCTTCCCGCTGGCCTGCATGTCTCTTGATTGAGCTCTGGTCGGCGCAGTGGGCGGGCGGCCATTGCGATATGGACCTTAATTGATTTGCCTGCCGACCTATTTTCACTGCCGACTGCCGCTTTAACTAATCTCCACTTCAATTGCATTCCAGAGTCTGTTTCAAGCCGCAGCGCCGTCTTCAACGCTGCGCGAACAACAGTTAATAACTTTAAATTAAATGTAAGTGCCGCAAAGTATGCAATAATTGCTGCAGCAATGCCTGCGAACAGTGGGCGTTCATGCGATTACGTAGGCAAGACCACAAGGACGCAAGGACAAACCAACAGCCACCACGCCCACAACGCCCATCAATGACATCGGCAGTGCCACGCAGCCACCGACTTGCGTTCTCCCTCTCGCTCTCGCACTCTCTCTGTCTCGCTCTCTTTCTCTCGATGTCGCTTCTGCTGCGGTCATTTATTGAATGCATTACCGCTTGCTGCGCTGCTGTGGCCTTTTGCCAGTGTGGTGCAGCTGTGGAAACGCTTAAGACCGCCTGAGCCGCTTGGCGCATTAACGATTTGCTTAGACCCCGCACCACATAATTTATCAATGCGGACCAATGTTGAGCCAGTGCGGCTATATGGACAAAAGCATAAATTAGGAGCCAAATTTAATATGCCGATTGGCGACCGGGCGATTGCTGCTTAATGCGAGCCTAATCGCTGCTTTGGGTGGCCCAGATTGCTCTGGTCCGCTGCGTCGACTTAATTTTATAATCAAAAGCGAATCGGCTGCCTTTTGATTGGATTAAATGCTGCGCATAAATAAACATAATCAGGCGTGTGTGCTGTGCTGTGTTGTGTTGTGTTGTGAGTGGCGTTCCGATAAAAGCCGCCCCATATGCCAAAGTCAAAAGGTGGGCGAGTGAAAAAGCTACAGTCGTGTTACAGCCAACAACTTTGTTGTCTTTGAATTGCAAATCATGTCGCCACTTAGTCGCTGCCGTCAGACCAAAAATGTCTTTATTTATGCGTGCATGTTGCCCCTCAATTTGCTGTATTTTTTTGCTTTTAGCTTCCTTTTTTACGAGTATCCCAACCATCTTTTTGATGTGTGTGTGTGTGTGTGTGTGTGTGCCGTGTGCCCAGGCACTTTGGCTGGCACTTGTACATCGTAAATATTCAAGCGGAATTCAAATGCACTTACATGCGAGCGCACTTTTCGTTTGGCTCCGACTGTGGCTCTCACTAAGTGCTAACAAGTGTCTTATTGATCGACGGCCAAAACAAGCCGCATATTATTTATTTCTGCATATGTGTGTGTGTCTCTCTAATAATTGTCTTGCATTCAGCTGGTTTCCCATTGCGCAATACAACAACAAAGTCAAGAGCTTGACCATTGAACTCAGCGAGGGCGCCATGACGAAAACAAAGCACAACAAAAGTCAGACACAAATCTCGGCCAACTCGAATACTCGCAACACTCGAGCTCGAGCTGAGCACAAGGGGGCAAAGGTCGTGTGCTGAGTGGCAGATGTCACTTGCGACAGCCAGCTGAGAAGACTGTGAAGATGAAGGCCTTAAGTGAAATTACTCCCAGCAGGAAATTGGAACATACAATGAAGTATATTGCCTTTAAGACCAAGGACTATCTGGGTTCGAATACCAATTTGTTGTTACATTTTAGTCAAGAGCAAGGGCCTTTTGTTATTTGGGTTGATAATTCGCAACTAAATAACTATAACTACTTTTACCTATTTCTTTGCTTTTTAGTACTTGTAAAGTAATTTAATATTTAGAAAAATAAGTTTTTATACATTATTTTTTTCTTCTATATATGCTGTTTCCACATAATTATATTTGATTACATGTAGAGATCTTTCATTCCTTAAATTACTTCCGAGAGAAGTTTTTCTTACACGCTCTTTCAAAGTCATTTTGTTATACCCTGAACCCATTAAAAATGGGTAAAAAGGGTATTATGGTTTTGTGCAAAAGTATGTAACATGCATAAGGAAGCATCTCCGACCATATAAAGTATATATATTATTGATCAGTATCAACAGCCGAGTCGATCTAGCCATGTCCGTCTGTCTGTCCGTCTGTCCGTCCGTCTGTATGCACACGCAGATATCAGAGACTACAAGAGCTGGAGACTTCATATTTGGAATATAAGTTCTCGTAGTGCAAGGACAGATCAAGTTTATTAAATTTTTTCGATAACTCGTCCCGTTCAAAAGTTATCGATAAATTTAGATTTCAGATCTGCGTTTTTGGGTCATAACTTAAAAGTTGCAAGAGCTAGAGGCCCTTAATTTAGCATGTATAATCTCGAATAGCATACACATGTAAAAAATATCTCACTTTTTGGATACCGTCCCCCCAATCCCCCCAAAAGTTCAAAAAACGCATTGAAGGTACGATCTTGCAATTTGGTTTGGTCACACATTTTATTGCCAATTGTATGCCCCAAAAATTTCAATAAGATCGGACATTAAACACAGAAGTTGTTAAAGATTTAACTTTCCATTGTGCGGGGCTCAGTGAAAAAGCAAGCTAACTGCTTTAACCGCTTGCACTGCTTGTACTGCAGCATGTGTGTGTTTAGATTAGTATGAATGATTGCAAGGACTGGGTTCAGGGTATCTCGTAGTCGGACACTCCCGACTAGAGCATTCTTACTTGTTAGTTCTGAGCGTTGCAAAGAAAAATCATGAATATGCCTTTCATGTTTATTTACATACATCCAGCTCATAGAGGAAACTTTTAACCCTAGGACCTGTTTGTACGCACATGCGAAAGTTTTCTGCCGGGTTCGGCTTTTGTTTTGCTTTTGCAAGTTTTCGGCTGTTGACTGACTGTCTGGGTGGGTGACTGTCAACGAGGTCTGTGACGGGATGCTGCTGCCTGATGGTCTGACAGTAACAACACGCGCTATTTATAAACATTATGACACAAACGAATTGTCATACAATTTGTCAACAGCAAGCACAAGTGTGCCAGCGCCTTTGACTATGTGAGGGAGGGGACTTTGTTGTCATTGTTGTTTTTATTTTTGTATGAATACAGCTGGCTTTTGGTTTATTATACCCTAAGCGCTTGAAGGCCTAATCTTTGACTTGATGTTTCTAATCCGTATGCCTAGCAAGTATGTTTCGCATAAAGAACATGTACGAACTTTCCAATTCTAAATATAATTAAGTTAAGCCCTTGTAACAAGATGTTTGAAAGCGGATTGGACTACCATTTAGGGGATTGTGTTCTTAATAAACTGCAGCTTTAAAATGGGTATACTAAGGGTTCATCATTGTTGATCATAGAGTTTGCTGTTTGTTTTGCATTGTCATAGTATGTCGTCAGTGTGTTATTCCTTACTCAGTTCGCATGTTTGCCATTGTCCTTGACTTGTTCGCTTTGTATCTTACTTACGGCCTAAGAGGCCTTTGACAATTTGTGGCATATTCACTTATCGGCCTATGCGACTCCCATGCCCGTTCCCGTTGCCTTGGTCGTTGTATGCCTCCGATTTAGATGGAGTTGTATGCATAAACATGTCGTGGGCTGCGCCAGTTGCGCTGACAAGCGACAATGAGGCATCAAATTTGTAACAACTTTTTGGTTGCCCGGGCAATATCTTGTTACTGTTACCCGGCGTTGGCCCTGGTCCCCTTGCAGCCCTTTTGGGTTGCCTCAAATGTCATTTGGTTGTCATCAAACTAAATCGCACATGAAATTCGCCATCTGTCTCGAATGTGCACATGGGACTGGGACTGGAACGGTCACTGGACTTTGAGGCTAATCGTAGTCAACACACAATGTCACTAACCAAGATTGATGGTCCCGATGGTAGGACTGAATTAAAAGCAGCAACTAGAACTATTCTGCTCATCGAATAATTAGCTTAAGTGCTTCGTGAAGAAATGCAATTCATGGAAACTATAAAAGAAGAAGCCAACTGTATTATCCTGCCAGATAATGTATACTTCTATCTACAATAATATTTGGTCTTATTTCCACAACTGCAGTAAGCAATTCGCATTTCTTGTGCTTCTTGCTATCAATCATTTGCAGCTTGTGCTACATTTAAATAATTCCTCAATTTCTCACAGATTTGTACCCTGGTCTGAGCACATGCCAATTAAATTTCAATCAAATTATGCTGCTGTTTTTCAGCAGCCCCCTCCGCTCCCCACCCATGATGCGGACATTGCCCCCAGCTGCGTGCGGAGTTTGTCAGTTTTTTGGCAATTAATTGAATTTTGTTGTCGAAACTGCAAACATTTGATAACAAATTAGTTTGCTAATTTCAATCTTAAAAAACAATTAGGCTGCTCCAGCGATAAGGCGACCGGACGAGAGGACGGACGACAACTTGTGACAGCTATGCGTAGGGTTGGTGCCAGATAGTGTCCTGGCACGCTAAGGACAAATATATAGATTATTTGGTCGGCCATTTGTTTGCATACTTGCTGCTTGTGCGTGTTTTTACTCTTTTCGATGACAATAGTATATTCATTTTGTGCTGAAGTTTGTAACGCATAGAAGAAAGCGTCAGAGACCTCCAAAAGTTACTGCCAGTATGCTTAGAATGACAAAACAAATCTATCTAGCCATGTCCGTCTGTCTGTCTGTCTGTATGTATGCAAACTAGTCCCTCAGTTTTTAAGCTATCGTGATAAAACTTTGCACATAGACTTATTATTCAACGGGACAGCACATTGGTCGGAACCGGCCGGATCGGAGCACTATATCTTATAGCTACCATACAACTGGATGTCGGTTTTGGCCATATATCCGATCTTTTCAAAGCTATCGCCTGAAATTTCCTTGTACACTTGAACATCCTGATAACTCACCAACGGTAAAAATTTCAAATCGATTGAGTTACAATTAGCAAAGATATGCGTCATTAATTATTTCGGCGGTGGCAGATTGTAAATTGCCTAAAGGTTCGAAAAGAGTATAAAATCTTCGGCACGCCGAAGATAATCCTTCCCCACTTGTTCTTGTTAATTTTTCGTTTTTTATTTTGCCAAATGCTATTCAAATTTACTTAGTCAAGCAGCGAACAACAGCCTGTCGCCCTTGCCTTCGTTCTTTGCCTGTGTTGCTCTTCTGCTTAGTTTCATTTGCTTGTCTTAATGATGAATTAAATCGAGCGGGGGCGACATGCTGTTGGGTGAGTCGCGCGACTCATTTGTGAAATTAAATTGAATGTTGAAATAACAATTTTCATGTTGTCGCGTTGTGTTAATTGAATGCTTGTCTTCGACGGGGTACTCACCTTAGATCGATGTACTGATAAACGGAGGTGATGCCCAGGTTGAAGTAGACGGGCACAAACATGAAGCAGACAATGGGATAGGCACTCATCATGCCGTATATTATCTCCCACATGGCGGAGCCGCGATAGTAGAGTTCACTCGGATATCCTGTTGAGTAAACATTCGCTCATATAGCACACATTGGATACTGGCGGCTAACACTTACCTAGGACCGATCGTACGCCGAGTGTGCCACGTGCTATGGATATCATGACGGCTATAATGGAAACACCGCCAGTAGCAAACACATAATCCGCTTTGCTGCGTTGCTTGTGTTTGCCGAAAATACGCGTCCAAAGTGGTCCCAAGACGGTAAGCGCTATAAATGCCACAAACATGAAGTAATCCCAACCCAGAGTGCTCAAATCCTTGGCCATGTTGCTGCTGCAAAGATACCAAAACCAGAATGCAAAAATCAAATAGCAAGTTGGTCAAAACAACTTTTCAGCGGCCAACCGCTGGTGTGGCAAGCGCCGAGGGCTGTACTGATACACTGGCCCGGGAGGAGCAGTGGGAGTAGGGAGCTCGGTTGTTGCCAAAACGTTTTCTAGCATAGTTGAACATGTGCATATTAGTCACGCTCCGTGCACATAATGCCCGACACCGTCGACTATGAAACTTTGGCTACATTGTTGCATATCCGCAGGCGCGTGGGCAGCGACTGCGGTTGCTGGCCCCGATGCCCCCGCATCATAACACATGCAACAAGCCAACCGAAGAGTTGCAGATATAAAGATAGATAGAGATAGAGGTACAGATAGAGAGAAGGGCGGAGGTAGATTGCAAGTTGGCGCCAGAGCAAATGAGTTAAAACAAAGCAAAATGTAGCGCGCTACAAAATTTATGGACTGTGTCCTTTTGCTGGCACTGCTGACATTTGTATTCACGCCAGGCAGACACTGGAGCCTTACTGCCTCCCTCCCCCACCTATGTATGCGTGTGTGTGTCTATTGTGTCTTTGTGCATATATGTTTTGTGTGTTTGTTTAGGTGCGGTCTTAACTACGACAAGTTGGTAGTGGCCCACAAAAGCACGCGGCTTACGTGAGCATTTGGCTAGCAACTTTGTGTTTTTACTTGTACTACTTGAAGTGACGGCAAAGCCAGCCAACTGTTGATCCGCTTGTGCACAGCAACCAAAATATCATAGTCTAGCTTTCAATTGCCAACCCCAACTTACATATATACTTAAGAATGTTTCAAACATAGCGGAAATCATATCCGACATCACAAAACCTAAATAATCATTAATTAGATCGACAGGTTTTCACTGTCTGTTTAATTTTAATGCCATGCTACTATTGTAATCAGCTGTTAAGAATTTGTACTGTTAAATGGAGCAAACTCATCATGTTTGCAATTTTTTTTTATAAATTTATATGGTTAATGCGGTTTGACTGTTTAAATACTTAATTGATTGTTCGATCTTATATATAATTTATATAAAAACTAACGCAATCTGTAAACTGAACTATTGCAGGACTATATTCAATGTATACTAGTCAATTCTTTAATTTATTGATTTCGGCTTGCTCAAATAATTTGTTGAAAAAAGTATTTCTCCAAATTACGCATACGCCCCATTAAACGGACATCTGTGAAAAATGGTGAGTTTAATTTATTGCGGACTCATTCGATCATCATCATCAGCATCGTTAAGCATTTTGATGTTCAACTAATTGACAACATTTACCATGCAGTTGCATAGTGTGTGTGTGTGTGTGTGTGTGTGTGTGTGTGTGTGTGTGTGTGTCAGCATGCATGTGTGTCTATCATTTGACATCCTTAAAGCTTTTATCTGCCACTGTCTGGCTTTTGTTTTGCCTTTCTGTACAAACTATTAGTCATGTTTTTCTGCTGTGGTGTTTGTTGGCTTCATTTTTTCCATTCTGTTAAAGGTGGAGCCACATTTAAACTGCACAGCTGCCCAGAGCTGACAGATGTCCGTTCGGTCCGGCCAGTCAGACAGCTTTTTCTTTGCCATGTGATAAACAGAAGCCAACGAGAGCAAACCAGGGCCAAAGGTCGCCCATTGTGTGTGTGAACTTGTGCGCAAAATGTTATTTTCTGCTTGCCGGGCTTAAGCAAATTATCCGTGTTGCCAGCGCGCATTGTTACCTGCTGCTTTATCCAGCAACTTAAGTCCGGTTAGCCAACGCTTTGGGGGCGTATTAGCTTGATGGGAGCACTAGCTGGCACAGGGATATTGCGACGTGCCACCAACGCCATTTTCAATAGACAACCAACGACAATTTGCGCACATTTTCATCAAGTATGTAAAATGCTGCTAAAACGAAGCCACACGTATGCATAAGTAAGCAGGAAGACTCATCGTCGAGGAGATGGCGTTTGGCATCTCAAAGTTTCGCATGCCATATAATAAAAGTGGCGCTCAAGTGGACTAGAATGTGAAGGAGGTTGCAGCCGGAAAAAGCTCAGGCGCTCACAGCACCGATCCCACTCCCACTCCCATTCCCCGTACTCCGCTCGGAAACACTTGCAGTTAATATTCATGCAGTTTTGGCGCTCAGCTTGAAAAAGTATACGAAACTTGGCGACGTGTGTACGAAGAGATGACGAAGGAGTCGTCGATGCCAAGGATCATAAATTATAAAGCAGCTTGTAGCACCAGCAGCAGCAACCTCCGAGACCCGTTGACATGTCGACAATCTTGGCGGGCCATTGTGTATGCCTGCAGCTGACAGCCGCACTGGAAAGTTATTAGAGAGCAAGAGAGTGGAAGTCACATAAACCAAAAAAATGGTATGCCACTCATGAAATATTCAGCATGCGTGACACTAGATCCAAAACCTGCTGGATAATGCGCCAAAGCTCGAGTCCAATGAAAATATTAAAAACTCATTTGCAAAGATGCTACTTAATTTGCCATTGATGGCCACTCCGCCACGCCTTATGTCTGCTGCTATCTATTTTTACATTTTTACATTTGCACATTTTATTATATTCTTCCTTCAGTGCTATTTTGGCCATTTGCCTGTGCGCTCTTTCCGGCTCAGCCTTGCCACTGACAAATTGAAAATGTAATTTAGTCAAAGTGCATCATTGCGTTGCCACGCCCACTGCCTGCAGCCCAAGACTCCACTGCCGCAACGACCAGTCTGTTGGCCAGCGTCCAAGCAGGCCAAAGGGCAGCAGAAGTTGCCGCCTCACTGTGGCTTTAAGTGACGCAAAACGTATGAAAAAATGTGCTCTTATTTCTTTTCACCTTTTCTTTACGCACACACACACACGTACACACACACACCAACAAAATACCACAACGAAAAGCTGGAGTTGCATGTTTAATGCATGATTTTGCATTTTATTTTGTAGCATGCCATGCAGCAAAAGGAGTGACCTAGTGGTATGGTCACCTTCACACTCTATCATCAGCCAGTTCCTTGATCAATACCCAGAACCCACTTAATAGGCAAATAAGGGTAGAATACAACTGTGGAAGTGTATTTATGGTATAGCTTACGTTAAGAAATAGTTATACAAACGATGATTTTCAAATGTAAAATTTCTCATTTACATAAGAAAATTTTACTGAAAGAATTAAAATCCCACTATCCTATATCGTGTGAAACTAGTATAAAATAAGTGGGAAGGATTATCTTCGGCGTGCCGAAGATTTTATACTCTTTTCGAACCTATAGGCAATTTTCACTCTGCCAACTGCACCACTGAAATTTCATAAGCTGTACAAAATCGTTTTGTCGCGTAACATTTTTTTTTGTTCTAAGAATATTTAATTCATTGCCAGCTGTATAGCAGCTATAAGATATAGTGATCCGATCCGGCCGGCTCCAACCAATGTGATGTCTCTTTGAATAATAAGTATCTGTGCAAACTTGTATCGCGATAGCTTTAAAAACATGGGATATATGGCCAAAACCGACTTCGAGTTGTATGGCAGCTATAAGATATAGTGATCCGATCCAGCCGGCTCCAAACCAATGTGATGTCTCTTTGAATAATAAATATCATCGCAAAGTTTCATCGCAATAGATTGAAAAACGCGGGATATATGGCCAAAACCGACTTCGAGTTGTATGGCAGCTATAAGATATAGTGGTCCGATCCGGCCGGCTCCGACCAATGTGCTGTCCCCTTAAATAATAAGTGTCTGTGCAAAGTTTTATCGCGATAGCTCAAAAACTGAGGGACTAGTTTGCATACATACAGACAGACAGACAGACAGACAGACAGACAGACAGACAGACAGACAGACAGACAGACAGACAGACAGACAGACAGACAGACGGACATGGCTAGATCATTTTATATTGTCATTCTAAGCATACTGGCAGTAACTTTTGGGGGTCTCCGACGCTTCCTTCTATGCGTTACAAACTTCAGGACAAACTTAATATACTATTTTCTTCGAAAAGAGTATAATAAGTTTTACTGGGTATGCTTTCGTCGGGCACACTTTCGCGAAGAGAACTTAAACTTGTTATGACTTAATCCGGGTTATTATGGTAATTGTCTTGTTAGCTGTACCTAGGGTGTGTCTCAATCGATGCCAAATTGATGTCTGTTCTAATGTTAAAATGTACTAATAGAAGGAAAAGGTTTTCAAGCAACTTAAATTTGAAAAGTAGTGCTAAATGGATTTAAAGTCAGTGAGACTTAAGTTTGGTTAACAATCAATAATTCCATCAAATTAATAAAGTTAACATTTGAAAGCAGCTTAAAAGTCAAATGTTAAAAATAAATAGACAAATGGAAAGGAACAATGGAGCTAAATACAAATTGCGAAATGCCTGCACAAAAACCACTTATAAGACTTGAGGGGTGTTACGCACACTTTTCATAATAAAGCAAGCTTACGGTACTTGGAATCTTTATGAGAAGCCCAAAACTAGATTTATGAGGTACTTGGTCGGTGCGCAGTGGCAGCTACCCCTTTGCATTGCCATGAAGAAACAACAAAGTTGGCTGCAATATATGCATTTCATTACAATGCATAAAACTTTTAACTCTTCGCTGCATTTGCAAGTGCGCTCGGCTAATTAAAGTACCCGGCAAATTGTAAGTGAGGGTTCACGTTTCGCAGCAACTTTGAGCATTGAGATTGAAGCGGATTTTGCCAATCAAAAATGCATGGAAATGCACGAAAAGTTGCTCATGATGGGTTTCAGCTTACAGCCACACGACGAGGGTATAACTTTTGGACCATCAAGTGGCTTAAGTTGTCTTCAGAACCCTCGCACCTCTTCAACTTAATGCGCTTGCAATCGCGTTTGTCAGTTCGCTCGCAAACTGTCGCCTTTCATTTGGCTTGGCTGTCGCACTTGGAACTGCGTGCAAAGTGCAGTTAAGTCAAGTGGTCGCAAGCTACTTCTGTTTCGGTTGCTGTTCTTATACATTAAACCCATTAAGAATTGCTAAAAAGGGTATAATGAAGTTTTGCAAAAGTGTGTAGCAGGCACCGCTGTTCCTACATATACACTTGATCAGCATAAACAGCCGAGTCTCATCTCAGAGACTATAAGAGCTAGAGTTAGGCTACATATCAACAGTATAAGTATTCCCGGACCATAATTGAATTCATAATTTATCCCGTTTATCCCGATTGCTTGACATGCTTAATGTATAATCTCGAATAGCATGCAGAAGTATCTAATATTTGACATTATTGATACCTCCCGCGATCTTTCATTATTTACAGTCGAACAACAAACGCAGAAGTTATTTAAGATTGAATTAAGCCTTGTTTGGTACTCAGCAAAGAAGAAGCACAGCCACAGGGTAACTCCTCGTCGGACATTCTCCACTGGAGCACTGTTGTTTCCTTTTATATTTGTGCTGCTGGTTTTTGCTGGGAACTTTCATCAGGTTCTTGTTCTTCATTTTTGCCGCACGGCTGCTAAAAGTTGTTAAACACAAAACTTTGCCACTTAATACCAGTTCGAGTAATGAAATACGAGTGTGGCAGCCGTCCTTCCGTCCGCCCGTACTCTCGTCCTCCCTCCCATCGCCACTGCCAACAAATTGAAGTTGAAGTATGCGGTTCACAAAGTTCTGCCAACATGCAACTGTTTCAGCGTTTTTCAATATTTTTCAACTGCTTCTGATTCTGCTGCTCCTTCCTTTTTCTGCCTTGTACCTCATTGCATTGGCCAATTGTTTGTTTTGTTGTGTTTTGTCCTATTCTGTTCTGTTGCATTTCTACAGTCTACAGCATTGTTTTGCTACCAACCGCTCAACGTTTTACACATGTTGCACTTTGAATGCATCCAGCGCTTTGGCAAAGTTTTTTTTTGCTCGATTTCCTTTTGACCACGTTCGCTCGACTGTCTAATGAGAAAAGTCATTGAGGGGCAGCTTGGGCTGTCACGCCTCAAATGTGGCTTTCGGCTGCCCAACCGTCAGAGTAATTTATCAAAGCGCACCAAAGTAAATACTTGCTGCAGTTGTTGTTTACTCGATGTTCTTGCGGCTAGTTTTGCTCATTTTTCAATGTATTGCGATAGGGTTAAAGTTACAATTAGGTTTCATTTTTCAATATAAGATAAACACACACACACACACATACACATTTGCAGAGACTTGAAAATTCTTTTGGAGAAACCTTCAAACACCCATTTCTGCATTTTTAAATTTATATGAAATAGTGACTCTCATCTGTTTCAAAAGTTTCTTAAAGTGTGGCAGTTGTAAAGTTAATTTTGCTTGTTGCAACAATTTCGCAGCTGCCCCGCTTAAGCAATTGGCGTGCTGCGTCGCTGGCCACTGAAAAGTAAGCAACTCAAGAGTGGAGCCAAGCAATGCGGCCACATGCTGTTAATTTGATCAACATCGTCCTGGACTGCCTGGCTGGCTGGCTGGCTGTTTGGCTGCCTGGCTGGCATCACTTCATCCTGGCAATTTAGTGGTCAGCGCTACTTTTTCGCAGCACTTTTAATGACCGGCTTTTGCGTTGCAAAGATGCACAACTAATTTCACGTTGTCGCCACGTTCACGTTCACATTCACTTCCATGTACCGGACGCCACTCAGCACCACTCGACACCACAGAACGCTTCTCGGCTTGCACTGTCGCCCCTGGATAGCTGCTGCTGGGGTCTGTGCTATTTTTTGTTTCCAGCTGCAATTTTGCTTTAACAAAGTTTACGATACGCGTGCTGTGCAGTGTCCTCTCAACTGGCAACTGGCAACTGGCAACTGCCCTCCAGGCCTCTCCTCTCAACTACTCTCCACTTTCACCTGCTGAGCAGACAATGGGCTGCGGTTTTCAGCTTGCGTTTCCTTTGCTCTGCGCACATTTTCAAATAATTAGGTTAGTTAGTCCGGGGCGCTGGGTGGTGGTGCGGTGGTGCGACAATGGTGCCGACAGTTTTGCATATTAGGCATATTAACGCGTTTAGCGGTTGCCTAGCCACTTGTGGCTCACTCACCCCTCAACGAGCAGCCTACTCTTAGGTCTGTTGCATCATATTTTCAGCAACTTGATTACGTCTAATTGTCAAGCATGTGAACAATTGACTTTCGTAGGTTTTTTTGTTTCTCAGGACTACGGAGCGGATGGATAATATGGTAATATGATAATATTTGTATGCCCGATATCGCATGATTCAAATATTAAATCACAGAACTTGTTTTACAGCCGTGTCAAATAGTTTTATGTTACATAAATAATGTCGTTTTAATCCACATTCACTGCACATTAACTGCCAAGTCAAGTCGTATACAAGACATGGCCAGATTTAACGGCTTAAGACTATTTCGTGTCCTAGAAATCAAACTGCATCATTTATTTTTGGAATTATCACGATGGTTCCATGAAAAATTGTATTGTCAACAGTTTTGCGATTTTTACGGAACAATGTTTGATAGTCTCTAGATTGTACGTTCATGTTTTCTTCAAGGAAAAAAACTTGCAAAATGCTATTATGTGAATGGTATTAATTTCAATGCTCAGAAATGTTTCTGTTGTATTTTTTTAGGCCGTAATTTACATCCACAAACATATATATTACGCTGGTTATTTCTACGAAGATTAAATTCACAGGAAATTGTAAATGTTTTTAAGTACCTTGTGTCCTTTGGTATGGAAATCGATAAGCAATTTAAAAAGGTGTGAAAACGTCAAAAATAAAAAAAAATACGATGCTTTCAGTGTAATAACATAAAGCAGCTGTTTATTATGAGAAAAGAACTATGGAAGAAATTTTTGTTCGCTCTTCTGATATCATTTGGATTTCTGATGAAAATTTGTTGGCGCTAGCTTTAAAATAATTGAATTACAATTATTTCTTTAATTTAGTTGCGCAAGCTGTAGACAAATTGTTTTGGCTTGGAATTAGATATTGGAAAAAAATGTAATAACATATTATAAGAAAATCGCCTATAAATGTTATTTTGCTAAAACAATTTGTTGAAACTTTTTAATGCAGCCGGCTTATTGAAAATCTTTAAAAACTTCCAACCATACATATTTTCCAGCAACTGTGTAGAATTTTTTGCGTACTTTATTGATAAGCCTTTAAGTCAATGTTATTGTCAATGTTGAGCAGTTTTTTTTGTATCTACACGCCATTGCAGTGTTAATGACCAGCCACAAAGTCCATTGCCAGTGACAGTGACAGTGGGAGTGAGATTAGATACACTGTAGCGCTAAGTCTCGCTGGGTGGTAATAAATTTGCATTTAAGTGTCCAGGCAAGGGCTAAACAAACTATAATTTGTTTTGTATTTCATGTGACACAAGAAAAGGACACTAATCATCGTTTAAAATGCTGCCACTGTACACCCGAGCAACGTATTCGGGCAACTCTTCTGCTCCACCTGCCCATTCCTGTGTTGTCAGTTTTCGTAGCTTTGCTGACTAATTGAACTAATGAAATGTTTTGGCCCTCTTACAGTGCTCGAGTGTTGAATCGTTTGTCGAGCTGTGTTTTGTCCTCTGTGTGTGTGTGTGACAGCTCGAATTACAAAACCTCTTTTGGACTCTTTTGTTTGCACTGAGGCTGTTGGTAATAAATTAAACTTGCTACATTTTGTCACCAAGGAATTGCTTCAAATTGATATTTATGGTTGCAGTCCTGAGCAACAACAGGTGCATGTCTTATCAGCTTTTGTTCACATTGAGATTCCCTTTGTATGTTAGTTTATTGCATATTTTAATTATGCATCCGTCAATATTAGATCATTTGCAGTTTTCAGTCGGCAATTAATAGGGCTTGTCAATAGTTGAACGCAATTTGCTTTGATACAGTTTTGCAATTAAGCTGCCTGTGAACTGCTCCTTGTGAGTGCCCATTAGATTTTCAATTAACTTTTTATAGTGTGCTGGGCATGTACTACTCAATGGCTAACGAAAGTCGGCTGCCAGGACCAGTTATTAAAACTTAAATTCACTTAGCTTGATACAAAAAATTAGTTGGCTCAACGTTTTTCGTGTCATCTGCTGCCATCCGCTGCCACTGCCACCGTCCACTATCTGGTGGTGCCTGCCAAGAAAAAGGAGGGGGGGGGGCGGGGCGACACTTTCTATGCAGCCTCGACAGGTAAATGGCAAGTCAGCCATGTGGCTCCCTTGGCGCCCTTTTGGCTGCATGTGGCAGCTGCACAAATTGTTTGCTGCCAGCGCAAAACTTTGCTGGCAACAAAGTAATTTATTTAATTCTAGTCTACATTTTTTATTTCTTGCCGCTGCTGCTGCTGCTGCTGCTGCTGAAATTGGCAACAGTTGCCCGGCAGCAGTTGTCACGCCCCCCACACTCCGCCCCCGCCACCCACGCAACAATGTTGTAGATTTCATTTGAATTTATGCTAAATTGTCAGCTTAAAAATGCGTGTTATCCTTCTGGACGGGCAGTTGTTGTCTCTACCGTTATTGTTGCTTTTGCCGTTGCTGTTGCTATTGTTATTGTTTGGGGGCGTGTTTAAGGCGCGATTTAGCTGTTTGTTGCCGGGAACTGGCGCCCAAATTATAATTTCAAATGATTGTACAAATTATTTGCGTACAATCAACTGTAATTAGCATATTTAATTATACTTATTTGGCATAAATATTCATGAGACGCAAATTGCATTTAACAGTTGGCAAAGTGTTGACAACTTGAGGACCAACAATTAAGTCGACTCCAAACTGCGGCTAATGATAAGTTTATGAAACGAAGTTGGCCAAAACGCGATTTGTTAATGTTAGAACGGATGCTCGCAGTCTGTCTCTGATTGCATAATTAATTCATTCATAGATTAATTGATTGATTGATTGGGGCAAACGAAACCAGCTGCAATTACAAAGTAGTTCCAACAATTTGAAAATTAACAAACGCTGGCAGATAAACAAACAGCGGGAACAAATAAATAAACACTATCAATATGCAATTAATTTTAAGCAGTCGCATACCAGTATGTATGTGTGTATGTATGTATGTATGTATGTACAAATGTATCAATATACATATGTGGGCGCCACTTTCGCATTCCGCTGGCTTGCTCTTAATTGACGGTAAAAAGTGTGCAATTAGCCATATGTACTTCAAATTCAATGCCACTTTATTTGACAGGTGAAATCATCATTAAGACCTACGCATGTGCAATAATAAAAATTAATCCATTTGGAATTGCTGCACTTGATAATACTCTGTAGTCTCTGTAGATTATGTTATGCTTTTAAAATGAATACAGACTAATATGCTAATATAGTCTAATTTTGAAGCTAACTATATATAATTTTCTATTGTAACTTTAAACGAATTGATTGAATCGAATATGCCCTCTATTAGCCAAATACAGGGTGTATAAACAAACGGTGAAAATTATACTCATATGTCGTGTTTGACAGGCGATATATTCGCTTATGTCACTTGCAAAAATGTATGCTCGTTTTCAGTTGAATTTATAATTAAAGGCAATTAGTCGCTGATGTTAATGGCATTCAGTCAACAGTGGAAAGCAACAGTTGGCGGCAAGTGCTGCATTCCATGGATGCCCGCAAATTGGCAAATTGCAGCGTTCAGTAAACCTAAACTGATTTCTCACATCAATGTAGATGTTCAGATGTTGCCCAAAAGTAGGCAACGGGCAGACAAACACACACACACAAACACAAACACACACACACACACACACACAGACAAACACAAACACACCCTGTAAAGTTATCCAGTGTAATTTGCGTTTCGCTTAGGACAGCATCAAAATTCAGGCAACTTGTCATAATCAGAATATTATGTTGCAACAGAAGCAACAGAAGCAACAGCAGCAGCGTCAACAGCAACAGCAGCAACAGCAACAAACTCACTTAAGAACTTGGCAAAGCGGAACAGCAATTACACGACAACACGCAGCAACAAGAATAACAACAAAATTTTGACAGACACCAGCTTGTGTAGCAACAACAACAAAGTCACTTGAAGTTTATGCTAAAAATGTTGCACGTCTTGATTGACAGTAGCAACAGCAACAGCAACAGCAGCAGCAGTAACAACAACGCTGGACTCTTGAGCGTATGTGCGGAGTGGAAGTGGTTGTTTGGTTGTTGTTCTCGGGTCCCATTTGGGGCACATCATTTATTAGCCAAGTGGGCGTTGCTGCCTGTTGTCGCCTGCAAAGTTGCTACTGCTGCTGCTGCTGCTGCTACACAAACCTTTGTCATAACTCGAAAGCAATTCATTTGCCTGCTTTGCTCGTGGGTCGAAGGTCGCCCGCATACATAACGAACTCAAATGAAGTTGCGAGGCAAAGTAAGTTAATTTGCATAGACTTCAGATTGTCGACGCCGTAGTTGTTGTTCACTCATTAAGACGCTTGTCTCTCAACTTCTCAGACTTCAAAAAGGCCATAACCGAATCTTCCGGACAATTAAAACAACAACACGAAAAACACTTGCACTAATAAATACTATTTAACTGGGTGCTTTACCCAAAATATTTGCCACGCTCGTCCAGATACATGACGTCTTAGCATTTGTAAGTCACGCAACGATTGCTCAAGTGATACTGACTGTCGAATCTGAGTATCTAATGTTCTCATTGGCTGACGGTTGCTCTTTGGGCTGCTTAGATCATAGAAATTGCTTGGTTCATGCGTAGCATAACATGATTTGTAATTATCTGCTCAGCCTTTACCTTTTACGAATAACTTGGCTTCTATCTAACATAAAGGGATTCCTCTGGAATATTCTTAACGAATCTGGCATACATTTAAGGCTGTTTTTTTCCATAACATAATAATCTGCTATGCATTTCTCATTTTGTAAATTACACTTAACATAACTAATAGCACACTACCCTGCCACAAATACAAAATGTACATATATGTCAGTTTTTTAACATTATCAAGACTCTTACAATGACATTTTTTTTCTAAATACGCAAGGAGATATGTGGAAATAAAACTGCACTTATACGCTCGACCAGATTTATCCATTGCCTCACATGTTTTAAGCACATGGTCAAATAAACGAAATAAGCTTACGTATAAGCGAATATTGAATCACCGACAGCTTATGTTCGGTTTCAGCCACATGTGAGCTAAATAGAACAACAGAAGCCAACGGCAGCTGTATAAACAGACACAAATAATGATGGGATTCACAGGCTAAATTAATTAACAACAATATCTGACAATTGGCTAAATATAATAAGAACACTCACGTGACAAAGAGTTGTTTGTTATGTCTGGTACTTATGTTTTCAACTTGATACGCACACGATAGCCGTCTTTACGGTTATAGCTTGGAAATGGAATGGCGCTGGCTAAATCCCAGTTCCGTATTTATATGCCGATAGGGCTAAATGGTCGAGCTGGTGTCGGGCGACTCAGATAATGTACAGTGAAAATATTTAAACAAATATTAATGAGTTAAGCAATGCGACAGCCGATTTCAGCAGGTGTTTTTCCCGTGAATGAGCTTTATGGTATGTTTAGCCTTTTATAATTCAGCATTAAGTACACAGTTATATGGAAGCCTACCAGACACCCAGCAAATGTTTGTCCGTCTATGAAGTCATAAAAACAACTTCTAATCTCGCAACATTTGCATGTAACCCATCAACGTCAGCCGACCTCCAGAGCAGATAGTGCTGATAAGCCAAAGATTTGATGTATAGTTTTAAACTAGTGAGTGTCGGATGCAACGGAAGTGTTTTCACAGCGATGCGATGCGCCCATAAAGTATACGCAGCGTTATCACAGATTACTGTGAAGAGACTGTAGACTTATCTAAATGGTGGCTCATTAATCGTCGATGAGAAATGAGCTACTCGGAATGTTGCACCATTGGCTCTGGCTAGTTGGCAGTGATTTGGACCGCCATACACACACTACATTCGGCTATCCTCTTTGTTTGGAGAGCTGCATTTGATCTATTTGTTCAGTGAGCTGCAGGATAACGTGAAAAATTGGATTAGCCACTGGCAAGCACGAGCTCACCAATGCATGCTCCTAGCATAAATTACGGGTAACTCTTAAAAATACCCTAAAATAATAAGCCGTAATTTCATTTGAAACCAAAGTTCCAAGCAGCAAATATAAACTTCATAAATTTAAGTGAGACGTTCCCTTTTTGCCCAGAACTTCATAAATTTTCATTAGGCCAAATTGGTTCATAATCCAAATTATTGTTGCTGCCGGTATTCTTAGCGGCCTAAGCAGTATAAGCCGAATTCCAGTGGACGTAAACCATAGAATTTACGGGCCGTCTACAACTTTAGTGCAAAGTTTTGAATTTATTAATATTTACGTGCTAAAAGGTTTTTGCATTTGCAATTTTTGATTTCCAGTAATAAAGTATGTTAAGTCGTAAGCAAACAGGCAGCTGCTCCCAAACAAAATAATACAACAAAAAAGAAGTATAATTTCAAAAGCAACAGCTGTTGCGTTGCACGCGAACAAGTTGGCAAACATTGTTGCCCCTGTATGCTGACAAATCGATTGAAACAGTTGTGAGTGTTGTTCTTCTAACTCTAATGCTGTTTGGACATGTGTCGCGAAGTTCTGCAAATATTTATAAGCGAAAACTTAACTGAGCATATAGCTGCAGCCTTAACTCACTAACTTACTAATACTATTCATTTTATAAGAAATCACACACATAGATTGTTATTATACCTCTTTTGTCAAAAGTATTGTTAGAATACATTTTGTTGTTGCTGTTTTATAGTGCACAATAACAGAAGATTTGACACAGATCTGCAGAAAATAAACTGCTTAACACATACGTTTTATTACTAATGAATATTAGAAAAAGAAACAAAGTGATGATTGTTTGCAGTATTGAATATTGTTATCCTTATAGCATTCAATCGAATTGTTCGTAAACTTTCATTTATATATTCATCAACGTAGTATATACATTTATGCTTTTCTGAGTTTGATTAAGTTTTGGCTTAAGAAATGAATAAATGATTTTATCTACAGGACTAAAATTAAACGCATTTAGATAGAATTAATTCCTTTCGACATAATTGCTCGATTAAATTCATTACACATTTCTCATCGCCTGCGACCATTTTCACATGGCTTAATGCTTTTAAATGTTGCCCAAATATTTTCATTATTTTTAGCTATGTTGGAAAATTCACGTTAGAGTTAATTCAAGCAATTTATGTATATTGCACTAAAATATGCTGCATTTGGAAGCATTACATTACAAATTCATAAGCCTACTGAAATGTGCAATGTTTTTGTTGAGCTTGGCTGGTGTTTTTTGTTGTTATGGACGGCAATGCAGGAAGAGTTTTGCAGGCCGGGACAAAAGCTGAGTGTACACACATTTTAATAAAACCACACAAATCAATTTTCAATTGCGCTCTCATTGTGTATTTTTAAAACGCAATGAAAATGTTGTTGTTACAATAACTGCGATGCGGCTTTTATTTATTTGCCAGAACAACAATGGTAGTATCAGCAAAGCTCAATTGTGCACTTTTTGCACTCTGGCTGGACAACAAAAGCAGCATAAACAAGTGGGAAAGGATTATCTTCGGCGTGCCGAAGATTTTATACTCTTTTCGAACCTTTAGATAATTTTCCTCTGCTAACTGCAGCACTTTCATCTGTAAAAATTGATATCATATCATATCAATTTGAATTGAAATATTAAATTTATTTCCAGTTGTATGGCAGTTTTAAGATATAGTGATTCGATTCGGCCGGCTCCGATCAATGTTATGTATGTTTGAATAATACGCATCTGTGCAAAGTTTCATTGCGATAGCTTTGAAAATATGGGATTTATGGCCAAAACCGACTTCCAGTTGTATGGCAGCTATAAGATATAGTGGTTCGATCTGGCCGTTTCCAACCAATGTGCTGTCCCTTTGAATAATAAGTGTCTGTGCAAAGTTTTATCACGATAGCTCAAAAACTGAGGGACTAGTTTGCATACATACATAAAGCCAGACAGACAGACGGAAATGGTTAGATCAATTTGTTTTGTCATTCTAAGCATACTGGCAGTAACTTTTGGGGGTCTCCGACGCTTCCATCTATGCGTTACAAACTTCAGCACAAACTTAATATACTATTTTCTTCGAAAAGAGTATAAATATTATATTATTTAAGCTAAAATTTGCAGCTGATACTTAAAACAATTTGTGATTGAATTGTACAATTGATATGCATAATATTAAAAGAGTTAGGCGTAAGTGGTTGAATAGCAAATACCCTGTACTAAGTTGCTTCAATAATAGGGAAATGTGCACGAAAACGTTAAAAAAAACAAGCGCATTCAAATTCGTGATCGATTTAAAACTTAGACTATCCATCGATGCAATAAATCGGATTTGATGTTAATTTGATTGATGTATATTTTTCAAAGTCTTTTCGATCGATCGATGAATTTATTTAAAGAAAGTCAAGATCTCCTTTTTCACCATTTTCCCGGTACAGGGTAAATTACCATTATTTGTTTGTATTCGGCTAATTGCGCACAATGTGCAAGGGCGAAATTGTATAAATTCCATGCATGTGCCTAACTATTTTGTTGCTGCTTTATGTGGAGCGTATGCAAATTCATTAGGCATTTAAATATAATTGTTTTGCAAACGTTTTATATGAATTTAAATACAGTCAAGCAATAAAACAGAAGGCTTCTCTCATTTAATGAGCGGGCGGGCTGGGGAGACTCTTGTCTGGTTGTGCCAAGCGTTAAAAGATTTATGAAATGCCATTAAAAAATTAACACATGACTTTGTTAACTCCTCAACTGCTGCTCACAAGCTCCTATAGAGGCGCGTTGATGGTCGCGGCTGTGATCTGCGTAGTCTCTGTCTCTGTCTCGGTCTCGGTCTCGACTACCACTTACCTTTAATTAAATCATTTATGCTAATTTTCTGCAACGTTGGTAATTAAATTGTAAGCAGCTCGCAGCTGTGGAGGGGCTTCAGCTTCTGCTCCTAACGATGACTAATAGACGTTGCTATGACGTTGTCAATATACCGTTTGTTGTTTGCTTATTTATATTGTTCTTCTTATCATAATATGCAACTGGTTAATTAGCCACACAAAATTCCATCTAGCCAGCGAAAGTTCTGACAATAGAAATGAAGAGTCCCAGTACTTATCGAACATATCGAACCCGTTCTGATTGCTGTGCATTTGCATAGACAAAATAGTATGTATTCTCAGTTGAGGGAAGTCAATAAATTCCAGCGAAAGCATTACAGGTGAGTAGGTGAGCTGGGCTTTTACTGATAATGCGCTTGTTGTACAAATACAACTAATGCATTTCACATTTAATTAACTTTGAAGTTGAACAAACAATATCGGCTGTGTGTCGAGTTGAGCTGAAGTCCGTCCAATCGCGATAACAGCCACATTACAGTTAATATTCATAACAGATCCAACAGCGGATGTCATATGAAAACAAGCTATTTATTTAAAATGCACTTAATTTCATATCTTTTGAAATGAAATTAAAATTTAATTATAAAACAACTCGCATTTTGATACAACGATGGCCTTCCCCAGGCACTTAGCTGTCGCCCTGTCTTTTAAAATAGTCACACCTGGCTACAACAATAAACAATTGGCCATTTTCATTGAGTGACATTATCTTGTAGCACATCTGGGTATTTTCGCGTGTAAAATGTCGCTCTTGCCATTGAAAAGATGTGTACAAATTGTATCATACAGATAAAAATACAATAGCAAATGGAAGATGGAAAAAAACTGATCACGTGAATCGGTAAAAGCCTTTTTACCGCTTTATCTAAACATTTACACAGTTGGTAAACAAATTACTTGATGTGATGTAGATGTGACTAGTTTTTATGAGACTCGACAAAACCCTTATTAATATAACAGAAAAGTCAGTTTCCACTTTTTAATAATTGACGATTGATGTTAGCGGAGTAATGATGGAACAATTACTTGGAATTTAATTTGATTAATTGATTTAATTATCTCTAATTGCAATTGCTTACGATTTTTACGAGCAATAAGTATACACAATTTTAAATTATTGTGTCTAAAAGAATCAAATCTGATCAGCAATATAGTGACATATGCGGACCCTTACAAATTGAACAGATTTCTTTTTATCAACAAATTGATTTCTCGTGTTTGCTTGTACATGGCATGTGTGTGTGTGCGTGTGTGTGTAACATCGAAGCTCTCACAGCCACTGACATTGCCACTGCCACAGCCACTGCCAGTGCCACACCACTGACCACGAACAGCAACTGAACCCCGACATTGTCGAGGCTACCACTGTGCACGTAGCACAGTGGTCAATTTTTCACAGTGACGATCGGAAATTAGCCAGCCTTGAATTACTAGAAAAAAACAATCATTCTTAGTTCTGGCTAGAATTAAAAGAGCTTGTCATTTTATTTGAAACAAGTTTCTGCTATTTACTGAAGTATGTATACATATATGTAAATATGCAAGCCTATTAAAGTTATTTGTGATTTATTATATAAATTTCAATACTGTAACTATTTTTTTTTTTAAATGTATAGTCAACATGCAATATTCATTTGTTAAAAACATTATGCTGATATAAATCAATTCTCCCACTGTGCGGCTAGGGGAGAATTGCACTTGAATGATTTTTATTGTGACAAGCGCGTGCGTTCAGCAAATTAAATGCCCCAGCCACAATAATAACAGCAACAGCAACAGTAACAACAATAATACCAAAAACTGTGTTTATATGCGCCTCACTGACAAGCAATTAAATGTTTGTTGCAAATGTGGCCAAAAGCAACATCACGCGCAGCAGCAGCAGCAGAATCAGAAAAATTCTTAATTGCTGCGGAGTTTTATTGCGGCTCGAACTGGGATACAACCCACTGTGTGTTAACCCGGCTCATACGTCTCTGTCGCGTATTCAATTGACAGTGTACTATATGAAATTGTAATTTGCAATTCGTTATTAATTTTTTTTTATGGCTTCATATTGAGAGATAAAATTGTACCTTTTATTGACCAATTTAAATTGTATTAAGTAAAAAACAGAAAAAAAACGTTACATTTCATGAGAATATCAAACATTTCATTTCGTATGCATGCTTGCGTAGTTAGTTTTGTTTATTTTAGTAAGCCATATTGTCAAATATTGGAGAGCATGTCAGGTGATTTTCTCTCTAGTCAAATATTGACAGCGCATTTTAAAATACAAATACTAACCACATTTGCTTGGGTTAAAAAGCTGATCAGGTTCCTTGTAATAATAAGTTGCATAATGACTTGATTGTACCAGCATTTTACAAGGCTAAAACTCCCATAAATATATTTATTTAGTTCGGCATTGAAAGGCGGCTTTAACCAAATATATTAATCTGCGCATATAAAAAATACAAAAGTCATTTAACGCATGGCAAGGATTATGGCCACATTAAGAATGTAATTAATTTAAATGCATTAATAATGTAAAACTCCACAAAGAAAAATAAATAAAAACAGCACAACTGCAGATTAAAACTAACAGAGGTATTTAAAGCAAAATTAAAAAATTACACATAAATAATTAAAGAGCAACAACAATGAACAACAATGCAACAGTGGAACAGCGAGTGAAATTCGTTTTCATCACCTACCCACGAGGGGAGCCCCAGGATGCCTCAGGAAGAGGGCGTCTCCCCTTGCTGTCGCTGCCAGCTGATTATTTATTTTGTATATGCATACACATATATATTTCCCGGGCCTACTGCCAGGCCAAGTTCTGCTGCCAAGCAGCCAACGGCCAAGAAGTACCGCACAGAGATTGACATAAATAAAATGGACAACTGTGCTGTGTGGTTGTGCTGCCTGGCGAAGGAGCATGAAAACGATTTTATTCCAGTCAGCGATACAGGGGGAATCTACAATTTTCACACACCGAAGCCTAAATACTTGTTTTTATACCCTGAACCCATCAAAAAATGGGTAAAAAGGGTATAATGAAGTTGTGCAAAAGTATGTAACAGGCATAAGGAAGCATCTCCGACCATATAAAGCATATATATTATCGATCAGTATCAACAGCCGAGTCGATCTAGCCATGTCCGTCTGTCTGTCTGTCCGTCTGTCTGTCCGTCTGTATGAACACGCGGATATCAGAGACTACAAGAGCTAGAGACTTCAAATTTGGAACATAAGTTCTCCTAATCCCGAAACAGATCAAGTTTATTTCATTTTATCGATAACTCGTACCGTTTAAAAGTTATCGATAAATTTTGATTTTAGATTAGCGTTTTTGGGACATAACTTCAAAGTTATAAAAGCTAGAGGCCCCAAATTTGACATGTATAATCTCGAATAGCATACACATGTAACAAATATTTCACTTTTTGGATACCACCCCCCAAAACCCCCAAAAGTTCAAAAATCGCATTGAAGGTACGATCTTGCAATTTTGTTTGGTCACACATTTTATTGCCAATTGTATGCCCCAAAAATTTCAATAAGATCGGACTTAAGCACAGAAGTTGTTAAAGATTTAACTTTCCATTGCGCGGGGCTCAGTGAAAAAGCAAGCTAACTGCTTAAACCGCTTGCACTGCTTGTACTGCTTGTAGTGCAGCATGTGTGTGTTTAGATTAGTATGAATGATTGTAAGAACTGGGTTCAGGGTATCTCGTAGTCGGGCACTCCCGACTAGAGCACTCTTACTTGTTATATATATATATTCTATATTTTCGAATTGCTTACATTATGCGACAAAACGATATTTTGTTAACGAATATGCACAAATAATTTATCTGAATTACTAGTTGAACTTATTGTTTGTAAGGCATTCATTAGTGTTTAGTTGTGAGTTGGCTCAAATTAAATGCATATTATATCAATAGTTATTATTTATTATTCAATATTATAAAGTATTTATTTTTATTTGCATTTAAATTTATATAACTATAACTATATAACTATAACTATATAAGCTATCTATTTTTATGAAGATACACTGTCTTTTCAGCGAGTTGAGTTATATTCGTTGTTTCGTTGCAAATGGCTTAGGACAGCGAAGCGAACATGCCTTTCGTTAGTGTATGCTAAATAATATTTTCCTTGCTGGCCAAAGGTCCGACAGGGCCGACAATGTGAGGCCACCGTACTGGCAAGAGCAAAACGAAATCCGAGAATGAAATTTATCTGCTGCGATTTATGGCGAATGTTGGCTGCATACACTGTTTGCGAAGGGAGTGGCTTCCTCATTGAGTTCATAAATAGCAATGTTGCATGCAACATGCACTCGGCTCGGGCTGCACACTTGAACCCCGGCTCAACTTAGCTCAAGTCGACTCGACTCGACTCGACTCAACTCAGGGCAGGCTCTAATTTTTATGAGAACGCTGCGTGCTGTGCATGCTTCAAGGCGTTGCCGTCATGTCGACGACAACACCGCACTTGAGTTCAGCACACAGCAACAGCAACAGCAGAGCCAGGACTTTTGGCTTGATGGCATCAAGCAGGGCCCCCTCGGCTGCCCTGGGACCCAGCTGCGTGTTCTGTGCAGATTTAAAGGCAACATGAGCTAAAAGTTAAAACTACTTTATTAAAATGCAAAATGCAAACACCCAACATACCCACTACATAGCGTGCTGAGCACATTACACATACGCCACGTGCGCGGCTTGTCAAAATTAGCTCTCGAACAGAAATGTCGACTGCAGACTGCAGACTGCAAACGCAAAGAACAATAGCGAGTAACAAGTTATAAGCATACGACGGCTGTACAGATAGAGATTGTTGTACGCAAATATGGGCTTGTATGCAAACTCATCCGACTATTAAAAATAATTTTTATGATACTCTAATCTAACAAAAGTCAATAAAAAAATGTCGGACTAAGTAAGCGTCAGAGTTGGAATATAGGTGGCCGACCTACCATCGGTTTTTGCTGTTGTGTGTGGGTAACAAGCAATTCAATTAGTTGCCGGCAACAATGACAGTAACAACAACCACTGCAATCGTCTGCCTAGTCCCATAAAGCAAAGCCAATGTGAGCCTGATAACTAGGCGAGGCTTTTCGGGTGGCAAACTTTCGCACAAAACTATCAACAGCAGTGATGTTTATTGTTGTTGTTGTTGCTGCTGCTGTTTCGGTTGCTGCTGCTTCTGTTGCTGCTGCCTCTGTTTCTGTTGTTGTTGAGGAAGCGCACTTGAAGAAAGAAGGGGAAGTGAAGCGTGGTAAGTGAAGAAGCTGAAGCCAAAAAGGAAGCCAGCCAGGCGGACAGAAATGGAAAAGCGGCGCAGTCCCCGAAGCTTGTTTGATTTGGCCGTTTGGTTGGTTCGTTGGCTGCTTGGCGTGTTGGCCAACAAATTGCAGCCACAAGAAACGGTTTTTTTTTGGCTTCCGACTTGTTTGCAAGTCCTTGCTTGCAGCCATCATTGATTACTTTGTTATGGATTTCGTACGGCTGATTTGGTTTCAACAATTTCTGTGCTTCCCTTTGCCAATTCCTTTAGATTACAGCAACAGAAACTGCATCAGCAGCAACAGCAACAGCAACAGCAACAACAGCATCCTCTGATTGCAGCAATCATAAAGTGGCGACAAAGTTTGTACAATTTTATATTCAATATACACATTGAGGACATTTTCAATAGCACTGAATCCTATTTGCGCTAAAAAATGTTTAAAGATATGCAAGTGCATTGAATCGCAATAGCTGCATCAGTTTAACAATTATACAAATTGCTCTCTTCTCCCTCAAAATCGGATTCAAAGTGAAACCTACGGAATAACTAGCCTTTAAGCTTTTTGAGTTGTGGACACAGCCCTCCCATATAGTACATTATATATATATATATATATGTTATAATTCGACTATAAAAGCGTAATTAAAATGCAAGACATGCGGCGGCTTATGATTGGAGAACGCGCTACAATTTTATGCACGTTTCTGGCTTGGACTACAAAAAACTTTTAACTAACTGCTGGGGGGGCTCCCAAGTGGCGCATGGAATAATTCAGCCAACAACAATAAATAATCATCTTCAGAGAACACTCCAAAAAATTGTGTTTGACAATTTAAGAATTGCTTAGCTTTTTGTAATCGTCTGATAATTGTGAAACTAAATTGAACATAAGCAAAAAAATTTGTAAAAAACCCGACTTGTTTTTATGTGAGCCAATTAAAAAAAAAAATCAATTTTCAGTTGCACGGGATCGTAAATATTCGAAATTAAGTTAATTAATGAGATATTGATAAATTATAGGCAAAATAACTGTTTAATAATAACTATATGTAATAATAATCAATTGTTGTTTGCAGGCTATTGTATTTTTCTGCAGTGCATCATAATAATCAGAGATGGAGTTGGACTGGGCCAGCACTTAAGCGAAATGACTGGAGCTCAACTTTTGCCAAATGCAGTTGGAATGACAGCCAACAAGAGGCAGTCAGGCAGGCTGGCAGGCTGGCTGGCAGTCGGGGAGGCAGGAGGCAGTCAGGCAGACAGCCAAGCAGGGCTTTGGGCAACAAGACAAGATGCACATTTTACATCTCTGGGCTGTTGTCTGTTGTCGTCGTATTTATCACTGCTATCTACATGCCGCCGGCTGGTGGTAGGGGCGTGCTCTGGCCAGAACTTGCCGCAGGTCAGGTTACTGTGCAACTTGATTTGTAATGTTCGAATCGCTGCGTTTCTTACGGCTGTCCTTTTGCTGTTGTTGCCCACAAATGAAATGAAGCACGTTAAATTGCATTTCCAGCCAAAGACGCCTATTTGCACATGTGTGTGTGTGTTTGTGTGTGTGTTAAACTTTGTGTCGACGAGGACGTTGACCCAATGCAAATGCATAACAGAATCGGGCCCAGCTTGCAAATGTATTTATATTGAATTTCATTGATAATTGGTCGTAGCATGCATGTTGCATGTTTGTTGCAGCAGTTGCACAGTTGTTTGGCTGTTTGTTTGTTCGATTGTAATTCGATTTCTGTTTGCATGTTAGCTCGAAATGCGCTGCTATTTGGCTGAATCGATTCGAAACGCAATTTGGGTCATATGCAATCAATCAGCTATCGCCGGGTAAGCGAACTCATTGAGCAGTCAGTGAACTTTGGATTTAGCGATTTTCTATTGATTAGTCAGAAGTCGCTAACATTGAGCGTCGCTGGACACGTTCCAACTAATCAACATTTAAAACTTGTTTTATTTTATGCCACTTTAATTCGCATCATGTGAGAAACAATACGTCAAGATGGTCATCATCATCGAAGCTCAGATTACCACACATTATTTGCTTGTTTAACAAATGTTATATCCAACTATGATATAGCACAATTTGTTAGCAGACTATTTTGGCAATCGACTCATAAACAGCTTACGCTGGGAAACGCTTTTGAAATTAATTAAATGAAAAGTGGTTTTTAGCTCCAATTACTCGGTTTGCTTGCTTTGCAGCTGATTGCAGCCGGCGCAATTAACAACAGCTGTAAGCCAAATTAAAAACAAGTAAGAGTGCTCTAGTCGGGACTGCCCGACTAGGAGATACCCTGAACCCAGTTCTGACATCCATTCATACTTGCCTAATAGTGTGCATACATACAAACACACACATACTGCAAGCAGTGACTGCGGTTTAAGCAGTTATCTTGCTTTTTCACTGAGCCCCACACAATGGAAAGTAAAATCTTAAATAACTTCTGTGTTTATTGTCCGATCTTTTAAAATTTGTAGGACATAACATTGGCTATAAAATGTGTGACCAAACCAAATTGCAAGGTCATACCTTCAAAAATGAGTTTTTTGAATTTTTGGGGGGATTGGGGGTGGTATCCAAAAAGTGAAAAATTTGTTCCATGTGTATGATATTCGAGATTATACATGCCAAATTAGGGGCCTCTAGCTCTTATAACTTGTAAGTTATAGGCCAAAAACGCTAGTCTGAAATCGAAATTTATCGATAACTTTTGAATGGGTCGAGTTATCGATAAAATGAAATAAACTTGATCTGTCCCGGCACTACGAGAACTTATATTCCAAATATGAAGTCTCTAGCTCTTGTAGTCTCTGATATCCGCGTGTTCATACAGACAGACGGACGGACGGACGGACGGACGGACGGACGGACGGACGGACAGACAGACAGACGGACATGGCTAAATCGACTTGGCTGTTGATACTGATCAAGAATATATATACTTTATATGGTCGGAGATGCTTCCTTATGCCTGTTACATACTTTTGCACAAAACCATAATACCCTTTTTACCCATTTTTAATGGGTTCAGGGTATAACAACAACAAACAAAATACTCAACCAATATAGCTGAGCACTTTCAAGGTGTTAATGCTGAGTAATTTTGAAATAACTTTCGAGCCGGACACAGAACGAATCGAGAGACTGACAACAATAAATTCGCACTAAACTAAATATTTGTCACGCGAACAAGTTGAGCACGTGATCTTCATACTGTTGTTGTAGTAGTTGTTGTTGTTGTTGTTGTAGCTAACAACATTAGCAGTGTTTGAAGTGCCATGCAAATTGAGTACTTAGCAAATTGTAATAATTAAAAAAACGCGCACGCAAAGTCGCTAGCAACAAAAACAGGCTCGTTGCACTGGCAACTTTTCCTTCTATTCAAATAACATCAAAAATATTATAATACACATAAATACACAATGAGCTTATTAATGTTGATTTATGCATCAAAGGTATATAATCAATTTGTAAATTCCATCCATTATTAATAGATTATACCTCGATATTGCATAATGTGAAGTAAATATTGTTATTAAATCGAATATTTGGTCTCTGGGTACCGTTTTGATTCACACTTTGCATATACCCTGTCCATGACAAATATACAATAGTTTTGCTCAAATCCTTTTATGCTTATTATATTATATAGGATGCAGAGTTATCCTTGATTCATATGTAAAAATATATATGTGAGCAAAAACTTAATTCATATTCATAAACTGAACTGGACGTTGTTATTTTCATATTTTTTTTGCACATTTAATGTAATCGAGTTAAACAAAAAAATGCAATCAGTGGTTAATTGAAAAGGAAATGCCACAATATGTACAAGTATATCAATATTTCATATATGTGTGAATTCAATTGAAAGCACATAAATATTTATGCTTAATGAGTGCTGTGTGTGTGTGTGTGTGTGTGTGTGTGTGTGTAAGTGGGAGCTTCTGTGGCTTCTTGTCTGCTGTGGTCGCATATCGTGGTTGGTCTGCTTGTGGATGCTGTCATATTTGTGAAATGTTAATCCTGGCTTGACAGCCTGACAAGGTGACAGTGTTGGGCGCGCCAGTTTAATTGCTCAATGTCAGATAGTTTGACATCGGGCTTTATATTTAATGCTGCTCATTAAGTGAATATTTCGTTAGCCGTAACTTCAATGCAACTTTGACACAAAGAAAATAAGCTCGTTGCATATTATATTGCGCGATTATGCATTAAGTTGGCCCAGTTCGATGCTTAAACGCTCCTGGGGCCTTTGCTAGCAAGCATACAAATGGTTAAAATGTAGATTTATGCAAATGGTCCACTCGCATCCTGTCGCCCCAGTCTCCCATCTCCTACACGCCGCTGCCTGTGTGTCAATGTGTTAGTAATCCGCCAGTCTCAGTCTTCTATCCATTCCCGCCACAGCTCCCACAGCTCCCTCTGCACCCACTTGCTTTGTCATGTCTGTTTCTGCACTGCGCTGTCCTGGTCTGCCTTCCGGCTGTCTGCGTGCCAGTTCGCTGCTGCTGCTGCTGCTGTCTCTTCTCTGTGAATTGAGTGTATTGCATTTAATATTTATTTGCTTTTATTTCTCGTTTTTCCTTCTTGTCTTTTCTTTTTTCTATTTTTTTCCTCCTCGTCGTAGCGCACATTTTTCTTTCGTTCTGCGAGGAGTACAGGAGAAGAGTGCAGAAAAACGGCAGCGTGGCAGGTGGAAGAGGAAAATTAAAAATGCAATTGCGATTAAAATTGCATGACAAACGCATTGCAAAATGTTCCATGTTTAGTTGCGCAGATGCCGTGACCGTTCTGGCCCCGCCCCCGCTCCCGCCCCCTTTTAGCAGCAATTGTATGCATCATGATGCCTTGAATACATTTGCCAAAGTGTCGCACGTTAAATGATTCACCTTATACTTGGCTCTGAGTGATTTCCCAATAGCTTCGCCTATTGTGGGATGCATCATCAATTCACACTTACCTTTAACCAATTCCAGTTTTAAATTAACACAAATCCGTTGAATGCGTCTGTCGGGCCCACCGAAAGTAGAAGAAGAGGAAACAGTTATATATTTGATTGATCAATTAGCGCGACATAACAAATATGAAAAGCCACTTTTGTTGTTGTTAGGGAGAGTGAACTAAAAATAAATTTACAAATTTCACCAGACTACAAATTGAACAAACGCGCGAGCAATAATTTGAAATATTTACTTTCGATTATAGATATAATAGGTAGCATTGTTTGTTTGTTTATAAGTATTAATTTTTGCATTGGTTGGCCGTCTGCCCAGTTGTGAGTGCAATATGGCAATATGGCAATATAGCAATGATTTCCTGTGCCAACGGCCGCCACACGCGACACGCCTGAGACACAAAATACACCGTCGCCCGTCCGCCTTCTTTGTGGCAAGTCACAAATGCACCAGTGATAAACACAAAGCAGCACAAAGAGCACAAGAAACAAGAAACGAGCAACGAGCAGCGAGCAGCGAGCAGCGAAAGAGCACTCGCAATGACCGCAAATTATGGGACAGGCGCAAAGTCTATGAAAGGCACTGCAGGTAGCACAGACACAGGCACAGGCAGCTGGGCAACCAGTCCGATTCGATCGGCTGTGCGGGGGAAACTTGTCGACCCACCCCTGACCACGTGACCGACTAGTGGTTCGCTAATGCGTTGAGAATTTCGACGGTTTTTAGTGGCCGTTTTTGTTTTGATTTTTATTTCGGTTTTTTGTGTTTCTTTCTGTTTTATTTTTAATTTTGTGTGTGTGTGTTTTTTTGTGTGTTGTTGCCTTTTTCGCGCACTGGTCGCTTGTGAGCGACTGAATGTCAAATGATTTGCCACCAAAATGCTTATGCTTTATTTATAGTGACACTAATTAATTTTCGCTATTTGCTGGGCAATTGTGCGACCAAAATCTGATGCTAATGCGATTGTGGCTAGCCTGCCCAGCTAAACAAGCAATAATAATTTGCGGAAGCAGTCCGATAGCAACGCCCTAAGCAATTGACTAATTTTGTTGTTGTTGCTGCCGCTGCCGCTGCTGCTGCTGCTGCTGTGTACAGTTATTATTATTAATTTAACGGGCAGCTTTTAAATAGTTGTGCGCATCGTCAGGTAAACAAATAGGCATCTCTGTCGCTCTCTCGCACACACAGACGCTAAAAACATATAGACCGGAAAAAACAGATGCTAACTTTGTCAACCTGTCACGAGATCAAGTTGTAAGCGTGGTCTACGCATATCTATACTATACTAGTGCATAGTCGATTTGTAAAACAGAGTGTATAAATGTAGAATAGCCACCAGGCGTGCAACTTTGTAAGATATTTTTTTTGTGTCTTTAAACCTGTTCCAGTTGGTCATGTGACATATTAATAGAAATAAAAACAAAAAAATACCAACTAAAAAAGCTGACCATAAAATTAGTTAAGCGATCTGCTTAAAATATTTCAAACACGTTTTGCATTGCTAATAAACTTAGCCGAACTTTTGTCAAATATTTAAGAGAATTAAATTCCGTTTCTGTGGTTTCTTTCCCCAATATTTTTAGAATTCTTTTAAGATTGGTGTTACTAGTGCTTTAAGCCGTAACATGTAAATTTTGATTTTAAAGTAGCGCGTAAAATATTTAAAAGGGCAGATATTGCTTTGATTTGCATTTATTATGGTACCGATGATTATTCAGCTATTCGTAGTTCGTGCGCACATAACTCAGTGTTCGACCCTCGCTATTATTGGCTGTTTTACACATTTTAAAAGAAACATTTTTTATTGAGCATTTTGTTAAGGAAAATTTTCCACCGTAATTTTTTATTTCAAGCACACATTTTTACGAAGTCATTATTTGATTAGTTATGCCAACTTTTCCATAGCCCAAGTGTTGTCGGCAGCAGCGACCTTTGGTTTTTAAAATGTTTGTCACGCTTCTGGGGTGAAACATATGCAATTAGCCAGCCCTACAAGAGGCCATGGCAATTGTTTGGCCCACTCTTATGCAATGGCACTTAGTTTGATCAAGTCTATTTTCGACTTTGGCTCGAAAGTTATACGTTCAATAATAGATCGCGTGATCACAAAGCTAAACGTGTTCAATCTGTGCTGTTCGGCTTATAACATATGTTAGTTTAAAATTCCACATTAGCTTTGATTGTTTGACAATGACAAGGGAATTGAATAATTGTATTTACATTTTATACGACACGCGGATTTTTAAACGGTTCGGTTTCGTTATCAGTATGACTGTGTATGGACTTGGTATTTAAATTGTATTGCTATTTTCACTTTTGTGATCGGATTGAAGCGCGCTGCGTCTTGTGTCTGCGAGTGCCACGACGGGTTTGTTGTCATCGGCGGCTGCGGTTGCCTCTTGGGCGGCACTTCTGTTGGCTCGATCTCGTTCGCGGCCGCCTCGGCGTCGTCGTCAGTCAGGTGCGGCTAGAGGCCGTTACGTTTGCGTTAACGTTGTCGTTGTCGTCGGAAGGTTCGTGCGACGCCGACTGCGACTGCGACTTCGACGGCGACTTCGACGGCGACATCGACAGTGACGTTGCCAGCGTCGTCGTCGTCGTCGTTGGCGTCGCAGCTGTCAGATTTTATTGTACAATAAATGACTGCACATCTTGGCTGCAAAGGCAAATATGCGTAGTGGTTTATGTATTAACTTGCAAGCCGGTTTTTTTGGTTTTTCGGCCAGCGATCGATGTGCTATGTGCTATGTGCTTGGCTGGACCTGGACCTGGACTGCGGTGCCAATGGGCAGGGCAGGGCAAATGTGCACACGGAAAACAACAACGCAAACCAACAACAACAGCGACTATGGCAAAATAAAGCTACAGAATGCGCACATGCAATAGGTACAGCAAACAAACAATAATTGGCGGCTGCCCTTTGCACAATTAAGCAAATCGACAGAGTCAAGTGCATGGCATATGGAATTTTTCTTCAGTTTTCATTGGCTTTCAGCGACTTGTTCAGCGGCCGTGTGAGTAGACTCGGCTCTTACCTGAGTCATTTGTGCACAGCTGAAGCAGCGCGTTAATTATTGTGCCCAACGCGGTGGCTAAGCTAAGTGTGTTTTACAAGAGGAGTCACGGCAACCACAAATATTTGCTATTAAACGCTTCGGTTGGCACTCAAGTCGTTGTCGTGGCAAACTTTGCAACTTCTGCCAACTTCCGGCAACAATTTTCAGACGAGCAGCGAGCGAATGCAAAAGTTTTTGCATTAAATGCAAAATAGTGTTAAATAATTTCTGCTATTTTACGATCATTTTTCATCGCCTGGCGCCTCGTTCTGGGTGTGAAAAAGCGGAAGTGTTGGGGCGCAACACTCTGACCCGGCACCTACATTTGCCTAGCTGCCAGTCTGTCTGCCGCTTTGCATACTTTGTAGCTACTGCTTCTGGAAAGCGTACGAACAGGGCTTGCTGAGGGTGGAGAGCGGCGCCTACGCCAGTGAATTAGCACAAAACCGCATGTAGATTTGTTGATAACAAGCCAAACACACTAAGACTCACATACAAAGAGCTAACAAGTGTGTGGCTGAGGCAAAGGACGAGCAGTGCAGTTAGATCCTGTCAAGTTGTGAATTTTATGCGAAATGTTTAGTAATTAGTTGCATCCGCCAGAGGAAATTACTTACCAGCGGCACTGTCGACCGCAGCACCCCCAATCCTCAATCCCTTATGAGCGTTGACAGCTCTGAAGTAAGCCCACGCGGCGTATGTGTGCTCTGCTGTAAATGTATGTGTGTACATTACTCATACGCAGCGTGCGCTCGCTTTGGTTGGCGCCAAGCGTTAAATTAACTAATTAAAAGTTGCACAATGCGCCCTCTCTCTCTCTCTCTCTTTCTCTCTCTCGCTGGTTCTTCATTCCTATTTCTATCCCTCTTGCTGCCTCTATCTACTTTGTCAGTCGAGACCCTTGGCAATTATTTGTAGCTGCTGTTTTAATTCAGCTAAAATATTTGCACGCACCACAACAAGCAGACAAACGACACATGAGGCTGACCTGCGCACCACTGTCTGCTCGCTCGCTAAACGCATCAACTCTGGGCAACAACAATGAGCAACTGTTACAGTTAACACTGCCTTGCATTCACATTTGCTACCTTGTTGTTTCCATACCCTTATAGAGGGTATTTTTATGTTGGTGTGAAGTGTGTAACTCATTGAAGGAGACATCTGCGATACCATATAGTGTATATGTATATATTCTTGGGCAGTATCATTTGTCATGTCTATATATCGGTTAAATAGGAATTATTGGTTCAAAAAAAAATCGAAAACTATTTAATTTCGATAATAATAGTTGTGTTTTTTCTAAGATATTCGTAAAAATTAAATATTTTAGTATATTCGGACCACACTCACCAGCTCTGTGAGATATTTAGCTACTGAAAGTTTGGCAAGAAAATTATCAATATCAGACTAAGATATGGTCTACAAGGGTATGCAATTTTCGGCGTGCCCAATATAGTCGTTCTTTTTTTTTTTTTTGTCTTTTGTTTTCTTTTTTGTTGTTTAGCAAAACTTTTGTCGAGCACATCTCAGTGCGGCACAAAGTGCAATTAGCACCTGGCTGTTTACCTATTTGCCTGCTTGGCAAACGCAGCATGCCGTGCTGTTGTTGCTCGAGCTCTCGCAATTTGATTAATACCTTTAATATTAATTATTTAATTACTCTTTAAATGCTTTTGTTTAGGTTTTAATAACAGAAAAAGCGTAACCTAACTTATTTTATTTTTTGCTCTATAGTCATATTAATTAAACTCCATAAATATTCCGATCGTAAGCAGGCAAATCAAGTGGGGATGGATTAGTATACTCTTTTCGAAGAAAATAGTATATTAAGTTTGTGCTTAAGCTTGTAACACAAAGAAGGAATCTTCGGAGACCCCCAAAAGTTACTGCCAGTATGCTTAGAATGACAAAACAAATTGATCTACCCATGTCGGTCTGTCTGCCTGTCTGTATGTATGCAAACTAGTCCCTTAGTTTTTAAGCTATCGCGATACAACTTTGCACAGACACTTATTATTCAACGGGACAGCACATTGGTCAGAACCGGCCGGATCGGACCACTATATCTTATAGCTACCAGACAACTGGCAAAGAAATAAATATTTTTAGAACAAAAAAAAATTAAATGTTACGCGACAAAACAATTTTGTATAGAATATGAGATTTCAGTGGTGCAGTTGGCAGAGTGAAAATTGCCTAAAGGTTCCAAAAGAGAATCCTTCCCCACTTGTTTTGGTTCTTTTAGTAAAATTATAAAAATTATAGTAAAATAAAAAAAACTATGTTATAATCCTATTATATTTTTCTCTTGCAGCTCACAGCAGGACGCCATCAATGCTGACAATAACCCCAGGAATTATGTTATTTACTGTAGTAAGTATAGCTGAGCTATATTTTACCGTAGTTTGCTTAATTATTTCTTTCTCTTCCAATGTTCGCAATGATCATCATCATCATCATCATCATCATTATCATCATCATCATCATCATCATCATCATCATCATCATCATCATCATCATCATCATCATCATCATCATCATCATCACCATCATCATCATCATCAACAACAACAACAAACACAACAACAACAACAAACACAACAACAACAACAAACACAACAACAAACACAAAACAACAATCAAATGACAAGAAAGCAGCAACATAGCTTAATAAGTAAACTTAAAATATTGATTTTTATATTAATATTGTATTATTAAATGTATTCTTAGGATAATACAAAATATACTATATTTATAGTTAAGAAAAATATAAATATTTATACACATTTGTAGAATAAAAGAAGAAAATAAACGATTTATCAAAAATCAACGTTTTTTATTTGAATGTATGAGTTTAGAGCTGAGAGCCGTGCTCAGAAGTTCTACTCAGGGTGATTTGCTCTTTTCCATCAAGGTCAAGCAAAAATTAAATACGAAAAATTCGTCGTCTATCTGCTGATTTCTGTGCGCCTGATACTTCGACCAGAGAAACATACGAATTTTGCCTTTGCTCGAGACAAAAACGAACACTGACAACTGCACACGGAAAATCTAAGCAAGCCGAGCTCTGAGCGTAGGGAAATTTTCTCTCAAAGGGAAATTCTCCCTCAAGGTCATGCTAAAATTAAAAACAGAAAAATCATCGTTCATCTGCTGAATTATGTGCGCCTGGTACTTTCTGATGAAAAAAAGCATTTGGCAAAGCAGATCTGCTTCTTCAGAAACCCTAAAAGTATGCAACAATGAAATTTACCTCTCATTCAAGGTCGCGCTAAAATTTAATTACATTCTACTCATACAACACCCAGCTCACGCCGACAGCGTTGGATTTCTTCTTGTACAAGGGTATTGCCTCGAACAGACTTTCAGTCGATAGACTTTTCGATCTTACATCTGATCATTTACCAATAATGGCTACATTGCACCACTCACCCCAATATAACCCCCGCAGAGACCGGTTGCTCCCACCTAGATCTTCTGTTGAAGTCTTCAGAGCGGAACTGGACTGCAGAATAAACTTGAACACTGAAATACACGGTCCAGAGGATGTTGAGGATGCGATTTCACTGCTCACGAGCAACATAAAATACGCAGCAGCAAAAGCTTCCCCGAGGACCCCACTAATTTCAAGCCAACACCACATGACACAGTTACCGCCCGTCGCTGCTGCTCTTCTTTGCATGAAAAGAAGGGTACGAAAAGAGTACGCCAGAACAGGAGACACTCGCGTGTGGAGTATTTATAAAAGACTGGCAAATCGCCTCCAAAAGGTTCTCGCGAGAAGCAGACAACACCAAATAGACGATATGCTGGACAACGCAGGCCCTAACGCAGACTTCAACTACTCGCTTTGGAAATTAACAAGCCGTTTCAAAAGACAAGCTACTGCAAAAAGCCCATTAAAGGATCCGAGTGGAGGATGGTGTTATACCAGTCAGCAGAAAGCCGAGATCTTCGCTAGCAATCTAGAGAACAGATTTCAACCACTAAGCCTGACATCGGATTATATGCAAAGGCATGTTCAAAATACAATTGATACACCTTATCAAATGGCTCCACCTGCACAGCCGGTCACGCTGCAAGAAGTGACTCTGCAAATTAGGAATCTGAAGGTCAAAAAGTCAACGGGTGACGACCGTTTGGACAACCGCACTATTAAGCTGTTGCCACTTAAAGCTTTGCTGTATATAGTGCTGATCTTTAACAGCAGCTTAAGACTAGGGTACTTTCCAAAAATTTGGAGGTCAGCGCTGATTACGATGATCCCCAAGCCAGGAAAGCAGCTTACTGAAGTTGATGCGTACAGACCTATCAGTCTTCTCCCTGCAATGTCAAAAATGTTTGAAAGGATTATCCTGGACCGGATCATGCAGTTAGAGGGTGTGGCACAGGCTATCCCAAAATGGCAGTTTGGCTTTCAGAAACGTCATGGAACCCCTGAACAGCTTCACCGTGTGGTCAACTTTTTCCTGGAAGCCATGGATCAAAAAGAGTATGCTGTAGCCGTGTTCATGGACATCCAGCAAGCTTTCGACAGGGTGTGGCACGCTGGCCTCCGTTGCAAGCTAAAGAACTTACTAACACCGCAGCTCTCCGAGATAGTTGGCAGCTTCCTGGAAGAGAGATCATTTTGCGTTGTTGTAGACGGCAAAATATCATCTAGAAGACCGATATGCGCTGGAGTACCACAAGGCAGTGTCTTAGGTCCCACTCTCTACACTATATACACTGCAGACATGCCAACACCCCAGTGTGTAACTGCTGTAGAAGCGAACGACGTGCTCTTAGCCACATACGCTGACGACACGGCCGTGCTAACTCGGAGTCGACTGATCGGCACTGCGGCAAGTGCGATGCAGGAGTACATTAACAGCTTCACAGAATGGGCTTCTAAGTGGAACATTGGCATTAACATCAGTAAATGTGCAAGCGTTACGTTTACCAACAGAAGAGGCACTTGTCCAGTCATATCAATGCTAGGCTCACCTCTACAACAAAAGCCGGCCTATAAGTACCTTGGTGTAGTCTTGGACAAAAGGCTTACATTCAATAGACACACAACCATGGTTCAGCAAACGCTCCGTTGCAAAGCAGAAAAAATGTCGTGGCTCCTATCTGCCAACAACAAGCTCTCGCTATCTAATAAGGTAGCCATCTACAAATGCGTCCTAAGCCCAATCTGGAAATATGCGCTGCAGGTGTATGGCATCGCTGCAAAGTGCCATATAAACAAGATTCGTGTGACCCAGAGCAAGTTCCTTAGGAGAATCTGCAAAGCTCCATGGTACATGCGCACGAGGGACATTGAAAGAGACTTAAATGTCCCTAAAGTTGGCGATGTCATGAACCAACTCGCATCAAATTACCTGCAACGCCTTGGTGGTCACCCTAATGCACTCGCCAGAAGACTAACGAGAAAGCCAAGAAAGAGAAGACTTAAAAGGTGCCATCCACTGGACCTTCCTAATAGATTCCTTTAAAATTCAAATTTTGTAAATAGTGTAAATACTGTAAATAGCATAAGTTTGTCCATGTATGTAACATAAGTTCATACCTTTTTTTTTTTGTTTGTAAAGTAAAACAAGATTAAGTTGCCACAAAAGGTAACAGAAAGCCTGTTTAATAAAATATGTTAAAAAAAAAAAAAAAAAAAAGCTAAAATTTAAAACAGAAAAATCACTATCCATCTGCCTAATTCTGTGCGCCTGGTACTTTAAAAAGAAAAACAAAGTTTCTTGGTTTGTATTTTCATTTATTTAAAATGCAGTCTATAAGGTATATTTGTACAAAAAACAGAATTTATCAAAAAATAGTTTTAATTATAAATTAAATGAAATATATTATTTTTAAGTACATTCTTATAATAAATTTTAATAAACGGAATATAGCAAATACTTTTAAATTAACTCAGTTAACTAACATTAAAAATGGTGACGTTGTTGCGTCTGAGGAACTTCAAATTTTCCAGTATTTTTGGTGGTTGTCCGTATAACATCATCTTGGTAGCCACGCAATGGATCCGTTTCTAGAGATGTCCTTGAAGAAAAGTGGCAATTATTAAATAATTTAGGATTTTTTTTTATATAAGTTTGCTTAACTTTTAGCAAATCAAAATCAAACAACTGAATTTGATTTTAATTTCACTAAAAAGTTGTTTATACTCTTTTCGAAACAAATAGTTTATTCAGTTTGTGCTGAAGTTTGTAACGCATAGAAGGAAGCGTCTGAGTCCCCCAAAAGTTAGCTCAAAAACTCAGGGACTAGATCCCATACATACAGACAGACAGACGGACATGGCTAGATCAATTTGTTTTGTCATCCTAAGCATTCTGGAGGTAAATTTTGGGGTCCCCGTCGGTTCCTTCTATGCATTAGACACTTCTGCATAAATGGAATATGCAATTGTCTTCGAAAAGGGTATGAAAAGAAGTGGCACCATCTATCTAAAAAATAATAGAAGGATTTTGGCGCTCTAGCTATGAAAAATGCGGTCAGAGCATCGTTAAGTATAGCCTTATTGAAGATGTTGTGCTCTCAAAAAAGTGTTGTCATTTTTAATTACATGCGCAGCACACAAGTATGCTAAGCATTTCGCATTGATGTGCCGCCCCTAAAGTATGCAATGCCCAAAGTACTCGCCTTCAGTTCCACACAAATAATTCGACGCGTAGACAACTCTGGCAGAAACGGCATCATCTGCCAGTTAGCTGTTAGGTGTTTGCCATTTACCTTTGTGCCGCCTTCACTTTCTCACCGGTTGCCGCATCGCATTGTGTGAAAAATCAATAGTGCCTAGGGATTTTGTTGTGTTTGCGTTTTTGCCATTTCGCTTGTGTTAGATAAGGCGCGCTGTTATAAAGTGCAGCTGAGATATTTCCTAAAAATTCAAAAATGTGTCCAGTTCCAAAATATGAGTTGCTGCTTTTTGACAGCGCACAAAGCACTTTCGTTGCTGACATTAACCCTGAATAGTAACAGGGTTGTCAGGCATTTGCAAGTAAATGAAAAGTCTTTTGAGTTTAAAGAATTTAAGAATACCTTTCAGTTTTTATTACATATTATGTATTTTGCTTTCGGATGTTTGGTATTTTACTTTTTTCACTTAACGACAGTAATTTTTAAAACATTGTATTTATATTTCTGTTAAAGGTAGGTTCCATAGTTTGTAGCTTTAGCTATGTTGATGAGTTTAAGTGTAGCCTCATTGTATTTGGAATATTTTTTTACTGTTTAGTCGGCCAGCTTATTAGTTAGTTATTTAATATTGTAGAATTTTTTATTGTCCTTTAAATGGACATATTTCGCTTAGCTAATAGTTTTATTTTGGTATGCCTTAAATTTGCTGGCGTTCTTTATATTTATAGTTGTATGTATTTATGCTGTAGTTATATTGTATCCAGATTTTTAATTTTGAGTCTTAGTATCTACTAAATGTTAGGAAAACAGTTTTCATACACATACATATGTAGTTACATACAGTTACATATGTTTGCATATCATATGCGTTACTCAAACTCAACTGGTATATAGTTAACAAAAGTTAGTTTCAACAGAACTGAAAGTTTTTAAATGCGTTTTTAGTTTAGTTTGGTTGTTGAAATTTACAATTTATTTCTTTTTAGTGAGGGATGAGTTTCTAGTTACTACGTTGTTTACTTTAGTTGAACTATGATATATGAGCGACTAATTGCTAAAAGTTTTTGACTATCGTAGCATAGGTTACAACTGGGTCTGGCTTCGGGTAAGAGTTGGGATTGTTTACGCTTAGCTTACGTCTGGTATTTTGAAATACTTTATTTTCTTTCTTTTTTTTATTTGACTTACATGCGAAAATTCAATTCATTGGTGGCTTCAATTTGCAATTTTTTTGCACAATTTACATTGGTATTTAATATTATTTTTTATATATGTACATATATGAGTATATGTATGTGTACATTCTTAATTATTGATGTAATTCGAGAATAATTGTAAATATTTACACTGCTTAGTTCACTAATAAGTTTATGATAAACGGCTTTGATCTGATAAATCTGATGTGATTTTTGGATTTGATTAAGTTTACTTACATTTTGGATGCCTAAGACGATGTTTGGTCAATAAGATGATTCAAATAAAATTAAAATATTGTCCAGGACGTTAAAAGGGGCTCAGATTTTAACGCTCTTGACCATTTCATGAAATCATAGTTTAATAAGTGAAATTCTCTATGCGTAACTCATAGCACCATGTTACTTCGTTGTTAGCCAAATAAATATTTATTAATTAGTGTAAGCTATGATATTTTGAAGAAAATTCATCTATATATAACTGCAACAAAAAATAAACAAGAAGCTACAATTAAATGGCAAGTTTCGAAGAATTTATGTTAAATCGCTTGTTAACTTTTTTAACTACATTTAATGTTTTAAAATACTATGATGATTAACATGAAATTGTGTATCAAATATTTTTGAATGCTTAATTGGTATATTTATGGTTATCGTTATCATTATCGTTCTTCTTTGTATATCAGTTATATATATTGAATGTTTTTTGGGGAGAAACCTCTGAAATACATACACATATATAATTTAGCACTATATATATGTAAATAAGTAATTAAAAAGTCGGATATTCTTTTGTTATCAAAAGAACTAACATTATAAACTGTCAGGTTGGTAAAGGTTTCCGGGATTATTACGCGATTTTGGAGAACTGGGATCTGGGGGAACGGTGAGTACAATGCATTTGGAGCGCGTAATTGTAGTGGAAGACTTCCGCTTAAAATGTAGGTAGTTTATTATTTAAATAGTTTTTGTTTTCGAGTTTGGTTTTAGTGTTTGATCGATCCCTTGACAAACACATTCCTAAATTGTTGGTTGTATATTGTGTTTGCTTAGTTTGATTAATTACTCATAATATATTTAACGTTTACACACAACTATAACAGACACATACGACTAGAAGTTAAAAATTTGTTATTAAATAGTTAAACATTTGATTTTATGCAACTATAAATTATTCTAAATACATGAACTAGTACTTAAACATACGTGTGTACTCGTAGTTAATTTACTGGGTATTCTCATTAAATCTGAAAATATCCACTTTTGATATACAATAATATGCTGTGTTTTGAATCTAAGGTCTAAGCTACAGTTATAAGCAAAAAATTTAATATCTACTATTGAAATACGCAATAAATTATTTGATCTTTGGTTTATATTTTTTTTACAATGAAACAATTTCATTTAAGCTTTTCAGTCATTTGTTTGTGCCGCTCTTTTAAACTAACTAAATTAAAGTCGAGCAATCAAGTTCGATATTTTGGTTATGGCAATAAATTCATATTCGTATATAAATATATATATACTCAGCTGGTCTGCCACAGGCGTTGGATTTGCGAAGTTTTTAACTGAAATCAAACGAACCATGCAAAATGCAAACTAAAAAACTAAAAACTAATTCAAATACCACTCTCGAACCATTTAAGCTCAATCGATGCGAACACAACTTTTCCAATTAATCACGCATTTTGTTGTTGCTCGTCTCTGTGGTTGTCACACTTAAAATAATATATGTAAATGCTGTCAGCATGCAGACCCCAGCGCCATTTTATTTTCGCGTCTATATTAAACGCATTTTTAAACCGCTTTAATGGCAATGATAATTCCTGAAATATGACAGCCTAATGCCAAATATGGCATCCGACTGAACTAAAGTGATTAACACAAATATACGATATTTACAGCTGGTGTTTTGAGAATGGCAAGTGATTATCATCTGTTCGCTGTGAACAAAAGCGAATGGGCTTAATGTACAGGCAGTGCAATTGCAATTTTGATGAAACAAAAGTGATTCATTTGCCATTTAGCTGTTAACAAAACACTAAGCTGCCGATTTAATTATGAGCGGCAGGCGTAAGCATAAACAAACATTGGCAGCAAAAACCTATTTGAATATGCATTCGCAACTAATGCCTAAAGCTTTGCGTACAAACATGTAATTAAATATTTGCGCGGACTTTTGTATAATTGAAAATGTCTCATTTTGAAACGCCGATTACCGCATAATTTGCCAAGTTAATCACACATTTAATTGGCTTATGGCATTGTATACATATATTGCAGCGAAATAATAGTTGACAGAAATTTGCAATTACAAATTCTAATGTTCACAATCGCCACACTCGATAATTTAATTTGACAGACAAATATTTGTTTCTGCTTGCTTGTTTGTTTGTTATAAATATTTGCCATAAACTTGATTATTTATATGCACTTTGTTCTTGTATTCATTTTTGTCTAAACCGATTCCAGGCTAATAGAGCCACAGAAATCAAATGGGGTGTTGCAAACAACGTGAATAAAAAGCGCATAATTGAATTATGAGCTGCTGCAATGCTTTGTACAATTTAACTATAGTTGCTGTTGATAATTGTTTTAATTTGCGATGTATTTAATTTATGTTAATTGCACAACCACCTACAAATTAAATACAAAAATGTTTTGCAATTGTGTGATAACAAGCGCTAAAAGCCGCCTGCAATTTATAGAATGCACCGAAAACAAAGCCAAAAACGGACATGTGAGCAACGTGGCGTATACGTCATCTAGTTTTAGCACCACTAAACGTTCACTGTTGTTCTTCTCGTTGCTGTTGTTGTTGTTGTTGCTTATATTGTTGTTGCTGTTGCTGTTATTGTTGCTTTACACTATAAGTGAAAACGAATTTCGATGTGCCAGCGAAAACAATGTGAGGAGAAATGTGTTGCGTCATTCAACAGTCATCCTGGCTGTGTCGCACATAAGTGCAGTTAAGTGCTCTAGGTGTGTGTGTGTGAGTGTGTGTGTGTGCTGTGTATGTGCGTGCTTGTGTATGTGTCGCGCATTTTAATGCAACGTTGGCTGCCTGCAACATGCGACGCCCCCGGGCTCGCCACCGATTTCAATTGTTTTCGATTTCATTTTTTGTCCGTTGCTATTTTTTTGTTTGTTTGTTATTTTGGTTTTTTGTTGAAATTGTCATTTAAGTGCAGTTGCTGTACACGCTGTTGTTGCTGACAATCAAATTGTAAGCATGTATTTCATTGTATGTTTGTATGTGTGTGTGTGTGTGGCATATAAAATGCATGTTGATTGCAAAGAAAAGGCCCTGTCTTCACATATGTATACAAGTGATTTAGTGCAGCTGTGCTAACTGACAGATTTGGCTGGCACATTATTTATGAGTGTTTTAACAATTTAAAGGGGGCCGGATCGGACTGGGCTGGGCACTTAGACGGCGGCTCGGACAAACGACTAGGCCAATTGGGAGTGCGTTGAAAGCCTCCCAACCAGAGCTAAAAGCAGCCATAAATTTAAGACATGGAAGCAGCCGATTACATCTTTGTGATACAAGCATCTTAAATTTGGGTGCAAATAACCACAATGTGTCTAAAATATGACAGACTCATGTATCAACTAAAATTGTATACATATATAGCTGTGGTTGCCTCTGGACTTGCCGCATGACAAGGCATGCTCTGCCTTTGCTCTCCCTCTCGCTTTATTATCTCTCGCTCTCTCTCACTCTCTCTGCTTGTGTGTGTGTGTCTGTCAGTCTGGCTGACTGAATGACGTGTCGTCTATTCCTGTGACTGGCGCATGCATTTGCTGATGCATAGCCAAAAATTATGGCATCCAAAGTGTTCGGGAGGCGTCTATAGCACATCTGTGTATGCCCATTAGTTGTAGCTTTTTGTTGCTGCTATTCTTTTATATTCTTGTGTGAAATATCTTTTAGTTTATGCATAAAACTGGAGCGACTGCTTCGGGGGTTGGCCCATTTATTTACATTTATTTTTTTGGCTTTATGTGGGGTGGGGGAAGTGGACTGTCTTGTGTTTGCATTCGCTGGATTATTCTTGCATTTATGTGCCTTTCACTAAAATGGCAAAAGGCAACATTAAAAATGCATTTTCAGTGCAACAAAATTATAGCCAGAGCAGCAGGCGGCAACTAGGCGAACAACGAGGCGAAATAAAATTAATTTGTTGCACTGTTGCATACAGATTTCTACATTGTGCAGTGACATTTTGGTGCTAGCTAGTCTACATTCTGATGACCTGCATTCGACTGACAGACAATACACTGCCTCCTGCACATTGTTTACCTGCGCTGTAGACATATTGCCGCAAAGCTGAGTCCGCATTTGCCCCCTTTTTTTTTGGGCTTTCCAGAATTGCACTTGCAATTTGTGTTCTTGGCAAAAATGAAATAATATCAAGTTGAATGGCCATTGAGTGTGCATAGAAGGGGTTTGTTCAGACTCGTGTTTGCACATCTCGAATGCGTTCTATAAACAAGAAGAGTGTGTGCGCAGCTGGGTTGCTAGTTTGCGGTTCGAGGGCAGCCTTAGAAATGCAACTAAAAACGCAACAGAATTTAAATTAAGAGATTCCATCAAATTCACAGCCGTTCATTGCTTTTGACATGAGCTACAATGTTCGTTACTTTTCGAAAAAGACAACCAAAACAGTTACTAACTCAAAAGTAAATGGAAAATTGAGAATCGAAATGAGGAAACGCCTTGCGCATTAATCGAGCAAATCTAACGCCTGTAATGCTGATACATGCCATGTCCATAGCCCATGGGTGTGCTGCCCATGGCACGTTCGGAAGCCTTCTCGATGCTCGCATAAACGCACCTGTAGCAGCACACGTAGGCCAAACATCACTTGAACAGGATGCGCCGAAAGGCGCGCCGGAAGTCCTTGTTGAAGATGGTATAGATGGCCGGATTGAGCGCCGAGTTCATGTAGCCCAACCAGAAGGCAATCGCGAACGCCGACTCGGGTATATTGCAGTGGCTGCTACAGGCCGGCACCAGTATGTACAGGAAGAAGAACGGCAGCCAGCAGGCAATGAAGCTGCCCATGATCAGGCCGAGAATGAGCGTCGCTCGCTTCTCCTTTTTGCGCGCAATGCGTCGCTTCTCCTTCTCGGGATCGCGCGGCTTCGGCGTCTTCGGTATGGCCGGCTCCAGTTCCGTTTTGGCAGCCAGCTCTGCCTTGCTCTTGGCCGCAGCGGCCGCACTGTTCTTGGCCGCCACCGATGCCGCCTTGGCCTCGTTGCGGCGCTGCTGGTTCGATTTGCGTCCAAAAATGGGCTGGCAAAGGCGAAATTTGAGCGGCTTGACTACCGCACAGCGGCTGACCACGCCCGAGTCCGAGCTGGAAGGATCGAATTCACTCACCATGTCCGTATCGATGCCCACGGATAGAGCTCGACAGCGTCCGGCTACGGGCGAGACGCGCAGCTCATTGCCGGCAACTGCGCCCCCAGCTCCACTCGCCGCACCACCGTTGTTCGCGCCCGCGGCGGCACCAACGGCATCTGTGGCCACGCTGCCGTTGTTGTTGTTCAGCACATTAATGGAATTACTGCCGGCCATAGACGGCGGCACGGGCACATTGAGTCCAGCGCCACGGCCCATGGCAATGGTGCTGACCTGGAGCGTCTCTTTGGGCGAGCAGGGACCGCTGCCGTGTCCAGTGTTGGCATTGGAGCTGCCATTGGGATTGGCATAGGCCAGCGCCGTCTGGGCGGCAACGGCCTCCAGCTCGCCCGCCTCCGAGGTGGATATATCGGAGGCCAGGTCCATGGTGACCGTCGGTATTTGCATCGGCAGCGTCGCACTGTTCGGTGGGGTCTCAATGGTGGCTATCTGTCGCTGCTGATGCAGCTGCAGCTGCGTTGCGCCGCTGGAGGAGGGCATCGGTATTGTTCCTTTCTTGTTGGCGGTGGTGAAGCTCGTTACCTGCAACGAAAGGCGTTAAACAGTTTGTACATGGCTTTCCCATTACGAAAATCCGATTTTAAGTCTGATTACAGACGCGCCAGAGCGCAACGATTGCACAAACAACGTGCCGCAGCGGGGCATGCCACTGACGCCAAAGGTCTGTAGTAATTAACGCTGCTCAAAATGCACAAGGAAAACCAAAACTGTAAGTGCAGCTCTCTCTCCCTCTGTGTGTGTGTGTGTGCGTGTGTGTGTGTGTGTGTGTGCTTCTGGTTACTTTAAATGCGTTAATCGCATGTCGTTGCAGCAGCTGACACAGCTGGCCTCCTTTGTTTGCTCGAATTGTTGGTCAAATATCGCTGATATTGACAGTCGAGTTTCGTCTCTTTTGGTTATTTTGCCTTGCTGTCGGCTAATTGAAAATGCAAATTGTGACTGAATTGACGTTAAATATGTCCATCGGTATATAATCATTAGAGACTTTGTACTCAATCAGCGCAACTGCGTTTAACGTTTCGCGAAAATGTGCTTTTGCACAATAACTGCCATTGAGTGTGCTCCAAAAATTAGCAAATGCCCAAATGGGCGAACGTGGCAAAGGGACAACTGCACAGGCAGCTGCTGTTGCAGCCAACACGTAGCACACAAATTGACGCGAAATTGAAGCTAAACGCGTGGACCAAATGCAGTGCATTGCAGCGTTTCGAATACTCAAAAATTATTGCGCATACGCCACATATGGCCGAACAGCATGCCTGGCCAAGCAGCACCTGAGCGCCAACATGTTCATTCAACTAGCAAAATTTGCATTCACAGTGCCGGCCGCACCGTTGCGGCCGTTGCTCATCTTATCTGACTGGTCGGCCTGCGTAACAGGCAGGAATTAGCTGCATACCATAAAAAAACGTGATTGAACGGACGAGAGGCAAGTGCTCGGTCGGAATGGTCCAAAGTAAGAGCTCGCACTCACAACGCCACTTGCACAACGCTTTGCATATACATACAGCATACTCGTAACTCACTCACCTGTTCGTTGTTTGTTTTGCGCGGATGTTTTTTAATGCCCCGTCTCGCCCTCGCCTTGGCGGCAAAGTAAATTCGTATGTACACAAAGACCATGATGCAGCTGGGTATGTAGAAGGAGCCCAGCGCCGAGTAGAGCACGTAGCCAATGTCCTCGCTTAGCTGCAAGAACATATCAAAACAAATGGCATTCAGATTGGGTTGGATATGTGAAGCACAATGCTGCTGCTCCCCCAAATGTATAAAGCTTAAATTGCTCGATTTATAAACAGCAATAGGGTTTGAGATAGCCTGTATTTTAAAATTATAAATCATGCTTATTGCAAATAATTTACAAATAAAGGTCTATTTGTATATCCGAATTAATATCAGCCCAGATTCTTTCCAGGTGTTTGAATCCATTTGGAAGTCTAGTACAAATTAATTATAAATCATTTAAATATTTGCTATGGCGAAATTGCTTTTGCTCCTATTGTTGGTTTAATATTGTTGCCCTCAAAGTAAGCAGCCTAAAAATATTTATGTATCAGTGTTATGATGCAACCACAATTCCCATTTTTAATCTGCTCAACATTTCATCGAATCTAGTACAATATTCATCACTTAGTCCAAATAATAAATGTAGTAAAAACAATTGGGAAAATATTGTCTTCGGCGTGACGAAAATTGTATACTCTTTACGAGCCTGTGGATTTTTTTCACTAACCTATATTTTACGCTCGGGTATTGTTTATGTTCTATCATGTGAACTTAAATTTTACTTTTGAATCATATTTAAGTTGTTTTCTTCGCAAAGAGTGTAAAAACAACTAAACCAATTTTCGATCTCAAGACAGTTTTCATCATTGTTTGAGCTTTTTATTATATCTGCATTTAAAATTGAAGTAGTTTCATTCCAATTACGATTTTCTTTGAAACACAAGCCAAAATAAGGCCACCTTGTCGCTATAAATGCCTTTTAACTATATAAAACTCTAAAAATTCCCAGATTTGATCATGGTTTGCCATCTATAATTTTTCTGCATTTAATTCTGATGCATTTTCGAATATGTGTATGTTTTATAGAAATCAGGGCAATTAGACTTCGAAGTCCCCGTAAAACATTTACCATTTTCTTCGAAAAGAGTTTATTTTCCAGTGTTCGAACTGTGGCCAAGCTATTGGGAATTACAAAATGCAAGTGTTAAGCATTTGATTGATTATTTCGTTGACTAAAATCTGAGAATATGCTATTTGTTGTCAGTTGGTTGCTTTGAGGTACCTAAATTTGAGGCTAAATTGCTTGATTGCTGGCACAGACTGTGTGAGCCTTTTATCCACTTACTAACTTAGTCGGAGTACATTTTTCGGATTTTGCCTTGTGCCTTGTGCTTTTGGCATTGAAGTGAGTGCACTCATAGTTATTGAGTGCATTAGACTGATTTACTATTGAAATGCATTTACTGCTTCTGCTAAGGAAAATGCTTTGTCAGTTGCTGCCGTGAAAAATGGGCAAAAAATGCAAAGTGCACGATTTGCACGGAAATTTCATAACGCTAAATGAAGTAAAAATATTAAATTACAGCACACAAGAGCTCTAGGAACGCAATATTTGTGAGCCAGTCTTCCGTGGTGCTTGCCGAAAGGCGATGGAGAAGTAAAGAGCGAGACAGAGAGAGAGAGAGAGAGAGAGAATCGGGTAATGGTAAGATTGTGGTAAAGCGGACGCCATATTTTTTAGCAGTTGCATTTTATTTATTTAAAGCTGGCGGAATTAAATAGGGCCATAGTTGGCGGATAGTTCTTTGGCCATGTTTCGCTCTACCTATTTTCTTCTTGCTGCCACACAAAATTATGCAAATTAAGTGTTTTGATGAAAAGCATACAAAAAAGTGCACTTGATGCGGCGAAGAGATTTCTCAAGAGCCACTGAGCTGCATTTTTGCCCTTTTAGTTATTGTTGTTGTTGCTATTATTGCTGTTGTTGTCGCTGTGGTTGCCACTGGCGCGGATAATGAAAAGCCTTTATAACTGCCACAAGTTGCTGTCGCTGTCGCTGCCGTTGCCGTTGCTGCTTTTCCTTCCCATCCCACAAAAGCCAAGTAAAATTTGGGCCACCTGGTTAGACTTGAGGCTAAGTTTTCAGGTGTAGGATACAGAGCAGAAATCGGTAAACAATTTATTATATAAAAATATGTGAAAGTATGTATTCCTACTATATCAGATCAAGCAAAACTAAATTTATTTAACTTGTAATCCGCTTACAGAGCAGGATTGAATTTTTGAGCGGCAAGTGAATTGTTGCACTCTTTGGAGTCTGCTGAGCTGGAGGCTCAGTGCAGCCGGCTTTATCATAAGCTACAGCAGCAGCGACGACTCCGCTGGCTGCTCGGCTATATAAACGTTATTCAGGCTATCCGGCCGCTGAGCACAAAATAAATTTCACTGCAACATCCTCCGGCTAGAGTCTTTCATCTTGCAGTATTAAGCGCTGCGTATATTGTTGCCAAAATATATATATATATATTCTACATAGTATAAAATATGTGGCTGCATAGCATATCAAGTGGCAGGCTGGGCCAGGCCATGTCAGCCAGTGGCAGGGCTCAACAGCCAGTTAGCGGTCTGACTGCTATTTCCAGCTTATTGCCAAGAGCCAACAAACGTAAGTTGACGATGTTTCACTTGCTGCAGTTTTCTTTTTTTGGTTGTTGCTGTTGCCGTTGCCGTTGCAGCAGCTGCAGCAGCAGCATAATAAATCGTCTCATCATTTACGGTTTACTGTTGATATATTGACCGCATTTGTCAGCGCTCCCACAACTAGTTAAGCCGGCTGAAGCAGTCGATGCATAGCCCCCCACGCTCACATCAAATTTAATGCTGTAGTTAAAGTTGTTCTTGGAGTACAGCACTTAAAGTAGCATTTGCCATCATAAGTAACGCCCATATGGCATGCTAAATGATAAGTTTTTAGTTTCTCCAGCTCATAAGTAAGCCAAAAACTTTTGCATAGGCATACAAGTTGCGCATACGCCAAGTGGTGCGAACAGTCTGGTCACGTCGTCTTTATACCTGTGTGGGTGGGTGGGTGTGTGTGCACACAAGTTTGCGCAAATGATAATCTGGCAAGGCTGAGCAAAGCAAAATGTTTTACTAACGCATTTGCACAAAGCTCTTTTAGCACCAAATTGGCAACAGGCAAGTTGCAACAGGCCATAAGAACTGGCTGCTTCAAATAAATTGTTAACGGTGCGTGCAGCCAACTTTTGCAAGCGGATTTAATGCAATTGAAAAGTTTGCTAGCTGCAAATGCAGCTGCCCACTAGAGCATTTATTATTTGCTGGAAGCTTTCGTCTTCTGCGCTGCATTTGCGCTAATTTGCTGATTTTCAAATTGCTCTGGGCGCCTTTGTTTATTTGAAAGTTTTTTTTTTGTGCCTGACGTAGCCCGTGTAGCAAAGTGGGAAAATGCAAAAAGAAAAATAATTATTCTGCAATTTTTAATTAAATGGCAATGGAATTTGCTGCTGCTGCCGTTACTACTGTTGTTGTTGTTTTTGGCTCGTTGTCTTCATCCTGTTGCCGTTATGCAGAACTTAAGCTGCTGGAAACAAAAACTCATTATGGGCGACCAAAATCGTTAGGGTACTCGACAGTCACGTCGAAGCGACGGCGACGGCGACGGCGACAGCAAAAACTGTTGATGAGCACAAGTGCCAGAAAGGATGACAAGGACGAAGTGGAAAGTGGAAAGTGGAAAGTGTTGATGAAAGCGCACAATTTATTGAAATGTAAACATGAAACAGCACACAGAAATGAGTGTAATTAAAAGATAAAAATGCTGTCCAGGCACTACCACGCACAACGCCGCACCACGTGGCGTATGAATAATGCTTTAAGTCTTGAGCCCGCATTTTAAAACCAAATCGACTGCCCGCCTGAGTTGTGTGTGTGTGTGTGTGTGTGTGTGTGCTTGCATCTAAAGCTTGTGGCAGGCAAATAAGTAAAAACAAAAAAAATTTACATATATAAGTATATGTATAACAAAGCAGAAATTCCGTTGTAAGCACAAAAGAATTTCAATCCGAATCGTTGCTAAAAGTTTTCACAAAAAGTAAGCGAAAAGGAACAAAAAATAAAGAAAAGCAAATGCGAACAAGTGAGTGTATGTTTGTGCGCAGAAAAAGTGCGTTTTGCTTCGAGGACGTCAGCAGCTCTCTGAAATGGTCGAGGAATGGGGCGCAGAGAAGCACCGCTTGTCATCATCAGCATTGTCGTGCGCTTTGTTATTATTGTAGTTTCTGTTAGTCCAGCGACTTTTTCAGTGCAATAAACCAAGACTCGTGGACGTTGACGCTGAACTGGCGCGCCTGCAAGTGCAACAACAGCATCAGCATCAGCCAATACGCAGGACAGTTGGACCCACAAGGCCGATGCTGTTGAAACAATCAATAAATCTAAAGTGCGAGACTACAGAGACTACAAAGTGCAGTTGGCTGCCAAAGAAACGCGCGCTGATGCCATTGCTAGCTTTGACAATGTTGTCAGTTCTTGAATGTCTCCCCCAGTCGTACAGCTCCGGCACGGCACCTTTTACAGACTTCCCTTTGCTATATGTACTTATTTGCATTGGCGTTGCTGCTGTTGCTGCTGCTGCTGCTGCTTTCTTGTTTGTCGTTGCTCAGTGGAGCAACTATTTTGTAGTTTGCGCAGCCAATTTGCCTGGCAGTTTCCTGTCTTTTTTGCACTAGACTTGACTTGGACTTGCACTTGCATTTCAATTGACTGCTTTCTGGTTGCTTCCGCCAGCATATACGCCCCAACTGCACCACCGAAAGGGACTACCATTCAGTTGAAATTGTCGCGCGTTGACTTTACTTTCTTTGCCTCTGAGCATTTCCACAACTTCACGCTAGCCAGCACACGCCATAACTTAAATCAATTGCCCCCAACAAAAATAAATATAAAAAACAAATGCAAATGCTGAATGCTTTAATGTGCCTTAATATTTTGAAAGCCCAACACGCGCCACAGTTCTCGACAATTAAAAGACCCCATGGGCCAAAAATTTAAACAGATGCCCGCTGATAACGACAATTGCGGCCCTGAAACCCTATAAAGTAATGCTAAAGAGCTTGCTTAGCTACGAGTTGCTCTCTAATTAGATGTATATTAACGTATCTATGTATTTACACCAGTAAACATTTGATGTGCCATAGATCCGTTTTTCTACTGATCTATCTTTTGATAGTATCGATCTTTCTGAGGCACAACAGCGCAGTTCGCAATTCTGACGCACCGCGTCTTTTTTAACCGTTTTTTTCTCAAGCTCTTTGTTTTTCTATTATAAAATCCGCAACGTAAATCACTAATATGGAACAGCATTTAAGTCACCAAGTGATCATGTCTGTTACAAAACGTGACACAGACTCGGAATACCCCGTCGTATCTACAAAGACCTTAGATTGCTTTTGGTGCTTGGGGCGTTGCCTGTTCATTATTGCTGCCTAATTGCGGCTAACGGTATGCATCATTAAATTGCAATATTTTAGCACAATGCCATGTTCTACGCCACGGAAATGCATTGGCCGCCATTCCGTTAATGCTCCCCAAAAAGTAGGCAACAAAATGTGGGCATTGTGCTAGAGGCTTTTTAATTGTGGCCGGCAGTTTTATGGGATTATTATTTGATTATGCTGCACAAAAGTTGCCACAACAAGCACAATAGCAATAACAATAGCCGCAGGACAATGCTCAATGGCCAATGGACGCTTTCCACCCAATTTTCCCCTCCCCATACGCTTGACACTTCCGCTGCGAAACGGCGTTTTTATTGTGCGGCTTGATACAATTTTTAATGCCAACCACTTTATGCTGATTGCCAGGCCCGACTGGCCTGGCCTGGCCTATCCGCCAGACGGGTCAACTTAATATTATCGTAAAAATACAACCGCAGCTCGCCAACTGTTGCTGCTGCTGGGTTGGTGCGGAGTTGAGCAGTTTACTCGTATTTGCCTATTGCAGCAGGCAGAATTTTGTGTTTTTATTTTTGTTCGCTTGCTCGATGCTTTTTTTGCACTTTGTTATTGTTCCAGATCGTTCACAGCGGAAATTGCTTGTTGACACGCAGGCCCAATATGTGAGTGTGTGTGAGTGTGTGTTGACCTACTGCACGGCAATTTGTTTGCCGACTTGCTGGTCAACTTTTGGCCTACAGGTATTAGCCATAGTCGGTAAATTTTGATTGATGTTTGTACAAAACACGGCGCTCTATAATTAGGGGATTATAAGATTAGGCGTTTCAGTAGGGCAATACAAATGATAACTCAATTTGGTGCCCGACCGGATGTGCTGGGGCCAGTTATTGATTTTGCATTATTGGCTCCGGTCATTTCGGGTGCTTCGGAATAAATGAAATGTGTAATTAATACGGGCATTGTCTCGCTCTAATGGCAGCCACATAAATATCACAATAAGCTAATGGGCTGATGTAGCGCCAGCAAAATGGCAGAAAATTAATTTTCCCATAGCTTATGTGCGTACAAATATATGCATGTGTTTGGCATAGGGGTGTGGCTTTGTATAATGTAATCCCGCTCGCCCCGAAATACGTATGATAATATTATGCTTTTAACCACAATGTCGCATACATTGTTAATCATCTGCAGTTGCCATCGTTGTAACAAATTGCTGCCAAATTGTTGTTTTGGGGCTTGACTTCAGCACACAGACACACACATTTACAAATTGCGACGCACGCATCGTTAATTTCAACAGTAAATTAAATACAAGCATCCTCGAATTTTGGCCAAATCCCGAGCCGTAGTCGTAGCCGGCGCCGGATCTGGAGCCCGACTCCCACCAGGCGAACAGTTAACCAGCCATAGCCATGTCCACCAGTTAACTGTCCATATTGGCTGTACTTGTGGGTGTGTGCGAGTGTGTGTGCTTGTGTGTCTGTCAAGCCAATTGGAAATTTTAAATGATGTACGACTGGGCTTGAACAACTGGTTGGCAACAGGGATATGACTGTGTGAGTCGCCTGCTTATACGTTTGTTCCAGCTTAACCAAAATTTCGCACCGGACCAAAGACTTCAATGCTGAACTTTACAAGCATAAAATAATTACAGTGTTTTGTCCGGGCCAACAAATCTTGTTGGATGCACGCACGCAGGCAGCACGAACGGGCGGACAGAACCAAACAATGCAAGCAGAAACAAAGCTGCACAAATTTTAACGCTTAATGTTTATTGGCACACAACCACACACACACACCCACGGACACAGATGATAGGGGCGGAGGTTGGGGCAAACAGCATGGCACTTGTGAGCCGAACAAATGAACAACTGCGGCTGCGAGCCATGCACAAGTTGCCCATTGGCCGACTTCGGACGAGCGGCCAACGGGGCGGGTGGAAATGTGGCAGAGACTCGACCGCAACGACAGCAACTGCCAAAGCAACAACTACAAAAAAAGTGCACTGACGATTGTTGTTGTTGTTGTTGGTGTTTGGTGTTGGTGTTGGTGTTGCTGCTGCTGTTGTTGACCATCTCTTAACAAGCAAAACAGTTTTGCACAGCTCACGCAATTTTCATTGTTGTTTCGGTTTGTATGACCGCCCCCGGCACGAGCTCCTCAGGCCATTCGAGGCTATTATTTATAGCCTTAAATAGTATGTACGGCATCAAAGAAACGTATGCACATAATGTGCTCTATTGAATTTCACTATTCATATTTTTCACGACGATTGTTTCAGTTTTGCGTTAGACGCTAACATGTTTTGCACAATTTATTATTAAAGGCGATGTTGTGCATAACGTATGCATGTATAAATTTTATGCCAATAATTTCATGTTGTAGAACTTTTTGTTTTCTTCGATTTTTTTTTTAAATTTTTACATATTATTTCTTTCGCTCTAGTATAATGGTGTAGTAGTTTTTATATATGTACATACATATTTTATTTTTTACAAATGCCTTAGTTAAAGTATCTATTTTTTTAACATAATCTGATATCATAAACTAACAACAAATATTTTCAAGCATGCAAATGTCATAAATATGTTTGTTAGTAATTGAAATGTCAGATTTTTCATTTTCAATCATATTTTCGTTTCATTCGAATTTCAGTTTGCTTCAATTAGTATAAGCTCTTCAGTATATTTTATTTCAGGCTTTTAGTTGCTTAATGTGTCGCATTTATTGCATTTAAATTTAAAACTAATTGAATTGAATTTGTTTGTATGTGAGTGGTTTGAAGTAAATAATAGATTAATAATTGTAAAAGCTTAGATTTTTCGCAGGCTCATCAGCAGCAGAAATACTAAAACAGACTTAACTAATCCATATATTTATTGTGATTTCAGATGTATCCAGTTGTTAATTTGATAATGTAATGTAACGATTGTAATGTATGGCTCAATTGAAATTGCTGTGCATAAAGCAACTATTAATGATATCAAATAAATGATTGTTTCGCTTGTCTTTTATTAAAGGCACAATGAACAGCATTTACAACCACTAACAACAGCAACAACAAAATGCATAATTGCAATTGCAATTGCAATAGCGCAATATAAAGCTAAAAAAGCAGGCACTGGATATGCGTATGGTTGTTTCTGTGTGCAGCAATTAATTGTGTACAGTAATTAATTCATGATCTGTTTCGAATATTTCGCATTGCAACAAAATGTGATGCATGCACGCGAGGCAAGGAAAGAGGTAACCAGCCACCAAGCGTTTTGTTATGTTAAATTCCGGCCATAATTTTACTATTATTCTCATTAATTTTTAAACGGATGTTCGCATGATAACGAGTGCAGCACTCAATGTTTATGCATGGTGTTGCCCCGAAGACTCGACTGGCTCCAAGTCAAGAGCCACTTAACATTGAAGCAGGGGTACACATACTCATGGGTACTACATATGTTTACTTGGACGGTGGAGCGTGGCTTGTGCATGTTGCAGAGGCGTTAAGCGTGTGCGCACCGAATGTGAACTAAAAGCACAACTAATTAGAGCGCTAATTAACATTATTAAAATATAACAACGACGTCTTCAGATGTAACGCACTAAAACGATTGCCACGAGTGCGAAAAACAAGTCGATGCTAGCAGTAGCAAGGCAGGATGGATAAAAGGACCAAAGAGCGGATGGAGACGGAGACGGAGGCGGAGAACAAATGTAAGGCAAGGCAGATGCCGCTTGCCTGTCTGCTTTTTGGCAGGGAAGCTGCTCATTAAAAGCACATTTAAAATGTTTACAAACGTGTTCTAAGACGCTGCACACACACACACACACACACATGCACACGCACGAACATGCTTTTACTGTCTGTTTTTCAGGCTGGCAAAACTAGAACACGGCGTGAATTGTAGCAACTGAACCACGCCGGAAGTGGAAGTATGACGCAACGCAGAGGTAAATAGAAATGGTCCTGTCTCTGTGCGAGTGTGTGGGTGTGTGGGTGTGCTGCGGTTTCAAATTAGAGCCCCAGACAACTGATGGTTGTGTAGCTTTAGACGTTACTTTACAACCGGTATTACCACAAAAATCTGAGCTGCACACGATGCCATCGTCGTCGCCATCGCCGTTGTCGTTGTCGTTGTCGTTCTTGCCGTTGGCTCCCACATTTGATTGGCCCTAATGGGTGGCGGCTAAAGAGAAAACTTTACTTTAATTGACAGCAAAAAGCAATTTGCCTCATTACAACGAACACGAGCGTAATTAAATGCCGCCCTGGGCCAAGCAGCGACCCCAATGGAGCAACATCATTGCCGTTCGCATTTCCACTCCGGCTGCCGCGCCCGCAGCCCCTCTTCACATTTCGCACAAGGCTATGGGGCGATAAATGAGCAGCCTTCAATTCGAGGTGCTTGCCAAAATACAAAGCACAAAAGGGTCAGCTGCAAAATGGCGTGGCGGACATGCGATTTAGTTTTCTTATTTGACACTTTTTTTTTGCGCTTTCGTCCTGCTGTCCTGCAGACTAGGGGCTGGCGCTAAAGCTGTTTTGCTGGTATTGGTATTGTTGCTATTTGAGCAGCTGCCAGTCTCTGTCGCTGCAGCAGTCGTCGCAAATGTCATTTAAAGGACAATAATAAAGTCGGCCCTTGTCTTGGTCTCTAGCTGAGCATCGCCATCAGCCACATTTAAAGTCAAGTTAAAGTTCAAATTACTGTTTAAATGTGCGACAGCTGCCGTCTCAAACTGAAACTCCACATCGATTTACCCAAAAACTGACATAATTATACAGCTAACACAAAACCAGGCACACACCCTTACACACTGGCAGCCGTATCGGGCAACTCGAGCCCCACGCGCAATTGGAGGCTGCTTCAAGTGGGCGCCCGGAACAGCTCTCAAGTGGTTGCTGGACATGTGCTGAAGGGCGGGCCGCATCGCATCCTCCACAGTCAGCTCTAGTTTATGGCAGTCGTGTGGCTTGGGCGACGCCACTGGGCCGGGACGGGTCGAGCTGCTCTCTGCTTTTCGATTTACGGCGGCCGAGACCGCTCATATGTCAGCTGGAAAAAGTGCCGCCATTTTCATATTATCTGGCCGGCTGGCCATATTTAATTTAATAAAGCGCACAATCGCCTTGGCAAAACTTGAAGCTACTAACATTAGGCGGTCTCAGCAGAAAGTTTCTGTTTGTTTCCTGTGATGTTGGCCAAAGTAAATATTGAAATCTACAATCTCTGAGCCGCATGCCAAAAGCGCCAGCAACAATAATGCCCCCTGCATACAAATTTGTGGGCGTTGCTGAAGAGATTTGTAAACAACATTTTGTGGCATACATTTGGGTGTTAGGCGGCGGCATCTGCCTTAAATAACGGCATCTTTTACTTTGCTTTTGCCTCGTCTCAATTTCGTTGTCGGTTTCGGTTTCACTTTCAGTTACGGAATTCAAACATTTCGTTTTTTCTAGACCCTTGCAGGGGATATATCAATTATGTCACATATTGAAGGATATGTTTTCTTACCTATTATGCTTATTTATTTTGGATTGTGGCAATGAATTAAGTCAATCTACATGTGTTTGATATGGAATGCAATCATCCAGTTTTTACTAATATATGTATGTAAGAAAATATATCCATACAATATTATAGCTATATTTCAAATCTTCAATCGCCATCTTACTATCTGCCAGACTAGCAAGAGTATTTATTCTTCGGCAACCCAAACAAAACATTTGAACAATTTTTATTGGCTATCTGCTCTGTTAGCTGTTGAAGTATTGGTAAATTTTTGGTGTATCGTCTGATTTCATTTAGCTTGGCATTTTGCTGGCACCACAGGCAGCAGCAGAAGGTTTAGTGGATTCTAGCAATTTAATGAAGCGTATAATGTGAAAAATGAGCAAATGAGATTAAAAACTTTGCCCGCCTCTGTCGCATCAGCTTCGATTTGAGGAATGTTTTTTTTTTATGTATATTTAGCAAAAATATAAAGTTTTTCGTTTGGATTTTTGTTATTGTTCCCGCAGCCTTGAACTTGACACTGTGTGCTGATGCCCAATAGCGAGTTCACAAATATATTTATGGTTGACATTCAGCGCCCAATCAATTTGCATTAAACGAAACATATTTAGAGATGCCACAGAGAATGCGAGCAGCGAGGCGTACGCACGGAAAATGTGGAAAATGTTTTGCCGCTATTTCCCAAACACAACGGGCAGCGGAACGGCAGAAATGTGTTGCTAACACAAAAATTTATTACAACTGTCAACTGTATGGCCGGCAGATACTTTACTTTACTGTTGTCGCCAGGCTGTCAGCGGAACTGGAACTCGGAATCGAAATCGAAATCAAAATCGAGACAACAGACAACCGCCCAACCGCCAACTGTGGCAGCCAGTGTGTGCTCTCGCTTTTTATTTCGTTTACATGCCCAGCAATTTAACATTCCTTGCCATGGACGCACACACACACACACACACACACGCACGCACACATAGACAGGCTCGTGATTGCTTTGCACTTTTTGAAATATATCCTTGCCCGCTCTCGCTGCCCCTGTGCCGTCTATGCGTAGTTATTTCTGATCATAAAATCAATATGCGCATACTAAAATTTTATTTCTTTACAATTTGTGTACGAATTTCTTTTTGTAGCTGCTGCTACCCCGCACCTCTTGCTTTACGATTTGCCCGTTGCCGCATTGTATATTTTTTTTATATATTGTTTTGTTTTGTTTTTGTTTTACTTTTCGTTTTTGATTTTGTTGCTTTGTAGTCCATTTAATTCATGTTTTGAAGGACCTTACTTGCATCTCAGTACGGCACATGTTTTGTCCATTTAGCTGTGTGTTGTCGAAACGGAAAGAATGCATTGCTTGCACATATTTCTCTTTTATGTTCAGTCCCTTGCAACGCAAATAGTCAATGGGGTACCTTAGTTTTGTAGTTAAGTGAAATTACACAAAAACAAGTGGGGAATATTTTATACTCTTTTCGAACCATTAGGTAATTTTCACTCTGCCAAGTGCACCACCGAAATATTTAATGACAGATATGTTTGCTAATTATAACTCAATCGATTTGAAATTTGAAACATTGATGAGTTATAAGGATGTATAACTATACAAGGAAATTTAAGACGATAGTTTTGAAAAGATTGGATATATGGCCAAAACCGACTTCCAGTTGTATGGCAGCTATAAGATATAGTGGTCCGATCCGGCCGACTCCAACCAATGTGCTGTCCCCTAGAATAATAAGTGTCTGTGCAAAGTTTCATCGCGATAGCTCAAAAACTGAGGGACTAGATCCCATACATACTGACAGACTGACGGACATGGCTAGATTAATTTGTTTTGTCATTCTAAGCATGCTGGCAGTAACTTTTGGAGGTCTCCGACACTTCCTTCTATGCGCTACAAACTTCAGCACAAACTTAATATACTATTTTCGCCGACAAGAGTATAATCGGTAAAAGGTATTATTTTCCGTCAATATGGAATTCTCTTTGGTGGCCAACTACTTGTTTGTTAAACTATACAAATGCTTTCGTATTTGCGTATTAAAGGCCTTTGTGGACACTTGCCTCATACCTCCACTGAGTGTATACTTAATAAATGTGATGGTATTGCGATGCCTTCGACACGCTTAATGACTTGCAAGTGTTTGCTCTGTGCTCTCCTAATTGCGTTTGGGGACAGCACAAATGATTACCAGCAACAGTCCGAATAGGCATTAGATGGCCCGATAAGCGATACCGATGCAAAGACAACAGCAACAACACCAACAACCAGGCACAAGCAACGTGAGACATCGCCTTGGCCATTATGTCATTCAAGGCATTCAATACAAATTGGTAATATCTCATTTATTTCGGTGTTCTGCTTCAATCGCTTCTTCTTGTTTGCTTATTTTCCCTCCTTGCGCTTGTTGTTATTAAATTGACGCATGTGTTTGTGACAGACACACACACACACACACACACACGAGAGAGAGAGAGACACTTACATGCGGTACGTGCTGGTCGCAAGTCCTTCAACTTCACGCTGCTGACGATGAGGGCCAACAAGCAGATAGCAGACAAGAGTTGGGCTGAGGGTGAGTGCAGGGATTGGGGGGAGAACAACGCCTGGATACTCATTCGCTATCGTTTCGAGTTTGAGTGACCAAATGTCAAATATACAAGAGTGTACACTTATTTCATTTTCAGATTTATGGTAACGTGTGCGGGCTGGCATGGGTCGGTGTTGACCCACACGCTCCATCCGCTCCTGCTCCATGACCACATGTAAGCAATCCATTTCAAAAACCTCAATGTCCTGGCTCCTTCGCAGCGAGAGCGCTGCGCTGACAGCAATTTCTGTTGACAGTCGTTGAAAATATGTGCCAACAATGTGCCATCTTCAGTTGTTTTTTTATGTTTTTTTTTTTTGTAGAGCATCTCCTGCAAATCCTGCAGCGGATCGCACTTCACTTGCACTCGCTGCCAACATATCAGCTTTTTCCAGCTGATGCTTTGGGTGCCGGGAGACAGGATCACAGTGGGATAGCAGAGCCCAAGCAATGTTTGGTTGCAGCAAATGCTGTCACATCGACATGACCCAACTCTCATCAATTTCATGTCATCCATCCATCTGTCTGTCTCTGCCTCTGTCTCTGCCTCTGTCTCTTCGTCCCATTTGATGTCGTTGGTCCCAATTACAGTGTATCATGCCACGCACGTATTCTCCTTCGCAGTTTATGTAGGTGTAAAGAGTTTAGCATGTGATTCGATTGCGTTTGCGATTGCTGCTCGATGTCCTTGCGACCACAACTCATGGCTTTAACATACTGCACGTGGCAATTCATTTATAATACGTATACGTGTTGCTCCGACAGGCATGATTTAAATTATTGATGTTTGGCCGGAATTGTGTGCAACAGTCGCAAACAATTGGTAACTACTTCGAAAGCCATGCCATACATGCTTTGTAGCTGGCCACTAATTTGGATTAAATAAACTATGCAGTGCAAATATTTATAAATTTCAGTTAAGTTGGCGCTTTAAATCCCCTGCGAGGACTTTGCATGTGTTTTGCCAGTTGCCCACGGTCGCTGGGCCATAAAAGTCGGCCATAAATAAAATCAGTTGCCCAACTGACCGACTGACGGGCTGTCATTAAGCGAGTTGCGTCGTTAGCCACGTCGGCGTGCGTGTTGACGGCTTATAACTAAACGACTGCTGGGCTTAAATGGTGGGCTTTATTTCGGGGTCAGATGATCGGCTCATGTCGCTTGAGGCAGATTAAAGTGGTTTTAGTCAGCGACATAAATAAATAAATTAAATAAATAACAAAATAACAAAACAAAACATGAGCCAGATTTGTGGCAATGTCAGGCAAAAACTCAAATTGAAACTGGGCTTGTACACACGATGGCCAACGATAAATTATGATCGCAGCAAACTTGAGACCTAACTCTCTGACACACACACACACACACACGAGCACATGTGCATGTGGCCAGTTTAATATTTTATGCTAAACCACAAGACCAACTCAAATCTCATAAAGTGAACATAAAACATGCAAATTAAAAGGACCAAACACGTCGTCCAAGTTGAGGATTGAACGCACATACCTACCCTACACAGCCCAGACCTATACACACACGCACACACACGCACTGGCAAAATGAACTAATTTACACAAAAACAATACAATTTGCTAACCCATGTTTCAGACCCGCTCCCGCATCCCACTTCCATTACCTTCATCTCCCTTTACTTCATTTCTTATTGCTTGGATTTTGTTGCTTTAACCCTATTTCCACATTATACACTCACAGCCAAACGGCGCCACCCAGACATTTATATCGAGCTCTGCTCGGCCGACTCTCCTGCTCCCTATGTACAACGTACACTGACAAAAATACTTGCATGTTAATCGAAATTTATACGATACTATTGAATTACTTGCTTACACTTTACTGTACTTAACTATTAATTGTGTTTATACGTTTTCTTGTTTTCGCAACGGCTTTTTATAATGATTATAGCTGCAAGCTTTCGGTTTTTAGTTCATTTCCCCAAAAAGTATATTCAAATTCCCAAATATTGTTTAAAATTGGTTTACAAATATAAGATTTTAAGAATCAAATTCGAAATTTGTATGCAAATTGTAAATTGCTTAATATTGCTAATGGTCATAATTCTTGATTAATTCGCTCAGTGCATGCTGTAAGTATTTGTGACCACACACTGTAAATCTAGCTGTCATGAGACCCAAGCCACTGTGCCACATCATTTAAAGCAGCCAGCGATGGTTTTTCGCAAATGTTGCTCTTGTATGCCTCCACACGCTCGAAGCGAGAAGCGTGAATATCAAAGAAGTTGCTGTACTTTTGCCCACTATCTACACAACTGCTATACATACATCTAGTGTATGTACATGTACATATGCATATACATATACATATACATATGTACATATATGTACGGGGCAATCAATGCCAGTTGCTTAAGGCAAAACTCGTTTATTCTGAGCGTTCGTTTTGTATGCTTGCATACCTTTTTGTTTCTTGAGGTTTTGGCTTGTGGCGCAAAGATTAAGTTTTTGCCATACTAATTTGCCAGCTAAATTGTTGTGCGTGTGTGCCTACGGCTGTGTTGTGTGCCACATGCAGTGTGTATTTGTTGCTCTTAATTACTTGAATGTGTTCATACATATGTATGTATTCTCTGACTTTTGTGTCAAGTCCTCAAGGCCTCGAGAGGATGTCGTCGACTGCGCCGCTGATGGACGTAAACTAAGAAGTTTAATGAAAATTATTTAATCAAATAAGGCGAAAGTTTGCCAACGAGCACAGACAACAAGCAACAGCTTCTACCACACACTGAAGTCTTCAAATAAGATGTTAGAAAAATATTTATGCTTTCTCATGCCTTTTGTTTCAAAATTGGTAAACTAGTTCATTTGCATGCAGATTGTGTTTTTTGATTTTCAAAAATACACACACACACGCACACAAACACATAAAGAAAATGGGCCTTTCTGTTGCGGCTTATCTCGACTGGTTTTAAATGTTGTATTTTTGGTTTATTTTTCAGTCCCATCTCGCCGAAGATATACATATTAATATATATGTATGTGTGTGCTTATACTTGTACGTTTTGGACATAAATCTTAGTTATTAGTAGATTTATTTTCCTCTGACATTTTCACGCATCTTGCGCAAATTCATTCCATTTAATGAAACTTATTTGTAGCACATGCCCATATGCATACATATATAGTATGTATATTTGCTGAGTCCTTAAGTCGTCTTAATGGCACGTTGATGCTTGTAAATGGGGCAAGCGATCGTCCTGTTGAGCTTTTTGGCTGGCTTTGCATCAAAAATTGTGCACTTTAAAATCCTTTGAGTATGGCGCTCAAAATGAAATTAATGACTTAAAAGCTTTTTTGCGGTACACGTCACTCATAATACAATCAACGCGTCGTTACAAATGCAACAACAACAACGAGCACAGAGCAACCGAAGACTGAGCCATGCCCCAAAAACTGTGCTGTAAAAGTTTACCCGATTTTACAAAATGTACCAGCAATCAAAGTGCCTTACCTGCGGGTCCCCCGCATAATTGACACAGTTTCAACACGTAACTGCGTGTGTTGGCAGTGAGAAAGGTGTGCAATTATTATTGTTTTATGTGGCAAGTTCATGCAAAAGAATTAAGTTACTGTAAATGCAATAAACGGTCAGACCTCACGCCCCCTATACCTCAAGTGCCGCACCCCGGAACAACAACTCGCCTCTCGAGTGAGTTTTATGGGTGCGACTGTCAACCGCGCAGCCGCCCAGCAATAAATTCTCAAGTGAACGTAGTAAAACGTGCAACATATTCCAGAGGCTCGCCCCACTCCAGCTAAGTGTTCGCCATCATCGTCCACCTCCCGGTCGTTGCGGGATAAATGAGCATTTTGCACTGAGGGGTTTTGTGGCATCATTTTTCTTTGGCTCTCATTGGAGCCGTAGACGCAGCAACACCTCCAACAATAACAAATAACAAAGGCAAATTGTAGCACCATTAAATGCCCCAAGTTGGACAACGCAACAAATCGCACACTTTAAGGAGTGCCAGCGAATCAGTGGCGAGCACAGGACCCTAATGCTGTTCGTCCTTACCACCTATTCGCTTGGCAGCGATGCTAAATCAATTGCAAAAGTGTGCGAAACGATTCGATGTCATGTCCTCGCCTTTCTGCCCCAAGCTGAGGCCCTGACTTGGCCCCTGAGTGATGAGGTGGGATAGCAGCAGCATCAGCAGCAGCAGCAGCAGCAGCAGCGGCACCACCACCACCACCACCACCAGGGTGTGCTAGTCTCGTCCCTCCGGAAATTGTGTGGAACAGCAACACGTCGTGTGGCAATTCATTTTGCTCCTTTGCCGCACGCGCTTTGAGCGTTTTCAGTGCGTGCATCGATCGCATAAATCATTTTTACCCATATAATAACTTGTACTCAATTTCCGGGTGCGACAACAATAGGAAACTATTTATGTGGAAATAACAAAATCATTGCTGCACAATAAATCGAATGAATTATTTTAATTAGTTTCGTGCATAAAAAACTTAAGATCTTCTGGTCTCAATTCAACATATATGTATCAACAGCTTTTTTATGAACCAGCCAATACAATACAAAAATCCAGCGATATATATATTGCCATATTGCTGTGCATCTATGCATCTGTATCAAGTAAAGTAAGTTTTACTTGCGAAAACAGCTTACATCGTAATACAGTAATAATTATTTCCGTTCAGCTTTGTTAGGATTATACTGTCGAATTTCTCAACATGAACTTAATAGGATAAAGCTAAGATACATATGCACATATATTAAGAACTAAACCACCCAACAACGAAACAAGGCAATCATGCTGCTCTGCAGAGCTGCTCTTGCCAAAACTCTTCTTTAGCTGAACCACAAATATGCATATGAAAAAAAAACAGTTTACACAAAGAAAACGAAAAAGAGTGTGGAAGGATTATCTTCAACATGCCGAACATTTTATACTCATATCGAGAAATTGGACAGATTTCACTAGCACAATAGTTAGTGATTTGATAATTTATAGACTCATGAGTAAAAAGGGTATTTTAGGCTATAGCTCGAAAAACATGGGAAATACGCCAAGACCGACTTCAAGTTGAATAACAGATATTAGATAATGTATATACATTTAAATGTTTTATAATTTTATATAAATTCTTTTGTGTCGACTGTCAATAGTCGACAATAAATAAATAAATAAATAAAAGCGACAAATGTGCAGTATCTTTGAATAAAAAGTCGCTGTGCCAAGTTTCATCACGATAGCTCCAAAATTGGGGTACAAGCATGCATACATATAAAGAACAAAATAAGTAGATCATTTTCTTTGACAAGAGTATAAAAATGACGAAAATGTGTGCGACATTTGGCACTGTTTTCAGGGAATCACAAACATACACATGTGCTTTGTGCTATTAACGTAAAGCCAACACTAAGTAAAACGAAAACAAAACACTATGAACAAATAACTGAAATAACTTGACTGCAGCTGTTAAAAGTCATCGCTTCTTGTTTTCACTAACTACTATGTGTTGTTATAATACGCACAATGAAAGTGTGTGACCTTCGGAGTAACTGCTCTGGCATTGCCAATGTTCCAAGTTTACTCAGGATTGTTGCAGCAACAGCAGGCCGATGATGGCAGCGACTCGCATGAATGTTGTCATAAAAAAGTTTTGCGGCATTTCGTATAAATTAAATTAAACACAAATAACCGCTAACGTCGTTGCAGGGAGCTGTGGGGGCAGCTGCATGTGGCAGCAATTAATTTAATAAATCAACAGAAAAGTTTGCCACCTCATACTCGTCAGCCAGTCAGCCAGTCAGCAGTCAGCAGTCACCAGTCGGCTTGTAGCCTAGCTATGAGTTTTCTTCCAGTTAGCGCTGCCCGCTTTTCCCGTTGGCTGATGTCAACTTAGATGGCCATTAAGCGCGAGCTTAACCCATCAGTGTCACAGTTGTGTGCCAAAGTTAAAGAGCTATCGATTATTATAGCTGACCGGGCTGGGGTTTGGCCTCGTATATGTCAGCGCTTTGTGTCCGGCTTTTGTTTAAAGTTGTTACCAGTCTTCTTTGAATTATCCTCTGTTTGCGCTGCTTCGTACTTCAACTAGTTCGTAACTTTGTGCAATCCTTAAAGTTTAATTACAACATTCACAGGCATCCCAGCGCCGCTATGGGATGTTCTAGAAAAAGTGCTGCCACTTTGGCTCATAACATTGTTCGACCAGTGAGGATGAGGACGAGGACGAGGACGAGGCCGACGGCGTCTTGGGAGCAGTGTGGTGCGGCCAGACAATGCTGCGTTGGCAGCGGACAAGACTTTCAGTTTAATTTGAACAGGAGATGGCCCGAGGACGTTGAGGACGTTGAGGACGTTAAGGACGATGACGACGTAGCCTACTTTCGGAGAGCAACAATAAGCAAAAACAGCAACAACAAATGCGGCGCGCTCTGTTTAAGGCAAATAAAGCATGCATCCTGCGTTGCGTGTCTGCATTGTTTTGGGTCGAGGGAGGTGGACGGGAAGTGGGTGGGGGTCGTTTCCTTTTAGCTGGCCCCAAAAGAAGACAAGCTAAATGTTGGGAAAGCGCTGCCAGCGCTTGTTTCCACTGCCTTCTGCTGTCCACTCACTTCGCATCCCCATCAATGCAAAAGCTGTCCGAGTCTGGTGCTGCCGTTAATAGTTTGTGTACTTGTTTGCTGCAGTTGCTTGCTTTTGTTGCTTCTTAAATGACGGTAAACGTTTATCAACACACAAATGACAGGGTAGCAAAGAAGAGGCAACGCAGTGCTGAGCCTGCAGCAAATGCAATAATCTGCCCAGTTTTCCAAGTCTTAGTTGCTCTGAATGTTGTCTCTTTTTTCCGCTTACTATTGCGCTTAATTAGCGGAAGCGTTGACAATTAGGCTAAAGCAAGGCGAACACAACGCAAGTAGCATTTCTGCACCCAAAGGTGACCGACTGCGTAATGCTCTGTTGTCAGTGTAAGAAGAACTAGTCGAGACAGCATTGCGTGGGTGTGGATTCAGTAATCCTGAAATTAAAATCTGCTGTTGCTAGTTAATAAAGATAAATAAAAAGTCTTAAGTGTTTTGATTCCCTACAAATTTGATACTGATCGGATAATTAAAAACTTGAGACAAGTACATTTTTCATAGTGTGTGGCTCGGAAAACCGGATGAATAAGAATAAGCTATATCCTATTCAAAGAACACATAGCTTAAACAGGGTCAAAAAGAAGTATACTGACACACAGACAGACATTGCAACCTACCGCCTTTCGCTTTGCAAACAGTGTATAAGAAGAAAAGCAAACAGCTGCAGTGTGAAGCAAATTAAGCTGTAGTCAGCATTGTATGCGCAGTGCGAATCTCATTACACATACGCCACGTTGTCTGTGTCCTTATCTACTTAAAAGTGCTGAAATATGTCGCGTGTTGTTTCTCGTTATTAAGATTAATTAATGAATAAAATATTATATTAAAATATATACATAGCAAGAAGCAAGTATATAAAAACAATGCATTCATTTATGATAAGCTTTTAGTGGCGATTTTATAGCCGCATGTGACCAAAGTTTGTACTTAGTCCCGTTTTTGTGATGGGCCATTAAAGTGGAAAATGCCTGTTCCGCAACTTACGTTCTATTTAGTTTAGTTGTTGCAGTCTTTATCACATATTTGTTTTGCTGTTTGTTTGCGTCCGTTTTATGGCGGTGTTTATGAGCGATATGTGCGGTTATGACAACAGCAACATACACTTGTTTATCTATGTTGAGAGCATGTTGTTGTCGCAGCCCGCCGCAATTGCCACAGCTGGTTGCTCTTGTTGCTCTCGACGTGTATATATGTGTGTGTGTTGTGTGTGTGTCACCAGCAGCATTGGCACTTGCCTGTCACTTGGCTTGAACGCGAAACGTAGACCGAAAGCTAGTTATGGTCATGCCTCGGTCGCATTTTGTACACCACGCTACTTGCGCTGCATCTGTCTTCTGTCTGGGGCCATCGTTGAGATAATGGCAGCAGCGCCAGCAGCAATGGTAACCGCTAACCCCCACTGGATGGGCTGCACATTTGATTGCTCGAGAGGTGGCGGGCAACCCTTACAACTCAGGCTAATAGAGAGAGGCATGCAAAACGCGGGAGCAAAGGTGCTTTGCTGACCTTATAAGCTTAGGCAACGCTGGTTGGCTTTCGACTATGACGCAAATTGTGAAGCGACGTAAATTCCATTTGGGCATTATTATAATGAAACAAATTCCGAGCACAAAAGTTCCAATTACCACAGCACATCAAACTTTTTACCCGCTGCTAAAGTCACAAAAGTTGCATCTACTGGCATTTGCATACTTTGAGCGAAACAATGCGTTTGGGTTAGGTCCATTTTTGTTGTCGCCAGCTTTGGGGAATTTGCGGCAGCTGAAAGCTGAAGTTATTTGACAGCAGCTAGCTGAAATGTGCAGTTAATATATATTGCCAGCGATCTAAGCTCAAATGCAACCACATAACTGAGCCATCAGGCAGCCAAGTAGCAGTTGGCTAGGAAAATGGCAATAACCAAAAACGCAAATATTTACTGTTGGGTGCGTCGATGCGACAAAGGATTTTGCGATTGAGACTTAGCGCTGGAGATGGGGGCGCTAGTAAATTGAAAGCAAACAGCAATCTATTTTAATGTGAACCACGCTGCTTGCTGTTGGTTTTGGTGTGCTTGCAAAACAGTGGCGCCAATAAAGCACTGGTCACATACTTAATATATACAGCAATTTTGCTGCAAATGCTGTACAGTTTTTACATAGCATTTAAGGCGAGTTAAAGTAAATGGAAAACTTTTTCTGGCGCTGGGCAAACAAAACTTAATTAAAAGATTCTCGTCAAATGCCGTTGATTCTGTTTTCTCTTCGGATACTTGAAGGGTGTTTCGAAAGAGTTTGAATTGAAAAAAGGTTTCCACATTTTCCATTTTAAGGCTAATTGTTGGCTGACCGCTACATAAATTTCAATGCTGCCTTCGAATCTACTGCATTGCTTTTTTTTTTTAAATAAAGTTAAGTAAATGATGAAACAATCTTTGCGCTGCATTTACAAAGCGAATAACGTAGCCAAATAAATTTGACAGACCGCAAATCCCAAATTAAAAATTAAAATCACCAGAATCCATTCAGTTTTATGAGCATTTCTTATGCGGCGAAAGGAAAACACAAAGCCAAGGAAAAACGTTACGAAGCTGAAGTAAAAGACGTTGAAGCGCAAAGGAAAATCATGGAATTTAAATTGAAATCGCAGTCGAAATAAAGTGAAATGAAGCGTTTAAATTGAGAGTGTGTGCGAATTCACTCACTCTCACACACACAAAGACACACACACACACACATTAAGCAAGTGAAAGTTAATGTGCACGCTTGTTTACTCTGTGGCTGTCGAAAATATTTCACGTGCAGCTGAGGCAAAAACATTACCGTCGAGACCTGAGACAGCAACAAAAACCAAAACAAGAACAAGGACAGCGGACAGAGCTCAAGCCAATAAAATGCCACCAGAGTCAGCAAAGACACAAGTCGGGAAACGAAGCACAGACACTGCAACTTAAATACCCTATAAATACCTATTTAATATTTATATTCAAGTTACGTACGTTTTTATGGCACTATCGATGGAATTTTTGTTTTGAAAGCAGTCTATTTTATTAGCCCTGCTTTTTACAATCCGATATAAATTCGATTCTGACTGCAAAATGTTAAATCGAATTAGGTATTTGTTAGATTTTAAAATCTTTTTGATTTCTATCAAAACTTATACCAATAATCTGGGAAAATACATTTTTAGCTGTCTGTTAAAGAGGTACTGATATTCATTTTTACTACACCTAATTTTCATGCTGTAAATTTTAACCTTTCGCTTTTTACTTTTAAAAAAATAAGAGCTTTCTATTTTAAAAGTCTTACTTGAACGACTAATAAATTAAAAATTTAGGAAAATTTAAAAGTTAAAGATATAATATAATATAAATATACCATTATAAATATATAGTATATATATAATATATACAATATGGTCCAAAAGTCGAATAACATGCATATACCGCCAACTTTAAAAATTAAAGCCAAGTTCAAGCTGGGAATACCCGTTGCAAAAGTATACAGAGTGAAAATCGGGAGCCCAAAATAGAAGCAGCCAGAGCAAATAGCTCGCCATCTCTGGGGAGCAAATAGGTAGCGAACGAGTACAGTGGAAATTGAAGGAGCGGCATTTGCTTTTGTAGCAGCTCGCTAAGATTTGGCTTTACCTTATTTTTCACAGCCTGCCAGGCACTGTTACTATTCCGACGGGAGCCTGTGTGACATGCGATGTGTAGTCACGTGAAGCGTCAGCAGAAGCAAGCAAAGCAAAGCGAATAAGTCTGTCAAAAGCGCGCCTGGATCGAAAGGAGTCGCTCAATCGCAGGAGCAAATTTTGCAGAAATAAACACATGGAAATTATATTTCACTGGGGGGATTTACTTGTAAATCGAAAATAAATCAACACAAGCACCTGCAACTTCATTATCGCGTTGCTTTGAATATTGTCATTAGGCGGGGGCCTAAAATAAAGTGAAATTGTTGTTGTTTGTAGCGTTTTTTTTTTTTTTTTGTTACTTGCTTGAGACCCAGGCCTTCTGCTATTCTAGGGCTTTACTTGCCGGTTTGTCAGACATGACTCAAAAATTTGTTTCAATTCCTTCATTGTCGCCCCGCTAATCTGCACAGCTGTGTGGGTGTGGGTGTGTGTGTGGGTGTTTGTCACCCTCTCTGATTACGAGTGAATCCAAATCTCAGTAGCACACATTTTGCACAAAAGCATCGAGTATTTTGTGCGGGATTTGATTCAAAACAACTCGCAAGAGTAACTGTAATAAACTTAAATGTGACACACGCACACACACACACACACACACACACACACACGCACAAGGACACATTGAGAGGGTGCAGCTGCTGCTTCAGCTGATACCAAGGTGCTTGTCCCCTGTCTGGCTGTGCGTGTGTGTGTGTGTGTGTGTGTGCGTGTGTGTGCGTGTGTATCTCAGTGTCTGTGTATTGGTATGTGAGCGCGTGATTTATGCCCTCATGACTGCGCGTTCGCGTTGCCTTTTGTTTGCTTAAGCGCCAATTGAGTCTCACGTCCTGGTGACAAATCGATTTCTTATCACTCTGCGGTTTATTATGGCTTTTGGCAGCGCAGCTGCTGTGTATGTGCGTGCATCTAACAGTGATAAGCTGGAAGCGCAATAGACGCTGCCATTTTTTAAAGTAAATAAATTTTTAATTTAATTTTTAAGCACTCGAAACGATTGCGCGTTACTCAATCGAACAGAACTGCGGATTGGGGACTTGCTCCACTGCCCTTTATCAGCAGCGCCGCAGCGAAAGTTGTTTACTTTAATGGGGCAAGAGACAGACGCGATTCTGGCTGCGTGCTGCTTAAGTGCTGCGCTGCCACATTTAAATGCCTCGCGGTGGACTTCAGTGAGTTACTTTACTTGGCTTGCTTTGGGCAAACTTTTGTGCCATATTTATTTTCATTTGGCTTCGCTCCTTGTTGTTGTTATTATTGTTGTTGTTGCGCCGCCGGCTGCCTAGTTGCTGGCATTTTATATTTGTTTTAATTTCCTTGCCATTTCCTGGACGCTCTATTTGCCGGCCACATTTGTCAGTCAAATGGCGCTGGCACGGCACGTTAAATGTGCAGCTTCCTCGAGCTGCTGCTGCTGCTGCTGCCTTTTAGTGTTTATTACAGTTGACTATGCGCCCATCGGGAAGTTCAGTTACTTGCAACTTCCGCCGCTCCCATATCAAATCGGAAACTTGAGCGCCCTATCTGAGCGTCATTTACTGCCATAACTCACTGTTGCCAGCTTTCAGTTGTAAGTTGTTAAACATTCAATGTTGCCAGCCGACAGAATGCAGACTTCTTATTGATGTTTTATTAACATTCAGCAAGCGATGTCCATTAACAATTTTATTGACTGTACATGTGAAAGTTGAATTTATAAGCGAGTGTTTTTTTTTTATATTTTCATCTGCCAAATTGGCAAGCGATATGCGAAAGCTTTAAGCTGCAGCGGCTACTGCTACACTCGGGTCCCTCTGGACCGTTACGTATTGCATGTTATTGTCAGTGTCGCAGCTGGCAAACATGTGAGCGAACATCGCCGTCAGGACGACGCCGGCTGCTGTCCCATGTCCCACGTTGATAGCATTTTATCGCCAATTATAAAGCTGTCATTTTGTCATTTTTATTGATGCAGAAAAAAACGAGAAATGTTTTAACAAAGGACAGGTAGCTGGAAAAGGCCGTTACTTGAAAATGCCAATCATGCTGATGACACGCAGCAAGCGGAGCTTCAGCGTGGGAGCCACTCTTAGAAGCTTGTTAATGCTGACAAGTGGATGACTGAGCCCAGCTGAGCTGAGCAGCTGGGATCATCTGACGGCAACAGCGGGGGCAGTCCGAAACTGATGCGGGCTAATGGACGACCTGGCCAGCAGCACTACCTGCTAACCCAATTCGAACCAAATAATATGCAAAAACAATAGACCGATTAAGAGCTAGGACTATTTGATGCAAACAGAGCTCACTTATACAAATAACATTGTGAAATGTTATATTTCAGAGCACTCAACTAGGAAATGCTCTTTTGACTGGAAATGTTGCCGACTGGCTTCTAACTACTGAACATTTAAACGGATAATGGCAAAGAGGCCAAAATGGACATCTAATCATTCAGTTGTTTGCATATCAAATCTGAAGATAAGTTCTTTCTTTGATAAATGTAATACATTTAAATAGCATAATAGGCATAAGTCAGTGTACAGGGTATAAATGGGCGACAACAGCAATAACAGTAACATACTATGTGCTTGCGCCGCGTATTTGTGTGTATGCAAGTGTGTGCACACACAAAAACACACTCACAATATGCATGTGTAAATAAAAGCTGTTAAAATACGATAGTGCTGCCTATTAGCACAATAGACACGGCAACGCCAACCGCAGCGCGACGCATGAAAAAGGCAGAAAAACGACAGGATGAGGACACGGACAGCGCCTGGGACTGAAAGGGGAGAGGAGAGCGAGAGCGACAGCGCAGACAGCAGCGGGGCTCTGGCGGCAGAGAGACCGGAGCAAAGCACGCAAAGTGTAACCACAAACACAACAACGCAAGCAGCACCAACAATGGGAACAATGACAATAATAGCTAGCAGAAAAGAACAGAAAGTGAGCTAGTCGACACTGAGGGGCCTTCAAATACCCTGTAGATTGGCAAGTTGTAAGTTCAGAAAATTGCAGAGCTTTGGATTTTCTACATTGCTGAATCCGAATGAATTGGAGTTGTTTTTTTTTAAAGTTAACTAAGGGTAACCAAGGACAAGTCCATATGGTCAGGCACAGACTGGATTCAAATGATTTGTTGTGTCTCGTGCGCACATAGGGTGGAAATGGCGAAGCCTTCTGCAATGGTTTCCTATATTGCTGCCTTATTTATTTGGCCTGTGTATGTGGATGTGAGGGAGGGCGTGTGCCGGCTAGTTTATGATCAGCAACTGAGCCTGACGTGCAGCATACGCTGGGGAATGCGGTCACAGAATCGCAACACACGGACATGGGAGCCGAATGAGAATGTCCGGGAACAGGAATGGGCACTGCCCGTGCGTTATCCCTGCCAAGGGCCAGCAGCTGTGCTTACACGTCTGCCGTTGCCGGCCTTGCGCCTCACTGACTTTATTTTCACAGCGAATTTCCTGCTGCTGGCTTTCATACTTTGCTCCCAGACTCTCGGTGGCTCTCTGGGTCGAGGTTGACTTTCACGGCAACCACTTAAACTGCGGCTGTTTCATTTCCATGCCAAACTGTAGTTAGTTTTGCCTTTTCTTTTATGCTCGCAAGCACAAGCATTGTAAGGCAGCTGCCATTTGTGGCCACTTACCGTTATTTTGAGTGTGTGTAGGGCCTGATGCCAGTGCTTTTATGATTTACCAGATGAAATGCACGTGGCTGCCGCATTAGTCGACATTTAGGTGTGATGCTACACACAAGCTCGCTTATCATAGCCCTTGAAACATCCTTGAGTATCCTTCGTGTGCCGCACATTTGATATGTGTGGCTCGTATTGATTTTATCTCTATATCTAACCCAGTTGCACAACGGATCAGATTTTTTGCTTCAAGTATTTGCAATCATAATTCCTATGATGTTCAACACTTAATTTGGTGTATTTTTGTTTGTGTTTCTTAGCATCGTTATTATTGTGGCTTACAATATGAGCATACTCATTGCATGCTCAAATTCATAAAGAGGATAACAAATGCCAAAGCTACATGGCAGCTGCCAGAACTAAACCATTTCCGTCCATTTGTCTTTGGGGCGTGCCCGTCCATAATATCAAATCATATCTTAACATTTATTCCAAAAGCAACAACAGCAACAGCAACAAAAACACAATGCATACAGTTTGTCCTTTTCTCCGACAGGATTTTTCGGGTAGCAAGGGATCTCTTAAAGCGCCAGCAGTGGCTGCTACAATAACAACGGGCAGGCGTTTACTAATTTCATAAAGCCAAATAAAATAAAAATGCCACAAATGCTGCAGACAGACAGGGTGGGCACTTATTGTCCCTGAATGAAAGGATATTACTTGAGCGCACAGCAAAAATACATTTATCGCGCTCTCAACTGGGTCCTGCGACATTTTTGGCAACGAGTGCCACCGGCTCCTTTAATGCAGTTGTAACTGTCTGGAAAATCTTCAAAGAGCAGCTAGGAGTGTTTCTCATTTCCGGGCGCCAAGATAATATGTATGAGTGTAGCGGCCTGGCGACACTGCGAAGTGACAATGAATGTTAGTTACAATATGAAGATAAAGAAAATATTAAAGTCGTACTTTCGAGGGCGACTAACTCCCCAAGGAGTTTCATGGTGCTAATGAAAAGCAAAGGCAACTTAGCTAAATTCAGCTTTTATGACAACATTAAAGTGAAGACTGCAGCGCGCCCTATCTTCCTCGGAAAATGAGTCACTTAGCCAGGACAGCGGATCGTATACGCAATGTGTGCGCTGAAGTACTTCAATTATGATGATTGATGATTGTAAAGGCTGGCTGTGTGTAGAAACGCGCGTTGAAGTTGCTGAGCTGATGCGTTGAGGGCATTGGCATGCAAAATGAAAAAGGAATTTCGCAAATGAATTGTTAAGTATGCGCCGCGATGCCTGCCAACGGCTTCGCGGCATTTGAAAACGCCGCAAAGTATGCAGCGCGTGCCGAGGAAGGCAGAAAGGTGCGCTGGCACGTCAAAGGCTTACCCAGCGGCCAAATATGCCAACGGAATTTCAAAATGACTTTGAGCCGAAACAAACAATAGGGAATGAAAATGAAAAAGAGTACAACAAACAACAACTAAAACGAAAGGCGAACAAAAAATTGAATATTTACGACACGATGTGCCATTAAATGTCAATGTATTTTTAATTATGCACCCAAATGCCATGCGAAGAACCCAATTTTTTTTAGCGTGGCTTTCAGCTCAGCAACGCTTTCAATTATGGGGGTGCAATTTTCACTTCGTTGCCGCCCGTCAAAAACTTTAAGCGCTTTGCTTTGCTTTGCTTTTATTTCATTTTACTTCGCATCTCGTTTTCGGCTCCGAATGTGCGTAATTAAAATTGACCCTTGGGGACGGACCCAGTACCATAAAAAGTGCGCGGCTGAAAACAACAAAAACTTTTACATAATTACCACCTATTAACGAGTAGAAGACGCTGCATAAATCTGGTATTTTTCGTCCTCAACTGTTCTGAACTGTTTTGTTAACTTGTCCACTCTTCAAAAGCTGAGCTTATGTGCAAAATTACATAGTTGCTGCCATTGACACAATACAGCGTTAGGGAAAAGGCCACACCACCGCCATCCAACCCACACTCAGTCTCCGAGCTCCCTTGTCCATTTAATTTGTGCAGTTTTTTATTTTTTGATTTCTCTCGAGAATTAAACATGTCCAAAGCCCAACCCAGTGCCCGAGCATTACCAAATTGCCAGCTGCCCGTCTGCCCGTTTGCCGGCGAATCAGATTTAAAAGTTTTCCCCTTGCACAGCAAATTAAAACTACCAACAAAATTTATTTACGAAATAAATTTGAAAAATAAATTTAATTAGCTGGCACACACGCAATTTCAGCTTTTTGTGCATGTTAATTAAGCTCGCATTTAACGCCAGATTTATTGTACAAATTTAGAGCGCTTAACCAATTGTAAATGCATGTACTTGGTAATCAGTCAAAAAAGGATGATACCAACTAGTCTGTAGTCTGCAATAAAGTTGTAAACTGCGACCAGCCCAATCCGGGTTAAGATCCGACCACGCCTGCTAAATTTGTCTATATGCGAACTGTCGCATGCCGTTTTTTGTGGCGCATATTAAATTGCGATGAAATGGCCCACAGAACGGGCCCCAACGACACTTGATGTAATTTATTTGGCCCAAAGGCGCACCGTGTCCCTTCGCTGCGCCCGCTCCTGCTCTGCTCGGTCAGGAGCACGTTGAAAGCCAAAAAAGGAAGATGGCGATGGCAATGGCGATGGCGATGGCGATGGCGATGGCGATGACGATGACGATGAGGTAGCAAATGCGTTAAGACGATTTTATGTAAATGTTTTTCGTGCTCATGTTTTAAGTGTGTTTGCCTCGCCGATCCGGCAGCAAAAAAAGACAACAACCGCCAGAACAACAACAACAACAAAGGATGGCGCAGGTTTTGGCTGCCTTCATTGTGTCTGTTCATTTGGAATTTTATTTAAAATGGATTATGCCGCCTGCGCGCCGCACAAAAACAAAGCAAACGCACATAACACACAAAGAACCTTTAATACTCTTGAAAAAATAAGTGCATAAAAAAAGAATATGTTGAACAAAATTACATAAAAAATTCATAATAATAAATATAATCACAATAAAAATGACATCATTTGCTGATTTTGTGTGTATAAACAATGATGTGGGTATTTTGGGTGTATTCTTGTACAATCGTACTATATATGCACCATTTTTATATGTGTCTATATGTCGCACAAACTTCATATATCTAAACTATCATTAACCATCTAAGCATGCAATTTTGTATCCAAACTTTTATCTGATCTACAAGAATTCTTCTTTTTTTTAAATATACACCAATGAATAAAGCAGAATATTATATTTTGATATTTTCTGTTAAGACTGTTTCTGTGCATGTCATTTCAATCAAATCCTCTTTTTCCTTTTAAGTTGCTTACTTTTATCACTCATTCATTTCCGTAATTGGTTATTTTCCCATTGGCCTTAATCCTCATTTAACTAATCACCCAAACGTGTCCTCGCATTTCATTACATTCGCTTTCCTATTAATATCCATTAGTTCGCTTTTCTAAGTAAGATATCCCATCACTTTCTTCTCACGCTCGTCTAACACTAATTAATTATGATAGTAGCTTTGAGCTTTGAATAGATTTTACTAATTGAGGTCCTAGTTATGTGTATCAAATTCAAGTAATGTTTAAATAACTTACATTTTACTATTGCAAACTGAATGAGTTATTTAACATATTCTTTGTTAGTGTATCAAATGGCTACGACACTTTTTCTTCGCTTTTGTTTTGTTTTGCTTTGTCGCGGCAATTTTGAGAGTGTTTATGTTTCAGCGTCAAAGTACCATTGCCCAAGCTCGGCTCCATTTTAAAGGTTCCAAGCACATATATCCTGGCCAGCAATGCTTTTGAGCTGAATTTAATGAAAAGTGAAATTGTTTTTTGATTTCACAGCAACAGCTGCGGCTACAGCTATAAATCTCCATATGGTGGACGGGTCTCATGTGTGCGATTCTCGCCCTGCAATTATCTAACACTCTGTGCCTTTTTTAAGCTCAAGCGGATGAGGGAATTGAGTTGAGTAAATCAATATACGCATTAGAGAGCACAGTTTGCGGAAAAAACGATGGCTAAATTTCATTTGTTTGTGAAAACGTGCGAGCCGACGCGTCGAGACGTCTGGCGGAGCCGTCGATCCATCGACTCGAGCCCGTCGACTGCATAACTCATTCATTTATTAACCATTTCCTGCGATTCACGAGACGACACCCGCCCACTACAGCAGCTTCCGCCGCCAGCCCTGCACAGTGTATCGAACCAACAAAGGCGCCCGACGATGGCAAATCGTTGACAATGCCAGCTGGCGTGATAAGCCATTCATTACGATTATTACGAGGGGGTGGTGCGGGTGTGGGAGTGGTGCTAGTGGGTAGATGTTAGGGATATCGGAGCATGTGTGGTGGCAATAGGTTGAACGCTTCGCTCGATTCATGCCATGCCGAGCTGGCAAATAAAAAATATTGCTGATAGGAGTAAAAATTTTCATACTCATTTATTTTTATTTACTGCGCGCAATTTGCACATAAAAGCTGAGCAAAAAGACGCACCATGTTGTGCCGTGCGAAAGGGTTCTCCAAATCCCTGACTTTGACACAAGTGAAAAAATCGAAAAATTATGCGTGGCTATAAAAGCAGCGCACGGTGATGCCAATGTCGATGTCGATGCCGATGTCAGCGATGGCTTCAGACTCGATGGTATTGTCAATATTTAAGTTTTGACATTGTTATGACAGCAGTAACAACAACAGCAATAATAATGGCGTCGCTTATAGGTGTTTGGGGTTGGCAGCGTTGGCAGGGGTGCGCATGTAGGGTTAATTTATGGTCTTCATGTATGCAAATGTTGTCATAAATGTCGAAAATATTTGGGAATTTCGTTTAAGAATAATGAGCGTATAGCTCTAGCTCGCTGTGTATGGTGCCTAATTCCATCATTAACCAGAACAAACCGTCTTTAATTGAGGTTCTCACAGCAAGGAGCTCAGCTGGCCGCAAATTGCTGGCAGACGCCCAATGAAAATCCGCATTAAAATTACTTCTTGGCGCCGGCATCCGGTTAAAAGTGAATGATGTGGCATGAACAATTTCATTTGATTTAATAAAAACCCTAGTTGAATGGAAATCAAAAAGCTAAGCAAATGACAAGCGGCCAATATGACTGCGGGCGTATACGCAATTTGCTAAGTCTCTCTCGGTTCAATGTAGAAGGAGTGTTGTACGGGAAGAAAGAGTGAGAGCAGAGCAGTCAGTGGAGTGAACGTGCATTTTCGCTTTAACATGCGAATTCCCGCTTGCTTTGCCAATTAGGCGCCAGCGAACTTATCCAACTTTACGACAACCGGCAACGCTTTTTGCAAATTCGCAATAATTTAACACTTTAGCTGGAAAAGTCGAACTTTTCCCAGAGCAAAGTTTGGAAATCGGATTTAAGTTGAATCGGCTTGGATTTTACCGATATAGAAAGGATTTTCTCGTGATTTGAACTTTATTATAAATTCCGTCGAAATTGTATTCGTTGCCAATTGCGTCTTAAAGCAATAGTTACAAATATTTTATAATTTCTTTCATCCACAAATTGTTTCTGTTAAATCAGCTATCGGTTTGCGCATTTCAGCCGACAATTACGCCTGGATTTTCTTGTGTGCTTAATTCGATTATTTATTGAGTAATTTACGAAAAAGCAGCAGTTGCAAATTTTCTGTTGTTTTATTCTGATATCAACAACAATATGAACAATGCATTCGATCATCAAGCGATTGTGCTTGATCAAATTATATTTTCCAAAATGCACTTTTCATTTTAAATGTCTGTATAATATACAGGACAATTCATCAGCAAGGTGGCCTCGAGGTTGAAAATTAGTTCAGTTTTGAAAAAGTTAATAATTTTTGTAATAATTTTTGACAGAAAAATTGATCAGTTTTCCTATGGTTTTAAAAACATTAATTATTCATGGAATGAGCTTGTAGTTTTACAAATTCCCATATTTAATTGGCTTCTTTACCTGACTTTGAACAATAAAGAGCGAATTTATTTCAGTGTCTGTGTGCTTTTTTGGATGTATGCAGATAAGTAATTCGGATTAAATGTTATGGCTTAGCTCAGGGTATCTCCTAGTCGCTGAATCTTGACTAGAGCCATCTTATATGTTTTATTTTGCCATTTTTGTTTGCCAACTTTCATTTACTTTGCTCAACTCTCTGCTTGGCGGTAGACGAGGCGTAATGTAAGTGCACGAACTCATAAATTTCAAATCTGTTTCAATTTTCATTGGCCTTTGTTTCTGTTGCTGGTGTTGTTGTTGATGTTGGTGTTGTTGTCGTAAGCTTGTTTATGTTGGCTGGCAAGTGAAAGTTAATACGCGTGCGAGTTTTTCGGGCGCTTTTAGCACGTGGCCCCCAAATCGCCTAACAGACACGACAGCAGAAAATATAATGCTTAACTTTTGTACAGGAATTATTCTTGATACAAGATGACATCAGCGCGTATTAAGTTGCATTCAATGTGTGTGAGTATGTTTTTCCTGCTGTCTGTATCAGTGGCAAAGTTTCGAGCAAAGAGCGAGTACCTTGTGCGATTAGAAGAACGACAAATATATAAAAGGATATACTCTTTGCTGTATAGTACAGCGAGAAACAAGTGAGAACGTTGCAGTCGGGCGGAGCCGACTGCGTAATACTCTGATACCATTTTAAGAACAGCTGAAAGCAAGTGAACAGAACATTTTTGCTGGTGTTTGGGTGACCCGAAATCGGCCTTCCAAGTTTTTGGGGACTGGAGGGGCGTGGTCGATCTTAAGAGGGGGTGACCAGAAGTCTATTTTCCAAATTTGGTGATTTTAGCTTTAAAACTGTGGAAGATATACATTTTCGCGATTTTTGGGGGCGGGAGGGGGCGTGGCCCCAAATTTTTTCCGATCTTTAGAGGGGGTGACAAGAAGTCTATCTTCCAATTTTGGTGACTCTAGCTCTAAAACTGTGGAAGATATAAACTTTCGCGATTTTTGGGGGCGGGAGGAGGCGTGGCCCCAAAAATTTTTTCCGATCTCATGAGGGCGTGACAAGAAATCTATCTTATAAATTTGGTGACTCTAGCTCTAAAACTGTGGATGATATACATTTTCGCGATTTTTGGGGGCGGGAGGGGGCGTGGCCCCAAATTTTTTCCGATCTTTAGAGGGGTGACAAGAAGTCTATCTTCCAATTTTGGTGACTCTAGCTCTAAAACTGTGGAAGATATAAACTTTCGCGATTTTTGGGGGCGGGAGGAGGCGTGGCCCCAAAAATTTTTTCTGATCTCATGAGGGCGTGACAAGAAATCTATCTTATAAATTTGGTGACTCTAGCTCTAAAACTGTGGATGATATACATTTTCGCGATTTTTGGGGGCGGGAGGGGGCGTGGCCCCAAATTTTTTTGACGATCTTTGGGGGGGCTGACAATAAGTCTATCCTCCAATTTTGGTGACTCTAGCTCTAAAACCGTGGAAGATATACATTTTCGCGATTTTAGGGGGCGGGCGGGGGCGTGGCCCCAAAATTTTTTGTCCGATCTTTAGAGGACTTGGCCAGAAGTCTACCCTCAAAGTTTGGTGGCCCTAGCTCTTAAAATGTGCGAGATATAGGCTTCCGTGTTTCGTGGGGGCGGGGTGGCTGGGGGGCGTTCTAGTGGGCGTGGCCGGAAAATCCAGGACGCAATCTTTTGGGCTGGTCAGCCCTAGTCTAAATTCCAAATTTTGGGACTCTAGCTTCAAAATTGCGGGAAATATACACGTGTTATCGAATTGTGCATTCATGTATATCGATTTTCGCGATTACGGGGGCGGGAGTGGGCGTGGTCGAAATTTTGTTTCTGTAATCTGTAGAGGACGTCACCAGTAATATATATTCCAAATATGGTGACTTTAGCTCTAAAACTGCGGGAGATATAAGCATTTCAAATTAATTTTGGAGGGGGGGCTGGTGGGCGTAACAATGGGCGTGGCCGATTAACCTAGGATCCAATTTTTTCGGGAGGTCACCAGCAATATACCTACCAAATTTGATTACTCTAGCTTCAAAATTGTGGGAGTTATTCACGTTTAATCGATTTGTGATTTGAGGTGTATCGACATGTTATCGATTTGCCAGCCTCCCAGTGGGCGTGGCATAAATTTGGAATAAACTTGATCTGAAGCAGATAGCTATAATCATAACGCAAAAGATTTCAAGAGTCTATCTAATATCGTTTCGGAAATACGCGCGTTCATCCAGACAGACAGACGGACAGACGGACAGACGGACAGACGGCCAGACGGACAGACGGACGGCCTGACGGACATTCGACAAAACCAATATACTATGAGTACCTTCGGTATCAGAGTATAAAAATAGATACTACGACAGCTAAACAATACAATAACCCTATCTGAATTTAAAACCTAAGCAATAATAACGGAAAAATATATATATAGGATTTTTTTAGCAAAACTTTTGTGAACCATCGTTCTTATTGCAAGTGACATAATTAAAGTTATTTTTGTTAGGGCATAATGAGTATCGACTAAAAGGACTTGCCGTCTTGTTAGGGTTAGGGTATGGAGACGTAGGAATGCGTACAAGCTGCAGCCGTTAAAGGAATGCAATAAAAAACTTTTCAGACAGCCTCCGGGTGTGCAATGCAAATTCTGTAAGCAATAAACGCGAGACTTTAACTTCGCGAAGCGCTCGAGAATCTGCTGGGGGGATATTAAAAAACATGAACGGTAAACCTGAAGCCGCCAGCATGTGGATGAACCTGTGCCAGAGGAAAGCCAAACAATTGACTTACTGCGGAGCACCAACAAATTCAGACACTAATCCGAGCTTAAAAACTTTGCTTTATTTTAATGAAATCGAGGGAGCTGCAGCCCAGCCCAAAAGGACCAACTGGAGAGAAGCCATTGGCAAAATGCGCGACTAGCACGAAACAGCTGCAAATGAGAGAAGCCAAGGAGTGGACTACAAATGAAGTTTAAGTTGTGACGTCGTCGTCGTTGTCGGAATAGGAACAATCACAAATTGTATACGTCTGCTACGTGTGGCACTCAGCAGAACAATGCCACACACAGTGGCAATGGGGCAAGGCCCCAAAAAGCAGCCGGAAAGAATTGCTCAGTAATTTAATTTAAGCATGCGGATTGCTCGACTCTGTGTCTGTGTCTGCCCAAAATGGCAAGCGTCGGTTTGTGGTGCGTGCGCCATAAGCCCGAATGTCAATATTTGCCTATGCCACGCATTAAACGCGCCAAAGCATGTGCCTCAAGTATGCGTGTGGTTTGCTGTGCTGTGCTGTAGTGTGTGTGTGTGTGTGTGTGTGTGTGTGTTGGGTGCTCAGCGGACATTTAAAATATGTTTTCTTGTTGTTTGCCCCAACACCGTCCCCTTAACCACGCTCTCACATATATATGTGTATACATATATATATATATAGAGCCAAACCCGCGGCGAGAGCGGAAATTAGCAAACGATTTAAGCTCATGGGGGGTGGGGGGGCCAAAAGGAAATTCAGCAGCAAGACAACGCGACGTATGCTTGTTATTTGATTTTGTTGATTTTTCGCTCTTCATTGCGGGCATACGTACAATGTACATACAACATATATTTTCCTTAACAATTTCCTGCTATAAACAAATCAAGGATGTAATAACGCAGCTCAATGCGCGCACTTTGAGAGCAAACACGGGCGCAGAGGCTGAGTTTGCCCGATGTGATTGAAAATAAATGCCGCTGATTATGATCTTAAGAGCTGCTTGCAGTCGGTAATGGCCGAGAAAGCGCTGCAGTGTGTAGCCTTTTACGCTACGCAAGGAGCCAGCGCAGAGGCCATTAGTTTAGCAGTTTCCTTTCCATTTTGGGGGCTTTACTATATAAAGTTTAAAAATATTTTTTTGGATAGAGCGAAAAAGGATACCCACACACTGGGCTATAATCTGAAGGCATGTACGAGTAGAGTAACAGTAACAATAACAACAAGGACATACTTAAAGCAAAGCCAGTCAAGTGTATGTAATGTAACAAAGACCTTAACCAAAATTACAAACACACACACACACACACACACACTTGAATGCCACTCACACGTACTGGGGAAAATAATGAGAAAAATATCAAAAGTTGCCCGACCACTTTTGATATTTTCTGCTTAGCTCCTCGGGCTCAGCAGCTGAATGTCAACTTAAAGCTTTTGCAACTGCCGCTGGCCAACAAGCCGAGGCAGTCGAGTTTCTAACCCAGCATTGACATAGCAGCTTGCTTTCCACTTCGTTGTTTTTTTTTAAGTGCCGGGGACGGGCAAAACCGACACTAATGAGCTACTCAGGCGATGACTGAAGTCATTATTCTGCGACTGTGTGTGCGTTTTCACATCGTCACATTACACATACGCAACGTTACTTTGGCCACATTTTGTGGCACATCTTAAAGTCCCCTCTTCGAGTTCGAGCCGCCGCCAACTGCTGCCAGACAGACATGTCTTTGCCAATGCCGGCGAGGCCAACTTTAAAGAGCAGCCCTGTTGCTCTTCCGGCATTGTCCTGTTCTGTTTTGTTCATTGTGGTTTCGCTGTCCGCAAATATGCCATATAATATGCGATTAATATTTCAATAAACTGTGTGTGTGTGTGCCCTTTACGGATTACAATAATCACGGTCCTTTTATGCTTTTGTGGCGACCCAGCGGCGACTGCCACAAAAGGATGGTCATCAAGGAGAAAAGCAGCTGCTTAAGGAATTCGGTTTGTTTGCATTTGGTGTACTTATAAGCAATACTTTGTCTATTGAATTTGTGAAGTTGCCCCCACAGCTAAATTGAAATCATTAGCCCAGCTGACGAACAATGGCAGCTGATTTGAGCAGCGCCGCATTCATTAGGCAGCGACAGCCAAAAATAACACAACAACCGCAACGGGTCGCACGCATGTACACACACACACACACACACACACACACAGGCACAGAGGCACGCACACAGACACAAGCAGCGAAACAGTCACATGCATAATTACCAACACCTCATTAGGCAAATGCCGCATGAAAGTAAGAACTGTGCTTTAATCAGCGTCCGCCGCCATTTGAGTGTGAAAACTTTCAACAGTTGCCACATCAGCTGCCTGCCAATTAAATGCGTCCGTCACAATGTTTACACAACACACACACACACACAAATACACACACACCCTCCACGTACACACAAATATTGGCCAGAGGAATAGTTTGTCAGTTTGGGCATTTAGCTGGGGGCGAGCTGACAGCCAGAAAACATCGACGTAATTCTCTAAAATGTGATTTTATTAATTAAATGCGACAGGCAAGTGTCTAATCAGCGACATGGCAACCCTCATGCTGCCGCTGCTCCCACTGCCGCTTGTCCTGTTTCCTGTTCCCTGTGGCTTATGCTGCGGTTCAATGTGCTGCGAATGTCAACGGCGATGACAACGACAACGACGACGACGAGGACGAGGACGAGACGGACGAGGAGGATGTGGACGAGGACGACTGCGTTGCTGCCTCCGACAGCGTACAACGATTTTAAACATGTCAACATGGTGTCATAATTAAAATGTTCGGCCAGACCTTGTGTGTGTGTATGAGTGTGCCTGTGTGTGTGCCTGTCTGTGTGTGTGTGTGTTGTAGTTGCCTGTGCGCTGTTCGATTCACTTGCAAATTGGAGCCTTAAATTCGCGACTCCCTGCGCCTGGGGGGCGTTGCCTTTGTAAATGTCGACGCTATTGTTTGGTTTAACGTTGGGCGGCATTTTTAATGATGGCTCGCTGTATGAAGGCAGGCGAGAGCCCTGGGACCAGCACTCCTCCTCATGCTGGGAATCGTATGCATTTGGGCTGCTGGTTAGCTGATTGGTTTTGCGGTTGATTTTAAGCCGCATTTTGAAGCCATTTATTATGGGTTAAAGCGGCTATGCTGCTAATTGCCCTTCGCTGTGGATGTCAGACCTTGTGGGAATTATGTTTGAAGTATTACTAGCGGTTCAAATAGGTGAAAGCACTTCAACACGAGAAATGGTTTGCAAAACTACCTCCGAAATCGTTCTTGTCAAATGTGTTAGTTGTCACTATTAAGGCAAGCGACTCCAAGTTGAAACTAATGACTTTAATTTATCAGACTAATGGTAGTACATGTGCGATAAAACGAATCCGAATTCATCTAACTCAATACTCTATGCCTACCAATACTGTATACCTACTTGGTTTATCTGTTGCTAATATGCCCGAAGAAATATTTGTCTCACTGACCAGAGAAATATATTCAAAATCTCAATTTTAAAACTGTGTATTATAGTTGATCTATTAGTCTACTCGATATCAGTTTTTAAAAGATATTTAGAGTTTTTTTTTTTTTTCCACTGGGCACATATAATTCTGCAGTATTTTTCTTATTCCAGAAACCGTTGCTAAACAAATCAGCCCACACAGACTGCAAACTTTCTGCTCAGGTTAATGCAATCCTAATAGAATTCCAAATATCAATATTGATATATATTTCATTTAGCCTTTTGAAGTCGGTCCAATCTATTTGTTTACACAAATTTAGCTTTTCTTGCACCTCCAAAAAAAAAAACTGACTGCCGACCAGCAGTTGGCTGCACGTTATCCTGACCACTTAGCTTTGATTTATGTGTCGCATTTGGCGGAGCCTGGAGCACAACTCATGCACCCATAAATAACAGACAGAGCGCTGTCCACTCAAATGAGTTCGTTTGCATTGTCTCAAGGTTAATTTGAATGGCCAAAACTTGCGTAAGCGTGCCAATTCATTTATTTCGAATTCACTTTATTATTAAGAGCACTGAGCGGATCGGAGCGGAGCGGAGTGAATAACGAATTTATTGAAATACTGTTGATGTTGCGCTACAGCATATATGTGCAAAATATTCATTTAGAGAGCTGCCGCCTCTGGTGTATTTATTATGGATTGCAATAAATATTGCTGTGGCTTATCTTGACAAGGACAGCATACGCTGCTGTATGTGTGCGTGTTTTTTGTCAATTAAAATTAATTTCACTTCTACCACATAAAGTCGTTCACGTATTCAATAGCGTTTTTGCTGCATTTGTGCTTTGCGTTCATTTTGGAAACTTCGCATTGCATTTGCCCGTTTGCCAGAGCGAGCATATGAGCCGTCAGTCAATCAGTCACTGACACATTGATTGAATGCTGCTGCCTGCATCTCAGCAGCGGCAGCTCAATGTCTGCTGGACCTAGAACCCCAACAGCCAACAGCCAACCCCAATCCCAGTCAAGCCCGCAGCCAGACGCGTGCTGCTGAAGCACGCTCTCAAATTGTGGCAAAATTTAAAGCATTTTCAAAACTGAGCTGCGACAACATGACCTCGGCAAATTCGCCCTGTGGCCCATGTTGCTGCTGTCAAGGAAAGTCTCTTGTGAATTTTCCAGCTAGCTTGTTACGAAAAGGGCACAGCACATTCATAATGTGGGCAATGGGTATGAGAGTCCCGAATATGTAAATGTGTATGCAGGAGGCAACGACTGGCTGAGACAGGGACCCGCATGATAACACGCATATCTTGATGGGTTATTGCCTAGTTTTAGGAACTGGCTTGAAGCTGAAGCGAGCCATCCATTTCATACAGTGGGCGGCAACCAAATTAGAAACAGACACACACACAAACACACACGCAACAGTAAAACTCATATGCATAAATATTTGTAGCTTGACTTTGCGACGCGCCTCGGCATTTATCAGAGATCCAATAACAATGCGCATCAAAATGGGCCGACAATTGCGCTAAGGAGTGTGGCAAGCGGTGCAAGGGGGCGATCTGAAGTTGAAGACAAGAAATTTGCATAGGGGCTGCCGAGTGTATAGTATGTTTATACTCTTTTCGAAGAAAATAGTATATTAAGTTTGTCCTGAAGTTTGTAACGCATAGAAGGAAGCGTCAGAGACCCCCAAAAGTTACTGCCAGTATGCTTAGAATACAATTGATCTAGCCATGTCCGTCTGTCTGTCTGTCTGTCTGTATGTATGCAAACTAGTCCCTCAGTTTTTGAGCTATCGCGATAAAACTTTGCACAGACACTTAATATTCCAGGGGACAGCACATTGGTCGGAGCCGGCCGGATCGGACCACTATATCTTATAGCTGCCATACAACACGAAGTCGGTTTTGGCCATATATCCCATGTTCTTAAAGCTATCGCGATACAACTTTGCACAGATACTTATTATTCAAAGAGACATCACATTGGTTGGAGCCAACCGGATCGGATCCCTATATCTTATAGCTGCTATACAACTGGCAATGAATTAAATATTCTTAAAACAAAAAAAAACAAAAAATGTTACGCGACTAAACGATTTTGTACAGCTATGAAATTTCAGTGGTGCAGTTAGCAGAGTGAAAATTGCCTATAGGTTCGAAAAGAGTATAAAATCTTCGGCACGAAGAAGATAATCCTTCCCCACTTGTTGTGTTTGTGTTTTGCATACACTTTATTGTTGGCAAATACGCAAAATTGGCGACTGGCATTCCGGCAATTGTCCGCAATTGGCGTTAATCTTCGAATTTTACAAGTGCAACACTTACCTCACACTTTGGCAGCGGACCCTCGGGCATCTTGACCTTCCAGCCAAGCAGCGGCGGAATGCAAATGAGCGCCGACATTATCCACACGGCCGTGATCATGACGGCCGCCCGGGCGGGCGTTCGCGATTTCAGATAGTCAACGGCCTTGGTGATGCTCCAGTAGCGATCGAGCGATATGAGACAGAGGTTCATGATCGAGGCGGTGCAGAGCAGCACATCCATCGCTGAGTGTATGTCGCACCACCAGCTGCCGAAGATCCAGTAGCCCATCAGCTCGTTGGCCAGCGAGAAGGGCATGATGATGAGGCCCAGAAAGAAATCGGCGACGGCCAGCGAGGCAATGAACCAGTTCTGTATGTTCTTCAGCGACTTTTCCGTGGCAATGGCAATGATGACCAGCATGTTGCCGACCACAATGATGATCATCAGTATGGTCACAATGATCGAGGCGATCACAATGTGCGTCAGCGTATAGCCACTCGGATAGCGTCCATCCCAGTGCAGCTCTGTGGCATTGCTGCTGTTGGCCAGCAGGCTGAGATTCGCTGTCGTCTGGTTGTAGTAGCTGCCCGCCAGCTGCAGGCTGCTGTTGTAGAAGCTGCCATTGAGCAGATAGATCGTGTCGTTCACTGGCGACGGCAGCTCCAGCAGATTCGGCTGCAGCTGCAGCTGCCCATCGACGGTCACCAGGGGCGGATTCAGAGTGCCGCCATTGAGCAGCGGTGATGTGCTTGTTGTTGTTGCTGACGCTGACGCTGTTGCTGTTGCTGTTAGTATGCCGCTGGTGAATACCGCTAGAAAGTCATCGGTGCTGATGTTGCCCGTATTGATGCTCGCATCCACTTTGGCGTAGTCCATTTTGGTGCCGTTGTTGTTCCTCTTGGTTGCTGTTGTTGCTGTCAAATGTGTCTATCTCTGTCTAGCGTGTGATTGGTCCCATGCTGGCGCAGTTCGCTTCTCGTATTCAATATATATATTTATAATTCAATTTTGGGAATGCGGCCGCAAATTGTGCATTCCTCTAGCGCGCGTTTTCAATAGCGTCCAGTACTTTGCTCCAATACCCAATTAAATCTAATAATTTATCTAATGCCTAGCATAGTTTTGCGATTCGCAATGATTCGATTATGTTTTACCCGTTTTGCACCGAAACTTGTGTTTGTGCCTTGCGCTCGTTGTTTGCCAACGCTTTTCAAATAGCAAGTGCGAGAAACGCCAGCGACTTTTTATTAATTTGTGTATTATTTTAATTGGATTTTTCAATAAAACACACACAGTACACATACAAGCATACATACGTATACCGACAGCGATACATACATATACACATATATATATATAGAGAGAGAGAGAGAGAGAGAGTGAACGAGATAGAGAATCACACACAGATCATACGAATAGAGTAGAAAAAGACTGCCCGCTAATATTGACTATGTACAATAGGGACTCGTTGCCTGGGCGGCACAAGATCCCCAAGATCTGAATCGCGATCGCGAACGCGATCTCATCGGTCAGCCCGATCCGCCTAAATCATTCACATTGCGTCCGCTCGCCGCTTGCCACTTGCCACGCTTCACTGCTGCCGCATTGTTCGAACGCACAATGAATTGATCAACAGTTTTTGGTATGCAAATACTAATGAAATGTATCTTTGCTTCGCTCCACTGTTTGTTTGTTTATTTGTTTACAGCTGACGCGCGCGCCTCTCACGAAAATTCACTCAATCGGCATGGGCATAAAATATTGTTGCTGGACACGTTTGTACTTTGGCTGTTTTTTTTTTGTTGGCTAATGGGCCAGCTGAAGCGCCCGCGACACGTTCGCACCGCTGGAATTGCACATCTTAACTGAATGGCCCAAGTATTTGCTACCAAAAGTTGTCTTCCATGCACGCAGCCTCTGCCTCTGCCACTGCCTCTGCCTCTGTCGCTAGGCTCGTTGCTTCGGCTGCGCATCGGCAGCGTCGTCGTTTCGTCGCTGTTCGGCACGCTCCACTTGAAGGGAAATTTACTCATTTGGGGAAATTGTCTCTGTTTCGTTTCCCAAAGCGTTTCAAGTGTGTTTGTTTTGGTCGTGTGCCTGTGTGTGTGTGTGCGGGCGTCTCAATTTTTGTTGTATTTGTCCCACTGCCCTAAACCTAAAACCCAACCTGAACCCATTTGTTGCAGCACTTTTCACGTTTTTCATTTCGTTGTTGCACCCTTTGGCGTATATAAATATACACATATATATACATATGTGTGCGTGTGTGTGTTAGCTACAAATGTTGGCCATGCCAACGATGCCCATGTGTGTGATGCGTCCCTTTGTTTACATTTTTTATTTCAATCCACATAGCTGGCTTTGTTTTCACGGCAAATGCTGGCGCAGCTTCACCTTTTAAATACTTGCCACAACTTGCGGCCTGCTCAAATTGCCTTGCCTTGCCTTGCCTTGCCCCGCCCACCTGGGCCAATAGAGGCCCCAAAGTGAAGCCATCAAAAGGCGTGCGGGCTTACCGTACAATACATAGGTGTTTCACATAGCGCATTATATACTTAAAGGTGAGTTTCTATATATAATAAATAGGCACATTATGCGCGATAGTCACGTAGCCGGGGCACATAATTGAAAAGCCAACTTGAGCGTATCAATCGTACAGCCAAACACAGATTGTTGTGCGATCCTGTCCTAGCTGCCTTGCTGCTTGCGGCAATGAAATCAGCTAGAGATTATTATGATAATGAAAAGTTGAGTTCAGCTAGCCTGCAAGTTCTTTTATGAGCTGCGCTTTCAAGTATGCAACATTATATATACGCTGTGTATGAGTTATTCGAGTTATTTGATTATGCTAAGCATACGCTGTTGCTGCTGCTGCTTTGGCTGCCTTGGCTGCCGCGCATAATTTCAAATTACACGCAGCAAAGCGACATCAACATAATAAATGTGAAAAGGGTCGACGCCTGACAAACAAGCAGCGAACGAGCTGCTACAGCAGCAACTTATTTGCCGTGAGATATACTGACACACACACACACACACACACACACACTCAGAAGCTCATAGTCAAGTGACAAATGCCGGAAAGCGTAAGCAAGTGAAAGAGCAACAACACGGCGGGCACTCAGCGTCAATGCCTGACAGAAGATTGCTTGTCAAGCGCTGATTACGTTAACTGCCGCTGGAAGTTAGACACATACATACACTCACATATGTCTGCAAAGCCAATCAGTAGCGCTAGCTGCACACACACACACACACACACACACACACACACACACACACACACACATACACACACACCAAAAAAGCAAGCAGCCACATCAAATTACACATACGCCACATAGGTTTTCCACATTCTGACGGCATAGATAATGCGCAAATCTCTCAAATGCGCATCCATTAATTTACAGCCATACATACATATACGTTAGTCTGTATGTGTGTGTGTGTGTGTGTGTCATGTTGCATGCCCCTTTGCAGCTGCAACACGCACTTTGCTGCCGCTAATGGCACCTTCGTCTTTCCGACTAAATGGAGCGACTGCATTGAAGCTGCCGTTGTGCTAAATCTAATTTTAATTCGCTGCACGTTTTGCATAATGAAATCGGATTTGTGGGCGCACGTAAACTGCAACTGAAAATGGGGCGTGGCTGTGAATGCGCTCAGAGCATTCCAGCTCCATAAATAGTGCACTCTACTCTACTCTACCGCACAAATATATATATATTTTTTCACTTTTTCCACTGCTTTTTAAAACTTTTCAAGCTTAAACGTTTTGTCACCACTCGGCTGGGGAATAGCAACTGAGAATGCGGAGCAACTGCCAATTGGCCAGAGCTGAACTTTGGGTGGAAGTGGATGGCGAAATCAAGCATTTTCAGTGCGCGGGTTCAGTTTGAAAAATGCGCAACTGCAACTCGCTAATGGCAGCGAATATTTTATGTGCGCTTATCATTCGCATTAGCTTGCAAATGGTTGTTAAAAGCTTGCTTGCTATATGGCATAGGGAAAAGCGCTGTTGCCTTGTTGCCCCATCGAGTTGGGCACGGAAATTGCGTAACTCATACGCACCGTGTGGCGTCGCTCGATGCATTATCTTAATTTAAAAGCGCTTTACATCAAGAATAGCACAACATTGGACAGACTGCTGCTGGCACAGGCAGGCAGGCAAGCAGGCAGGCAGGCAGGGAGCTCATGTGCCGTGTTTTAGTTTCATTAACTTGGCTGAAAACTCATTTATCAACCTGTCAGCGGCAATTATTTATGCCCTCCGCCACGCGCACTTTGCCAGCAGTTCGGTTCATGTGCAGGCGCAACGCAAAATTATAGAAAATTATCTGCAATAACAAAGGCATCTCAATTTTCCTTGCGAGCGAGCGAGTTTCCAGTGTTTGACTGAAACAACAATCAATTGAAGTCAAATGCGCAACAAAATCGAGCTAATGACCAACCTTTTGAGGGCGATAACATCGCGAGTCGCAAGCCGCCAGTCGCCAGTCGCGACCCTTACCATCTACGATATAGGCAAAGTTTTAATCTCTTGATGTGGCCTCAGCCTTTCTGATTTTCCGCCTTGCTGACTGCCCATTAGCCCAACGCAGAGCTGGCAACACGTGCGCCCAATTGTCAATTGACGAGCTCCGTTAAGATGCCAGGGGGCAATCGTGGAGAGCAAACAATGGCTGTACCAATCTGGCCAACACGGCCTGCATGTCCATGTCACAATGCGGCTCAGAGCTCACAACATATCAAAACTTATAACAAACGGACATAGCAAACACTGCTGCAAACAATTTGCGATTTGCTCGAACATGGAAACAGACTAAGCATCCACACTATAGCATATGTTCGTGTTTTAGTGGTTGGCATAATATTTGGCTCGCATCGCATAAAATGCATTAATGCTTTTATTATACTCTTTTCGACGAAAATAGTATATGAAGTTTGTGCTGAAGTTTGTAATGCATAGAACGAAGCGTCAGAGACCCCCAAAAGTTACTGCCAGTATGCTTAGAATGATAAAACAAATTAATCTAGCCATGTCCGTCTGACCGTCTGTCTTTCTGTATGTATGCAAACTAGTCTCTCAGTTTTCGAGCTATCGCAATGAAGTTTCGTACAGATGCTTATTATTCAAAGGGAAAGCACATTGGTCGGAGCTGTCCGGAACGGACCACTATATCTTATAGCTGCCACACAACTCTAAGTCGGGTTTGGCCATAAATCCGATGTTTCAAAGCAACTGCTTTCATCCTTATAATTCATCAATGTTTAAAATTTGTAAAACGATTGAGTCATAAAAAGCGATTTTTACTGCATATGAAATTTCAGTGGTGCAGTTGGCAGAGTGAAAAGTGCCTAAAGGTTCGAAAAGAGTATAGAATCTTCGGCACGCCGAAGATATTCCTTTCCCACTTGTTTTAATTATATTATGTTAACTAGTTTCTTAAATAACTCCTTTTCAATATAATTTTTGATGTGAAATATCTTCATTTTCGATTTGGCAAAGTTCTGGTAGCTGTTTTAAATGCTTGAAATGCATTTATTGGGACTTGGAAGCCCTATATTGACTTGATATTAATAGAAAACACGAGAATTGAGAATGCTTCAGATTTACATGCAGACCAAGATCAAAACTGCATCGGAAACGGGTGACTTAAATTAAAGAACAATTTTTGTGAATGGCTCTGTTTCCAGTTTATGTGATAATTGATTATTGTCCGGATGAACGAGATAACACTGCACTAATATTTATATCCGGCATAATATATTGATTTCCAGTATTTTTTTTTCAATTTCAATGTTAATCTTATACAACATTCACAATATTAAAGCCTGAGTGCAAAGTGAGCCATTGTCAATTGTCATAAAATTTATGCGCCTAATTACCAACTTTTGACTGGGCGAGCGACATCATTTATTATTTTTATGTACGCAACAACAAGCGTTGTATTGACACCGCTGACGAGTCGGGGGTGGTGGTTGGGGGTTGGGGGTTGGGTGTTCGGGGCGTTCTTGAGGCGATAGTCAATAAGGCAGCGACAACGCAAAAGACTGCCAGAAAGTGCCATTAATCTTGAGGCGAAGTTGTGCAGCTAATTGCGTCGCATTCGGCTGTCTGAAGCGGCACAAGGTCATTTGCCTCCAGCCTCCAGTCTCCAGCCGCCAGCCTCGAGCCGCGACGACAAAGAAAATACTTGAACATATTCACCATGGCATATCTATGGCGTTATGGGTGCCGAGCGATTCCTGGCCGGCTGCACAATCATAAAAGGTCCATTTTGGAAATTAATGCGTTTAATGCCTGGGAAAAACAAGGAGCAGCGTGCCCAGGTAAAATGTCCAGACTTATTTATGTGCCGGGTCAGTCAGAAAAAAGCTGAAATTTGCCTACATATTACACTTAAACAATTTTTAATTAGCTGCCCCGACAACATAACAAAGCCGAAAAGGGGCGCCCCAACAAAAGCGACGCGGCACAAAAACCGTTGTGTGTTCACTGGCCTCTGAGCTCTGGGTTGTGTGTTGTGGGTTGTGGGGCTGCAGGCTGTGTGTGGTGGGCGGTGGTGGGCGGCAGGCGGTGGACGGTGTACGGTGTGTCCAGTGCAAAAGGAAGGCAAACATCAAAACTTGGACATGCAAATGGAGCCAACGCAGCCTCAACGCTATCAAATCTGCACCAGTTATGAACTGTTGCGCTGCGTTTCCTGCGTCGCAGCTTGTCCGCCTTTGGCCTTTTTCATAGTTCCTTTCGCAGCGACTATTTTATGGCAAAATTTTCCAACGCCGACACGAAAATTATGCAACACAAAGCGCCCACGGCTCTGGCAACACAAGACCCCATGACTTAATTAGATTTTTGTGTAGCCGTTTCCACTGCTGTTTTAGTATTCCCAAAGTGAAAGGGCTGGGCGAATTAATATGCCTAGTGGGAGTTAAAACAACATATATTTTTAAGAAAATCTTTGGAAAAAAAAAACTTTCTTTGTATGATATAAATAATTTGGGGAAACTAACAAAATATGTGATAGAATCAATGAAACGAGAAAAGTTAGCTCATTAGACGTTAATCACTTAATGACACTAATTAAATTAATCCAATGGCACATTCAATGTTTGAATTAATATACACCCTTAAGAAAATCTTTTGATTTCGTAATCGAAATTGTAATCAAATTTGACAATGTCATAAGACTCTACATCTTATTAGGCATTTCTAGGGACATGTCAATATTTTGAAAAGAAAATCTAAAGTCTTTCAGTGATTTACCATTTAGTCTAGGTAAAGTAGATCATGTATTATTGATTACCGCTTAACATATTTATATCACTCATTTACAAAGCTTGTTTTGGCATGTGCTAAAAATTCGAATGCAATATCATAATTTACCATCTCATAAATTATTTTACTATATTTATGTGTTGTTGTCAACAACTTTGGTGCCACCAGCTGCACCCAGTTCAGAATGTGATGTTTGCTGTTATTTCTCTGGCAAAAAATGAAATGAAATAATATATATAAAATAAAAATACCAAAAGGCAAAACTAATTTTGAAAACATTTGCATAAAGTGTCATCTGTGCAAGCTTTATTGGACTGAGGGGCGTTGCATCCATCCTACAGTTACAGAAGTGCAAATATTTGCATGCAATTTTTTATATTTATGTTGCACAACGAACTTCAAATGTAATGCGTTGAACAAAGCTGTGTTTTGCTGCAGCATTGTAAAACATGCGGAATTACAAACGGCAACATTAAATGCAACATGTCCAGCTGCTGTTGCAACAACTGTCAGCCTGCATTTGGATTATAATACTAGACTTGCCAAGTTTCGTGGAAGCTGAATGCGTTGGCATAAAACCGAGCTCCAGCGGATGCAGATCGCATTAGACACGCTCAAAAAGCAGCCGTGCAGTAAGTGCATCGTCATTGCTTTCAATTGATTTTCAATCAGCATTTTGATGTTTGCTTCGACCTCGATTATGGCCAGCTCGTAATGATGGCCGCCTGACCAAGCAACGTGTCCAAAAATCGCCTGGCCGCCTGGCCGCCTTGGTGTTCGTTCAGGCTTCATTGGCCATGCGGCCCATGCGGTGCCGTGAGGTGGAAAAGCTTTTAGGTTACCCTAAACCCAAAGCCTCACTCACTTTGGCCACACTTTCAACTCAGCCTGCCAACCAGATCCCATATGCCGACTGCAGTTTATATAGCAGCCCCCACACGTTGCTTCTCTGGCTTTCTATTCCCCAAATGCAGGACCACATATTGGGCATTGCAAACAGTTTGTTGCAGCAATTGGTTTGCAACATTTGCAAACAACTAACAACTGGCCAAACTATGCGTTGAGCAGCTCTTTGTGTGAAATAAAGTCAAATTGAAATTTCGAAATAACTGCAATGTTTGACGGGCTTTGAGTCCAGATTGAATCTGAAATAAAGGAGATTGGATCACCGAAGACTTAATGTGCTTTCTAATCAACATATGCTACAATCAAGAATTGTATTAGTATATGTTAATTTATATATTATATAATTTTTATAAGAAATCAATTGCAATTGAGTCAGAAATAAAGGAGATTGGATCACCGAAGACCGAAGCCGCTTTCTAATCAACATATGCTACAATCAAGAATTGTATTTGTGATAAGCTAGTATATACTAATTTATACATACATCATATAATTTTTACACTTTACGCAAGAGAATCAAATACAATCAGAGTTTAAACGAAATTAAAACACATGGAATGTTCTCTCACAAGAAATCAATAGCAATATATATAGGTGGGTAGTGAAAAGAAAGCTGGCTTAAAGCTGCTTCAGTTTTGCTCATGTGAACGCTCGAGTGTTTAACAGCAGCTCATACATCGTTAACAAAATGCGAAGGAAAAAAGTTATTTAATGAACTTCCTGATTTCGAGGCAACCTTTCGACTTATGACCCAGCCAAGAGGCAAGAGCCAATCGCCAATAGCCAGAGGCGCCACAGTTTAGTTGGCCATGGCCGTGGACGTCGCCACTTGGCTTGACCCTCGCTTCATTCATTTGGTGCGAAAACTTTTCGCATACATGCATGAAACGTGCTGAAACTTAATTGGCGCCAAGCAGGTGCTGGCAGGTGCCCCTTTAAGGAGATACTCGCTCGAATTTATTGGTTTCCATTATGGATCTACCTCGCATAAGCCACACCAGCTGCCGGCCACAATTAATTAATGGAGTACCGTTGAATCTTCTGAAATAACTAGCGGCCTTTGAGCGGGTGGATGGACACAATGCGCCTGGGCGTTGGTAGAGCATTCCTCGACCTTGTTCTGCATAGTGCAAAAGCTGCACAAATTGTGAGGCTGGGCAGCACGAAATTCTTCCCATTTTCCGCCACAAAAATGTTGACTACAATTGAGCCGACCTAAAAGGACTGCATTGCTCTCTAGAGCCCGAAATGCATTAAGTGCGGCAAATTGCTCACAAATTCACTTTATGCCAATGCTGGAAAGTATGAGGTGGCCCTAACAACCACAAAGACTCAGCTTTGGGGCAAGTTGTGGAAGTTTATCAGAGTGGCCAACTTACACAAAATATGCAAGATGACCAACTTTAAGTTTTAAGCAGGACTTAAAATTAATGGAAAAGTTCATTGTTAACATTTTCGATACCTGTTTAATATTTTTAAGACACTTTTGGCTTTGTGGCAAAAAGAGCAAAAAATGTGAAGAATAAGTCACTTTCATATTAAAACATTAATATTGGATCTGAAGTTTTTATACCCTGAACCCATTAAAAATGGTAAAAAGGGTATTATGGTCTTGTGCAAAAGTATGTAACAGGCATAAGGAAGCATCTCCGATCATATAAAGTATATATATTATTGATCAGTATCAACAGCCGAGTCGATCTAGCCATGTCCGTCTGTCTAGCCGTCTGTCTGTCTGTATATCAGAGACTACAACAGCTAGAGACTTCATATTTGGAATATAAGTTCTCCCAATCCCGGGACAGATCAAGCTTATTTCATTTTATCGATAACTCGTCCCGTTTAAAAGTTATCGATAAATTTCGATTTTAGACTAGCGTTTTTGGGACGTAACTTAAAAGTTATAAGAGCTAGAGGCTCCAAATTTGGCATGTATAATCTCGAATAGCATACACATTTAACAAATATTTCACTTTTTGGATACCATCACGCATTTTTGAAGGTACGACATTGCAATTTGGTTTGGTCACACATATTATTGAAAATTGTTTCAATAAGATCGGACAATAAATACAGAAGTTATTTAAGATTTAACTTTCCATTGTGTATGGCTCGGTGAAAAGCAAGCTTAAACCTTAAGCGTTTAGATAAGTAAAAATGATTGATTCAGGGTATCTCGTAGTCGGGCACTCCCGACTAGAGCACCCTTACTTGGTTTTTTATATGTGGATAAACTCTAACTGTAATTCATCTATTTAGCTACCAATTATATTTGTATGTTGCCAGTTTACAGCTGAGTGGCAACAGTATTTATTGTTTGTAATTAAATTACGTCGGTTTTGCCGCATTTTAATTGCAAATAGCATGGCTGCATTTAGGGCGCGAGATTTAATGCATAGACAACATAATTAGTGCAACGCCTGCTGGAATCTGAACCTGAATCTGAATCAGAATCAGAATTTGAATTTGAATTTCAATTAAAAAGGTCAAAATGCGCACGATTCGAAAGCGAACGCACCTAAATCATGCGCATCTGTCCCAGCTCCCGATCCCCCTATCTCCAGCTGACACCTGTCGCAATTTCGTTGTCAGATTGGGTCGGACAAAAGGGTCCACTTTCGGTGCGAAGCGAGTTTAACGCGTTCAGCGTAATTGCAAACGCCGAGAGGGCGATAGCATCAGTTATTGGACCCGCATACAGTTGGATGCTTTAAAGCAAATGTTATTTTAAACATTTTCCCAATTGCCAGTGTTTGATCTGAATCTAAGGCTGGAGTCAAGCAAAGCAGCTTAACGCAAATACGATTGAATAAAGTCGTTTCGAATTTGTTTAACAAAAGTCTCGCAGTGCAGCGTGTTGAGTTGCTGTTGAGGAATGTCTATCGAAAACGACAGCTGGCCATCATGTAATTGAAAAATGCACAGCAGTTCAGCTCAGAGGGTGTGGGCAGAGATTCTGAGAGATTCCGATGCTTGAAGATAAAGCGTTTGCCAACTTATCAGACAACTCACACAGCAGCACACTGGCTGTTAAGTATAGTGGAACCCAAAGCGATAATGTAATGTAAGGCAATTTGTGCCAATAAATCAAATTGGCAGTGCGACTCGGCAAACTTCGACGGTGGGCAGGAGCAATGATACAAAATTGGTGGCGGGAAGCCGTGTGGGAATAAGTGACGCACAGGCATTTGGTATTTGTATTGTTGCTGATGCTGATGCTGATGATAAACTAAATCAACGAAAATTGGCTTACGAGGTTAGGATTTTGAGTTATTGCTCGGCAGCCCACGCGGCGTATACGCAACATATCATCAGGGCCACATTAACGCCACGCAGCCAGCAACAACAATCTCAGTTCAGTTGTCAGTGCCAACAGACAAATGCAGTCGTGCACGTCCAGAAGTAGTCAGTGTGTCATTAGAGGGCTCAGTTTGTGAACTGCCTATGCTCGGAGAAACTTTTGGGCTGTCATAACATGCAGTTCTTTCTGTATTCTTTCGCTGCCAGTTGATTCATACATAATTGCAGCAGAAAGTTGTCAGAATTTGCAATAGTTGTTTTTCACAAACGCGAAATACTTGGCAGTCTCCCGACTTTGAATGTCTTATAAGCGTGCCGCTTCAGTAGCCCACAATCCAGGCACTAAAACTTTGACACTCCTGCCGCATTGACTATTTCGCCCCGGAAAGCAAGTTCATACAAAGTTTGAATCCATCCGCCAGGACTTCTTCTTGCCCCACATGTGCGAATTATCTTTTGAGCAGTATGCGGCTGAGGCTGAGGCTGAGGCAGCGGCTTTTGATAGTTGAAGTTGCCTTGTCTGCTGCTGATGAAATGAATGTCATCCGCACACTGTGAAGCTGCCTGCCGCTTGAGACTAGCTGCAAGTGTGAGCGCAGACAAAAAGTAAATAGAATTGTAAAGACCAAATCAGGTCTTGAGTTTATTTTCAGTTGGCAAATACTCGACAACTGCAGTAGCACTGCCCCTCTTTCTAATTATAACCAACCAGTTGGCAGCGGGACAAGGACGATAACGTTTTGAATTGCTATTCCCCTAAACATGAGAGGAAATTAACAAAAATTGGGTTAAGTAGATACATGTGTAAGTTGCAAAGTAAACATTTATAAACATGAGTGCGAGCAGCGGGGCGCGCATCGAATCGACAAATATATATTCAACTTGTAGGTCTTGCTTAAGTGCTCACAGTTCGCATAAAGGTGATTTAGTTATGACGCAATCGAAACATTTGCCACTGCGATAATTGCTAAACCTCGTCTCGCACACACACACACACACACACACACACACACATACATACATAATATGGATTTTTATACGCCAAGATGACGACGTGCCGCCATTTAATCTACACTCAGCAGGAGCCAAAGAACACACACACACACACACACACACACAGGCTAGCACACATCTGTATTTGGTGCGCTCTTATTTATATTTATGCGCTATAATCAGCATTATGAGAGGCTTTCTATACCCTGTAGCCATTCAATATGGGCTAGTGCTATTGTCTTTTTTCCCTAATGATTTTATTCCAAATTACATTTTTATTGTAAAAATAATATAATTATTTTTATGAATTACTTAAATTAATTCACCATATTCAAAGAATAATTAATCTCCATAACATCTTCAGTGGCATACTCTAAATATAAGCTATTTGAATATAAAATAAGAAATATGTATCTGCTATAAAATTACATAAAATCTACAATGATTCCATCAATAAAACGACCTATTGAACTGTTACTGCTTTTTTAATAAATTTATTATAATTGCAGTTATATATATATATATATATATATTAAGCTCGAAAGTTAAACCTTTGTATTGAAAACAATCGAAGGAGTATGTGTACATAACTTTAAGTTTGCACTAATTTTGACTATGATACTTCGCAGCTAAGTGCAGGGCATCTCCAATTTGGGCATCGTCTAGACTATGACATTATTATTTGTTAACATTGTAATGCTACTAACTAATGATTATGAAGTTGTGCTTAAATGCCTGAGCTCCACAGGATCCGGCACTTGACACTTGCGATGCTGGTCAGTGCCGGCTTATTCAACACTTGTAATGAAAAGTAATTTGCGCAGTATTCGCTTGATTGTGTATTTTGTTTGCTAAACTGACGGGCACAAAGGCCGAGGAATTCATAGGATGTAGCATCATCATAATTGCGAACAAAATTAATGAACGTGATTCGGTGGCGAAAATTTGATTAAAGCGCTCATTAATTCCAATTGTGCGTCAGTTTGTGTGAGCCCAGCAAAAAGGACGTCCTCGGCACAAAGATAATTCTGAAATGCTTGAAATATCAATTTAATGAAATAATCTAAAAGCCAATATATTTAAATATATTTTAAAATTGATTGCATTTTCCCATGTCTTTATTTATTCAATTTTGAAATTTTACACGTTTTTGGTAATCAAAGAGTAAATCCATTATGAACTTTTTTTTTGCATTTCTGCCTTTTTTCCAATGATATTATTTTACTCTGTGCATTTGCGTCTCTCGAGAAAAAGTTCATTTAGTGTTTCATTGGATTTTGTGAATTAATCATCATTCATGGACACACATGTCAAAGAATATTAGATAACATTTAGTGTATTCAACACAAATGTCAGTTGAATTTTAATTGAAATTGATAGAAGGTAAACGAAATGAAATGAAATGAGATAGTTATATTGATAAATTATTCATGAAAAGCGACAACTGAGGAGTAAAACTGCAGCTGACTGCAGAAATAATAAAGTTATGAATTCAAAGCAAATATTACACAGAAGAAAAACATCTTCACAAAATGCTAAGAAAACAACAGGAACAATTTGATCAAAGCGAAACCAAGCAGCTGCCTCTGGCAATATTTAAGTCTTGTCTATATGTTCAACAATCAATATCGTACAATAAATCCAAACTTAAATAGCGAAAGCAATGCGGACGAAAAGTTTGCTGCCCCAAGGCACTAAAAGCAGAAGCACAAACGAGCCAGAGAGAGATAGAGAGCCGAACGCGGCTGGGCAGGCCATTCGAGCTCATTATTATGCATGAAGTCATTGACAGTCTACCACCTGCAGGACAAAGCTTTGAAAGCACACACGCCCCCACATACACACACGCACACCCACATACCCACACACCCACACCCACATCCACACATACTTATGTGCATATGTATGCTGGCAACTTGTGGCACTGAAACGGAAATTTACGCTGACATGAAAACCTCGCCAGTGGCGTCTGTGAAACGCAACATCCGTCGCCGTCGTCGCCGCAAAAGTTTAAGTGGGCTGTGTCCCGGGAGTGGTGCTGCTGCTAGTTCTAGTTCTGGTGTGGTCCAGGTCGAAACTAGTTGTTATTCAATGCAGCAACCGGAACTTGATGGAATTGACTTTTGTGTGCCCACCTCGGTGTCGCTAACGCGTTGAATTTGTCCTGGCATCATTAAATCAAATTGAAACCCCTTTGCTTGCCACTAAAGGACTAGAGACTTTTGATTGCCAAAACACACACACACACAAGCACACTCCGAAGCCATGTTCAAATCTGTGTGTGCCTCAGGTGGTGTATGTGTGTGGGAGTGTCAGGTATTCATCTAAAGCCTTGCTTAGCATTAATCATACTTAAGTTAGGCCAAATTGCGCAATGAAGCAGATTTTAGACATACGCCAGATGGATTTTAATTAAAATCTAACACATGCTAAATTATTTATTTAAATTCGGTCATGGTACGCCTCATCTTCAATAACAAGCTAACTTGATTTATTCTCTATGGCCGCTGGCTTTGATGCATCTTTGGCCAAAATTAAGTTTATGCTCAACAAATAATCAAAAACTGTTGCATAATTTCAGGCAAAAGCTTTCCCACTGAATGGTTGCATATGACTCTTGTAAACGTGACGACAACCACTCGACGTTTCCCCACAGCTCTTTAACATATTTTTGGTTTTGCTAAAAAAAAATGTACCAACAAAAACTTCAAACTTTGTCAACTTGTTGTTTTCTGTCACTTTGCGCTGCTGCAACATTTGTGACCGAACAAAAAAAAAAAAATTTTTGTAACTTTTTACTGTTGATTTTAGCTGTTTTAACTTTTGCAGCTGCACACAAATATAAATAAATGAAAATAACCCGTTGATGGCTGCTTACTGTAGCCAGCAATCGTTTTTACAGATTTACACGGGGAATAACAAGGTTGTATGTAGATTTGTAACGCAATCAGTCCCCAAAAGCTCCTTAACCATTATTGTTGACGATTCTAAAAGCTGAACTAAAAGGGAAATACAAATATTTGCTATACATTGCATTTGCATTACCTATTGTCATTTGGTCAATTGAAACACAAGAGTAGTTTAGCTTTACAGCCAAGAGGGCAATTGATACCATTTTAGTAATCGCATTGAAATGTTCAAATAAAAGCCGGTTTATTTATTGACTAGCTGTAATGCTGCTTCAACTTTAAAGGAAATGCAATTCTGAAAATGATATACAAATTTAAGCTGAATTTTTAGACTTCAAGTCTTTTAAAAAGCACTAAAGTTGACTTTTATGGGAAATAATATTACTTTAAATTAAGGAACACCTTGAAGTATGCCATTAGTTAAGTATTATGCTATTCCAAATTGGATCATTTTCGCAGCAATTTTAAATATATACTTTAAGGAGTCTACAAAATGTATTGTGTATATATTCTGATAATTTTGTAATTAATTGAAAGTAAATTGAAATACTTGTCTTTAAAATTCCATACCGAATATGACTGTCTTTAAAAGGGCATTCACATATCGTCATGCCGATCCTTTAATCTGTGTCCTGTTTTTTTCGCTTTTGCGTTTGATTGTTTGCTTGCAACGCGTTGTGCCGTGCAAATAGGCCTCCATAAAGTTTTGTCAGCTGTTTATGCAAAATGTTTCATTGTCGCACATAGTTTGCATATTTGTGCAATGAATTTTGTGGTCTGGCAAATATTTGTTCACACACTCGCTTGGTGTAACTGCAATTGTTTGGTATGTGTGTGGCTGTGTGTGTAACTGTGTGCTGTTCATGTGTTTATTAAACTCCTGGACTGGCTCTCATTAGCATATTAGCATATTGTGGCACATCACGTAGACATTGGAATAATCGCAAATGCAAACAGCAACCTCATAATCAAGTTGATTAGCGGTAATATTACTGTCGGTGGGTTTATTTAAATTGGTTAACCAACACCTAGTCGATTATCTTTCAACATTATAATTTTGTTATTGTTGTTGTTGTCTGAATGCAATTGACTTTTAAGGGAACAAGCATTTAGTAATAATCCTGTATAAATACCAATTTAAGCCGAAACTTAATCGACAGCAAAGTTAAGTGCGAGCGAGTAGAACTCAGAGGATACACTATTAATATAATGGAACTACAAAATATGTTTTAGGTCTAGCAATAAAACAATTTTTAAGAATACCAGATGTTTTTGGGCAAGCAATATAAAGGGATAGAAGATGGCCCTAGCAATAGAATAAATCGCTTTCAAGTGGGCTCACTGCTGGCCAAAACAGCCGTAGGAAAAGTTTACATAGCAAACAGTCGGAAAAGTTTACCCCAAAATTGTTTCAGGTGAGCGTCGGGCAGCAAACTCAAAAGCAAAAGAGCAGCTTCAAAACTTGCCTACAAAGCGGTCCAACATGCATATATTTTGGCTAAACAATTTGGAAAGCAGGGCACATTCACATATACACACTTTTTTAGCATTCGTTTTGTTTTGGGATTTAAAACTTGAAATTGAAAATATATATTGTGCACACAGAGCGAAACAATGAATAAGTAAATTGGCATTGGTGGCCATATTTTGATTGTGTTTTGATTGAAAAGTGTAAGCTGATGAGCGAGTGGCAACAAGTAGCAGTAGCAGTAGCAGTTTGCAAATTGAATTAAAGTGCGCGGCTCAATGTGAATACTGATGCAAGGACAGGCACAAGGACACACCAAATTATAAACGCCACGTGCCATAATCTGGCCAAATAATCCGCTGGACGCTACGGCCATGGCAACAACTTCCCAATCCTGGCTGCCTGGGCGGATTTCAACTGGTGCGGCAACTTTATAAACTTGCAACGCTACCAAAAAAAACTTGTGTACACTAGCCAATGTTATCTATTTGCTGGCTGATGTCGTTGCTGCCATTGTTGTCCTCGTTGTGCCATAAAAACTGAAGTTTAAGCTTAAACTAAACGGAAAGAAGCGCTGGCCACACCTACAAACAAGCCAGGCAGGCAGGCAGGCAGGCAGCTAGTCCGTAGGTGGCTTAGCAAACGTCAAAATAATATGCGACTTAGCAAGCACACAAAAACAACAAGCACGGAAATTAAATTCCCGCCAGATTGCCTTGGTCCAAGTGCAACTGCTGTTGACTCGCGCTGATTGGAATAGAGGAGCGTCTAGCATTGAGTTGCGCTTTATTCCTATTTATGGGATTGAGCAATGCCAACGAACGTTCTGATGTGCTAGCTGGGAGCTGGCTGAGCTTAGCCGAGTTCTGCTTGGTTGGCTACCCTGCGAGCTAAGCCCGCCGACAGTATGATGTGCTCCAGTCATTAAGCGCTTCTATGTTTTTTGTTTTTTTTTCTGCTGCTGGCCCTCATTAAAGTTAAGTCGCAAAACAAAACAATTTGGCACAGTTGCCAGCCGCAAAGCCAAACGATGGATTGTGCCAAGTCGAAGCAAATACTCGCCCGTAACTGGAGAGCAACCCTTTTGGTCGGGGCCATTCGAGCGCAATTATCAAGAACTTTTCGCAGCCAACAAGAGCAATAGCAAAAAGTTTCCTCCCTCTACCGCCCAAACTGCCAAGGAGCGTCTTAGCTGCTCAGGCGATTTACATGAAACTTTGGAAGCCGATTAGGCGATTAATAAGCTTGTCAATTCGCAATTGTTGCCCAAAGTTGGCGCCTGAATTATGAACTGCCCGCTGGAGCTAAAGAGCACTCGCACTTTATTGAATGCCACTCAAATTCGTTAGCAATTAGGCCAAAAGTTGCCACCAGCTTGCCTGTAGGCTGTAGGCAAAGTGGAAACGTGAATAGGCTTATTTCAGGCCGCTCAACTGCCGGGTAAATAAGCGTCTCAGTTCACCTGGACTGTCCGCCAGTTAACACCTGCAGCACATAGCACACAGCACAGCTGCTACCGCACAGATTACTGTTAGCTCGGGCCCAACAGCAGCAGCAGCAGCAGCTATCAAGGGGCTCTTCAAAAAAAGAAAAACAACACACACACACACAGAGAGACAGACAAATACAAAGATAAGGAGCACATACTGGCACACCTGCTGTTTGACTATGTGCCTGTGCGTGTGTGCGTGCGTGTGTGTGTGTGTGTGTGTGTGTGTGTGTTTGCGAGACGCATTAGACAAGCCGGTAATAGTCTGCGTGCCGGGGCATTTAGCTAGCTGTAGCTTCTTCTTTGCTTACTTGGCTACACATCTTTTTATGTGCGCCCGGAGAGCAATTACCGAGGATTCCGCTTTTCTTGCAATAAAAATTTAAGACGCCCCCACGGCAGAGGGCACAGCGAAGTCCAAACTCTGGCACAAATTGAAGGCTAAATGCAAAATTATACCTGAGCGTAACATTCTGGTTAGCATCATGCCTATTGTGTGTGTTCTTCATGCAGCTTTAACCCGGTAGGCGTTGTGTTTGAGCAGTTGGAGCTTGCCAGCAATGGAGCTTGCAATTTGTGGGTAAGAATCCATTGTTTGAAATCAAAATACAATGCATACAGTACGTCTCTGTCTCTGTCTTCATCTATATGGCTGCCAATAAATGATGGGCCACAACTTCATTGCTATGCAGGCGTTACATTTGCATTTCGCAAGTGGGTGTGAGAGCATTTTACGAGTCTTGCCTGCTCCTGATGCCAGTGTCAGAATAACATGCAAGACCCAAACGCAAATATCAGCAAGCCAGGCAGGCGCTGGCAGCAGTAGCACTAGCTGCCAGCACCCAGATGAAAGCTTTAGGTAAATCTACATTTTCGCAACCGCAACAAGGCGCACTTAGCACACACACACACACACACATACACACACACACATATATATATAGACATAAAAAGAGCGAGTGAGCGAGAGAGAGAAACACACGTAGACACCGTATAAAGTAACTTTTTTTATTGCGTCTTCAAAAAGCAGCGCCACCAACTTTTCACAGCATTGGTATTCAAAGTACCAGTCAAAGCGCAAGAAAAGAACAAAGATCCTTCGAATGCGAAGAATAAATACTCTATTAATACAATGTATATAGTGATTTTAAAAAATATTTAATTATGTGAGTAAGTTTTTTAGACAACAAACACAACTTTATAATTATTTTTTCTACATTTACTACACTTTAATTTGATTGTATTCAAAATTGTTAATTTAACTTTTTACTTTACTTAGTTGCTTAACTTTAATGAGTCCTTATGTCTAGTTGCTGGTTAATATTTTTACTTTTCATGAGCAAATCTAAAGACCTACTGCGAGGGTATCAAAATAGAAAGAAAGAAAAAAAAACAAGTGGGGAAGGATTATCTTCGGCGTGCCGAAGATTTTATACTCTTTTCGAACCTATAGGCAATTTCACTCTGCCAACTGCACCACTGAAATTTCATAAATTGTACAATATCGTTTTGTCGCGAAACATTTTTTTTTTTGTTCTAAGAATATTTAGATCATTGCCAGTTGTATAGCAGCCATAAGATATAGTGATCCGATCCGGCCGGCTCCAACCAATGTGATGTCTCTTTGAATAATAAGTATCTGTGCAAAGTTGTATCGCGATAGCTTTAAAAACATGGGATATATGGCCAAAACCGACATCGAGTTGTATGGCAGCTATAAGATATAGTGGTCCGATCCAACCGGCTCCGATCAATGTGATGTCTCTTTGAATAATAAGTATCAGTGCAAAGTTTCATTGCGATATATTTAAAAACATGGGATATATGGCCAAAACCGACTTCGAGTTGTATGGCAGCTATAAGATATAGTGGTCCGATCCGGCCGGCTCCGACCAATGTGCTGTCCCCTGGAATAATAAGTGTCTGTGCAAAGTTTTATCGCGATAGCTCAAAAACTGAGGGACTAGTTTGCATACATACAGACAGACAGACAGACAGACAGACAGACAGACAGACAGACAGACAGACAGACGGACATGGCTAGATCAATTTGTATTGTCATTCTAAGCATACTGGCAGTAACTTTTGGGGGTCTCCGACGCTTCCTTCTATGCGTTACAAACTTCAGGACAAACTTAATATACTATTTTCTTCGAAAAGAGTATAAACACTGAGCATCAAATCCGCAAAGTAAAAGGCATTTTGAGGCGTTTCTTTGTGGGGCGTGGCATGGCATAAAATAGGGAGCAAAAAAATGGCAACGCACAAAATTGAAAGACGAATAATGAGCTGGCAAAACAAAAATCATGCCCAGTTTATCAAATCAATGGGAAATGTTAGCTGCCACTTTATAAAAAATATGAAATATGACCCCTGGGCGGAGCGGTTTTGACCTTTTGCAGGCAAACGTACGGGACTAGCTCTTTGGCGGCTGGTGATGGTGATCCATCAAATTTGCGTCGGCTCACCTGTTTTCCATTCAATATGCTTGCTCGCTTGCTGCCAACTTTCGCCTTTGATGCGTGTTAGCTGTAGCATTTTTTCTTGAATTTCAATGGGGGTCCAATCCAATAACAGATGCCTGCATGAGTTGCCTGAAACTAAATGGGCAGGGGCAGCGGCAGCGGCAGGGGGAGCTGAAGCGCATTTCAATTGAAAATGTCGGGCATAAAACTTGCACCATTAAAGTGGCATATAAAAAAAAAAAAAAAAAAACAGCTCAGCGAACTTTTAGTTGCCAAAATCTTCTCTAATTAAATTGAATCGCTTTTTGCTTTTGCTGTAAACTTTTTAATGCAACATTTCAGTTTTACGTGCACTCAACTGAAGCTGAAAACTATAGCACACATTTAGTTTTTACGGCCAACTCAAAGTTAGCTCTAGGATTAGGTCTGGCTGGCTGACTAGCTAGCTGCCTTAACCTGCGGCTGTCTGACTACTGACTACTGACCAAGGAGGCCAAAAGGCAACAGCAACAGTGGATATTTGTATGCATTTAAGCCCCAATGCCTGACCCACTTAAATGCAATTTGGCTTTTCACAAGGACTCGCAGACAGACTGCAACACAAAAAAAAGAAAAGAAAATCACCACAAGCCCAAGACCAAGCGGCTTCCAATCTTCTCAAATTGTCTTATACACGGCACTCGCCGACAGTCTCCTGCCTGTCCTGATTAAGGCAGTCAATTAAGGCGGCTGGCAAAACGCAAAGCAAATACGGCCACGGCCCCAGACCGAGGGCCAATTAAAGTTAAATTAATTTCGATTTTGCCAACAGCACTAATAAAATTCCGTCTGCTGCCTACGCAAGCTAGCCAGCCAGCCAGCCATATTTGCGCACATTGATTGAGTTAACACTTCTTGGCCAAGTTTAAAAATTAGCTTCTACTCATACACTCTGGTCACAGGCCAAGAGCCAAAATGAGCTCATAATCCCGCTCATAGCCGAAAACTTTCACATTAGTAATTAATACATTGCTGGGCCAGAGATGAGGGATAAAGGCTGGGCCAAGTCCTGGCAAATGTCACTGCCAAAACTTTGGGAGTCGGATCATATTTCGTCTGTAGCAACTGGCCGGAGATGGAGCAGCTCATGTAAATTAAATTACTGGCGGCTACAGTGAAAGGACGCAGGACATGCAGTGTACACATCAGTGCTTTTAATGAACGCAGCGAATAAATTGAATAGCTAGCGATGTGCTGATGAAGAAAATTATAATGAGTTCTTCTTTTTGGATATGCAAGTTGGTTTTTTTCGGAGGATAGGATTGTCGGATTGTCTTCCACAGAGTACAGCAGACGTCGTGCCTGCCATGTTAATTGCATGTACAACATTGATGCCGTTGCCGTTGCCGTTGCCGTTGCCAGTGCTGATGCTGATGCATATGCCGATTGGAAATGCTGAAGCTGATGCGCATTTCTTTAGCAGCAACGTTGAGGCACGAAGTGTACGTCGCGTCACCATTTGGTTTGCATAATATGATAGCTCACACAGCGTCAGACAGTCAGACAGTCGAACGTTCAAACACACACACATGCATGGACATACAACAGCCACACATGAGCTGGCAAGCAATGCGAATTGGTTTCGACATACACACAATTTGCATAATTGAAGTGAGCGAGAAAATTGCAGCGCATGTGAAATGAGTATTTTCCCCTTTTAAGGGAAAAACATCATTTTCACACACTCACCCCCAAACACACACACACACACACACACACACACACACACACACAAGCACACATTTATAGGTGTGCATTGATGCACTGGAATGCAAATAAAGACATTTCCGTTCTTTGGATATGAAAAGCGAAAAGCAGCACTGAAGCCAAAAAGCGTCTGTCATTGATTGCAGTGGAAATTGATTTTTGTGTTAAGTGAATTCGATGCACAAATAACCAAATTATGTGTAAACAATATTACGACTCACTTTAAATTTAAGTTATTTGTGTCGCCTGCCATTCAACTGTATGGCGGATGTTGTGCGCCGAAAAGTAGGCAATGTTTACCATTCGATTTTCTGGATGCGCATTTAGAGCGTTGCAAATACACACACAAAGGATGTCCACAATTGACTATTAATGGCATTCAATATGCAATTTGTGCTGAAGCTTAGCTATGAGCAGCCACATAATAGTTTCAAGCTGCAAAATTAATTATGCAAATCAAAGTCAAACGTACAAACATATTCTCAAAGGAATTTCAAGCTGCGCACGGTGGTAGTTTTACTTATAATTACCACTGACCCATACACAAAGGATGCTAGTGCAAATGCCAGCACTATATATATATATATATATATATGTATGAGAAATACCATAATTCAAGATTAAACGCGTTTTCAACTTCCTCGAGTGTTATTAGCAAACGAAGCTGCTCAAACCCGAAAACTTCTTTTCAGCTACAAAATCCATGGGGATGCGCTATTGTTAACATTCATGCATTGTGCACTTTTACTGCAGTTAGCTTAACTTACATATCTTATCAAATACTAATAAGTTTCGTACATTTGCATTGCTGCTGGTGGCAATATCATCCAGCTACTGTTAAGCTTACAGTTGCACACACAGAAATAATCGGCTGGCAAAAAGAGATAATACATTTACATTTTCGTTTATTGAGCAAATAAAAAATAATTAAAGTATTCGTTGTATTTAATTCTTTATGAAAATACATATTTAGTGTGATACTCTTTTGATTTAGAATATGACTTTCATTTGCATACACTTTTAGATATTTACATAAGACTGTGTTCTCTAAGTGTATCGTGAAAAGCACGTGCGCATAAGTTTGACAGTTTTTGGCCATTTGTAAAACGGTTTCATGGTACTTTTGTGCCAAATTCGATAGAAGGTAACTTTTCTAACAGCTGGCCGGGAATATGGAAGGCATCATGTTGGCAAGCTGTCCTGTGGCTTTTGCCAAATGAAAACATTTCCTTAATATTAGAATTTCAATAGGCCCGTCGCACCGGTCGTATGCGCAACTTTAAGTCCGCTCTTCATTTGCATTGTTTTTTTTAAATTTTTGTTTTAGCTGTGTTCGCTGCTCAAGCACCGCATTATTTTCATAGAACTAACGGAGCGGAGTGGGCGACTGTAAAATGAATGTTGCCGGGGCTCGTGGTCTTGGCCATATAAATCACTTGCAGGCAAACAAGCTAGCAACTTTGTTGCATATAAATTTGCATAACTTTCCTTACTCGCCTTTGACTGTATGCCGATTTCTTTTGTACCCTGTACCCAATCAAAATGAGTACAAAGTTAAGGTGCAAGTGTGCGTAGTGTAAAGTTCTGTTAAAGACAAGAAGACAATTTAGATGCCTTTAAATGTATATATAGCCATTTATTTTGTCAACACCACCTGACTTGTCTTAATATTCCTGCATATGTTTGGCAACCTGGTTACAGCGTATCTCGCAGTCGTGCAGTCTCAACTACAGAGTTCTTACTCGTTTTTGTTGTACTGCTGTCGCTTTGCATTTAAAACTTTAGTAACTTTTTATAGCATTTGGTACTTAGTTCAACTTTCCAACTTGCCGCAGCACTGCCGACCGACCAACGCTGACAAGCAACAATTGTGTGAAAATGCAGTAGACGATAGTTTAATTTCATTTCAGCCATCTTATCAATTGGCAAACGTCAATACATTGCGGGAACATTAATCTCTGAGAGCAAACATACGTTTGCTCTGCTTACCAGACCGGCAGAGGGAAATCTTCCACAAGATACTTCAATTTCCATATATTTGTTTGCACTTTCAATTTGACTCAGCGCATGTGAAGTGTCGCACAGTGCTGCAGAGGTTAAGAATCGACTACAAATATGATGGGTATTATTCGTAAACAGAAGCCTCGTAAAGTTAACTAAATTTTTAAGTACCTTATTGCTAAAGGCAGCTTTTAGCTTACCAATATTATTAACACATACCAAAGCTTCAAATTTGCCTTGAAAGCTATCCAAAACACATTTTCCTGATTGATTGAACCAGTGTCAGTCGTTACTTTACATTTCGCTTGCCAGACGGATAAGCGATTTTCTACAACAAACGATTCCCGCAAATTGATAATCATCAGCATGTTGCACGAACTGAGCGGATTCCCCGGCACAAACTGTGCCAGCGACAGTTCGGGTGGCTGCAATCCAGAAGCATCCACTCTATTTGCGCTGACTCTCACGGTGGTGGAAAGTATTGTGCGAAACCACGTAAAAGTCGAATGTGCAAACTGCGAGCAGAGCCATTAAGTTTGGCGGATGCTCCTCTAATCTAATCGGAATGAGGTGAAGTGCGGATAACAATCGAATACTTTTATTGAAGCCGATTATATTCCGAAATTGGTCGTATTATTGAAAGTTAGTTAAGCAAGTGCATTTAATACATGTGATGTAACATTAAAAATGACAAAAACTACCGACATTTTTTAAAGCCCGCAGATTTAGAGAGATTTCCATAATAATTGGCAGCCCAACGAAAAAGCACACACAATTTAATTATATAATTCTGTTCAAATAGAGGCAGTGAGTGATACAAAGAAAGAGCAGCAAGAAAGAAGCAACAATATAGTTTTTATGCGGAGTGCCCACAGATTCGGCCTTGTTTTATTATCTGTGTTGTGACAGCTACGGAATTAAATTCATAAATACGAAAAACCCAACGCAGCGTAAAATATGAAAACATACAGACATACATACATATATATGCATGTATGTGTGTACATAAGTATAATGAAATATATAAGTGTGTTAAACATAAATACATCGCAAATTTGATTTGACAAGGCAACTAAAATATGCATAAATTCAATTAGAAAGCATTCATGCTAATGAATTTATGCCACAGCGAGTATAAAGAGCAATTAATATGGGAACGTGTCTCGGAACAGAGCCGATTACCACAAAAGGCGATGTTCGCACGACTTGGCATTATCAAGAAATACAAGCGGAAATAACTACTCATTAAGCGCGATGGCCACGTAAGCTGCCAACTGCCAACTGCAAGTTGCAGCAAAAGCAACAATGACAACAACAACAACAACAACAGTAGCAGTAGCAGTAGCAGCAGCAGGAGAATTCAGTGTGGTAATAGAAATCATTACAATAAAACCTAATGGTCCCCGAAGCAACAGCCAACGGCCAACAGCCAATGGCCAAGAAAAGAAAGTCATTTGCTGCCGGCTGCCAAACGAGTGTGCAGACAAATGGCAGACACGTTCCAACCATCACGGCCCAGCATAGTCGAAAGAGGCGCCGGACAGCAGGCCGAGGCAGATAATCAAAATCCATTTGAGTCGGAAATGAGCGAAATCAACATAACACTGGCTAACCATACTGGAGCTCGGCACACATCCATAACTCGGAATGGGCCAAGAAGTCCTTTGGTTTGCCAAATGTCTTTAAAATAATATATAGTGCTCCCAGTACAGTGCACACTGCTACATGGTTGAGCTAAGCACATTCGATTTTGTTGGCGGCGCATTCCTCAACATCTTTGGCATGCAAGTGAAATATGTTTTGTTATTAAATTGTTGCTTGGCACGCCTCTGTGCCACAGCGCGATCTCAACGACGCATAATAATTTGCCGTCTGATGATAGCTTGGGCAGCCACAAGAAGTTTTTCAGCTGCGATGAGCTTCAGTATAACGGTATACTTACCCTGCTGCATAAGGACAAAAACACACCGACCGCTTAGCTAGCGCAAGAGCAAGCATAAACTGAATACCAAAAAGCAAAAGTGGAATTTTTATTGCAAATTGTAAAATTTTTACTAAAATACAACGAAGACACAGTCAGCCGCAGTCAGCCTCCACGTACCTTCATCCTGGGCTGCTCTGCCCTGTTCGATTGTTGTTTGGCAATGCCGACAGATTTCATTGTCACTATGCCAATGTTCCGTAAGAAACTGCCAGCCATTGGGCTATTCCAACCCATTAAAATCAATAATAAGTATTTGCAGCTTCAATTGCTCCCCCACGTAGTCAAGGTTTGTGCGCAGCTCATGAGCTCCAAATGAAGCGCTTAATGGTTTCTTTTTTTAATATTTCCCACCGCAATGTAAAGTTCAAATGCTTTTTCCTCTATTTGCCGCTATGCCAAGGCAAAATCAAAAGTAAATTCAAGTCGAAAAGAGTCTACAAGCAAAGAAATGGAATTCAACGAGGAAGCCAAAACAACTTAAAAATAAGAAAATGAAAGAATTAAAGGTCTTACGGAATATAACAATGAAGAAAAAGAAAGAATTGTTGTACTTGTGTATGAATTGACTCCTGATCCTGTGCCAGTTTCAAATGCCATAACTTAATGGCTAAATATTATAGATGTAGTCAGCGAAAATATGCTTTGAGCTGGCATCGGCTTTCGGCACGTTCAAGTGCAGCCATTAAATTATTTTTGGTCCACTGCGTTTAAAAGTCCGTCAAAATTAAAGACCAAAAATCAGAAAATCACCAAATTGTCAAAACAAGTGGAAAATCACAAATTACGGCATTACATTACGTGGCTGGCTAACGGAAACGCCGAAATCAACGGACGCTTTTATGTAGTGTTGTTGTTTTTTTTTATACTCTGCTCCTAAAGGTATGAAAAGTTTATTGGGATTATGCGATATCCGCCTTGCAATCTGCACGTCAAATCTTTCAACACACTTTGCTTATGTATAATCGATGTATTTAAAACAAGCTTCAACTATATTTGTGAACAGAGTATTTTGTAGTCGTCACTATGCTTCTATAGCTCTCATATACTTGTTTATTTGGCGTTCTTGTTGCCAAATCATATCGATTGGGTGTGAGCCCCATTTAAGTACGTATTGATTTACTGTCGCTGATATATCACGTATACGCCATCGTGTCGCTCTTTGACTAACTAATCACGGACACTGCACTCAAAACTCATTCGCCGCGGGTCGCTGAGGACAAGCAGCTCGGTAGCTCGGTACCTCGATAGCTCTTCCACTTGACTGGCCTTGTACACCTGTGCCGGGTATTTTCGTTAATACTTCCGTTGTGGAGCCCTTTGCATCCTTTTACAATTTTACTTTTCCGCTCGTTGTAATTCTGATGATTTTCCAACTACTGATAAAATTTCCCTTGCGAGATTCTTTGAAAGCAGAGCATCCAATTAAAAGGTAAGTTGACATTTGGTACAACAACTACAAGCATACTGCAAGGCGTTGGGCGTTGGGGATGGACCGGCGCTGCCGCTGGCAAACTGTCTGCCACATCACTGGGTGACAGCACCATTAATGGCTATCCTTGCGCAGGACACACTCAGTCATTATCAGTTTTCTTTGCACGTTACTTGCCAATTAATATTATGGCCGTGTTTTACCAAATATCAGGCACACTGCACTGGCAAATGCACTCCATATATATATATATAGATATATTTTAATGTATGTATTTCTCATAAGAGACTTATTTGTGGATATTACGATTTAAGCACGACTCTTGGCAACTTCCGCCGCCACTTCATGTAGCAGAAGCTGGTCATTATTTGCCCAGTAACTGTGCAGTGTTGCGAGCCATTTGCAAAATGCGAAACTCTCTCGTCATTTCGCAGAAATGCGTCAACAGGAGATATATATGTATGTATATATATTTATTTGTTGTATTCTTCCCCCTGCAATTCGAATACGTTTGAAAATGGAAATTGAATTTAAAATGAAGATTGATTTTTGCATTTGCCTCTTGACTTGACGCAAAAGTCGGGGCAAAAGGGTCACTTGTCAAATGGGGACCAGGCAAGGGGTGTGACATTGAAAAATCTAAAACAAATAACGCCCATTTGTAATTAGAGACAATGGAAGCGAGCCCTTGACTGGATCCAGAGCAGAGTCGACCCTTTTGCCTTTTCTTAACAAAATTAATTCAAATGCTTGCAAAAAAAAAAAGAGAGAACACAAATAATTAAAATTAATTATGTGGAATATATTCAATAAGTTGGAAATTATGCAAACGAGCGCAAAGTAAACGCCTCGAGATAACGCTAAGTGCAATTGCCGGACCCGCAAAAATATACTTATATTCGTGGACCGAAAATAGCCGCCCCTACTTAGCATTGATGGACATAAAGCGTTGGGCGATTGTGCGAGTGGATAGATGGATGCATTGCTGAATGGTTGAATGGATGAATGGCTGGTCGGATGGACAAATGCTCAAAGTATTTTCGAATTTTCGAAGCGACAAAAGTAGCACGAGAATGGGAACGGCCACATGCTCGTGTTCGAGTTCAGGCCAAAATCTCGCCACAATTTCCGGCATTTCGTATATAAACTGAAAGTATGCCCCGTTCAGCGTTCAGTACGCTCGGTTCGTTGGCCCACGTCGCGGTTATTGTCAAAGTAGCGCAAATTACTTAAAATAAACATCGCAACTATTTCCAATAGTCACCACACAGAGACATTTCTATCGCCGATCTTAGCTCTATTGCATTTCGCTGTTTGTTCCGTGGCGTGAGAATACAAAAACATGCAATTTAAAATCAATTTGACGTTTCTATCTATGGCACTTGTCTGCCTCATCTCTGTCATGCTGTTGACTCAGACGGTGGAAATTGGGGCAGCCTCATCTGGAGATGGCGCATGCAAAGAGCTAAGTAAGCTAGGCAATGAATTTCAGAATTACAGACAACAGAATTACAGCATTGAAAATTTAACCAAATTAACTATACAAATTCCCAACCAGTTCAAAGAGTTTGTTACATATGATCTGCAAATACAAACAGCAGTTGGATATTGCTGACTATATTTGCAAAGTAAATCTGGATAATATATATATATTATGAATACGTACAATGGAATTTTTCCTCATAATATCAACCAATCCTATAAATAGTTCTGACTTCTTTGGCTGGGCTATTAAGATATACATACATACATAAATACGCCGATGGGTCATTTCAGCAACAAATTTATAGCATGTACAAATTATTAACGTACAAATTACATCCATAAAATTGAGCAATTGAAAAACAAACTATTAAAATTGTATTCTTAATTAAATTTTTAAATTGTCTGACAATGGAAATTTTAATGGTTTGATGTCTAAATCAAACAAACAATTGACCAAGCTTTTGTGCATAATTCAATTTGAGGTCAAGCGTTAAGATTCTTGTAAAAATTTTACAATTTACATTTTAGCTTTTTAATATTTTTTCTGGACTACTTTTGAAATGAACCAAAGTTTTGACCAATTTGTGCTTGAATATTTCGTCGCGAATTGCCTAAGCACTGCCAAAATTGTTGTCAGCCACATTTGCAAATTTCTGTAGAATAATTTGCATACTCTGTGTGTATTAGTTTTTGTGTAACATTTTGGGCAAATCGTATGCGAAATAAACGTATTCCCAGCGAACCTAATTAATATGCTCCCAAATGAGGCAAGCATGATTGTTTTTGCGATAGTTGGTCATTCAAGCGCAATAGATTATCCAATTAATTGCTTGATTTAACAGCACGTTTCTCTTGCCCCATTCGCAGACAACGTCAACTGCTATGTGGGCCGCAACGAGGGCAACTACTGCAACAGCAAGGATCAGACAAAGGCCCTGACCCGCTGGTATTACGACAAGGGCGCCTGTCGTCCCTTCACCTACAAGGGCTGCAATGGCAATCGGAATCGCTTCTGCACGCAGGACAGCTGTGAGACGCGCTGTGGCGACCTGTGAATACAGCCACGGAATCACACACAGTTTCACATTCAGTTACACACATCCACTTAGTCGATAAGTTTGTATGTATAGGCTAAGTACTGAGCACAAATAGAAGCAACCAAGCGTACCTAAAGTGTTGCCCACCTTTGATCGAGCCACATAAACGCTAAATGCCGCCGCCAAAATAGACAGGCAGTCAAGTGTTTGCTGTAAGATTTTTGCAATAAAAACAACAACAACAACAACTACAATAATAGTGAAAGTGCGGCACTTTGCCACTGCCACTGCCACTGGCCGGACGAGTTCTGAAAAATGTGCAAGCTGTCAAGAGTGTTGACGCGGCGCGTATCAAATAACGCCTTGACATGCCCTATGACAGTGTCGCCAATGGCCCGTTGACTTTGATTTTGATGCCCATGCCGAAGACGACAACGATGCCAATGGCGAAGCCAACGTCTGCTGGCTCGTGTGGGGCTTTTAGCGCTGACGCACTCCCAGAGAATGCTGGATGTCAGCCGGGCCGTGTCAATGCAAATGTCAAGACCACATCAAAGGCCTGTCTACCGTTCGATGGCTGCTGGCCATTTCAGGCGATGATCTTCTTACGGCTAATTAAAATAGTTGAAGCAAACAGCCAACATAAAGTAATTTCAAATATATTCACCGTTTAACGCTTACACAGACTCACAGGACATCTGCATAAATTGCATAAATGGACCAGGGCACTCGCAGTCTGATGAAAGGCATTTGTTTTAGCTGTCATCGCCAAACAATGCACATTTTAAAGGTCTTCGGGTTGAAGGGGCTGGGCTGCTTGATTGCTACGCTTAAACAAGTGTCAATCAAAAGATTAACGGCATCGACAGTCAACTACTGACACAATGCTAGCGGCACAACATTAATCTGTTTAAATGACAGCAACAACAATAACAATAACACTCACAGCTACAAGAATCGCACCAGACGCCCACACACATATATCTATCTATACATGGATATTGAGTCATGTGGTGTTGCTTTTAATTTCACCTCTTACGCACAAAAGAAATTCGCACATTTAAGTTGATTGACAGTTGAAAATTCGCCCGCCTCAGGCAATTTGCATGAAATTAGTTAGTATTAATTGGAAATTCGAAGCTCCGAAGCAGCGCACAAGTTGACCGTAATGCGGTCGAAGGACACCCGTCACAACTGGCGTATGCGCGATAATTGAAAGCCCAATACAGTCAATAGGCCAGAACTGCTCACGCCAATCTCTCTAACAAGCCTCATAATCGCCTTACCAAAATCGACGCCTGAACATAAATAATGCGCCTCGTCAGCAGGCGAGCGAGCACACACATAAATGAAAATCCCACCAAATAAGCTCAAATGCTGTGGCATAAAAATTCAAAGCGCCAAATCTTGGCGAGCATCAAATGCGTGTAATTTGATTATTTATCACAATTTTTCATTTAACGATCCAATTGAGTTTTATATGCCCATTGCGTAAACAGAGCAGAAGAAGCAAGTTAGGCTATGTTAAGTCGATTTATATGCGTATACCCTACACTTATCAGATTTTGTATTAAGAAAAATAATCACTCACGAGATAAAAAAGAACATAATTTAAATTAAATTTGTTTAACATTATTTGAATTTACAATAAAATAATAAAAATTAAAGAAATGAACACACAATGCCTCCTTGAGATTGGAAACCTGGATGAATAATATGAACGTATCGACTTATTAGCTGAATGCTGATCAATAATATAGGTATGTAGGTAGCTAAAAGGTGTATCCCTCTCTCTCTCTCTCTGCCTGTCATATACATTATTATCCTCATTCTGTACTGAATATAGGGTATACAAAGTAAGCTAAACATGAAAAACAGAACAAGCAAACGAGCAATGAATCTTGTGGGCATCATTTGGAAGGAAAGTTTATCAAGTAAGCGACCTGTGGACGACCTGGCCGTCCATTTTTTTGTTGCTTTTAATATGCCAAAGGTGAACAAGCATGAGCCGCGTTTGTCAAAAAAAAAACGTTTACTGTCAGCCTCAGGCAGACATGCAAAGCTGCACTCTATAAAAGTGACGCCGTACTTTTGGTCAATCAAAAAAGTTTCATTTTGATGAGCCGAATCAGCGCAGCGAGTGTGTGTCGTTGCGTGTGTGTGTGTGTGTGTGTGTGTGTGTGTGTGTGTGTGTGTGTGTGCCGTCCAGTTGTCAACTGCAAAAAACAATATTTCTATGGGTTTCCCGACTGCCGGGTCTTTGACAGTGCGCACAAAAATGTACCATGCACAACGATTTGCACAAATGAAAAATGAAAATGTATTTGTAAAATACTGTTGCTGCTTTTTCTTGCCATCCCATAAGCAAACACACAATGGGTATATCCGTTCCATTTTTGCATAAGTTATAATTTGCTGTTGTCAAGTAAAAAGGTTGAATTTCTGCTTTAAGTTTTTATAGTCTGTAGTTATTGGAGACTTGATTCAGTTTAAAATATAGTTTAGTTATTATAATTACATGTTTGTGGTTAAGGGATATTCTACAGTCTAACTGAGTTCGATGGAAAATATGTGTTCCCACTGCACAAACGGAAATGTGCTTCAGGACGGGTTAAAGCCATAGACCCCATTTTACTCCAAAGGAATTCATAAAACGACAAAATTGCTTTTGTTCCCACACACTAATACAGATTCATTGAAAGGGTTAGAGTGTGTGTGTGTGTGGGGGGGGGGGAGGGGGGTCGAATGCAGGTAGCCCGACTCCCATGTGCCCATATAAATTTTGTGTTTATTCGGGTGCATTTCCACTGCGGCGCACATTCAGCCGCAGCCACATTCGCAGTCTCTCACGTTGAGTGGCCAAACGACCTTGCGCGCGCACACACACACACACACGCACACACATGTATACACACATATACAAGGGGCAAACACATGCAGAGATTCAGTGGTCCACACATGCATCTAGGCAGGGCTTGGTTGTTGCATGCCCCACTGGTTTTGGGCTTCATTTATGTGGATCAAATAATGTTAGTTTCTCTTGCCCGAACCGGTTAACCGTACAGCATTTGAGTGCACCGCACAACAGTATACACACAACCGCACACACGCGCACAAACACACACGCACACACACAGACACACAAACACATGCAACTATTTTTCTGTTTAAATAATTTTGAGATGCTTCATTTCGACTGAGCAAAAGCTATGCGCTTCCTTTTTTTTCATTTTATTCTTCTTCTTAATATACCCTGTACCCACTAAAATAAGTCAAGAGGATATAACCTTTTAAGTTGTGCAAAGATAAGAAACAGGTATTAAGATATATACTAAGCATTGTTCGTCTATCTGTCTGTCCGTCCATTTGTCTATAAGAGCTACAGATTTCATATTTATAATATTTTTGTATTATTGCTATGAAGTTTAGGGCTGGGCGCAGGAAATCTCTCAGTCTGGCAATGTCATCTAGAGACTCTTATTTTTTATTTATTTTTTTTGGGTCGAATTGAATTAAAATTCCTGTGCCAAGTTCTTATGGCAAAAAAAAGTTGCCACACAATTTATTACTTTCGACTTTGCAACGATTTAAGAAGTTTGTTTTTGCAATGCTTTCCACGAAGCCACCAAACGCAAAGCAAACTCAATGCGAAGGTGGCCAGCACCCCTTTTGGCCAATTTAATTTCTTCTCCGTTGCCTTTATATTTTCACTCAAATTGGTTTCACATTCTGCTTGATTTCATGCACAAACTGAAGTACAGTGCTCTTCCAGGTGCCACGCAAGTACACATTCCTGCAGACACACGCACACTCGCACACTCGCACAGTACACACACCTAAGCGCTGGCTCTCAGGCCACTTGACTTGTTATCTGCACTTAGCTGATCAGCCGAGCAGCCAACTTACACTTGTTGGCACTCAAGCCTTATCCCTCTGTGGGCGTGGCAAAAGCTAGGGTTGCTGCTGCTGCCACACTCATATCCCATTGGCACACTTTATTTGTCTAGCTGAAATTGTGATTTTGGCGCACATTCACCGGCTATCGGTGCGTATACACAACTGAGCGCTGTGACAGCCAGCCGAGGTAGAAACTGCAGCATACTTTCGAGCTTGACATTGTTGCCGCACCCCCTGAAACATTGTTTCGCCTTACACGCATCTTTGCAGAGCTTACGTCGAGAGCCACTTCCAACAGGGCTTGCAATGGGAGTGTTCCTTCTGGACGCATGCCTCAATAGCAGTCTAGTGGATTTACTCGTTGCACTGTGCTGATGCAGTTCGTTTTTCAAAGCTTATTGCTTGAATACAAATAAATTAAAAATTGTACATTAATGTATATTTATGGATGGAAAACTCAGCCACTGATGCTAATACACTACGCTCGGATATTAAATTAGATAGAAACCCACATCGAAAAACAACAACATTTCTATTTCTATTTAAATTTTGAGTTGGTGGCAGACATTGCTGCACGTACGAGATAAAAAAAATACATGTACATACGCACGCAAAGATATAACAAACTTTGTTTGGACTGACGAATGGCAAACACACTTGCTGACACACTAATTAAGAATCTCCAATGATAAATTGTATTTAAGAAAATGTTATTGAGGCATAGTAGGATTTGTTTCGATTTATATAAAATTTGTAATTTGGTGTATAGAAAACGAACATTTGTCATAAGTTCGTTTTGCTAACAAAATCTCAATATTCAGATATGTAAGCTTTACACAATTTCGATCCAATTCAAATCATTTCAAGACAATGGCTTGTAAATAATTTAATTTACTAACCATACTTTATATACAAACCTTTAAATCTACGGGAATTCTTCCAATGGACTCAGCTCATCATCTAGATGAAGTAGTATATACATATGTGCATATCGAAAAATGTCGAATATTCCTTAAAATACTCTATGCCGAAGGTGTACGTGTGCTGCTGCCAAGGGAGCAGATGATGCTGCTGCCGTTTCTTGGCCTTGTGTGTTAGTGTTGGTGTTGATGTGGGCGTGGACGTGGGCGTGGCAAGCAAACAGATTGCAGTCAGTGTTAGGCAATGGCTCAGGCGCAGGCAAACGGAAGCTAGTCTGTTTGTATATGAATGAATGGATGAAAGGCTGATGATGCGTGTGTGTATGTGTGTGTGTGTGTGTGTGCGTATGCGAGCGTGTGTGAGTGTCTGTACGTGTGAGTTAGTGTCAAGTCAGGGACATTTAGTAATTCCGCAGGCATATCAAGGACAACGTACTCATAAATACCAAAGGCAAATGCCGCACAGCAACAGCAACAACAGCAACAACAACTGCAGGCTCTTGTCTCTGTCTCTGTCTCTGTACACGCATAGCCGTCTGCCTGTCTATCTCACTGTTCCTCTCACTGTCTCATTGTCTCTGCATCCGCACCCGTCTGGCTGTCAGTCATTTTGTGTTTGTATGTATGGAATTTTTAACTTCATTATCGGGGCACAGGCTACCATTTGCCGCTACACATCGCTGCTCATCTTTGTCCTCGCCGCCTGATCGTCCTTGTCATTGTCTCTGGGCGCATATCTCAGCTCCATGGTTCATATTCCGCCAATGCGCAATGGCATGCATACCTAATGCCCAATGATGTGCACACTGCTGGAGACGACGACAGCTCTCCTCCGAGTCGCCCACTTGAGCCATCATTGTCGTCTCTAGCACGTCAAGGCAGTCCTGGCCGTCCAATCTATGAGTAGTCCAATTCCAGCTCATTTGGGGCAAATTTAAAGCATCGGCTGTTTAACACACTCTTAATACATTTGTCATATGAAGGTAGCTTTCGAAATTTCGCATGGCCATAAATTCAGTCGCTGTCCGCCAATGTTTGTTATTTATTTGACTCAAGCACGTTGGGCCGCTCGGCATTTTCAGTTGTTGCTTGCTATTGGCCAGCGACAACCTTTGAATGACATGCCACGCCCAGTTAAGCCCCGTCCCCGTCCCCGACCCAGCTCCAAAGGCCCCACAGCTGTCAGCATTCAAGCGTTCCGAAAAGGCGGCCGGGCGTCACCAAAAACCGAAAGAGCACGCAATTTATAGCGCACCTTAGCGAAAGTTTTCGCATTGTGCGAGTGCGAGGGCGAGTAAACGAAATATTTTGAGCACGTTCTAAAGTTGCTGAAATTTATTGGGTCCATCCATATATATGCACATGGATTTGTGTGCGTATGTCAATGCCAAGTGTCAAGTGTAAAGCCCAAACTCAATAACAACATTTCCCGAATGTGTGTGCTATTTTTCTGGATGCTTGCGCTGTGAAAGTGAAATTTAATTAATTATGTGCCGCTGCTTGGGAAATATTCTACGCGCTGTGCGCCGCAGTGTATGCAATGATTTATTGCTGCCAGCCTAGCGGTTGCGCTCTGTGCTCTGTGCTCTGTGTCTGTGCCAGTGGATGTGGATGTGGATGTGGATGTTGCCTCTTGCTTGGCTTCCTTTGTGCAATTTTGACGGGCAGCTTCAAAAGCGCAACATGAGAATTTATTTTGCGCGCATTTGTCTTGCCATAGCACAGCACTCACATGCACTCACCCGCACTCACTCCCACTCGCACGCACATTCACATGATGGCATTATTAATAGTTCTGGCGGTGCCGGCAATATCCAGTCAAATTAATTTCAATTTAATTAAATTTTTTCCTTTTGCTCGCGTCGAAATAAGCTAAGTAAAATAAATGAAATTTTCTGTCAAATAAATGTTAAAAAATTGACTCATTGTGGCGCATTCGATGGCGAACTGAAGGGGCAGGCGCCAAATGTTACCGAACGCAATACTCCCCCGTTTTTCCTGCTGGTTTCCCCCTCTACCAGTTTCATGTTGCTGTTGTGCTTTCGCAAAGGCAAGCGATAGGAAGCAAGTAAAGGGAATCACAGCTGCAGAAATATTTGCAAGCATTTGTTTCGCACCCCGTGGGCTATGGTGTGCATACGTGTGTGTGTGTGTGTGTGTGTGTGTGTGTGTGTGTGTGCATGTGCGCACACATAGTGAATGTTGGAAATTCTCACGCTTGGCACTAAAGTCATTTTTCGCAAACGTCGCTGCGGCGCTCACTTTGAGCCATTTGCCATTGAAATAGTTGAAGTTTTTGTTGCTGTTCCTCGGTTGTTGCTCATGCCCCAAACAGCGCTGCGAAAATACGCTCATTTATCAATATGTCCGTTGTTGTATAACTATTAATGCCAACGGCGTACCCGCACCCCTCCGCCCGCTTGTGCACGTGTCGGCAGCCCAAACTTAACGCCAAACTTAGAAAACGTCAAATGCGTTTTAACTAATTTCGAGCGATTCATTTTCATCTTCGCATGCATCTTGCTGCCAACTGTCGTGTTTCAAAATTAATGTGAAATGCATTAGCATTAGCTCTTATAAATGAACGCTGGCAGTGTTTAATGACGACCCCGGGCACACTGGCAAATAAGTTGTTTACATGTCAGCCATCCGCATCACAAGTAAAACAGTGCGTATGAGTGATGTGTACTTGTTAGATCGAGTGACTGCAATGATTTGTCAGTGTTTGTTTTATGCCACACTCGTAGCAAGAAGTCCGTATCAACTTTGGCCACAGCACATAAATCCGCTCACCTTTAACTGCATTACTAAGTTAATGGAAAACTGCCACAATGCACACGCAAAATGAATTCAGCTTTTTTTATACCCTGAACCCATTAAAAATGGGTAAAAAGGGTATTATGGTTTTGTGCAAAAGTATGTAACAGGCATAAGGAAGCATCTCCGACCATATAAAGTATATATATTCTTGATCAGTATCAACAGTCGAGTCGATTTAGCCATGTCCGTCTTTCTGTCTGTCCGTCCGTCCGTCTGTCTGTATGAACACGCGGATATCAGAGACTACAAGAGCTAGAGACTTCATATTTGGAGAATAAGTTCTCGTAATCCCGGGACAGATCAAGTTTATTTTGTTTTATCGATAACGCGTCCCGTTTAAATGTTATCGATAAATTTCGATTTCAGACTAGCGTTTTTGGGCCTTAACTTAAAAGTTATATGAGCTAGAGGCCCCAAATTTGGCATGTATAATCTCGAATAGCATACACATGAAACAAGTATATCACTTTTTGGATACCACCCCCCAATCCTCCCGAAAGTTCAAAAAACGCATTTTTGAAGTTATGACATTGCAATTGGGTTTGGTCACACATTTTATAGCCAATGTTATGTCACAGCTTGCACAGCTTGCAGTATGTGTGTGTCTGTATGTATGGACACTATTAGGCAAGTATAAATGGATGTCAGAACTGGGATCAGGGTATCTCCTAGTCGGGCACTCCCGACTAGAGCACTCTTACTTGTTTCATCTTGTAAATTCATAAATAAATCTACGTTCGTACTATGGAGCGGGCAAGTCGTGCTGTTGTCATTCGTGACACTGCCTGGCATTTCATTGGTTCGCAACAACTGGTGTACCAAGTGATGTGGGGAGTTGATGCCGCCACCCACTTACTGTGCCGTTTACCCTTTAAATGGAAAAGTGTTAAGGAAATGTGCACACCAGCCAGAAGGTGATACATGTGAAACATTAAGAAATACTTATTCTTGATCAGTATGAACAGTCTAACCATGTGTGATTGGCTGACCGCATGACCAGCTTATTCATATCACTCTAATAACTTCCGAAACCAACTCTTTCCGCTGGAGCTGCAGTAAGCGATTCAAATGAGACATGGTCAGCGATACCAACTAAAAAATACCACATTTACCTACAAACAGAAATGCAGGGTATTTCCCAGGCCAGCATTATTGACTGCAGCATGTTTTTTTTTTTTGAGAGTTCACTTTGTCTCGCAAACAGCGTATGCGAATCTGTAGCGTTGCACTAAATGCGAGGCCCTTTTGTACATTTTTTCATTTGCTTGTCAAGCTCATCTGTGGCACGGCCTCAGTGCTGGCACGGGATGGGTCGGGGTCTAGCTGTCATTTGTATGACAGCCAAAAAATAAAAAAAATAAATATATATATACAAATTATGGCAAATGGGCGCAAATTTTAATGAAATTCAACAACAAAAAAGCGGATGAAGTATGCAGGCAGACAGAAAAGCGAAAACGACAGATAGAGAAGGAGCGAGACAGTGAAAGAGAGGAGGACAACATACAAGGCGAGATGTCAACAGCGATATATTAAAAAGGCAGTGATATTCAAACGAGGATAGTATCACAACGTAGCGTGAAGCAAACAAACCATTGGCAACCAATGAAAAATGCCGATAAATAAACGCAATTTTCTGGATACATCACTTACGGCATGAAATCGCTTTTCCTCTTATTTAACTGAACATTGGTAATATTTCAGCTTTAAGCTATGGATAATCAGTTGTTTTATTAATAAGCTGGGCACTGAAAATCAATCGCTTTACAAATGTGAACAACATATCAACAACAAATAAATTAAATAGCAACATATCGCATTGCAGACGGCAGACGGCGTAAAGCCGCATTAATTCATGAAGTGGTTTGCTATTGCCATTTCCGGTTTGCAACATCCGCTTTTCACGCACTTTGGCTGACGGCAACCACATATAAACACACCACACACCTACCCACAGTCAAACAGACACACACACACACACACACACACGAACATAAATCGTTGTCAACCTGGTATCGTTTACATTTGTTTATATGTTTATACGAATGCAATTGTGCATACGTTAAAGACTTTTTAATCGTAAATGCATATTTGATATATCTCGCTGGCATTCGCTGCATTTTTAAAGCAATTTTAACTTGTGACCATTTTAAAGCCAATGCCAATTTAAATGCAAATTTAATTTCCAGCTTATGAAAACAAAATTAAAAGAGCCACACACACTCACACTCACACACAGATTAGCTAAATCTGTGCATTAGAAGCATTATAAATTCAACATCTATAATTTAGAGTGCCCAAAACTGAGAAATATATTTTATTTATGTTATATTTGTTTCTTTTCCATTATTATTAAAAAATGATTCCGTTTGTGTTCAGTCAACCAGTATATTCACCCGAATCAATTCCAAAGTATTATAAATACGCACAATTATTAGCCTAACTATATTCAGACTATGCAGAATTGGTGACAAGAATTTAAGTAATTTTTAAAGAGCTCGGTATGTCCTTGGCAAATGCTGTTATAATAAATGAGTAATTTCGCTGCAGCCATTTTGTTACAAAAATGGTGTGCTGTGGAAGTAGCCGGAATTAAAAGCAAACATTTCGACAGTAACAAAATTTCATAAGAATTCCAGATATTGAAAACATAATACCCTTTTCACACTTGCATATTAGCATCTGCAATATTAGCAACGGGAAAGTGACAAATATGTTTTGTAATTAAATTTAAAAATTAAATTCTCATTCAACAATATTTTAGGCTTCAGTTATAATCATATGATCACATTTTCTGCTACAGGGTATACAAAAAACAACAACAACATCAGATGCATGCACAAAACATACAAACACACCGAGCACTTAACATGCAAAAATATTTGCTGGAACGCATATTTACATGCTTAAAAACACAGTGAAGCGAAATTGGTTGGCAAACATTGCCAATAAGAGGAGCAACAGCAAAAAACCCTCAAATCGTTTGGCGAAATCAATTTGCATTGGCCAAGGGCTGCACAAGCTCCTCGAGAGTGTGCCAATTCCGCATAATACAAAACACAGCACAGCACGCAAATCAAAATTAGCAAAAGAACAAGCTGGAGGGACGGTTCGGAGTTTGGGGCACCATATGGCATCAACAGTAGCAATGAACGCAACAACATGGCACACTGGAGGGCAGCTGAGTGTCCTTAAGCCACTGCTAAGGTTGAGCTCAAATGAGAATTTAACATTCGCAAGGGCCAGCGAGAGGGAGATGAGAAGGGAAGGGACCTGTGTGCAGCAGCAGCGAATGCCGCTGAGGGTTTGAATATTTATCTAACCCCAATTCGCTGACTCTGCTCGCGGTGCATTTGTAATTTTGAAGTATGCAATGCATTTTAAATGATCAAAGGGAACGCAATGACCCCCCCAAAGAGTCGGTCACGTTGCGTTGACAGATTGCTCATTACATTCGCTGCAAGAATGCGTTTTAATTACCAGTATCCAGAGAGAGAGAGCCTGCAATTCCAATCGAATCAATTAAACGCCCAGCAGCAGCTGCTGCCAATTGTTCATGCTTATTCAGACGTCCACCTGTAATGCAAACGCAAACAACTGGCCGCAATCCAAATAACTCACTTTAAGTCCAAACGGTGGCAGTGGTGCAATGCATCAAAGGTCTGCGACCACTTGATACCATACCATAAGTTTGATGCGGTTCTGTGCGCGGCTTTTGTCGTAATTTATGATTATGGCTGGCTTAGCCAGGCTCACACACACACACACACTCTGCGGCTAATCAGTACACGTATATGTGTGAGATTGTGGCATCTCATTGCTCAAATGTTGACACGTGTGTGGGCGTGGCTGTCACCCCTTTAGGGCCATTAAAGGACTTGGCTTCACCAAAATTAATGTGGCCATTAAAATCGCATATTAATAGCAGTTATTTGCCGGTTGGCAAACTAAAGAAAATAACAGATCGCAAAAACAGCTAAAGAAACTTTTTGGTCGGCAAGCGATGAGCCGCACAAGTTCCTTTTTTCCAACCTCATCGATGAACTGATAAGTGGCAATTGAGGCGACACACGTGTGGGTGAAAATGACTGTATCAGAGTGTGTGTGTGTGTGTTTGTGTGTGTTTGTGTGTGTGTGTGTGGTTCTTGTTGTTGCTGTGGCATTTGAAGTGCCAAAGTTGAAAAGTTATTTGCATGTAAATTTGTTGTTAGGTTCGCAAATGTTATACAAGTTGCAAGCAAAGTGGGAAATGAAAGCAACGCAAAGAAATGGCAGGCAAAACTTTAGACAAAAGTCAAATGGGGAAGAAAAAAACAGGGAGATAAGGCAAACGAGACACCAACGCAATAATAAAGAAGGAGGCGGGGACGGTAAAGGTCGCTGCTTAATGACTGCGATAAAAGCAGCCAAATGAGAAAACCAAAGAGCAAGCAAATGAAAAGTGTTTCAATAAAGACGAACACAATTGAAAACTTTCCAATTGCCACGTAGAAAATCCGCACATACAGTCAGGAGTACACACACACACACACACACACGGAAAGCACACACATGTCAGCCGTTTACTGCTTTGTTTAGCAACACATTACAAAATGTTGGCGCATTATTTCCGTTTCCGCTCAACTGGCAAAATTCATTAAGCTCGACAAAATGGCGCCCATTCATTCAGCCAGCTAGAGAGTCAAGTCAATCCGTCAATCAGTCAGCCGCCGCCGCTCGAGTGGCTGCCTTGCGCCCAATAAACTTTCATTAACTTCGTTCATTCGTCAGCCATTCAGTCAGCCAATCAGCCCAGTTTGGAGCGAGCTCTGTCCGACTTGTAAGTGTTTTGTAAACATGACTTATAGAAATGGCTGCCAATATTTTTCGTTGTTGCAGCTCAAGTGGCGGTGCGCCCGCTGACATATCAATAAACCTGCAGCACAGGCACAGGTTCAAGTCCAGACAGAGGCCCAGGCACAGTCACCGTGAAATGCAGTGCAGCAGTGAATAATTCATGAGGCAGCGAAATTTTCGAATTTAGCGATTTGGCAATAAAGCAGCCGGCGCAGAAAGTCTCAAGCGGGGCAAATCGTTGCCATTTCGGCTATCGAGCAATCGCAATTTTCAATGGCCAATCGGCCAAAGCGAATTACAATTCAATTCGCTCACTTGCTGTGCATATTACAGACAAGCTGATTCAATCGCCAATTTAATTGAGCGTTCAAAGACGCATTGACACGTGCGACAGACAGCCAATCCGCTGGCCAATTCGCAGGTAGGCAAACATGAATCGCAAACTCAAATTGCTGTTGTCAAAATGGAACGAGCACGATGCGAATTGCTCATTGCCTGCCAAGATTTATCCCACAGTTTGTGTTTGTCACTGCTGGCTGTGGAGTAAGGGGCAAGGACAACTTGTTATCGTGCCTGTCACCACGAGTCCTGCTTGATTGGCAGTTCAGGTTACCGCTAGCATAGCTACCACGAATATCCTTGTCCCGGCTCTCCATGATTCGTGCACCGACTATTTTCCCACGTTTTCTTGCCAATTGCCCGACTGTCAGCATACGCAAAGTGTTGTCAGAATAGTCCTCAGCCAAGATGCAATTGCAATTGCAGCAATTCGGAGTCGGCCCTGAAATGGAACGAGCAGCCAGCTACATATACATATACATATACATATACAAGCATACGTAGTTCAGCATTGTGACCCTCTAGATACATATGTACATGTATGTTGGAGCCAGTTTGATTGGATACCTGTATCGTTTAGATGTCAAGGGAACTATTGGTCAAAAATGTAGTTGTTATTGGATAAACTTTATTGACTGCTGCCAGCGAGTTAAATGAATTAAATTGAAAACTGTCATCTGTAAAATGTTATACAAAAAGTCATTGACCTTATTCCGTGTTGACAGCTTAACTGGTTATTCCAAAAATAAATAAATAAACAAGTTAGAATGTGCTGACAGTTATGTTTTGCTAGTTGAATAATAGCTGAAACGTTACTGACTTTAAAAACAATAAATATTTAACTGCGCTATTAACGGTGGAGATTTGGTGAATAATCAGTAGTTTAATATTAACTCAGTTTGGAGGCTAATCGAAAATCGACTAGTTAATAAATGTGCATCGTGTTGGATTTTTATTATTATACTATTTCCAAAGAAAATAAAATATTAAGTTTGTCCTGAAGTTTGTAACGCATAGAAGGAAGCGTCTAAGACCCCAAAAAGTTACTGCCAGTATGCTTAGAATGACAATACAAATTGATCTAGCCATGTCCGTCTGTCTGTCTGTCTGTCTGTCTGTATGCAAACTAGTCCCTCAGTTTTTGAGCTATCGCGATAAAACTTTGCACAGACACTTATTATTCCAGGGGAAAGCACATTGGTTGGAGCCGGCTATATCGGATCACTATATCTTATAGCTGCCATACAACTCGAAGTCGGTTTTGGCCATATATCCCATGTTTTTTAATCTATCGCGATGAAACTTTGCACAGATACTTATTATTCAAAGAGACATCACATTGGTTGGAGCCGACCGGATCGGATCACTATATCTTATAGCTGCTATACAACTGGCAATGAATTAAATATTCTTAGAGCAAAAAAAATGTTACGCGACAAAACGATTTTGTGCAGCTTATGAAATTTCAGTGGTGCAGTTGGCAGAGTGAAAATTGCCTATAGGTTCGAAAAGAGTATAAAATCTTCGGCACGCCGAAGATAATCCTTCCCCACTTGTTATTATATTTTTTTAATTTTAAAATTGTATAAATTATTCTCATCAGCCTTTGCTTTTGGTTTTTTGTCAAATCTCAATACTCATGACAATGTGAATTGTTTTACTATATTTAAAAGGTAGACGAACCTTTTGTATGGAATTGTTTAAAAGCACTTGGCTAATATTAGATTTAAAAATCTCCCTACATTGGATATCAGCTGAAATGTATAAGGCAAATTTAATAAACATGAATACTTATCAATATCTAGGCTTATTTCCATCTATAACTATTACCATAGTCAACTCTTTTGTGTAACCATAGAAATAAGTAGTTCAAAGGCATCACGTCTTCAACTAATTGTCGGCATAATTAGAAGTTGGCGCTACAAATCCCGTTGGGCCCACTGACTGATTGGCAAATTGACAATTGGCAAAAATGTTGCGGCGCCTTTGGACTCTAATTGAATCACGTGCGTGGGTTGAGCAATTGGCCAGGGCACTGCAAATGGAGCTGGGACTAGCACGGGAACTGGAATTGGAACTGAAAGTGGGACTGCGACGGCGACGGCAACTGACTCAATTGCTGACTCTTCTAATAGTTGTACAGAGGGCACGCCCATAGGCGCCGCCCTTAAGGCGCCATCGACGCGTACGCAATGGGACAACAACTTAATCATCATCACGTCGGCATTAGTCACACTCCAACCGCTTTATCCTCCCGTTCACATTTGCGTATGTCAATGGCTTTGTTAGTGTGCGTGTGTATCTGTGTGTGCGTGTAGTTCGCTCACATGTCATTTGCAAGTCTCTTTTATAACCACGGCAATGATGGCATTTGCCAAGACAGTAGAAGGGACGTCATCGATGCGCTCCTCTGCCAGTTGCAGCAATCCGATAATTATGCCACATGCCATTTGCTGATTATGCCATCGTCATGGGCAGTGGGCAGTGGGCGGTGGGCATGGTCAGTGGGCGTTTGTTTAGTTGGTCGCTCAGAGGGATGACTTACATTTAAATTAGCTGCATCAACGTGCCTAATTCGAATTGAAACGTGCAACATTTTGGGCTTAACTCATCAGCTGCATTATGCGATTAGGCAAGGTATATTTATGTTTGTATAGCTCGGAAAATTGCATTACGCGTGTGTGTATCTATTTCCAATATTTAATTGCTCACGTTTGCCTATCACGTGCACTGCGACTCCACAATTGTTTATCTAAATGGATACCATCGATGGTGGCGCGATGGTGGCATTGTTGGGTTAGTGGGTGGTGCCGCAGCCACAGTAACTGTTCAATGGCATTGCAACTTAATTAAGTCACGCAACATTTCGATTTGAAGCTTTAAATTGAATGCGAATGCATATTGGGCAGCTGGTTGCGAATTCGACTAATTAAGCTCGACTTGATTGGATATACCCCATGAATTGCAAATTCAACTGGGATGTACGAAGCTATATATGTATGTGCTTGTGTACAAATGTGTGTATGTTCAAGCATTCTGTTTGTGCGCCACCATATTTTGTCGCACTCACAACACCTCTTATTCAGAAGATCAAACTTGTCTTAATAAAGTTGTCTCAGATGGCATCCTCAGGTTAACTATATAGGAAGAAGTAAAGTGATTATTAGATATATTTGAATAAATTGGGCTAGTTCTTATCAATATCCGTATCCTTTGCAAGTCCTATAATAAATTATTTTCACCCTTTCTCAGAAGATTTTTTCTCCCCATAATACGACTTTATATTCTTCAGCATCTTCGATATTTCTCTGACCGCGTTGAGATGAATACATCTGTTTTTGCTGCGTCAGAGATTTTCCACTTTCTTTTCATTTTCTCCGCTTCCTTTTTTTATCATTCTACTACTTACGCTATTGTTACTTTACTCTCTTGCCTCAATCGTGTTGCTGTTCATTTTAATTTATATTGCTTTCATTTAATCTTACCTTTTCTAAATTAAGAAAATGTACTAACTTCTTGTCGTGCTTGATTGGAGTTTTGTTATGTTGGCTATGTTTGCCCAAATCTTTGCAACAAATACTGAAACAAAGTAAATTTTAAATTCTCACAGAATAAGAATACCCTGAACACATCAAAAATTACTAATATGGGTATGGTGGAGTTGTGCAAAAGTATGTAACAGGCATAAGGAAACATCTCCGACCATATAAAGAATATATATATATTCTTGATCAGTATCAACAGCCGAGTCGATATAGCCATGTCCGTCTGTCTGTCTGTCCGTCCTTCCGTATGTATGAACACGCGTATATCAGAGACTGGTGAAGAAGCAAGCAAACTGCTTAAACTGCTTGCACTGCTTGCAGCATGTGTGTGTTTGTATATATGCACACTGATAGGTTAGTATAAATGAATGTAAGGACTAGGTACAGTGTATCTCGTAGTCGGGCACTCCCCGTTTAGAGCACTCTCACTTGTTATCTTTTAATTTGTAATAATCTTAATTTGAAATTTTGGAAAATTTAATTGTTTCTACTCAAATATGTTAATGCCTGTAAGTTATCGCTTAATCCTCTAAATTATTCACGCAAATCATTTTGAATGTTGAGCGGACAATTTACTAGGATACAGTAGTGCTTATTTTAAATGCCAAGCTATTATGCATTTGCGGAGTCTGCATTGCCCGCTTAACCCTGCTTTGAGCCCTCATGCTGAACACAACAGCAATATTAATACACAGACAGTTGGCCCTTAGGACAAATATGCTAACCGGGGCCAATGGCATGGGGCTGGCCAGGTGGCAGGTGCCTGGTGGCAGGTGGCATGTGGCAGGCTCAGTCAGTTGCCACCCAACTTGCTTCTGGCCGTCTTGTTAGCTGCTCCACTCGCAGCGTTGCCGCGTCGCATGTTTGTTAGGCAGCCCAGAAAAGCGTAAGACATTTGCCTGTTTGCCGTTGGCACGTGCATGGAATGCAAATCGGGATGGGAATGGGAATGGGTAGGGTTTGCTTTATGTAGGGCTAGGTTAAGGTGGATGGGAACATACAATATGTGCACGTTTGTTTGTGCAGTAGTTGTGCATGTTGTTTTCTTTTGCCTTTTCAGCGCATTCGGCGTGTTCCTTTTATGCAATTTGCTTGCAGACTACTCGTTATTTTATTGTTTACCTGCGCAAACAGCAAAAATAAGTAGAACATAAATTTCAGCTCCGCAATCTTGGAAACTGCATTTGCCTTTGTTGTACAGTTTGCCGCATCCAAGTAGACAAAAAAAGGCGCCCAACACATGCGCCAGTGTCTCTCTCTCTCTATGGTATGGGACAACGTGTCGTATGGGCGCCTAGCAGTTGGCCGCACTGACTATGTAATGTGTGTTGATTTCGTTTTGCAATTACCGTGTAAATACAAACAATTTCACCTGTCGTTGGGTGCCAAACTTATGACAAGTGAAATGCTTCTTGTGTTGACTTCAATTTGTATTACTGCTGCGAAATCCTTTTAGCGCTAATCAGCTAAAATCGTTTCAAGTGGCTCTTTGGCTGCGACACATGTGATTCGCAATTCGAGGGCCAAACATTTATTTCATTGAAAAATAAAAAAAGCTGAAATTTTTGTAAAGTGTGCGGCAAGGGGGAGAGGGACAGAGAGGGAGGTTGAGGCATGGCGCTGCTGTCTGCTTAAGAGCTTAAGTGAAATTACACTCGGAGCACAGCAATTTCATCCGCAAAATGCGCAGTGCGCGGTCCAAAGGCTGCCCAAGGGGCGTGGCAGTGCTAAAATGCTCGCTAAAAGCTTTTGGCCCACTCAAATGAGGAAAATTTCGAAAATGCCAAAGTGACATTGCTATAATCGCGTAATCGATGAAGTCTGTCATTATCATGAGCCCGTCGCTGCCGCTGCCGCTGCAGCCGCTGCCACCTGCCACTGCTCCCGTCTCTGCTGGATTTGACACTGTCAAAGGCGAGTCAATAAGTAAAATGTTCAGTGGCAAAATGTGGAAGCAGGCAACAAAAAACACTTAAGCGCCAAAAGCGGGGCAGAAAAGTGTTTGGAAAAAAGACGCTGAAGCAGCAGGGATTGGGGGGAGGGGTGGCCTGCTGTTCGTTTAGTTTTTGACGCCCGGCATTGTCAAATTGCCCTTGGATGCTGCCGCTGAAACAAATAGATGCAGCGCACAGTGTGCAAGAGAGAGGAAACGGAGTTGGCTTTACCGAAAAGTCGAAGCCCTGATTTTATGTTGTAGCAGAAGGAGGGCTGACGGCAGATTCAATTTGACAGTTGCTAGAATTCAATTTTCTTGTCATCATGTTGCGGATTAGTTTCGTGCTTGTGCGGGCCAGCGAGCAGGCCAGATAGAGAGAGAGAGAGTGAGAGAGAGGACAAGTCGGCACAGTTGGACATCATTTGCAAAAGTGCAACCACAGCAGTATAGTGCAGCACAGTGCAGCCAGCAGACAGTAGACAGTAGACAGCAAACTTACCAATGCACACGCACAAATGAGAAAAGTTGCAAGTTTCGAGAACTGCAGAAAAACTTTACCAGCTGCTGCTGCTCCTGCAGATCGACGAGGGACTGCCGGACGCCCAAGGCCCAAAAGATGTGCGAGCTGCCCTCCTGCCAGTGCTGAACAAATAACAAACTTTGTGGCCAAGTCATGTGCGTGTTGCATTGAATCTGACGCACGTATGTATGTGCGGTATGACATTTACAGCAGTGAGCACTGGTCACCCACCGGCAGGGAGCGCTTGAAAAGCGTTCAAGTTAAGCGCGGAGATCAGCTTTGGCAATGCGGTTACAAATAACAACAACTTAGCAATTAAAGTAACGAAGACTTGGACGACTTTTCTCAATTTCCAGTTAACTTTTTGTCCACACGATGAAGCGAAATTTAGCAAAATTGCATTTTCTAAATGTCAAGTTAGCGTCGATTTGCTAAACTCTCTGCTCGACTAAAAGTTGAACGTGTATTTATACAAAAAAAGGTGAGCAGCTGATTTGAATTGTGACAGCTGATCGCTTCAATGCTTTGAAATTTAAAATACCGATGAGCATCTTTGATATATAAGTGTACAGGTGGGTTAAATGACCAAAACCGACTTCCAGACTCAGATATACTAATACGATTCGGTCGGTTGAAGCAAATATTCAGTATCTTTGCCAAGTTTCATCGCCATAACTCAAAAGCAGTGCCGCTAGTTTGCAAACACACAACCAGAGTTAAGAATTAACAATGTTTTAGAAATTTATATTTCAGAGTATAAAGCAGAAACTAATACTTAACCATTTTGAGTGGGTATACAAATACTAACCGGGGTTGTTAATTCACTTTTAAACAACCTAACAAGCAGCAACTTTCTATTGCCGCTCTTCTCTCACTATTTCCCTTTCTCTCTTCTTTTTCTGTCATTATTAATCAAATTTGGTTGATTCTGCTCGCTCAATTATCAACTTTCTGTTTGCGCTTTTTACTTGACATGAGCGTCGTGTGGTCAGCTTGCTGGCAAATGAAATATATATCAATTATGCCATTCTTTTGACCATGTCAACGACACTCGCTATCTGTGTCCGGGCCAGTTGCACTTTGGTCAGCCACAAGCTGTCCGCAGCAGCAACAACAAGCAATTAAAGAACAACTTGAACAGCAACAGCAACAGCAAACGCCTTTAAGCAGGCTCTGACTTTGAGCTCTAATTTGTCAAATCTTCTACAGTCACTTGAAGTGAAATGGAAGGCAGGCAGGAAAAAAATATGAAATGTCAACTGGAATGACTTATAGACTCGACTCGACTCGACTCGATTCGACAAACGGGCTATTCAACTCCGACCAACTGGCTAACTGCCTAAATACTTAATACACCTAGCAAGAACAAGAAACAAACAGGAATAACAACGGACATAGGCATGACGACAGGCAAAGAGTGAAAAACAATTTGCTGCCGAAGGTTGAGCTTCCGCTCCTGTGTACTCCCATTGCCATTGCCATTGACGCCTGCTGCTGCTGACTATTGTTGCCGTTGTTATAGTGACAGTGGACCGAGTCCCAAAACCGAAGCCGCTTGATGGATTACAGCCAAAAGGCGGCAGCTCCTCAGAAATCGGAAGGTGTGGCCCCCAGAGCAGAGGCGCCAGCAGCAGCTGCACGATTAGGCTTTTGTTTGGCTGCTTGTCAAATTTCTATGGCCACACCCCCAACCGCCTTCGCTGTTGGCTTTTGTAAGTATCTGCGGCAAAGTGATTTGTGCCACCCCACAGGATTGGAAAAAACGTTTAATGAAGTGAAGGGTTCAATTTGGCGAAGGGTTTGCCGTATAGAAGCGGCTTACACCGCACACACACACACACAAAAGAGGTGGAGCACAAGAGTTACAAGAAATTCAATCGCATCACACACCCGTACACACACTTCAATAGCAAAACGTATCGATGAATGGAAATTTTAAAGCCCATCACTTGCTCAAGATGGCTTAAAGCTAAAGGCCACAGTGGGCGCGCTCTCTTGCCAATTACTCTATAATGCCTTTCACTGACCTTCACACACGAGTCCCGTTTGCGTTTGCGTTTGCGTTTAGTTGGGAGGTCGCGTCAATTTGACCGCCGTAAACTGGCAACTGGCATAGGGGCAACGGGCAACGGGCAACGGGCAACTGACAACATAATCATTTATCATAATAAATGGCATTTCTCAAGTGGCATATATGATTGCGCCAATGCCTAGCCCAAAAGCAGCCCAGCCAAAATCAAGGCCAGCTCGGACCGAATCTGACCGATCCACTCAGTGGGCCATAAATCTGCAGCCGGGCCAGAAGTTGCGGATATGCGAAATGGCAACGGGAACGGCAACTACTGCAAAGGCAACGCCTGCGGCAATGGCCACCATTTGTCTAATTTTAATGGGCATGCTAATAGAGCCATTGGCTTGTCGAGCGGTCGCCAGTGGATTGGTCAGCCAACACCTGGCCCCAAACTGCCGTCCCGAACTCCGACCGGCCGGTCTGCTTTTGGGCTTTCGGGCCCGTCGACTTTTAATTTATGTGCGGCAAAAAGTTTTTGGCTCATTAAATACCTCAAAATGTTAAATGACTTACGAGCTGCGGGCGGCCTTAAGAGAAGCTGCCAACGATTGACTGCCGTCTGGAAAATCCAAACCAACTGCGGCAGTCATTGCATCATCATTTACCGAATTGCCTTTACGTGCCGCATTATCGGCAGCGCAATCTCTGGAAATCGAACAGGCAAGCGACCTCTTTGCCTTGCTTCTTTAATGAGCTTTGTCTTGGTTTAGTATTATAGATGTACCGGGCTCTTGAAATAAGTCGATAGAGCTGTAGAGTTGTTCGATAACAGATGCATGCCGCAAAATACATTAATGATGCGAATCCAAAACAGTAGATAGCACATTTCAGTAGTGCTGAATGACAAGCTAACCAAATTGCTTCATTTATTTCGTGCTATCATTTCAGGTGACTCGGTGGCAAGCTCGGTTTGTATTTGCCAACAATGTGCCCAAGGTAGCGACACAATTGTGAATCACAACGTGAGTTAGCCAGTCGGCCGGAGATGGCCACTTCAATCATGAAAGCTAACCGAACAAAAAAGCACAATCCAATTCTGACCAACTGGCAACTGGGAACTGGCATCGGATTCTCGTATGCAAGCGAGTTCATAAATATTTATGAGTGCACCTGGGGCAAGCGAAGCACTCGAATGTTGTTACGCCTCTCGCTATGCAATAGCAGATGCGTTTTAATTCATTTATCATAGCTCAGCGAACATAAATACAATTGTAATAATGGCGCTTATTTAGAAGTGCACGATTTGCATGATATGCAGCAAAGCAAAGTGGATGATGAAGAGTGAAAAAAACAAACGGGTTTTCCCAGCATATAGCTCATATATGCGCACACACACACACACACACACACAGAGAGAGAGACAGACAGCCGCCGCCGGCGAATTTAATTTAAAACGTAAACCCGAAAATTCATTGAACCTCAATCAGCGGCATTACACTGCGAACCGCTTTTCACATAACACATTGCACGTTGTGGCTGCTGTTGCGTCTAATTGCTTCTAATACTGTGTGCCTATGTGTGTGTGTTTGTTAGCCAGCCAAGTACAATTGTGTGCGTGTGGCCAAAAACTATGATACTGCTTTTGCATCAGCGCCCAACACAATTCAAGCCAAAATCCAAACCGGAACCAGCGCAACCCCCTTTCCCAGTGCCCCTCGGCTAGTGTTGAACCGCCTGCCTGGTCAGTTAATGCAGTTGCAGTTGCAGTTGCAGTTGCTGTGCTGCTTTATAGCGCTGATGGCAAAACAGTTGTTGTTCATGTTGAACCAACAAAACAGCAGCGACGCAACAAGAATGAAATCGGGATTCGGAATTTCAAATACTCTGTAGCTAGTGCTTTTTTGTTTGAAGAAGAATATGTATCCTAAAAATGTTGTAATTATGTTATGTATATATATATATGTATATACATAGTGCACGCTCGATAACATGAACGCTCTAAAGCGCAAACGCCCCGAAACGTAAATTCTTTTTCTTTTTATACTCTTTATATAAGTTTGTCCTTAAGTTTGTAACGCATAGAAGGAAGCGTCGGAGACCCCCAAAAGTTACTGCCAGTATGCTTAGAATTACAATACAAATTGATCTAGCCATGTCCGTCTGTCTGTCTGTCTGTCTGTCTGTCTGTCTGTCTGTCTGTCTGTATGCATGCAAACTAGTCCCTCAGTTTTTGAGCTATCGCGATAAAACTTTGCACAGACACTTATTATTCCAGGGGACAGCACATTGGTCGGAGCCGGCCGGATCGGACTACTATATCTTATAGCTGCCATACAACTCGAAGTCGGTTTTGGCCATATATCCCATGTTTTTTAATCTATCGGTGCAGTTAGCAGAGGGAAAATTGCCTATAGGTTCGAAAAGAGTATAAAATCTTCGGCACGCCGAAGATAATCCTTCCCCACTTGTTTTTTTTACATTGACTTTTCTAAAACGTGAATAGAGTGTTCTGTTTTACTTTAACGGCATAGAAATGTCGTCACATTTGCTAGCTCTGGAAAAAGAAAAACTTCAGAGCTTGCCAATTGCATTTTCAACAAAGCGTCATTCAAATGAGATGTGAAGACTAAGAGAGAAGGCTGTATTTTAATTAACAGAACAAAGCAACAAACGTACAAAAGTGAATTTAAGTGTGTTAATATGTATTCACTTTATACTTTTCTTTTCTGGCAATCGAAAACGGGAACTGCCTTGGTTTTAAATATATCACGTTATCGAGCGTGCACTTTATATACGTACAGCCTAATATTTCAAGTTTCAAGTCAAAAGAGCTTAGAAAAACGTAATATGAATATATACTCTTTTGCTCGTTCGGAGGCAGAGTATACTTAAACAGCAGAAACTAAAACAAAAGCAACGGTCTTTTGCTTTTATTAGTTTCTTCTTTGCCGCTGCTGCGTTTTCCGTTAGCCGCTGATTGTTGTGCTGTAAATTGCATTTGCGGTCAACAAAGTGCAACAACTAAAGCAACAGCAAAGCAACGTTGTTAGCCAGGCCTCCATTTTGTTTTGTTTGTTTTCCATTTTTCGTTGATTTCTACTTCTCATTTTCATTTTCATTTTCAGTTTCATTCTGCTGTTTGTTTCATTTAAATTGCCATTAGGTGCGGCTTTGTGCCAACTCCTGTTTCGTCTATCGCTTGCTCGCTCACTCACTGTTTTTGTGTGTGTGTTTGTGTCGATTTAGACAACCACAGCATTTGGGTTACCATCACTCGCACACGCACACTCACACGCAATTTACACACTCACACACACACTCACCCACACACTCACCAGCTCACCAGTTTCACATTTCCGTATGTCTGTGGCTGGATGCCTCCTGTATTTAGACATTTTTGTGCTCAATAATTTGCAAGGTTTTTTTTGTTGTCGTTTTTATCCAACATTTTCACCACACACTAAATATTCAACAGTTTTCTTACTATCTACTATCTACCGGTCGTCTAGTGCTCTTTGGTTGCTCACTTTGGATTCCTTTTTCATTGCTGGCGGGGCGAACAGCACTGGGTTTGTTTTTAATTAAAACAACAATGTGCTGCCCCACTCAGAGAATCCCGTTTGCCCATCCACTGAGCGGATCACACACACACACACACCACACACACTCACATATCCAGTGAAGTACCAACGCTATTATTCTATTGCATGGCCAGTCAGTCGGAGGGTGTTGTTGTTGTTGTTGTTGTTGTTGTTGTTGTTGCTGTTGCAGTGTTTCACTTTTTACAATTCCATTTCATTCGTTTTGTACTCCCCTCTGTGGGCCTCCACGCTTTGTTCCTGTGTGTGAGTGTGTGCGCGTGTGTGTGTGTGTGTTGTGTGAAAAGTGATAAGTGAAATATGCTTTTCAGTTTTCAATTTAGCCGTTCAATGCAATTCCAATTGGATATTGGCAATAGCTAGCAGCCAGGAATCAGTTGCCTGTGGCAGCCAGTTGAAAAGTTTAGTTGCCTGCCAAAGGGGAAATATTCTGAAAATGTCAACAGACACTTAATAATAGGCTTATTGGATACAAATAATAAAAACGAATCAAAGCCCTTTGTATAATTTGTATGCACACAAATTCAGACAGCAGCCCCAGTCTATCATTACAGTATGCGCTCGGGGGAGAACACTCAATTTGCATATGTGGGCCATGGCATGGGTCCAGTTCGCTGAACTCGCCAGCTCTATGGAGCCAATTTAGAATGCGCCTCACGTCGCGTTGTGGACACCTCTCGAGCACTTGACACTCTTTGTGCAACAACCCGCCCCCCACCTGCTAGTCCAATATTTTTAATACCCCTGACTTTGCCAGTGCAGCTGCAGTTGCAGCGCGAAACTAGGTGGCAAGTGGGTGTGGAGCTAACATTTGCTTAGGCAACAGAAGTCGACTTCCAACTAAATCGCCTACACGCACAGTGTCCTTAAGCAATTCCTACCCTTTCTGCCAAACATCCTATCGAATGACATAAGACTAGTCTGAAATCCAATTTGAATAAAAAGAAATAAAGCAAGTGGGGATGGATTATCTTCGGCGTGCCGAATAAGTATGTTCAAGTGTACAAGGAAATTAAAGGCGGTAGCTTTGAAAAGATCGGATATATGGCCAAAGCCGACTTCCAGCTATATGACAGCTATAAGATATAGTGGTTCGATCTGGCTGGTTTCGACTAATGTGCTGTCCCTTTAAATAATAAGTCTATGTGCAAAGTTTTATTGCGATAGCTCAAAAACTGAGGGACTAGTTTGCATACATACAGACAGACAGACGGACATGGCTAGATAAATTTTTGTCATTCTAAGCATACTATCAGTAACTTTTGGGGGTTTCCGACGCTTCCTTCTATGCATTACAGACTTCAGCATAAACTTAATATACTATTTTCTTCGAAAAGAGTATAAAATATAAGTTTAGTTGATAACAAATTAAGGTGAATACATGTAAAACAAGCTGTACGCTTAAGAGCAGTGAATAGAATGGAATTTAAAGATCATTGCCATTCTTACGAGTGTGGCACACTGTGCCCTTTATTCAGTGAAGGAGTGAAGTTGTAGATTGGCCAAAGGGCAACCTGAAAGGAGGACAGCAACAGGCACAGAAGTGCATACACACAAACTTACACACACTTACATATACACACACACACACACTCACACACACTTTCACTCATGCAGCACACTAGTGGCGGCGACATTTCAGTTGCCACAATGAGAATCGTAGAAAATAGACTGTGCAATTTGGTGCGAGAATATTGCTTGCCCCAAACTGAGTGGAGTTCATGGGGCAGGTCGTCTCTAAGGTCGCAGTTAAAGTCATGTCGTACATTAAGTAGAACACAGCTCATTTGTGTTAATTTGAAAATGCAGGCAATGGGCAATGACTCGATAATGAGTAGTCGACTCAGTAGCCTTGCGGGAAATGTCAAAACGGAATAGTAACAAGGTATTGTGAAAATAATATTAATACTCAGAATATAATTAGATACGCACGAAATATATGCTCCAAAAATAGAGTTAGCCAAATTTTTAGTAACAAATAGAAACACACATAATGACGTATAAGAAACTTCTTTTCGTATGCATGGGTGAGTATGCAAGGATTGGATGAATAGAACGGAGATAAAGGTAAGTCTGTCGCAGGTAACTCATGCAGCTCACCAATGGCGGAGACCATAATGCAGAATCTAATGGTTAAAACCAGTCTATATTGGGAGGTAGATAGCGCCGCATTGCGTACTTGGAACATCGGAAGAAGGCCCCACAAGCGGTGTCTCCGCGTTTTGCGGGAGCACGGACTTCGCTCCGATCACTTTTGCCGGCTGGTAAATATGCTGTGTGTGGGCAAATCTTTATACTCTTTTCGGCGAAAATAGTATATTAAGTTTGTGCTGAAGTTTGTAACGCATAGAAGGAAGCGTCGGAGACCTCCAAAAGTTACTGCCAGTATGCTTAGAATGACAAAACAAATTTATCTGGCCATGACCGTCTGTCAGTCTGTCTGTATGTATGGGATCTAGTCCTTCAGTTTTTGAACTATCGCGATGCAACTTAGCACAGACACTTATTATTAAAATGTACAGCACATTGGTCGGAACCAGCTGGATCGGACTACTATATCTTATAGCTGCCATACAACTGGAAGACGGTTTTGGCCATGTATCCGATCTTTTTAAAGCTATCGCTTAAAATTTCCTTGTACACTTGAACATCCTTAAGACTCATCTATGTTTAAAATTTCAAATAGATTAAGTTATAAATTGCAAGATATGCGTCAATAAATATTTCGGTGGTGCACTTGACAGAGTGAAAATTGCCTAAAGGATCGCAAAGAGTATAAAATCTTCGGCACGCCGAAGATAATCCTTCCCCACTTGATTATCTAATTTTGGATATTCTTTTTGGCAGCTATCGGTACAGGACTTCTACTACTTTGACTACATCATAACCATGAACATGCATGTGCATAAGGAGTTGCTGCTCTGGGCGGCGGCCAATCACGTTTCCTGCACCGATCAGGTGCTAATGCTTGGCTCATATGGAAAGTATGGCAAGACTGTATCGGTTAACGATCTGTCACCGGTAAGTTAACAAATCCATGCTTTGACTAACTGAAATTTGATAATGCCATCGCATGTGTAGGCCAGCAAGTTAAAGTCCTTTCGAAGTGCCTACTACCAAATCAAGGAGTGTTGCAAACAGCTTATTCTCGGCCAGCAAGTGAGTATTGTGCAGTACGAAATGCCCAGCACTGATGAGGATGCGGAGGAGCAGCAGTATAAGAAGATGAATCTCGCACAGCGTCTGGACTCCAGCGATAGTCCCGATTGCTTTAATGTCGAGTGCGACCAAAAATTCACCTCAAAGACTTCCCTCGTAGCAACATGTTCCGTGTGCTCGGTACCCAAGATTCATGAGAAAAAACTTTGCCAGAAATGCGGTCAGAAATTTTTAGCCAAGCTCTAAATACTAATCGCCAGACAAACAGTTTTGCGGCCTTAAATTATGTGTTAAAATTACAGCGTTTAGTAGCGCACAAGTGTTGGTAATAAATTCAAAGACGACGTTCATCCGACAGCTTTTCATATTCGTAACCATCTTATCGATCCATGCCTAATTGGCTCAGATACTTGCCTATAAAAGTCACTGCAGAATAGCAGCCACCTCTGTTGCTTCAGATTCCTTAATGTGTGCTTTCAAATCGCGAACGGGTAGCTGAGCATGGTAAACAGCTTGTTGCCACTGACGTTTGCCCCTGCCATGTCTGGCACTGGATTCGGACCTAGGTTCGAGGCCCAGTCGAGCGGTAATGGCTCCGTGCTGGACAATGTGAGTTTTGTATTAATGCTACTAATACGGCAGCCTTATTGCGGCTTCTTGTCAATGGATGCTCAAAAATGCGAAATTTCTTAAGATTTAAATGCAGAATGGACATATAAGCCAAATCATTATCACAATTGCCTTGGGTACGAATAATAAGTTTTGAGAAAGTTATGGGCGTTTTAGGTGTTTTTCAAGGCATTTTTTGAGAACTATCTATGCCTTATATTGGCTTGTGCTTCATAGAAAGTCGAAAACTCGCAGGTGCTTGAAATATAAATGCAGATTTATAAAGGAGCACAAACCATGATCAAAACTGCCTCGGGATCGAAAATCCGATAAGTTTTGACAAAGTTATGGGCGTTTTTAGGTATTTTTCAAGGCATTTCTAAGGACTATTTATGTCATATATTGGTTTGTGTTTCATAGAAATTGCTTGAAATTTAAATGCATTTAAATTATTATAGAAGCCAAACCATGATCAAAACTGCATCGGCAATCCAAATCGGATCAATTTTGACAAAGTTATGTGTGTTTCAAATTTTGGAAAGGCATTTCTAGGGATTTGGAAGCATTGGCTTGATATCCAAAGAAAATAAGAAAATGCTTTAATATTAAAAGAAGATACAATATGATGCTAAATCATGATAAAAACTGCCTCTAGAACGTAAATCGGTAAAGTTTTGATAAAGTTATGGGATGTGTATTATGTCTTGATATTTAATCGAAAATCAGGCCTGTAATGTGAATGTATCTGCTAAAACTGATCAAAAGCTATTCGATCTTTATCAAATCCATTCACAGGTGCTGCCGGACATGGCGCACCTCGTCAATCCTTATTGGAGCCGTTTCGCGCCAATGGATGCAACAATGAGCCAAATTCTTGGCATTTTCACCCTCATCATCCTGATTATCTCCTGCTGCGGCAACGGCGTAGTTGTCTACATCTTTGGAGGCACCAAATCATTGCGCACGCCCGCCAATCTGCTCGTGCTGAATCTGGCCTTCTCGGACTTTTGCATGATGGCCTCACAGTCGCCGATAATGCTGGTTAACTTCTACTATCAAACGTGGATTTTGGGGCCACTGTGGTGCGACATTTATGCCGTATGTGGCTCAATGTTTGGCTGTGTGTCCATTTGGTCCATGTGCATGATCGCCTTCGATCGCTACAATGTGATTGTGAAGGGCATGAATGGCACGCCGATGACAATTAAGCTGGCCATCATGAAGATTCTGTTCATTTGGCTAATGGCCACCTTTTGGACAATCATGCCGCTGATCGGCTGGAGCAGCTATGTGCCCGAGGGCAATTTGACCGCTTGCAGCATTGACTATATGACAAGGCAGTGGAATCCGCGCTCCTATCTCATAACCTATTCGATATTCGTCTACTACGTACCACTGTTTCTCATCTGCTTTTCGTACTGGTTTATAATTGCTGTAAGTTGAAAGCGGCAATTGACGTTGTATGTGTGTGTGATTGACACCTGAGTTTGCAGGCAGTGGCTGCCCACGAGAAGGGCATGCGAGAGCAGGCCAAGAAGATGAACGTCAAATCACTGCGCAGCTCCGAGGACTGTGACAAGAGCGCTGAGGGCAAGCTGGCCAAGGTTTAAGTATATTATTTGAACATTAGTGCAATATTCTTATATGTTTGCTTAGGTGGCCCTGACGACCATTTCGCTTTGGTTTATGGCCTGGTCTCCGTACCTGGTCATTTGTTACTTTGGCTTATTCAAGATTGATGGCCTCACGCCTCTGACAACCATTTGGGGCGCCACATTCGCCAAGACCAGCGCTGTCTACAATCCCATTGTCTATGGCATAAGGTAAGACTGCTGAATTCAATTGCTGAATTGAATGAATTCATGATCTGTTATTCATTTTATCAGCCATCCCAAGTATCGCATTGTACTTAAGGAGAAGGTAATTCCATTATTGTGCACTTCTGTTTTTGGACTTTTATGCTAATATTTGACATTTACCCAGTGCCCAATGTGTGTTTTGGGCAATACTGATGAGCCCAAGCCGGATGCACCCGCTGGGGATACCGAAACCACCGCAGATGCGGAATCAAAGGCCTAGAGGAATCAACAATATTGAGCAATTGCCTACAAAAGGCACAAAAACTACAAAAACAAAATACTAATGAGTGCAATTACCAGCAAATGGTGCAAAAATGTAAAAAATATTAAAGCAAAATTGATTATGGATATGGAACATGAATATAATTCTAGTAGCAAACAAGTAAGAATGCTCTAGTCGGGATTGCCCGACTAGGAGATACCCTGAACCCAGCTCTTACATCCATTAATACTTGCCTATCAGTGTGCATACATAAAAACACACACATGCTGCAAGCAGTGCAAGCAGTTGAAGCAGTTAGCTTGCTTATTCACTGAGCCCCACACTATGGAAAGTTAAGTCTTAAATAACTTATGTGTTCATTGTCCGATCTTATTGAAATTAGTTGGGCACAAAATTTCCAATAAAAAGTGTGACCAAACCAAAATGCAAGGTCATACCTTCAAAAATGGATTTTTTAATTTTTGGGGGAATTGTGGATTTGTTACATGTATAAGCTATTCAAGATCTCTAGCTCTTCTTACCTTTAAGCTATGTCCCAAAAACGCTAGTCTGAAATCTCAATTTATCGATAACTTTAACGGGTCGAGTTATCGATCAAATGAAATAAACTTGATATATCCCGGGCCTACGAGAACTTATATTCCAAATATGAAGTATCTAGCTCTTGTAGTCTCTGATATTCGCGTGTTCATACAGACGGACAGACGGCTGTTGATACTGCTCAAGAATATATATACTTTATATGGTCGGAGATGCTTCCTTATATGCGTGTTACATACCTTTTCACAACTTCATTATACCCTTTTCACCCATTTTTCATGAGTTCTGGGTATAAAAAGTAAAGCAAAATGATTTTTGTCTAGTTTAAGCTGTCAATTGTGAAGATTTATTTGCGAACTTATTTTGCGTCTTAAATTCAAAGAAACGCGACAAGGTCAATTGCGTCACATACACACACACACACACACACACACACACACACACACACACACACACACACACTGACACGCACACCCACTTAGAATAAGAGCTGAAAAGTCTGCTCATGATGCCACTCCGCAGTTGTTCAACTACCGCTTGTTTCATCTGCCTTGGCACACATTTCCACGACGTTAATGTCGCTATTTGCTTTGACTGCTTCGTCTTGCGTTTAATGATGATAATTACTCAGTTATATTCGCCACACGGCACACCCTCCACCCAACACATCCTACAGATTGGGGTCTAATGAGCAAAAGAAGCACACACACACACACACACACACACAGAGAGAGAGAGTCGACAGTCTAATTAGAATACAACAAAGCAATAAGCAAAGCTAAATTTTTGCCCATCAGCAATTTGGCCCAAACTTCATCAGATGCCGCCACCAAGTGCTGATGCTGACATTGCCACTCGACTCGATGGTTCTTTCTTTTTATCAGATTTCTATCTTTTTATCAGATTATAAGCATTTTGATGACGCTAAGCTATGCTTATACATACATAATAGCCCAACTGGGAAAAATATAGCTGCAGCAATTGAGCATTTATTAGTTAGATATTCCAATTACATGTTGTTAACTGCATCCCTACCAGAACAGCGTAGGACGTGATGCACCTGACTTGGCCCAATGCTGTCCAGTCAGTTCGCCAATCGAGGCCAATGCCAATCCCTGCAAAGTGCTAACGCATGTATTGTAAACACCGACTTGATTGTTAGCCCGTAGCTCCCGTTCGCATCCATCGAGGCCACCTTGCAGAGCAGCCAAGACTTGTGCGCCCTCCTGACGCGCCTCCGAGCTCGGCGGCAGTTTCTCCTCGAGCACCTGACTCACAGCTTCCACCGCTTGCTTGCCACGCAACAGCACCTCATCAATGGTGGGCTCTTGGGCGTAGGTCTGCACCTGCTGCAACGACAATAGGGCAAGATTAGGGGAGACTCTGATGCAATTGAAGAGCAGCTCCTACCAGGCACACCAAAACTGCGATCACCAGTAGCGTAGCGGTCGACATTCTCCGGCTGCGTTCAAATGTTAACTGCCTGCAGCTATTTTAAGCGAGTCAAAGATAGCATCTATTGTTATCTTATCTAAGGCTTTCGAGAGCGTAAGACATTGTTGAACAACGATTGTTAACAGCTTTAACCCAATTAAGTTTTTATGGACGCTTTGCATAACCATGTGAAGCGCTTAGATATCATAGCTTATCAGCTGGCAACGGAAATCGCACTACAAGTGGCAAATCAAGCATAAATTCAGCGCCTAAGCTTAAGCAAATACATAAGAGCTGCGATATCAGGTGGCAAAAGCACACATAACTGCCACAGTAGCCCAACCGGATGTGAGTCACTCGTCCAGCAACTCACATTTGCTGCTTCATAATGGCTTACTTCATTTTGACCAAAATGACAACACACACGACCGCCCCGCCCCCCCCCGGCCACGCCCACTCGCTGCTAACAAAGCCTGACATGCCCAAGCCGCAAAAAATTTTTGCCTGCTTTTTGGGGCGCAACTTTTGCATACAAATCCGCAAACCCAAACAAATTTACATACATGCGCTTATGGACTCTGCGCCTCTGCTGTGCCCCCTGCTGCTGTGTTGCTCATACCCTAACTGTAGGTATTACTCATTTGTCATGAAATGTGTACTCTTCTTCTGTGGCAACAAAATAATTTCAGTTCAAAAACCTTTTTGTTTTTAAGCGACTCCAGAAATATTGACAACACAATTGGGAGCATAATAAAAACAAGTAAGAGTGCTCTAGTCGGGAGCGCCCGACTAGGAGATACCCTGAACCCAGTCCTTACAATCATTCGGACTACTCTAAACACACACATGCTGCAGTACAAGCAGTACAAGCAGTGCAAGCGGCTTAAGCAGTTAGCTTGCTCTTTCGCTGAGCCCCACACAATGGAAAGTTAAATCTTAAATAACTTCTGTGTTTATTGTCCGATCTTATTGAAATTTTTGGGGCAAGCAATTGTCGATAATATGTGTGACCAAACCAAATTGCCGTCGTACCCTCAAAAATGCGTTTTTTGAACTTTTGGGAGGTTTGGGGGGTGGTATCCAAAAAGTGAAAAATTTGTTACATGTGCATGCTATTCGAGATTATACATACCAATTATTGGGGCCTCTAGCTCTTATAACTTTGAAGTTATGTCCCAAAAACGCAAGTCTGAAATCTCGATATTATCGATAACTTTTAAACGGTAAGAGTTATCGATGAAATGAAATAAACTTGATCTGCCCCGGGATTAGGAGAACCTATGTTCCAAATATGAAGTCTCTAGCTCTTGTAGTCTCTGATATCTGTGTGTTCATACAGACAGACAGACGGACAGACGGACAGACAGACGGACATGGCTAGATCGACTCGGCTGTTGATACTGATCAATAATATATATACTTTATATGGTCGGAGATGCTTCCTTATGCCTGTTACATACTTTTGCACAACTTCATTATACCCTTTTTACCCATTTTTAATGGGTTCAGGGTATAATAAGAAAAGTTAAAAGATAGCTGCAGTAAACTAGATTAATACGAGTGGTATTATGCTTTTGGCATTTTAGTTAAAACCTATTCTATAAAAATTAAGTCAACAAGTGCAAAACGATAATTATTATACTCCTAAAATGTTGGCAATATCAAGCAACTTACTCTGCAGTGTATTTAAGCTTTGTCATTCCGAAAATAGTCCATTTGGTTGTTTTGCTCAACAATTTCAGCATATATTTGGCAGAAGGCTGCCCAAATGCGGCCTGGTTTTATTTTGTCCACTTTTATTTTTGAGCGCTGCAAATGCCGCAACTTTTGCATTAGCAACAAAGCGTGGGATGGGGCGGCAATGGGTGGCTGATGGGCGTGGCTGGCATTACCACAGAACTTAGCAAAGTTTATGCCACACGCACACACACATACAAACTACACGCTGACACATTTGTTGTTGTAATGACACGAACAACAGAACGCTTGCTTCAATCTTGGGGCAAATATTTCAATTAAGTGCCAAAACTTTGCACTCGCCTTGATCCTTGTAATTCGCCTTGTCATCGTTGTGCGTATGTAATGCAAGGGCTTGCGGGCATGGCCAGCGGCTGTTTCAAAATTTACATTTAATTACATATTTGAATTTGAATTTGAATGTGCTTTGTCGCATTTGGAGCATCAACGAGGCGTATGCGTCATTTGGCTCAATCTTCTACGGCCCTTTGGTTTGGTCATTTGCGGCAAATCTTTGGCTCGTTAAGCCAAGCCATTTAATCCCCTTAATACCAACGGCTCTCGGACCCAACATTGATTTGCCCGGCGACATGGCATCAACTCAAATTGGGCAAAGGCCTGACAAGGCAGCTAGACGCATTGCAAGGACCTGTGCGACTGGGCTAACGATAATTGAAACTGCATTGGCCACATAAATCAACATTGGCGCTGCCACAGTCAGAGCCACAGCCACTCTGCACTTTGTGGGCCACTTTGACTCAAAATGCGTTCCAAATCATGCACTGGAAACCTTTTTGGGCAAGGACACAGCCAAGGCGAAATTGATGAATGAATAAAGAGACCGACTGGCTGCCTGGCTGACTGTCTGTCTGTCTGTCTGTCTGTCGAGAGCGGCATGACCAACAATTTACACAATGTACTCGGCCAGAGCTCAAGGAGCTGGACGCTGCGGGGCTGTTCGAAAGGGAAATGCCGCAAAGGCGAACAAATAAAGTGAAGGAATTCAAATATTTGGCCAAAGTGCGTCAAGTTTGTGCTTGGCCTGCTCGAGGACAGTTGTGAACTCAGCTAAACAACAATAGCATCCCAAAATACGGGGCATCAAAATATTTGCAGCCAATTGTCCGGGGAAGTAATAGCGGCAAATTTAATAAAGTACAGCTATGCAAAGCGCTTGAGCCACATCAAAGCAGGTCCTGGCACAGGTCAAGGATGCGCCAGCCCACAAATTCATATCCACTTGGTGTTTGGTTTAGGCTCTTGCAAAATGTTTATTTAAGTATATCGAATCTATGTTGGTGTATTGCACTTTGTGTTGTTTTAATGGCGTGTCCAAATCTGTTGTCTTAGGCCTGGGCACCGGCAGCGGCAGCGGCAGCGGCTGGTGCTGCTGTGGACGCCGCCAGACGCGCCTGCCACTCGTCATCGATGGCCTTCAGCTCGTTCTTGGCGATGGTCACGGCGGGCTTCACGCAGCGGATCTGCAGCCAGGGCAGCGTTGCGGTGTTGCAGCCGGCAAAGCCCAGTTGGGCATTGTCGAGCGCCGTCTGGACGCGCTCGGTCAAGTCAGCTGGGAAGTTGGGCTGGCTGAGCAGGCGGTCGGCCTCCTTTTGCAGCACCACCGACTGGAAGAAGACGGAGACGGAGAAGCCACCAAAAGCTGGCGATGGCGCTGGACCTGCGGCTGGTGCGCCTGCTGCTCCAGGAGCTGCGGCTGCGCCACCGAAGACTCCATTCAGATACGGATTGAAGGCGGCAGCGAAGGGATTGGCTGCCCCATAGCCACCAAAACCACCAAAGGGTGAAGCCTGCAAATAGTTTGCGCGGTTAGTGAGAGATTCAGATGATCACCAGATTATGACTACCTGAGCGCTGATGCAGGCGACGCTGGCGACGAGTAGAACAATTGCAAATTTCATTCTAAGGCGATTCGATTTCGTTTGCTTCTGAGTGGATCTCAGTCGTAGTAGTTTCAAAGAGACTAATATCAGGTTTGGCATTGGAAGGGGTTTATATACACACATAAGAACACTGAATTTGCCATTGTTATCAGCATGCAGTCTCGCTCTGGCAATTGAACTGATTTACATGCTCTAATGTTTGTTTATCAAATGTAGTAGCGTAATCCCCGTTTGGGGGTTATCTTCAAAGATAAAAGCGAGCGGTTTGCAGAAGATGCCGACTCACCGAAAGACGTCAGGTATTTGTTTTTTAACTGCCATATTTATTTCATTCAAGAATTTTCATTTTCACATTGCACACGCGAAAAACAAACTTTTTTTTATTGCATGTACTATTTAGTATATATTTAAAGGCTGGGCATCAAACGAATGCTTTTTTAAAACTTTCCGTTTCAATTTCACATATGATTCATAACTTTACTACACCAATAATTCTTGGAATAAATGGCTATGTAACTAAAAGTTAATTAACAATTGCAATTGTAAATAATGTGAAATTCGCAGTATTCATTAAATAAATAAACATCGTTTATACATAAATTTGTAATTACCAACAGTGCAGTAAATTATATCAGATTATAATGTTTTTCAAATAAAAATTGCTCCCCGCTAGGCAGACAAACAAAAACATACATATATTGGATACAAACCGAAAAAAAAAGTTTATCAGCACAATTAAAAAAAAGAAGAAAATTGTGCGAACGACGCTGCTATTTACTTTATTTATCGTTTGGCTGTTTTTGTTTTTGTTTTATCTGCAAATTTCGAAATGACAGCAGTAATTTGTGGCGTATATATGTATATATATATTGATAAACAAACAGTCGTTAAGTAAAAACAAATTAAAAATAGCATTTGTTTGTGGCTCAGGTTCGCTGCTCTGTTAACTTTACATTATTGCTCGAATGTGATGAACGTATGACTACTCACATATTCCGTAATAAATACAACTTCTTTTGAATTCTCCATATTGCTGACAAAATAAATGCAAAATATGTTTATATATTCAAATCAAGCTATACAAAGTTTTGAGAGAAAAGTCGCAAATCATACTACATTTGAAAAGTAACAGTTGTCTCTAAACAACGACAAGCAGCGCAAAACATATTATTATAATATAATGTACATTAAACAGAGTAAGCCCAAGTTGTAATAAAATTAAATGGTCAATGTGGCCCATGTTATTTTGTTTGTCAAGAAAATCGCATGTTTATTGACAATATTAGATATAATTACATTTTTGTTCTGCTAGCCGCTGCAAACTAAATAGATGTTACCGTCGTCTGTTAACTTGTCGTATGTTAAACTCAAAATGGTGCCATTAACTAACAGGTGTGGAGCATGTTAACGCAATATGAGCAGCTGACACCATGTATCGGCATCGATGTTTTTTACATCACTAACATTTTTGTACACAGCAAAAAATCGATTTAGTTCGACGAGGAAAAACGACCCCCGCGTCCAACACACACCAGCCCCAAAGCCAGAGGGAGAATAGTAGTAGTAACGACAGTCCTTCAAACAATACGCAGCCAAACGTCAGACACAACTCCAAGGTTTGGCCACAAGAAAAAAATAGAAGTGTCAACGCTGCATGTGAAGAAGCTACCTCAGAACGTGCAGCGCAAACCAAAGCGAGTGAAAGTGCAAAATTAAAACATAAATCTATGTGACTGTCGTTCACCATCACAATTTCTTCCAGTTACACGCAGCCTCAGTCAGAGTTAGCCCCAGCAGCCAGCAGCAGCGACCGTATCCACCCCCAACACAAGAGTGCACGCCGCGTAAGTCGTCCAAACGTTAAAAATAGAAAGAAAGAAGAAAAAAACATAGAGTATATTCCGGTTGAGAAATTAAATAGAAAATTATATATTTACTGATAGTCAGTGGGTTATGCATTAAAGAAAAACATACATACATATCTCATCAGAAATTGGCAAGTCAACTAACTCAAATAAACCCGTTCACAGCAACCGCGTCGTTGATATCGCACTACCAGAGAGCACCACTAGCCATCAGCGACAACAACAACAACTGCCGCAGCAGCAGCAAAAGGCAGCACCATGGCTTTCGCCGGACTGAAGAAACAGATTAACAAAGCGAATCAGTATGTGACAGAGAAAATGGGCGGTGCGGAGGGCACCAAGCTGGATTTGGACTTTGTGGATATGGAACGCAAGACGGACGTGACCGTGGAGCTCGTCGAGGAGCTGCAGCTGAAGACCAAAGAGTTTCTGCAGCCAAATCCGACGGCACGCGCCAAAATGGCCGCCGTCAAGGGCATCTCGAAGCTGTCGGGGCAGGCCAAGTCCAATACGTACCCACAGCCGGAGGGCTTGCTGGCTGAGTGCATGTTGACTTACGGTAAGAAGCTCGGCGAGGACAACAGCGTGTTTGCGCAGGCGCTCGTCGAATTTGGCGAAGCGCTGAAACAAATGGCCGACGTCAAGTATTCGCTGGACGACAACATCAAGCAGAACTTTTTGGAGCCCCTGCATCATATGCAGACTAAAGACCTAAAGGAGGTTATGCACCATCGAAAGAAGCTGCAGGGCCGGCGTCTCGACTTCGACTGCAAGCGTCGCCGGCAGGCCAAAGATGATGAAATTCGTGGTGCTGAGGACAAGTTTGCCGAGTCACTGCAATTGGCTCAAGTGGGCATGTTCAATTTGTTGGAAAACGATACTGAACATGTCTCACAGCTCGTCACCTTTGCTGAAGCACTCTACGATTTTCACTCTCAATGCGCCGATGTGCTGCGTGGCCTGCAGGAGACGCTACAGGAGAAGCGTACCGAGGCTGAAAGCCGGCCACGCAATGAGTTTGTGCCCAAGACGCTGCTCGATCTGAACTTGGACGGCGGTGGCGGCGGCCTCATTGATGACGGCACGCCGTCCCACATTAGCTCGAGCGCCTCGCCGTTGCCCTCGCCGATGCGCTCGCCCGCCAAGTCGATGGCAGTCACTCCGCATCGCCAGCAGCAGCCATGCTGCCAGGCCCTCTACGACTTCGATCCCGAGAACCCCGGAGAGCTGGGCTTCAAGGAGAACGACATTATCACGCTACTCAATCGCGTCGACGACAACTGGTACGAAGGTGCCGTTAATGGCCGAACCGGCTACTTTCCCCAGTCGTATGTGCAGGTGCAGGTTCCTCTGCCCAATGGCAATTAGATGCTGCAGGCATTGGACTATAATTAATGCATAACTGAATGTTGGTTTCGTCGTCATCGGCGCGCTGCTTGGCACATACACAATGCTAACAAAACATACATATTTGTAGACGGTTAGATGCGGATTAATATGGTTAGAGTTACGGTTACGGCTTAGCTAGCTAGCACAGCACATTCACGTGGCCATAAAAACAAAATCATCAATTGAAACAGCAAATGCAACAAAGAAAATACAAAATTTAAAGCGGAATTTTACCAGTTGGCAAAACAATAACTACAAATTATTAATTACAATTAAATTAAAGCATGTAATTATGTGTGTATTACTAACTAAATTTACAAAACGTTACAAATTAATAGAACTTTCCATGCGATTCCAATACAAGATTGTCCGCAAATTGTTCTACTTTAAATTCAATTTTAAATGCTAAATCAACCACATACATATAGAAACACAGATATGCAAAACGTATTATAACAAACAGGACTTGGCAGCAAGTCAACTCCAAATATCAATTAGCTAGATATATTCATATTACGTACGACATACATACTGTGTTGCGATTATTCTGCTTTCTAACTCATTGATCGTTGTCAATTTCCAATTTCCATTGCGCTCTCTATGCAAGTTTCTATAAGTATACCTAATGCTACCTACCAACATCATATACCTACAATACCTATATTTATTGTATATCCTAAACTGATATTTGTGCAAAAACAATACTCCCCACACACTATCCCTAATGGCATACAAACATAAGCAAAATCTGTCTTAGTGTTCGTTGTAAAATTTAAAAAATTATTCAAATTCAAGGATGTAACAAGATAAATTTGTATCCTACTTTTTTGCTCCTTTTTATGTGTGTTGTTTTTTGTTATTTATATACATAACTATTATATAAATCAAATATATATATATAAATATATATACTTATATAAATATAGATATATTTATTAAGCATATTATCTACATGTATATTTATTATTATGTATTTATTATAACATATACTGAACAGCAGCGTTAATACAAATAATAATAATAATAATTACAATAACAATAATAATTACAGCAAAGTAATGAACAACGTAACAGAATCCTCCTAAGCAAAACCAGCATATAACTAGTTAAAATTTGAATATGATTACTGATATTAAAACGTTGATAATAATTGTAAACATAAGCGACAACTCAAAACCAGTCAAGTCAGTCGAAGCATAGCAAACCAATTACTAACCAAAAAGCAAAAGAGTTTACTAACAATAAAAGCCTAGAAGAATATGTATCTGTATCTAAAAACAGAAGAGTCAAGCCCCGCGTTGGCATATAGATTGGTGCATGCAATGCTATATACATGCATACATATACGAATGTATATACGCAAAAGTATACACAATTATATATTTACCGATAATAAATTAGTTACTGAGCAAACAAAATTTCAATGCACGAATGCGAAAATAAAACTCGCGACATTTGCCGAGCATTTCCAGTTGGCCACAGCATCGAAATTTGGCTCATCCGGCAATGGCGTATGTTTTATTGACGCTTTGATTATATGGCAAGAGTATAACAATAATAATTGTAATTATGCATTTGTGTGGTGGCGAAAATAAACAACAAATAATATCTACATACCTACGTACATACAAATAATACAACAAATTATATAAGAATTACGCTAAACAAAATTGAAGCCCTAATTTATGCAAAAACCAAAATTGACTACATTTAATTTTCAATGTGTCTTTCGTTCAAAATCATAAAAACAAAAACAAAACCCAATTTGCGTTTGTTATTTGCATGTTGACCTTAAAGCATACATTCCGCCCGTTTGTCCCACCACCACCACCACCATTACCGCTAGCCTTGGCCCCAGCCCCAAGGTATTTATGCATGTTGCGTAACATTGGATGCTGCACGAGGATGGAACTCGGCACAGCGACGATGACGGCGACGGCGCCACCAATAAAGCAAACGGGTCATTGCAATTTTCGATTTCCCACAAACACAATGAGACAGACAGAGGACCCACATCTCCCAGCCCACCCCACCAAATGGACGTCCTAGTTGGCATGACATTGAAACATGACGCAACATCCCCTGCGCGTCTCGTCATCTGTTGAGGTCAGCCGAGAAATCTCCAAATGCGGGTGAATGTCTCGAATGGGGTGCGACCTTTAATGCTGGCTGCCCCCAAGCAATTTCTAACAATTTGTGAGCTTAATTGCACTGAATTTAAATCTTTTATGTCTTTACTACTTGCGATTAGTATTTATTCTGGTTTCTATAAATAATAATCTAATTTCACTTGCTTTTCCAATGATATCGTTTCAAAGAGATTAAATTATAATAATATTCTGATGTAAAATTTTAATATATTGTATATTATAAATACATGTATACAAATATGTTTTAAATAAACTAATAAGTTTAAAATGACCAATTTCCTGTTTAATTGGTAAATGGGTAATTGGGGAAAAGTATATGAGCTGAAATAAAAAAACTTTCATAAATTTTAAATACAAAAATAAATAAAAGTTTTGGAATGATATTTATACTTAGTTTTGTCAAATAAAGTCTTTTGTTACCGGTTTTTGTAATCTTAAATAAAGCTCTAAAAAAGTTATAATTACTTTCGAGTAATATAATAAAAATAAAAAAATACTTAATATATTAAAACAAAATTTATAATATATAATATATTAAACAAAAGTTAAAGAAAGTACGATTTATCAGTAATGTGAGTATCTTATTTGTGGGTATTACAATATGGATCTTGTTAATTTAGCCCACGGTCTCGCCCAATGACTAATTCAAAGAAAAACAAGTGGGGAAGGATTATCTTCGGCGTGCCGAAGATTTTATACTCTTTTCGAACCTATAGGCAATTTTCACTCTGCCAACTGCACCACTGAAATTTCATAAGCTGTACAAAATCGTGTTGTCGCGTAAAATTTATTTTTTTGTTCTAAGAATATTTAATTCATTGCCAGTTGTATAGCAGCTATAAGATATAGTGATCCGATCCGGCCGGCTCCAACCAATGTGATGTCTCTTTGAATAATAAGTATCTGTGCAAAGTTGTATCGCGATAGCTTTAAAAACATGGGATATATGGCCAAAACCGACTTCGAGTTGTATGGCAGCTATAAGATATAGTGGTCCGATCCGGCCGGCTACGACCAATGTGCTGCCCCTGGAATAATAAGTGTCTGTGCAAAGTTTCATTGCGATATATGAGGGACTAGTTTGCATACATACAGACAGACAGACGGACATGGCTAGATCAATTTGTATTGTCATTCTAAGCATACTGGCAGTAACTTTTGGGGGTCTCCGACGCTTCCTTCTATGCGTTACAAACTTCAGGACAAACTTAATATACTATTTTCTTCGAAAAGAGTATAACAAATTAATATGAGAACGTGGCGTGCGTTTATCAGCACCTGAAGTTTATTTTCAATTTGTTTGTGATTAGAAAAATACAAAAATGTACTTGTGCTTGAGGCATTAATACAACTAATTGATCTTATCGGCTGGGCAGCAAGATAAGGCGCTAGTGAACACTATTTGGGATAGTTAGACCACCACGTACTGCTCGTACTGTGTGAGCACCCTACGTTTGGGCCTTTGCAGTGCCTCGTGGCCCAGTGTCAGGCAAACAGGATCGTTCTTGAAAACGCCCTGGTCCTGCAGAACAGCGTGCGGGGCACAACGCCATGGATCCTCGGTATCCACCTGCCACTTGAAGAGCTTCTGGCGCAACTGCTTTAATGTGGCGCTGTACTTTGGCTTGTCCACTAGATTGATGCGTTCCATAGAGTCCGCCTTGATGTCATACAGCTCCCACTCGGGCCGCTGGTAATACTGCTGGAGTGTGCGATACCAGGGCAATGGCTGTCCATTGATTGTGGCATTGAGGATCTGCTGGAAAGTGGGCGATGTGTAGAAATCCTGATCTATGGGAAAATCCGACCAGTAGTTCAGATTGTGTATGAGCTTGTAACGCCTGTTGCGCACCATTCGCATCGGATATGCCATTGTCACCTCGTGGTAGCTTTGACTGCCGAAAATAGCATCGTTCTCTTGTGGCTCCGGCTCCTTCTGCAGCACGGGCAGCAATGATTGTCCACTGAAGCGAGTACCATTCGGCGGCGCCAGCTGCAGGGCATCCAGTACACTGGGATATATGTCCAGCAGACTCGCCATTGCGGCGCTAGTCTCATGGCGCCGGGCACCGGGCTGCAGCGAACTGAGGATCAGGGGCGAGCGAATGCCGTGCTCGTACAGATTTGTGCGTCCGCCGGGGAAGGGCGGCCCATTGTCCGAAGTGTAGATAACCAGAGTATCGGCGGCCAGGCCGGCTGTCTGCAATTCGCGCAACAACAAGCCAACACCTTGATCCAGCCGCGAAATGGTCATATACTGGGCGGCCAGCTCTTGCCGCACCACATCCGTGTCTGGCAGCCAGGCGGGCACCTCCAGATTGCGCCAGTCGTAGTAGATGGGCTTCCAGTCCGGTATGCTGCCCATGCCCTCCTCACCGCTGCCCCAGCGCTCGCAGAATTCGCCATACTGTGGCGTAATGTGGCCACAGCGATGCGGATCGTGGAAGCCAACCAGTAAAAAGAAGGGTCTGGCCTCGCGCTTGGCCTGCGCCAGAAAATCACGTGCGTACTCCCTGATCCTGCTGATGTTGCGGCCAATCTGATTGATCGCATGCTGCTCCTCCGTCTGTTCGAAGTCGAAGCGAAAGTTCGAGTCGGCGCCCACATGCTTCTTGCCAATAATGCCACTCAGGATGCGGCCGTTACTCTGCTGGCGCAGCACATTCGGCAGCGAGCTCACCTCCGGCAGCACATTGAAGTTATGCACGCCCTGATGCAACCCGTACATACCGCTCGCATGGCTAGCCTGGCCAGTCAGCAGCTGGGCGCGACTCGGACTGCAGCTGCTGACGGAGCTGAATGCGTTGTTGAACAACAGCCCGTTGCGTGCCAACGCATCCAAATTGGGCGTCTGGCAGTACTTGTTCAGATAGGCGCCCATCTCAAAGCCCGCGTCATCCGCTAGGAGCAGCAGCACATTCTGTGGCGTCGACGAGCAGCAGCTGCTGCCCAAAAGCAGCAACAGCGATGAGAGTAAGAGTCTCAAGCGCATTGCAATTAATTCGGCTGTGAATAGCAAGCGAGCCAGGGCAAGTCAATCTGTCGACACACTGTGCCTGAGTCCAACTGATCCGCAAAATATTTCAATGTATTCGCTGCCAGCATTTGTCCGCTCTCACCTTTCGCCCGGCGCACTTATTCAATTCCAATTCCAGTTCCAGTTTCAATCTCTTTCCCAGCACGAGCTCAGCGCTGCTCTCTTGCACAATAGCCAAACCTAGGTACGTGAATATACAAACATCTTAATATACAGACATACATCTCCACATCTACACAAAAGTATTTGTGGACTTGTACATTCACTTTGAGCAGCTTTCTTTCAGAGCGGCTTACCCGATCGCCTAACCGGCTATGAGTTACTAATTTTGACTTCGAATAACAAAAATCAGGTTAGCCAACAACTTATTCCACATTTATAATGCAATATGTACTGTTTTCTAAGGTTTGTGGTTTGCTTATACAGGAAATCTTTTGTTTTGCGGTTATTCTTAAAGAAATGTATCGTTCAGTTCGATCGAACTATTCACTGAACTGAACGAGCGAACTGTTTTGCTGATTATAGTTCATCTAGTTCGTTTTACTCATTTGAGTCCGATTGTGACTTAACTGAACGAAATAAATGACAAAATGAAATGAGCGAACTAAAGGACACAATTTTACGAACTAAAATATATAGATGTATGTAAAATATACCTGTTGTAGTGGAATTTAAGAATTTTAACTAAATATTTAAGCTTTACATTAACATAAATACATTGAAATTATGTATGTTTTTCTACAAAAACGCAATTAAAAAACAAAAGATAATTTCTCTGAGTGCAAACGCTCGAGTATATGTTATAAAACCGTTTCTTCTTAACATTTTTTATTAAAGACAAGATAAGGCAAGTTATTAACCTCATATCAGTTTTTTGCCAAAAATAACTTGTCGACAATTAGAGTGTGTAGAAATACAATCTGAATCACAATCTTTTATGAACGGAATGATGGTTTGCTAATTACAATTGCTATATGTAAATAAGTTTATATATTATGTTGCATATAAGTAATTACATAGCTACATACATAAAACATTAACAAATTTACAATTGTACCCCACATAACGAAATACTCCCCCCATCCAAGTTTTTACGGCGAATTCAGCAACGTTGGTGATCCTGACACCGTTACTGTACGAACAGTAGCCGTGATACCTATATAGCCATCCCTATTACACCAATAGCAGACAAACAGTGATGGCATGTGAACACTTTTGTTGCTGAGTGGAAAAATACCAGACCCCACAGGATGATGAGTCACTAGCAGGCCTCGCTCCTGCTCGAAGCGGGGCCTGCCCAGAATGCAGGACAAGACGACAAGGAGAGTTTGCATAAGAGCAAAAATTGGAACAAACATAAAAAACAATACAGTACAGTGTTCATGTTGCGAAAACATAAATAACGAAGATAAAGGACATCCAAGAACCTCACGTGCGCATCAGTAGGTTGTTAAAGGAGTCAGCAGGACACTGTACACTACTATAACAGCACAACTACAACCTGTAAGATGAGTTAATGGTCGTTGAATTCTAACAAAATGGATTGCACTGTTTAATTTAGAATATCCGAAAACGCTAACTCACTCACTAAATTTCGAATAGACGTATTATAGGCATTTATTTACATGTTTTATAAAAAAGGAATTTTTGAAATAAGAAATATTTACTATTAGAATACAATACATACAAGCGCAAACATTTAACATATGTATGTACATATGTATAAGTATGTACATACATACATACATTTTTCATCGAAGCTGAAGTCTGCAATGCGTTACAAATTACACTCAATAATCACACTTCTTTCTCAAAAAGAGTATAATCAAAAGCAATAAACGACAAATAATTAGATATGTTTTTATTACAATTAAAATAAGACGCATTTTCGCCCAATTGCTTAATTTTGTATGTATATGTATGCACATACATATGTATGCACTTATGTATGTATGTGTCTGTCTGTCAAATATATGTGCATATACATATATGAATGTGTGGAACGTTTCATAACCAATTTGCAAGAGTGTGCGCAATTACATTCGCATTATGTAAGTTCACGGCCTCGCAACAAAACAGAAAGAACAAACAAAAAGAAAAGGGGGTGGGCACACTGTCAACAAAAGCACGTCAGGCAATAGCTCAGCAACATGTTGCCGCCGTCTCTTGGCAACATGCCCAATATCAAGCAATCAGCTGTGCTGTGCAACGAACAGCGGCTTTTGCAATGCGTAGTAATTGTTGCATCAGCCAAAGTGGCAGAGCAAACTCTCTTCTGGTTGGCTCGCGCAACTCTCACGCATGCTGCATGCACGCTACATACTTTTTCAGGAGCATAGGCGACCATGCATAACAATGTACATATGTATTTTTTATCAGAGTATGAGGAACGCGTTTCTAAGCAAACATCTAATCTACAGACATTGGCAATCTTATTTATGTGTATGTAAATATGTGTGTATTATGTACGTGGATTGATAAGCCTTGAGTTGTATGCCAATTAGCTAAACTTCAAATGGACATACATACACATACATTTACATATACATATATTATCTATATGTCTTTAGTATAGTAATAACAACTATGGGAATGTTATGTACATGTAGACAAGAGTCAGCGAAGCTAATATTTAAGCAACGTTGACTGTTGATACACTTTCAAAAATATGTGTGAATAACTAGACAACCAACCGCATGAGTAGAGACTGCAGCAGTCGTTGCAGCCTAATTATAATCTAAATATATGCACTACAGCATCTATAGCATAAGTATACATAAGTCCATTTGGGGGCACGGCAACTGAACAGACAGCTGACCGAGAGCAAGAACAGACATGTACATACATATGCATGTACATACATACATACATACATACATATGTATATTCCAACTCGACGTCAGCAAATGTTTATCAGCAGCAAAGTTGCTTACGTCTCGCCGACACAAAAGTCGCCGCAGTCCAGCGACTGGTTGAGTCAATTCGCATCCGTTAGTAACAAAACTTTGTCCGCCGTGAACAGAACCATTTTTGATATCGTATCGCAAGTTGAATCGTCGCTTCAGAGAGCTTTAACCCAAACAATAACAACAAAATCCAAAAGCTGTGCAAATTTGCGGAAATTTGTGAAATTGTTGAGCAACTTGTGTCGCGAGTGTTTGGCACACTGTGCATAACAAACTAAATACAATTAAAGAAAGATTAAGTCTTAATGGCATCAGCAGCTGAACTTCGGTATAAAGATATTTTATTCATAGAACAGTAATTTCGTTCGAGTTTTGTGTATAAATCCCAAAATCGAGTGACAAGTGTTCAAAAAAGATTGATTAATCTAAAAACTAATACTAAACCTAAATAGTATCTGAGATAGCAGTTATTGCCAGATACGATAAGCATTTCTGCTACGATACAGTGAACACTCAAACACGAAGCTCATTGCTTTTGCCGGCTAATCGCCCTACTATTATGTTGATCGTCTCTGCTGTTGCTGCTCCAAGAACAACAACAACAAACAGAGCTCGGGTCGTCCACGAGAGCAACAATCGCAACAAGCGCAGCATCAACGTCATGCAACATTCGCCTGCCGTTGTCTTTATGTGTGTGCAACATTCGCAGCAGCAAGTTCCCATGCTAAACAATTTCATGTGCATGCGTATGCGTGGCTGGCATTATAATAACAAGAACTATCATTACAACAATCGCCTATCGGTTAAGGGCACCACGTGCACAACCACGTCCAAGTCCACCAAGACGCTGCTAAAGCGCTCCAAGGGATTGCGAAAGAAGCGCGACCTTAGCATTCGCGGCAACATTTTTTGTGGCGGCTTTCGCTGTTGAGCCAAACAACCCCAATCAGCCACACAGAGAAAAGCCATTCGCAGCATACAACGGACTTAAACAGGCAGAAAGGAAATTTGTTTAGTTGGAACTTGCTTGCCAAACGCGGCAGCAACATGATGAGTGGTAAGTACACTTAATGTTGCCATTTAACAAAACCATTCATTCATTCGATACCCTGTCTATAAGTAAAACAAGTGGGAAAGGCTTATCTTCGGCGTGCCGAAGGGATGTATATTTGAATTTGAATTCAATGGGATGTATATTTGAATAATAAGTATCTGTGCAAAGTTTCATCGCGATAGCTTTGAAAACATGGGAGTTATGACCAAAACCGACTTCAAGTAGTATGGCAGCTATAAGATATAGTGGTCCGATCCGGCCGGCTCCGACCAATGTACTGTCCCCTTGAATAATAGGTGTCTGCGCAAAGTTGCATTGCGATAGCTCAAAAACTGAGGGACTAGTTTGCATACATACAGACAGACAGACAGACAGACAGACGGACATGGCTAGATCAATTTGTTTTGTCATTCTAAGCATACTGGTCTCCGACGCTCCCTTCTATGCGTTACAAACTTCAGCACAAACTTAATATACTATTTTCTTCGAAAAGAGTATAATAATACTTCAATGCATGCCTCCTGTCATTACATTCACAAATTTTCATTCCATACATAGTATGTATGTATGTATGCCAAATACAAACATAGTACACACGTGGCTTGATAGTAAAGCACGAATATTTACAATGTTGTGGCCCTTCACCCATAAAACACGAATACCCTACACATGCAGCATATGAGAAATGCTGGTCACTTTATGACTCAGAGTTTTTCGAACCGATAAAAGTGGTTCACCTGTTCAGTTCACATATTTATGAACTGTCAAAATGAGCAATAACCTCGGGGCCACGTAACCCTAATCAATATGGTCGGTTGTATTATAAACTCAAGGGATTTTCCAAACTAGAATCGAATTCCACTTAGAATTCAGGCTTATCTTATTTTTATATGTACTTAATGTACTATCAAACATATGTACAAATGTACATAGATGCTTCCTTATGTATGATTGTGCGAACACATATAGGCATTACATTACACAAAAGGATCGACAGGTAACGAATGTATGTACGTACATATGTATGTACGTACATATTACGTGAAAGTTTTTTCATTGACGTGGCCCGTGGCACAGAAAAGTGCCCACTCATTATGGCTTGCAAAAGTCCGCAACAGTTTTCAACAAGTTTGAGCATTGTTACATTTTTTTGCGGGCCAACTGCCAATTTGCTTCTTGATTTGTATCGAATACAGATCTCGTGCCAGTCTGTGCGCGGTGCCAAAAAAAACCCCCTTATATATACAATACATAACATGGATCTTCATGCATGTGGTCATACATATACAAATACATACATACATATGTATGTATATTGACATTTCAACAAATTTCCACGAATTCTGCGCACCACAAACGTATCATTAAGGTATGTATATTTGTTTAGCAAAGCTAATGACGGTCGAACGCCCTGCCTCTCACTAACCTACCCCTCTATATAAATACACACATTACAAATGTCACATGCCAGCAGAGCTTTTCGCTTTTGTGATTTTTGCGTTGGCAGCATGACTCATGTGTTTTTTTAAATTATCAGTATACAAATGCTGCCACACACATAAGCACATGCATACATACATATGTGTGCGACTGTGAGTTTGAGCTTTAAAGCTGTTCATTTCCAAGAATTGCCTGTAGAGCTTTTATCTTTACACCGACAAGTGCACACACAGTTAAACAGCTGATGACTAACATCAGCACACAAAAGCTGTTGGGTTGAGTGCTCTTTTAAAATGAGCACCGACTACACAGGAATGTTTAAATGCCCAACGTTTTTTTAAATACAAAATCATACATTTTTTCGATATCTTATAACACAAAACTTGTATTGTATGTACTATATGCTAAGACTGCAGGGCAATAGCAAGTAAAATATAAAAAATATAAAACTCAGCCAAACATGCCGATCCTACTATTATTAATAATATATGTATATGTACACTTATGAATGTAACCAAAGACGGGCATATTAACATTCATCTATGTGAATATACATCCCTATATGTACATATGTATATATTGTACATATATATATGTACATATTTTGACATATTACTGTTCATAACAATTGCCGGCCGGCCTGCTGACATACATACACAGTCGTCCAAATATACATATATATACACACTTCAGGGTGCAAAAGTGTATAGGTTATTCATTGCTTAGCACTTGTTTGCAAAGTGAATTTTCGACGTATAACCATATAGTAGATAATACTTAATGCTATTTTCAAATAATCACTAGCTATGGTTGTGCTATATTACTATACAATTTGTATTTTATGCTACGTTAATACATTCGAAAACGTTTAAAACAACGATTATATTTGTCGACCATCAATATTAAGTTGAAGCAGTGACGTAACAAGAACCTACAGCTTTCCACATTGCGGCGTAACCTTACTTCGGCTATCGAGCACAAAAGCTCGCTCCTCACAAAGCTCTCGCTTGCGTGAGCGCGATTATCTGTGTAAAGCTCTCTCACACACATGCTCAGCAAGTTATTTGCCTGTGGCAAACTGGTTTGCTCTGTGCTTTTTGAATTTCACAACGAAACTAAATTCATGCGATTACAATTGCCACAGTTGCGTACACTTTTCTGACTCGACTGGCGGGCATCGTTGCGATCCGTCGATTCAATACCAAGTGAATACTACTAGCAAGCAGTTGAGTGTGACTCAGCAGTGTTTGCAATATTGGATGTGAAAAGTGAATTATAGAAGCCATACATAGCAAGAAGGCAAACTCCTAGTAAAGGATAGAAAGTGTTCGATAAACATTTATACAAGTTTCGTACCATTGTTGTTGTTCTACGTGGAACAACAACTGCGCATCTGTTAAAGTCCATTTAGCAAAGAAACGGCAACTCGCGTCAAGACATTCAAGTGGTGGTTTGAGAAGCCACCCAGTATACTGCGTCGCAAAAAATATAATAAGTAAACCAAACCTATTGGTTTAGACAACCGGTGAAAGCAGCCAGCACTTGAAGACACAAGTGTTCGATTTATGTAAGTACACGTTGGAATTAAGAATACAAATATGTACATACGTATACATACGTACATATGTATGTTATGGGCGCCAGCATATGCGTATGAATCAGTTAAATATGTACATATATGTACATAGTATAAACCGAAAGCTCTTAGTGATATTTTACATTGCGGCCGGCCGCCATTTTGAATTGCGTGGATTGCTCAAAAACAACAACAAAACATTCATACATATACATACATATACATACATACATACATACATATGTATATGTACATACATATGTATATGTATGTATGTATTTACTTAAATAGTAATATGTGCGTACATTTAGTACATCTATGTATGTATATACTTATGGTATATACATATGTACATACCTACCTACATGTGTATTTTATGTATATATTTATATGTATATACATACATACCTACATGTCTATTTTATGTATATATATATGTATATACATACTTACATGTATTTTTGCATTCAACTTGTGTAAATACAGAGATGTTCTATTCCAAAAGACGTCATCAGCTGATGCGGCGCACTTTTACTCACACACACACACTTTTACTCACACACACACACACACACACACACACACACACACACACACACACATGCAAACGTGTAGGGGTATTCACTTTGTGTGCCGACTCTTTTTTTTTGCATGCATTTAATTACGTACGTACGTATGTCTGTATGTATTTGATTGTGTTTTGATATAGTGTGAGAATGGGTTAGGAGTGGGGTTATTTAGGCAAACTCGTTATATGACACTTGGTGTTTTTCCAGCAATTAATAATTGCTTTTCGCTGTCGCTCTGCCACACGATTTGATATGAAAACAAGATTGCGATGTGCCCTATTATCTGCAAACACATGCCAAATGTAGATGTTTGTATGTACATACTGTATGCATGTATGTGAGCAATTATCTAAATAACCAGGGTGGCGCACGCTGGGCATAGATAATTGCCTCTAACATTGGCAGTGCCTCGATCGGGGGTCTCCAACCACTGATTAGGCCGCAAACGCAGACGAACTTGTTGTTGTTGTTGTTGGTGTAGCCACTTGGCGGCCATTTTGTTAATGCCCATAAAAGGTATTGTTGTGAAATTCAATTCGAAGCTTTTGCTCTTGGCCTTCTTTTGCCCCCGCAAATGTGGTCAATGTGTAGGTCCCAAAGCTTATCATGCTTTTAATAGGGTGTATCGAACAAGGAAGTAATTCATATAGGGCGCCTAATTCTTTTATAGATAATATAGGTGTTCTAATAAGCTCGCAACAATTATTAGTTACCATTGCGTACATATGTACACGTGTACAAATTTACATACATATGCATGTATGTATGTATATACAAACATCATATATATACTTATCGAACCAATAAATAATGTGACTCTTTCTCTGTTCTTTTCAGTCTAAAAGGAAGTTGTGTCGACGACTCTTTTAGAACTTGTTTAGAGTTTCCCTAACAATTTCATTGTTCCTCTCCAACGGTCAATTAAAAGTGAGTATACAAATTTCTTTTGTCCTTTAAATTTAAGCCTCGTACATGCTTGATTGCATCATCTGCCACTGATTAGTTTGTAAGTTTGTTTTATGAAAAAATATAATATTATATATGCATATTGAAAAAAGGAGTAATTCCATATAAAAAAAGGATTAATTCCAAAAAAAGGAGTAATTCCAATATGAAAAAAGGAGTAATTCCAATATTAAAAAAGGAGTAATTCCAATTTTAAAAAAGGAGCAATTCCAATACTAAAAAAGGAGTAATTCCACCAACTAAAAAGTGACAAAAAGAAAAGAAAAAGAAAAATATGTGTACAAAAAAGAAAGAAAAAAAGTCAATGGAAAATATGGAGAAAAAAAAGGCATAAGAAAAAAGGAATATAGAAGAAAATCATAAATAACAAACATAAACGCCTCTAAAAAAAAAACCACCACTCACACAACTCATACATCTGCTGAATGAATCCTGATAAAAAAAAAAGTCGCCCTGATTTATAACTCAATGGTCGGAGATATCAAGGTCGATTTTTTCTGCCATTTGTTGATGTCTCTGACCTATTGAAAGCATACCCACGATCGGGGCTAACATATAAAACCCACTACACCACATTTCGCACATTCCAAGAACATAAGTGGCGCGAGCCCTATAAAAGGATCGCGCTTTTCAACGTCGTCGATCTGTGTAATAACAAAATCTTTTTTCTTTTGTCTACTTTCTTTCACATAAAAACAAAAAAAAATACCAATACCGAAACTCTATAATGCGCTTGCTCCACTCATCGACATATCCTGCAAAATCTATAAAAAATTATACAACCCATGAAATATGATGTATATATTTTGAAATCCTGTCGTACCGAAACCAATAAAAATCGAACCGTTCACCGTTAATGTCGAATTTGAATTTTTGAATATGATTTGGAAATTGCATCGAGCAGCCACGTTCAAAATGGCATTCAGCGTCGAAGTCCGAGCCAGCCACAATAGGCCCAAGAGCGAATCAAACAATACCAACAAGAACAGCACAGTGCAAACCCCGGGCAACAATAGCAACAGCAACAGCTGCCAGAACAACTACTCCGATCAGACGAACGGCACCGGCAGCCAGACAAGCAGCAAGCACACAGAGTGCCGAAAATCCCAGAGATATAATATTGATGATCCAGGAGCCAGCACGAGTACAGGCAACAACTTACGAGGCACCGCCGCAGAGCAACGTGACAAGCACTGGCGAGAGAATCTACTCGTCCAATTGCAATTGCTCGCGGAAGAGAACCGAGCGAATAGTGTCTATGAGGGATTCGCCTATGTCGACATCGACAAGAACGACAACCATACCGATCGTAATCAACACGCGTCCCAATCCAAGAATTATACTGATCAAGGTGCCCATGCACAGCAACAACAGCAACAACAACAAGAGCAACAACAAGAGCAACAGGACAGAGCTGACAGCGCCTCGAACTCGTCTTATCAGAATACCCTTTTTACCAGGGTCGGTACCAACAACGCCTTCAGTGAAACGAACTTTGCCTACGGCGAACTCTTCAGTAAACTATACAACTTCGGCGACAGCATCCCGTATCGCGAGGCAGTCCATGATCAGCCCGACTGGGACACTATACCCAGCAGAACCGTACTCGAACAATTCAAGCTCTCGGTTAAACCAAATCCACCCGATGCTAGGTCTGCCGACAGCGCCAACGACATCGACAACGACATCGACAACGAAAACGGTGAAGCAAACGGTCCAGGTTTCGAGCACGCCCCAGACACTGGCGTCAATGGCTGGTATACAGCTAACAGGTGCGGACATGCTGTCCCGCCAGGATATGAGTGGAGCAATGCCGCCTACTGCTACAGTTGAAGAGATAGATGTTCCGGTGTTCATTGATGGTGAGTACTGTGTTTTTGTGTGTGTAATTTGTACCAGCACTCTCTCATTACTGTTCGAAATTCGAAACAAATAGCCAATACTCATGCATATATGGCCAAGCAATCAGTTAGAGATTGAGTCAGAGATAGCAGGCATCGAACGGCACCCCGTTGACCAACCAGCCCCGCTCCACCGGGATGCAATCGGGCGCCGTTCTGCCTATGACATCGAGGTACGTTACCACTAGACGACGAAGCGGAAGATCACAGTGCAATGACCCATTGCGACCACAAAGCAGTCGTTGAGTAATCGTTGATTTGCACAATGCCAGATCGGTTGTGGGCGGGTCAAAAGCGTACCACTCACAGCCCATCTGGCTGCAAAACACGACAAATGGTACCACATTTATTTTTTTAGACTTACAATTGTCAAACTATTGCCCGAACATATTGAATATCAGTTTTGAAGTTTACAATAGGTCATTGAAAGGTACATATATGTATTTCAATTTTGAATCTGTCAGACAAAACTTGATGTTTGCTATCATGAGACATCTCCGACCCTCATCAGTATCTCCCTGTTATACTCTTTTAGTTTTTAAGTTATATTGAAAAAGCTAGAGACTGAACATTCTTTTTGCTACAAGTAGCTGTGCGGGTTGGACTATTATATTGCTGAAAAACTACTTTGAAGTTAGTCATACAATTTCCGTTGACATCCCCAAAAATTCCATGGTTTCACGGCCACGCGTCCACTAGAACAAACCCCCCCCCCCACCCCACCCTCACGTATATATTTCCTGAAAATTTCAGATTAGTTTTGATCGCCTCCCCCCAAAGATTGCGACCTGGATTTTCCCCTAGGACGAACCCCAGGTACCCCGCCCCCACGAATCTCGACTTTTAGAGTCACCAAATTTGAAAGGTAGATTTCTGGTCACCCCCTTTACAGATGGGTGAACAATTTTCGAGTTCACGCCCCCTCACGCCTCCAAAAATTGCGAAAATTCACATCTTCCACCGTTTTAGAGCTAGTCTCCAAACTTGGAAGGTCGATTTTGGGTCACACTTCAAAAGATCGTTGAAATATTTTTCGGTCACGCCCCTTCACGCCCCCAAAAATTGCGAAAATCCATATTTCCCACAATTTTAGAGATACAAACAAGAAAAGGTAGATTTCTGGTCCCCCTCTAAAGATGGGTACAACAAATTTGGGGCCACGCCCCCTAATCCCCCCCCCCTCAAATCCATATCTCCCACAATTGTAGATCTACACCCTGCATTACTTTGTTCCTTTAAAATAAGGCTTTTCTTTCGAGCAAGAAATTTTTTATTGATGGGTTCCTTATAGATGCACAAATTAAATAAAAGTGTCTAAATCTACTTCGGCTCTTGTTGCGAATCAACAATACATATATTATATACTTTGCTAGTCGGCTTTGTGTCTTTTTGTCGAATGACTCAAACAACTAAATGAATCATAACTGGATTACTTGATTGGAATTCGTAGACAGTTTGTGATACGAACAAAGAAAGAACTATTTTTGTCTATCGTATTGGATTAAAAAGCCACGTTGATCAGAATTAAAAAAACAAATTAGTTGCCATAGAGTAGAATTTATGTAGTGCTTGAATAATATCTTTATAAATGTCCTTGTACATTGTTAATATGCATGATCGTTTTTAGTTTTTTATATGATTATTATTTTGGACAGTCCAAAGATGTTGATTGAGTTTCGAAGCATACGATTTTAATATTTTCCAAAAGTACCACCAAAAATATAACTTCTATTAATTTGCTCTCAAACCTCCTCTTATCAGTAAAATACTAAATGCACGATGTGCAGTTTTTGTTGTTTCTTTTAAGTATGATTCATGCGATTTGCTCTTTTCGACTTCATTGTCTGTAATTTAACTGCGCATTTTGTAATAAATTCATTCATATATAGAATATAGAAACCTTTGGTAGTCAAATATTTACTGCAAATATGTTTACATATCTAAAAATCTATCTACATTTTAACTTTAAAACTTAGAGAACTATATCTGTGTAATGAATCGTAATATATGTATAACATGTATATACGTAAGAACATACTTAGATATGTATTCTATCGAATTTGAACTTTGCCTTCCTGTTGCCCACACAACGATTTTACGTAATTTTTCTTTTCTTACGCATATTCGAGAGAGTTTACATGATTTGTACTGACATAAACAACTGCACTTAGTGCAAGCTGAATCATTTGATTGTACATGATTTGCAATCATGTACAGTACAAATAGTATGTACATTTGTCCCTATATGGTACTTCTTATATTTTTGTATAAATATGTATGTGTGTACATATATCATGGCATAAAGTGACCTGTTTTTGCTTTATATACATAAAAGTTAAGGAACCACAATATAAATATTTCCTATGCATGTGTTTGTGGTACTTTGGTCACACTAGAAAGCGACGAAGTATTTAATTGGCTGCAGCTAGGGATCACCTTTTTTTAGGTGTCGAGCAATGTTTCCATAAATGGGCATAAAGCAAATAGATTTTGACACGCTCTTCCTTACCCGAAAGATAAAGCCCCAATATACACAAATATGTATGTACATATGTATGGGGCTTATAAGTTATATAGTTGTAGCTGCTTAGCTTAGAAAGTATTTAAGCATTATGTACATTTGGATTTACATCATAAATAGTTACATGCATTCATAAGAGTGTACATATTCATAGTTTTTGATACACGTGTGCAGTCATTGTCATTGATTTGTTAGTTTTTCGATCCGTGCCCCAATTGTGAAATTCGATTAGCATGATGTGCAAAATATGAGAGAGCCGCGTGCGCTCAGAGAGAGAGAGCGTAGAGCCCCAACTTTGCACCACTTGTTGGAGTATGTGTGCGCGCTCACTCTTGCTCTCATCGGCGATCAAACACAGTCAGACGTGCTGTCTTTCTCTTTCGCTCCAAAAGAGCGGGACAGCTGATTTGTGCCGGCCGGCCGGCCGGCTGTTTGTCTCTCGCAGACACAAACGCACATACGTACATACATGTTGATGTATATGTATATGTATTAATGTATGTAGATACAATGCACATTTTGCCAATGTTTGCATCGCGTATACGCGTTGTGGTACCACTCAATGTAAACGCACATTTTTCTTAGCAAGCTTATACATACATATTATGTACATACATACACTTGCCCGCAAAACTCTGCGTACAGGCAAAAAAAAAATTTAAATTCAACTTTCGCTCTAAATATCTTCGGATCTACTATGTATATTACACTCCAATTTTTTCCATTATATAGATTTTTATCTTCTCTTAATTACTATATTTTTAATTATATTTATATAATAGCCGATGTATTTTTAATAATATTTTTAACAAAAAATGCGAAAAAAATGGACCCGCGAAAGTCTGCGTACAATTGGTGTTTAAACCAATATAACTGTTCCAATTAAGCATTAATAGCTAGTTGGGTATCCCTTTCGCCTTAGGACCTCTGCCAAACGTCTAGGCATCGAGTCCACTAACTTTTTAGTATCGCTTGCTGTTATTTTGGTGTAATCGTGTGTTGCCGGATCTTTCGCTCGAGCAAGTCCCACAAATGTTCTATGGGATTAAGGTCTGGAGATTGGGGTGGACTGTGCAGTTGATTTTTGACATTATATAGGAGCCAAAGCTTAACATTGTGGGCTGTGTGCTTGGGATCATTATCCTGTTGAAAATAGAAGTGATCTTCAAGCCCTAATTTCTGAGCACTTTGGTGTAAATTATCCTTCAAAATCTTGATGTATCCTTTGTGGTCCAATATTGACTCAATAAAAGTTAGGTTTCCTACTCCACTTGCTGCCATGGACCCCCAGACCATAATTCCACCTCCGCCGTGTTTTACTGTTGGCATTAAATTTTCTTTGTTAAGGGCTGCGCCACTCTTCCTCCACACTAATTTCTTCCCCTTTATCCCAAAAATGCAGAACTTGCTCTCATCCGTAAAAATAACTTTGTCCCAAAAGTCAGCTGTCTTTGATATGTGGTCATTTGCAAATTCCATGCGCTTCTTTTTATTTACTTCCGATATGTGTGGCTTTCTCCGGGCAACTCGGCTGTGGTATCCAGCTTTTTTGAGGATGCGGCGCACTGTGTCGTCCGAAATATTTTTGGAGAACCTTTCCGCCATCTCAAGTCGCAGTTTCTGAGCAGTCATCCTTGGGTTTAAGCGCACTATGGAAACGATGCATTTTTTTCCCGCTTGGTTAACAAAGACGGACGGCCGGATCGGGGCTTTGACAACAGGGAGCCGGAATAAACATAATTATTATACACCCTCTGACATGAAGAATGTGTTCTGCCCACCACCTGACCAATTTCTCGGTAGGATTTGCCTTGTACACGCAAATTAATGATCAATTTGCGAAGATCAGTGTCGATTTCTTTTCCTGCTGCGCCATGCTGCTAGTTAATAAAATCTATTCTCAAATGCATTGAAAAAGTCTATACGAACTTCAAGCAAAAGGAAAACGCTCGACTAAGTTAACTGTAATCGCATATTCTTCCATTGTACGCAGAAAATGCTTGTTGTACGCAGACTTTTGCGGGTCCATTTTTTTTCGCATTTTTTTGCCTGTACGCAGAGTTTTGCGGGCAAGTGTACATATTATGTACATACATATGTAGATTATATACGCATACGTATATTCACACATTGAAATTATATTGCTGTTTGTTGTCTTATTAGGCATCTTTATATAAATTTAAACTCGTTACAATGATTTAGTGAACATAAATAAAAAGCCAAGTCAATTAATTACTTCGGATAAATACTTTTGTCATTTATACATTCAGTGCACACATGCGTATTCAATTAATTCGCAATGCTTTCGCTGCTGTGATGAAATTCTAATTGCAAGTGTATTAGTGCATTAAAACACCAAAACACAACACACAGTTATGCATGATAATATTGGTAACATGGCCTACGGTATGACCGTCCAAATCCAATGTAATTGTCCAAGAACACATCCCAGTAAGACGCATGTGTGCCAGAGCAAGACAACAGTAGTGTGAAGCAACACTTGTTGTTTCTCGCTGTTGGTGTAGGGCAGGTTGCGCATTTGTGTTAGTGTTAGTGGTGCTGTTCGTTCTCGTGCTCGTGCGCTCTCTCGCTTTCTCGCTCTTACGATCTCTCGCAACGACAACACAGCCGCATAAAAAGCGAGCGCATTGGAATTATTGTTAGTTTTCGTTGGCGGCTTGAAAGGTGAAGAACGCATTTCGCAGCAGCGCACAAAAAGACGTTCCTAAAGCCGGGCTAAAGGTGAATATTTATGAAAATTAATATTATGTTCAAATTAAATTAATTTCTTGAAAATATAAAACATGTTCAATGAGATTCAGTTTAAGTTTGGGCAGAAAAATTAATTGCATACATACATATATGATGACAGATTTACCAACTGCAACAAGTGGTGGTGTATTTTTTCAGTTTTTGAACTTCCTAGTTGCATTTTGAAAAGCGAATAATTCTTTGTTTTTCTGTTTTTTTTAATTTATGTTGATACAGGTTAAAGAAATGACTGTCACAATTAAACTATTGTCACAAATCTAAAATTGCTTATTATGTTAGGAGTCAAATAAGAAAATTAAGTGTTTGTGCCATTTTGTATGTCAAAAATGGCAGAACGCAATTCAAATTGCTATGAATTCATCCCCTTAGACAATTCGACCACAACAATAACTGAGTAAGCGGCAGCAAACATGAACGATCATGTTCGTTTCTGACAAACGTCATGTGCACAATTCTGTTTCTCTTATAGACGCTCTCCCTTTCCCTCTCTCTCTCTCTCACTACGTTTTTCTCTTTGCGCATGCCTCTTTTGCATCAGTACCGGCTGATTTAGCATGTATTATTTTCAATTTTTCACATTTTAATCGAAAGACGTAATTATTCAATAGAAATTATTTTATTTTATCACATACAAACTTGTTTCATTACTTTTAAATGTTCGTGCAATTGGTTTTTACCAACAAAATTTCTGTTTGCACTCTTTTTGTTTCCGTTTTGTGTTTTTCGCTTGATGAATTTCACAACAAAGCAAGCGAGTGAGCTAACCTTCCGTGATAGCTAGCTGTCTCTGTCTCATTTTGTAAACATGCTTGAAAGTATGCAACGTATTTCAAAAACCAATTGGTAAACAAATATGAATTAAATTTACCTTGCATACTTTTTTTAGCTGAGAAATGTATATGAAACAATTTGTAAATAGATGGTCATTGCAAAAGGAATCCGAAGAAGCTACCAATGTAGAAACACGCACATTCATTTGAAATTCACTTTTAAATTGTTTCTATTTAGTATTAATAATATTTTGTATCTTTCGCAGAATACCTGCAAACTATTGAAGCAACGTCGTCAACGAGCAGCAGCAGCAAAAGCGAGGAGATTGGAAAAGAGATTTGTACCGAGACGGATATATTTGACTTTGACTTTGATATAAACTTGATTGCCGAGGATCACATTGAGCGGAACGAAATGGATCAGTGCATTCTGGACATGGATAGCAATTACAACGACAACGATAACATCAACAGCGACTTAACCGAAATGGATGAACTACAGTTTCCACTACTGGAGTATGGCGAGGAGGAGGCACTTGACATGGGTTCAATGTGCAATGGCATCGACATTACCAACAACGAGGAGCTGGACCTGGACAACATACTGACCAGCACGGAGAATCCAATGCTGAGCAACTTCTCACAGGGCTCCATGCTCTACTCATCTAGCCAGATCAAATACTTCAACGAGCTGCCCATGCTGGCTGATGAGAACAGCATGGATAACTACTATGGCGCCAGTCAGCTATCGCTGGGCTTCGGTCTTAGCCAGCTGTCCGGAGTCAATGAGGAGGTTTGCCATGCTATTGCCGTGCCGGACGTCACGCCCACTCTGTGTGTGGGCATCAAGCGCTCAGCCTCAGCAGCCTCCGAGTCGATGCCGCAGAAGCGCAGCAAACTTGTGCTAAACATCAATAAAGCCCTGAGCAACCATTCCGATGTCATCAACACACCAGACATCCTGGAGCAGGTGCTCAATCTAGCCGAAGTAAGTAACGCTTGCATCAAATATAAGTATATGAATACAGAATCATTAAAACTATCTGCTAACTGTAATCTTACATTTTGTTTTCTGTTACAGTCCAATTCAACCAGCAACATCTCCACACAGGATAAAATCTATGAGGATCTGCGCAGCACAGAGGATAACACCGCATTCACCATCTTACCCGACTACTTCTCAGCGCCAAACACGCCCAATAGCACCTACTCAGTCAGCACCGCACAATCGCACGAGCCAACGTGCCAGACGGGCTTTGCTGGCTTCATCACTGCACCTGTTTCACCCGCCTTCTCCACTGCCAGCACATCGCAGTTCAGCGTCACAACATCGGCCAACGGCGGTTCCAAGCGCAAGCGCGGACGCCCTGCCAAGGAGCACGCGGACGGCCCCGATCCGGAGCTGATGTCGCACATGACAGATGAGGAGGCGAAGGCATACCAGGATCGTATTAAGAACAATGAGGCCAGCCGCGTCTCGCGCAGGAAGACCAAAAAGCGTGAGGAGGAGGAAATGATTGAGGAGGAAGCCCTGCAGAGCGAGTACGAACGCCTTAGCTCAATTCTGCAGCGGCTCCTGCGTCGTTCCCAGCGCTATGCAGATTGCCTTAAGCAAAACTACCATAAAAATAGCACATATGTTAAGCCCGAGCCGGAGCACTGAGATTCTCATAGCCATGCCATAGTCAAACTCTCGTACCTCCCGTCGCACATTGCGATGCAGAGTTATAGCTGTAAGCTAAGTATTCATCCATTGATAAGTTAAGGTTGTCGTTGAAAAAGTCGCTGTAGTTTGTGGCATCCACTCAAGGAGCCGCAACAAAAAACAAAAAAAAAACATCAATTGTCGGAAGATTGATGAAAAACTTTATATTTTCGTATTACCAACTAAGTGATTATGCATACTTTATAAGCGTCACATAGAAAGCGCACGATTTTTAAATTTTTTATTCGTATTTTTATTATGTTTTAAAATGTCAAATTTTAACCACATGTTTTTTATACCTATGTTTTATGTGCTAATTGTAATCAACAAAACGTATCTTCAAGCTCCTTAGTAGCGACAAAATCAAAAAAAAAATAATTGAAGTAGCGATTAATTACAATTACATACTATATCCTTTTATTATGGACACAAAAATTGTTACAAAAAAATATAGAACAAAAAAATTTAAATATTGTTAATGAGAATGCATAAATATATTCCATGTATAATTTAGAATTATATACAAATAATCGTTAAAATAAAGTGCATGCCATCAAGGTCATGACAAAATCAACTTTTCTTGTTCAAGTTTCTCTACAAATTAAGAATGATTCATTTTTTTATTACACTGACACTTTATAGCATTGCGCCTAACATTATATATTTGTCGTAATATGGGTAAGACATTGAAGGAAATATGTTCGTACACGTATGCTCTTCGTATATATGTGCATACATATATTATTCATCTGATCTGTATTAACAGCCGAATGGAACGACTATAGCGCATATCGCAGCCATGTAAAAAACTTTATTGTTTTCCCATATATTTTACCCAAACTACAGTTATACATCCAATATTTTGTCATTGCACTACACTCGGATGATTCTTCTCTGTGCTAGAATACCTACTCTACCGGAAGCAGGGAAGTTGTCTAATATTAATGGTTTTCTTTGAAAATAAATTGATGTGACAAATAACATATTCTTTAACATTACTAAATCCAATATTTTTGAACAATTGAAATAAGTTTGTTTATTCAACAGTTATATACATCAGTTTTTAAACAGGTAAACAGCCTAAGCATAATTTGATAATTGCACTTTAGATTTAAAACTATATTTCTAAAAGAAAAATTTTCCAATTTGTAAAACCGAAACCGTAAGAATTAGTGTCCAAAACAGCACCATTGACTAATTGTGCGTAGCCTCGATTCGCATGGGATAGGGCAGTTCAAGTTTAGCGCTCGACAAAACAAACCGATATAGATATAGGAGCACCCTGCTAGTGAGAGTGCTGAGATTCAGCCAATTTAACAGCAATCACTGGTGATAGTGCAATCGCTGTGGCTGTTGCGTGTCTGGGATCAATTGCAGCGGGTGTCATTATTGCTGTTGTTAATGTTGCGCCTCAATCGTTGTTCAAATATGTAAGTAAGTGGCATTTGCGCGCTGGTTGGGGCAGTTTTCAGGCTTCCATGCACACCTTACGCGGAGGCCTCTTGCGAGTGCGTATACTTGAGATAGCGCATTCCTTGGAACGCCTGCGCCGAGGCATTGGTGGCGTGGCAGGCAAACAGCAGCCAATTGCGAGGCTGTACTTTGTAGGCGAAGCGCATGAAGACGCAAGAGTAGAGCGTCAAAGCTAGCGGGGCGAAAGAGAGCGAGATTAACAAAAACCACAATGTCAATTCAATTAATCAATTAAGTGATTTGAATATGGCCAGACTTATCAGTAGCGGTTCGTCTGGCATGTGTGTTTTGGCTGTATCTGGCTTATCAGTGCTACTCGCACTGATTAGCCGCACAGAATCAAGAATCATAGACAAATGTGTCTATGAAAGTGGCTCTGATTACGAAATCTATGGAAATTTTCGCAGCTTTTTGCCAAACGGGTTTACCATACGCTAACGCCTCACCTGCTGTCATTCGGCCAGAGATGAATTTGGGATGCTTGTTCGTATCGGCTATGGCAGCTATGGGAATACCCCAATTGGCGAGTGGTCCCCAGAAGTGAGTGCTCAAAAAGTAATTGCGCCACTCCTTGGCGCTGGAGGAGGACATAGAGCGTTTCACAGACATTTTGATTATCTAGCGTTTGACGATGCGGCTGGAAAACCTGAAAAAGAAACCACTTAAGATTAGCGTCCCTATTGAATGTATACATATACATAGTTCCAGATTTAGAAATCTCAAGGTCTTACAGGTTGTTTTATCTATGGCGCAGTAGTTGTTGCTGACTGCCTCCGCTGAAAATCCTTCGAGTACTTAGTGTTGTCAAGGTATACTACAAATTTGTTCTCGTGAATGTTTTATTCGAAAGTTATGTAAATGTAATATTTGTAAGAGAAAAAATTACAAAGCCTACACAAAACCAACAACAATTCAGCACTAAACTAAACGAATGGCAAAAATATTTTCATTTGAGTGTTGGTCAGCGTGACCGAATCGCGAAAGCACAAATATACCAGATTGCACAACACAATATACCGAAATGTACCATAGCGACAGTTTGTTTACAATGTAGTGACGTCATCAGCAGAAATATACCAAAACGGCCCTACCGAGTTTTGGTTGTCAAAATTTACGACGATGTGGCAGCACTGTGATTTTGAAATAACCGCGACTGCTATTTCTAATATAATCACTAGTCTTATAGGATTTCTGCACTAAGTCTGCCAAATTTGTATTGCGTAAATCTATTTACACTAGCTGCAGGCGCAGCTGCGACGGTGGAGCATCTGTCTATCTATCTGCAAACTGCATGATTCCAAATTATAGATAAAGATATTAATTATACATTAATAAATTATAAAAACTACTTGACCGAAAACTAGTTTCAATTCGAATTTTCGTACATAATATAGAATAATATATTAGGTATATTTTAATGGACAATATACATATATACATTGTATAAGCATATATACATGTTATACATGTATTAGGAACTAATCTCAAATCTGAAAACAGAAAAAAATTAAAAATGGCTTATACAATATTTTCTGTTGAAGGAAATACTCTGATCGTTTTTATGCAAGTAATCTTTGGCATGTAACAAAAGGTGCAACAAACAAGAACAGTTTGTGGCGTTCTTGCGTCAGCCAAGTTGTTTCCGATTGTTTGCCTAGCAAACAATTACTGAAAGCATTTTCAGGTAATTCATGCACTTGACTTGACTTATCATTGCACCAAGGCGACTATAAAAAGTGGCGGTGGTCCAACAGTTAGGCATCACTTGAGTTAACATGAAACTTCAGCATACAATCTGTTTGGTTCTGTTGGCCGCCTGCAGCTTGGCCAGCGCCTACAACGGCAGCGGCCAGCCGGGCTGCAAGACCCAGGAGGAGCTGGACATTGGCACCTTTCGCGACAACTGGGACGCCTCGGCCTACTGGAAGTGCGAGGTGTTGAACGAGCCCGCCGTCAAGGTGCGTTGTCCGAGTGAGATGGGCTTCCTCGAAAGCCTGAAGGACTGCGTCAGCTGGGATGAGTGGACGTGGGAGAAGCCAGTTGCTCCACCTAGCGAGATTGACGAGTAAACGCAAGAAAAAAACTTGACTTTGAAAAGCTAAACGTGACATTTAATTATTGTCATTGAATTGAATATATGTATAAAACTGCGCTAGGCGGCTTATTAACGCAACAAGAATGAATTAAGGGAATTCGAAGTCTGATTTTGTGGGAGCTTCAGTCGCGCGTCCGCAGCCCCCAAATGGAGGTGCGACGCGTACCCACAGTTGGCCGCCCTACCGAGCTATGTATGAATTTGTTGATGCCAATCTTTGGCATTTGCTTCTCCAGCACTTCCATGGCGGCATCCGAAAGCATGCCAAAAATATCCAGATAGGTAAGCGACGTCATGTTCTTTAAATCTCTGTAAAATCAAAGTTATCACATCTTTTTATGAGATTGTTGAGAAAGCTGGCTTACATAAAATTGGCGGCGGGTATGAGATAGCAACGGGACACGGACAAATATTCCAGACTGCTGAATTTCATGATTGCCGCAAGTGCTGTCGGCGTTAGACTGTTGCAGTCGGAAAGATCGAGTTCAAGCAGCTGTGGACAGCGCTTCTGCAGTGATACAACATCTGAAAGGCAACAAATTGAAGTGACAAATGGATATACGGCTTTTTGGGAGAATAACTTACGTGTATCGAAAAGCACGCGTCGGCAACCGGCGACATTCAATCGGATTACATTGGTCGGAATGTGAGTAACCAGGGCGGTGACGGCTTCCGCGCTTAGATCAGTCCACGATATGTTCAAGCTGTTGAGTTTGGTCAGCGACTCCATCATCTGACGAACGCTGTTGGCGCTCAGACCGCTGGCCATGGACAGATTGAGTGTCTCAAGCGAGTAGTTCTGCGAGATCTCAAAGCAAATTTCATCATTCAGCTCGGCATGCTCCAGGCTCAGTTTCTTCAGTTGACGGCAATGCGCCAGCAATGTGTGCAGCGACTTGAGCGAAATTGAGGCAAGACTCAAGTCCAAATATTGTAGACGCGACTGGAAATCTACGGACGAAGGCTCGCACATAAAGGCTGGATCTTGTATCTGTGGGAATGAAAATCGTTTAGAAATTGCAAATCTGTAGTTCATCGGCGCCTCTACTTACATCCGCTTGAGCCAGCCGCAGCACAGGCACACCTCGGCGCACGATCTGCTCCAAAGCATTGGCACGCAGCGTGCGCATGCCCAGGTCGAGGCGCGTCCACAGCGTCTCGTCGCGCGCACAGCAATTGAAGCGGCGGCAAACGGTCGCTATGCGCAGCAGCGCCTTCTTTGGCAGCCACTTGAAGATGTCTAGCAGAATCTCGTCGGACAGCTTGTCGAAGTAGTTCTTGCCGCTGCTTATGTGAGCACTCATTACTGGCGTGCGATACACAAAGAAATTCTCCCGCTTCGGCGGCGGTGGAGGCGCCACGGGCGTCGCTTTCTTTTGCCGCAACATCGCCTGTTTGCTGGTCGAGGGCAGCAGGCTGAGTGGCGTCTGATGCTGCTGCTGTTGCAGCTGCAGTTGCTGTTGCGGCGGCGGCAGCAGTGCCTCATCCTGATTATTGCATGTGACGGTGGCCAGGGGATTGCGAGTGCGCTTGCTGGGCGAGTTCGAGTTGCTGCCACCCTCCGTGTTGCCCAGTGCTGTGCGTTTCGCTTGCGCCAAGGCGTGCAGCTTCTCGGCAGACTGCAGCAGCAGACGCTCCTGCGTGTCCTCGCTGAACACCTCAACCAAAGTGCTGTTGCTATTGTCGAGCGTGGAGGTTGTAGAGTTGAGACTCAGGCGCGTCTGCAGATGCTGCATGCGGGGCACATTGGTGCCGGGCGTCGTCTCGTTGGAGTTCTCGTCGCTGGTGCTCACTGCCAAGGCAATCGCCGAGAGGGCCGACGAACTGCTCTCCTCAGAGTCCAACATGCCGATGCCCATTTCTTCGAGTGCCTCAATTGTGAGCACGGAGGGGGACGAGGTGTGCTCGTAGAGCGACGTTTTCGTGGCAGCAGCGCTGTTCTTGCTTGTCGAGCGTTTTCTGTAACAACAAGGGGGCGGGGTACATACATATATTACAAAATGCTCAACGCGCAATTAGTGGGCCAGTTGCTCGGTCAGCACGGGTCAAGCACCTTTCAATTATGAGCTGGCCCCCGTTTTGTTTCTGGACTACATCGTGTGACGTCACTGGCACAGTTCGCGCCTTTTGCTTCGCCGGCTATTTGCATGCGCTAGCGATTTGCTGGTTTGCCACTGCTGGTTTTACGAACACTCATATTTACCTGGCTACGGGACACAAGTTTTCAATGTTTTCAGGCCCCTTGTGCTTGCGGCTGCTCATATTTATTATAGAATTTCTCTTTTTGTCACGCACAAATTACGCGCTATTTTCGTGTGACAGCGTTGCCATATGCCAATTGTGTTTCACTGACAGCAGTGATGCCAGATGTTGCAAAACAGTGGCTGTTTTACAGCACTTGGAATTAGCCAACACTTAGAAGTCACAGGGAAAACACAACAATTGCTCAAAAAGGCTGGAAAATCGCAAAAAAAGAAATTTTACAATTCAGCATTGGTGATCGCAATCATGTGCATAAATTGAAAAAAATATGCATAACTACAAGAACCCACAGCAAATGATACACAGATACATTGAGGAAGACGACCGCGAAAACAACGATAACGACAACGACAGCGTCCCTTGCCGAGAAGCCCCTTTCGCAAGGTGAGAGGCACTGCTTTTGTTGCTGTTTTGTGTTGCACTTTCTTTGTTGTCGTAAGAGTTCATGGCAACAAAAGCATGCAGGTGGTGCAATGCACAGGACAAAACAACTGTGACGTCACACGCCGTTATTAACAGCACTTTCGTTTTTAGTTTGCACCTTGACTCTTTTGATCTAATCGATTTGCCTTTTGCCAAAACAGATCCATCAAAATGAGCATCCGCACACGGGCGCTGGTGTTCTCCACATTCTTTGGCAGCTGCCTGGCCATTGGCTTACTGCTGGCCAGCATGACAACCAATCACTGGGTGCGCGCCTATCCGAGACGCGGCAATTCAGCGGAAGCCAAGGGTGATGTCAACTTTGGCTTGTTCTATGGCAATCAGCACCTAAATCCTGGTTTTGGCGTACGCACCTATCCGGTTGATGGTAAGCTTTGCAACTAATTGAAAAATTATGTATTTTAATTGAGTATTTCACATACAGTTTACTCATTCATTCGCACCGAACACGGCGACACCAGCTTCTGGCTGTGGCTGCTCACAACACTTGGCACTGGCTTCGGGCTGTTGGCATGCGCCGTGGCTGCCATAGCCGCTGTCCTGAAGTCGGCGTCCGCTGCCAAGAAGGGCGGCACCATGGTGCTTCTGCTAGCGTCCAATGTTTCGGCTGCCTGCGCTCAGGTGGTCGCCTTTCTGGCCTGGCTGGTGCAGTTCTATCAGTATCTCATTCACAACGTGCTCATTGCCGAGCACCAGCAGCAGCATTGGTACAGCACCGGTCTGGCCCATCTGGGCTACAGCTTCTATCTGGTTGTTATTTCCACAATTGTGGTGCTCATCAACATAACGATTCTGTTGTATGCCAAGCGGCGGGAGCATCGAGATCGTCATCGCTTGGAGCCGCTCAGCAAGGACAAGAACCAGGCGGCCATAATGCTCTACTAGGCGGAGAGCGATTGGCAGAATGCATAATCCTAATGTAACCTCAAATGATAATGTTCGATCAAGCGATGCAACAACGAGCACCACATAATCTCAGCGGCCCAATTGATTGTGCCTTACTTAAAGATGCCCTTTGCATGCCCTTACATGATAATTATCTGCAAGCTATTATTATCTTTATATCTGTCTGGTAGTTTGTAAGGCAGCATATGTATATATGTCAAGTCTGATAAGCATTTTGATTGCACAAAGAATCTTGATGGAACAAAGCGCACGATACAACTTATACACATACTATTTACACATGTATTACAAATGCTATACCCCATGCATTTTTATACTCGAATGAACTTTATATACTCAGTTTATATACCTACAGACATTTTGTGCGCTGCTAATGAGCAGCTATTTACGTTTTATGAGCATACAAATAAAACAACAGTCATTGTTAAGATATACAACATTTAAGCGTCTTATTTAATAACTGCACACCGGCTGGGCGACCACCTCTACGGCACTGGGAACCGTACAGTAGCACACGCTACGCTGCGGGGCAGCATCCGTGACATTCAAAGTAATAATAAAACAGAAAGAACACAACAAAATCTGGAGGAAAATCGAATTTTAAATAGGAAAGCAATCCGTGTGGCAGTTTATTGATGAATTGCTCAATACTTTTGACTTTTACCAAATGTCACAACAGTTTCCTCATTGTAATTATAACGTTCCAGCTAATTGCGGAACAGGACCACACTGCTGGCACCAGAAATCCAAGTGTCATCGCATTGCATTTTGCAAACAAATCAATTATCTTTTTTTTCTCTCTCTTTTTTTAAACTTGTGCGAGCGGTTCTTTCCGTCTTTCTGAGGACCCCTGACTGATGGCTGTTTCCTTGCAAGGACAATTTCGGCGTGTGGCTTTGTTTATCGCTGCGGCAACCACTTCCTAGTTCTATTCGATTGCATGACCATAACACACAACACACAGGCGAGAGGATCTGCACAGTTTTGGGCTGCTTCCTTTGGCGCGATCGAGCCAATTATGTCATCATTAGTTTTGATTAGTTTGTTGTCTCATTTCGATGGGAAACTGCACGGATACCTTTGCAGGCGTACACAAAGCCGTTTGTTTTGAATTTTTGTGGCACTTCCGGCACCACCTACTGTTTACCTTTCGGTCTGAGTCGGCTGTCCGTTGTCCAGCTGCGCGCTGCATGTTGTTGTTTTGGTTGATTTTTGGTCTGATTTGAATGCAATTGCATAATAATGATGAACGTGTTTTTAATTGAGGGTTAATCAGGATTGCCTTACACATATCGGGGGATCGTGATATATGGGCAGAAACGGCTGACTTCAGTATCTTCCCTTCAACTTATCTGCTGTCCAACTATCTGTGGTTTATCTGTCCAAACGGATTAGGGCTCACCTTTTGCCATGTGTGTGGAATAACTACATACACATATGTGTCCTTAGGTCTCCCAATGCATATGTACATACATACATATGTATGTAGCTATCTTTTCTCCGTACGTTGCGCATAGTTGTGCAAGTCCCGGCGTTAGGATTAGTTTCCAAATTGCATACAGTTGCTGGGTGAGATAATGGAAAGATACGCTCATTAGGTGCGTTGAGTCGGCAGCGAGAGATTAGAGTGCAGACAATCGACTTATTAAGAGTGTTTATGCAGATAAACGCATCGTTTAGCGTGTGCCGGGACATACCCACTTTTCCGCCTAAGATTAGTCGAGACTCTTGGAAAATACGATTGCAAATCGCCAAAGCAAGCGGCCTGTCGTGTCGATAAGTAGCTGGAAATGTTGAGCAATGTCTGGCTCTGAAGCGTGGCCTGTACAAATATAATTAGCGGGAAAGTCTCATAATCGGAACGAAAACACAATATATATGTACATACATATATACATATAATAGAAATTCCAAGATGCCAGCCACACACGTTGAGCTGCTGGGCCAGTTTTAGGCAACAGCAGCGTATTGTGGCACTTTACTCGCACATTCGATATAAATCCCAATTCTTTACACAAATTTGTCTGTAGTCTCTTTTTTATGGGTTAGTCGCCGTTGCCCTAGCTAGCATTGTGAAAGCATTTCCCAACAACCGCAAACATGCGATCACAAGAAAGCCAACAAGAGGGCCAGACAGGCTGTCTCCTATTCGTATTCCAATCGCTGCTGCTGCTGCTGGCCAATAAATTTCCCAATTAAATGGATCCTCTGACACTTTGTATAAAACGTCAGCGCACAGGCAACGGCTTCCACTACTGCCACTACCCCCTGTCGTGTGTGTGTGTGTGTATGTGTGTGCTCGCATAGGGGATGAGGGTTGTTCCTCGAGGGGTTGAACGCCGTCAACGCACTTTGCTTGGTCGAGAACTGGCGCTGTGAAAGGTAGCAACCGCTTCTCTACGCCGTTATACCCATCGACGCAGGGACTCCATTTTTTTTTATTTTATGCACTGCTCTTTGCCTTCTATTTTTTTTTTGCGCACTGCTCATTCGATTGCTCTACTATTGTTGCATTGCGAAATTATGGCCCGTATATTTCTCTATTAGTGCACAAAAGACATTTCAATTTCTCTCGGCCAGGCGCTCTGTGTGGCCTGGCTAGAAAGTGGAAGATGTCGTCTCCTAGTCCTGGTCGTTGGCAATTATCTAGTTGCAAAATTTGTGGACCACCCGACGACTTTTGTTTGGCCTTTTTGTGGTCATGAATGGCAGATAGCCTAGTGCCTCCTACGTGGCAATTGTCCCAAGACGTCGTTGGGTTATTGATAGCCAAACTACTTTCTTGTTAGGAAGTGATTCCATTTGATATTGTTAGCGAACAATGCAGTCTTGTTTACTTTTATAGCAGAGCAATTTTATCTTACGAAATGCAATTCTTGAGAAATGTCAGGGATTGCGCAGAGTTAGTAACATCTTTATGTGATCGGTACATACTTAAATATTGCACTTCGGATGCAACACTCTTAAGAATATAATTTTGATTATGTAGTGAAATTTGGTTTATCCTATTAAATTTCTTAGTTTATGAGCTAATGCTTGATAATCTGATAATTAATCCGATAATTTATAAAAACACATACCAAAATGTTTAAAATAAAACGTTTCGCTTTTTCTTCGGGTATAACACTAGATCTTACCTGCGCGCCAAACTAGCAAAGGGGATTGGAAATATTTAGTTTGTTTCAAAGCTTATTTTACAATGCAACAATATGTTTTTAATATTAAATATTTTTTGCTTAAGAATTCTACGACAGAATTCGAATTTGGGGTTTGAAAACTTCAAGCTATCAAGTATTGGTTTAATTATTCAGCGGATAAGTTTAATTGAGAAGAATCAATTAGTTTAAAATTAGCGAACAATGCAGTCTTGTTTACTTTTATAGCAGATCAATTTTATTTTACGAAATGCACTTCTTGAGAAAAGTTACGGATTGCGTAGAGTTAGTAACATCTTTATGGGATCGGTACATACTTAAATATTGCACTTCGGATGGAACACTCTTAAGAATATAATTTGGATTATGTAGTGGAATTTGGTTTGTTCCATTGAATTTCTTAGTATTTACATATTCTTATGAGCTAATGCTTGATATACTTATCACTGCTCAGAACTATATACTGTTAATCTGATAATTTATAAAAACACATACCAAAATGTTTAAAATATAACGTTTCACTTTTTCGTCGGGTATAAAACTAGATCTTACCTTTAGTTTGTTTCAAAGCTTATTTTACAATGCAACAATATGTTTTTAATATTATATATTTTTTGCTTAAGAATTCTACGGCAGAATTCGAATTTGTGGTTTGAAAATTTAAAGCTATCAAGTATCGGTTTAATTATTCAGCGGATAACTTTAATTGAGAAGAATCAATTAGTTTAAAATTATGTGCAAAATCTAGAGACCTAAATATATTAATAATTGTTTTACAATAATCTTGTTTTTTGTGATAGCTAATTGCTGTTGTTGAAATATAATATAATATTCTAAATAATTTGATCACAAGTGATCACAAGAATAAAATCCATTTAATCGAATTTCATTTGAGTAATTTTAGGTTTTTAGGTGATTTTCTTCTTTTATAAGTTATATATTTCCCATAACATCACTTGTCAATGATATTGACATAATAGATAGTATAGACTTATGTACATATGGAATGAAAGTATCTTCCCACACTTCAGAATAAAACAGATTTGATTGAATCTATCAGAAGTTTTATTAATTGCCAGCAATTATTGGACAATACTTAGCAAACACCGATTGTCGAACATGTCGAATGTTGATGAAAAGCATATCATTTGGAGAAATGTGTATTTGAACTTGTTGCCGTTTGTTGGATTTGACCAAGTGCTCAAAATGTAGCCGCTGTGTCTACGGCAAACAGAGTTTTTCGAATTCAATGGGACGCATTATTAGTTCGATCATTGTGCCACTTGTTCAATGACAATGTCGTCGTCGCACTGTCTGGCCGAAAATCTTCTCAGGACTGACCAGGGCGCACAGGTAGTAGATGTAGATGCGGGACCTGCACGCCTCTATCAAGCGGCCGTATTGCCATTGTCTAGTTGTCTGTAAAAAGGTTGATCGGCAGTGCCCATCGGTCTGCTACGGTTTCCAAAATTGCAGCTATTGTGCGCACGTATAAGTCACATTGATATTATTATGGGCCGAGGGGTATCGATGGCTGGTTCGCATAATAAATTCCAACATTTTGTCAGAGCAGACTTTGTGTCTGTGGCACTTAGTTGCTCAGGTGGGCCACTCATTGTCCTTATGAATGACGCAAGCTGTCGTTTGAGTAATGGCAATGATACGTGAACAATTGCAATCGGTTCGGCCAGGGACTGTGAGAAAAAGTGTGTGAAACGCTCGTTACTTTGGTCTCAAATCAGTCAGTTTTGATATATAAATAAAAGTACGTACAATAAATGGATTGGTTCTGGCTAATAAGCTACGATTTGTACCTTACAGATTTAATGCTGGGCGTTTGACTTGGCCTAAATTAATGGTTATTTCTCTGGCAGTTTTTGTGAATGAATTTGTGCAGATTTCTGCCAAAATGACTTGTGAATTTTAACCCTTTGATGAGGATGTGCCGACGAATGCAAACTGCAGATTTTCCTTTGATTTTGCCGGCATGATATGAACAATTTGCCAAATGATCTGGTTAGTGGGAAGTGACAGTCATTAATACGTTTGCAAAATGGCTGTAACCGTATATTATAATAGAGATAGAATAGATTTGCCGAATCAGCGATTGAATTCGAATCAATAGTAATTGGAAGAAATATTCTACAAATAATTGCTTTGCCTGTTAAAACAAGCATCAACTGCATATATATATCTATATACATATATATGTATATATATATTTTTAAAACTCAACAGTTTAATAAAAACTTCAAATGTGTAATTTTTTTTTCGAATATTTTATATAGTTGTTTTTGTGTAAACATAAATCGTATAATACAGCTCTGAATATTTAACTAGATAGTATTTAAATGTAAATCGTATATTGCTAGTAACTGCATTCAGCATATAAAAATGTGAAAAATATCTTATGTCTAGATGTATGTCTCTTAAAACTCTTAATCGCTTAGCATATGAGAAAGGATCACTTAAGGATTTATTTACACATGTGTGGGTTTTTTTTTCGACGCTTCTACCTCGTCACGTAGTGGAAGTGTAAATATTCATTAAAAAATAAATAGCTCAATATTTGCATATATCGTCACGGATATCTATCGTCTTCAAGATTGTTAGCGGTTAGCTGAGGTAGTGTGTGTGTGTAGGTGTGTGTGTGTGTGTGTGTGTGTTAGGTATTTGCGCCAGATTGCGCCAGGTACGCCTGAGGTAGATGCTCTTGGATAGAGTATTGGCCGGCATTGAGTTCTCGTGGTTTTTGTGTTGTTGGCATGATTGGTAGATAGTTGGAGTTGGCTTGGAGCGTTTTTAAAGCGTGCCATCGCTTCACAGATCGCTGGAGCAGCGGCAGCGTGAGTTGTTAGCTGTTTAGTAGCCATACAGATATGGATACATGGGCATAAAGATGGCCGGTCCCAGCTGGCGCTCCTGCGGCATGTGCGTCTTCATGTGCTTCTTGAGATGATCGCGACGGCCGAACTTCTTGCCACAGGCGCTGCACGGATACGGACGCAGTCCAGAATGGATGCGCTTGTGCCGGGTCAGCTCCTCGTTGCGTGTGAAGGTCTTGCCGCACGTTTCCACGTCGCATTTAAAAGGTCGCTCGCCTGTAAGCATAACGGAAAGGATACCAGTTAGTAAGGCTAGTCAAAGATCGTTGGGCTTGTGTGTGTGTGTGTAACTTACCGGTGTGTATGCGGATGTGTCCCTTTAGCTGGCCATTGTTGGAGAAGGCCACATCGCAGTGCGGGCATTTGAATTTCTTTGGCCGCTGCTTGCGGGCATTCAGCGCCTTGAGCTGTGCATCCTCAGCCATGACGCGAGCGTACTCCTGCTCCATCAGGCCCAGCGTAAACGGATCCATGCCAAAGGCAGCAGCCGTTGGAGTATTGGCTGCAGCGGCAGCCGCTGCTGCTGCGGCATAGTACAAGTCGCTGGTGGGCAGATAGGGAGCTGGCTGAGGCGACAGCTGCTGCTGTGGCGCCACAGCTGGGGAAGCGGCAAACGTTGGCTGCGGCGTGGCATCCAGCAGGGGAGTCGAAGTGCGCGTGTAGCTGCTGTTAAGTCCATCCTCATAGCTGGATTTGCTGCTGTGGCAGCTGCTGCTGCTGCTGCTCGACGCGGAGGATGAGGAGGACTCGCGGTCGCTATCCTGGCCATAGCTGCTGCTGCTGGGCAGCTCCGTTTTGATGGTCACGGCTTCGGGCTGATGTTCACGCTTTACGGGCCGGGCCGACGACGGCACAGGTGTTTGGCGTTGCGTATCCCAGGGACGGAACAGGCGCGAATACGTTTGCGGTGGATGCATGTTAATTGTCGACATTTTCGTTGATTTGTTTAGTAATAATATGTGTGGATAGATTGTGTGTGGTAAATCACTGTTTTACTTGGGCGGAACACTTGGCGTACAATTTTGCGGAGCCGGAGCTGTGTGTGTGCGTTACAAGATCTCAACTCGAACTGAACTCTCCCGGTTGAGCGGCGCACAATTTAAAGAGATTTTTTCATTGAGCCCAAAGGTCCTTGCCAGAAGGCCTACCTAGTGGACTACCTACACATACACACACACACAGACGCACGCATACGCATACTCATACGCATCGGTCGCTTGCTTCATTCATCGATTTGCTGCCTATCTGTCTGTGCGAGTGAGAGGCACGCTTCAGGGTTGTTTTTCGCACCGCACAACAATGGCCGCTCCGCAGACTCGTATACACGGATACACACACAGACGCATGCTCACAAATACACACACACACACACACACAAGCGGGCAGGCAGGCAGGCTTGTATATAATATACTTATGTATGTGAGCTCGCTTCGAGTAGTTTTCTCGAAATGGCAGCTTCCTTGACTTTCGCTTTTAATGTGTATATTCTCCGCACATCGCTGCTATTTATTAAGTATATATGAACAGAAGTATCTATTCTGTTTTTTTTTATATTTTCTGTTGGCTTTTGTAACTCCCGGCGGGGTGGAAGTTTAAGCGAAGCATTCATGATTATGAATTTTACGCTTACCTACCGACAAACCCCCTTATACGCAATTTGATAAAAGTCGTTGTCTCTGAGGCGCAAACTGGGCTGGGCTCTGGGCTCTGGGCCCCCCGTCCCGATGACTCGATTGTAACTTGGTTATCTGTGGGTTGTTTCGGGCTTGCCCGAAAAACCTAAGGGGCTTGCTTTCGCTGCTGCCCTTCTGTGGTGGCAATTTATTATTGAATTAAGTGCTTCTATCTGGGGGTTGGTCGCGTCTTTGCGTTTTATGGCAACTTTTGTGCTTTAAATATGCAAAATGTGTATACTATACCATTTTCCTCAGATTTGTAAACGGAGCAAACTGTGGCTTCAATATTCACAGCACATTCTTTGGGGTTTGAGTTAAGGTTTGAGCATGTAAAATGGTACAGTTGCTTAAAGTTTATCGTTGGGATGCTCTGGGGGATGACATGGATATATTGTTGGGCATTTTACGGCCGCTGGTAGGCGTTTGCTCTTAGTCGAATGGAGATAAACAGTAAAATATATACATTAAAAGATTGCTGGTATTGCTTAGAATAATGTTGTAGAATCGCATTTCAAACGATTTTTTTTATCAAAACGATAACTAAATATAGAAGTTATTACATTTATGTAAAATATTTGGGTGTTTGCATCAAGCTTGCGAAACATATTACATATTAGATACCTGGAACAAACAAAGATTTGATAACTATAACCTTATATTTATTTTGATAACATTTACAAGCAAAGTTTAAGAAATAAATTTACTGATATGTCTACTATGTGATATAATAGAATTTATTAGCAAGAAACACTTTAAAACCAAGAAGTTTTTCTCCCTGCGTAAGAAATTGGAGATTGTAGTTGTGTAGAATCAAATGTAGAAGATCAAATGTGCTGGTCTAATGCTTATCCATAACAACAAAATTAAAGAAAAAGATTCATAAGAACATAAACATTTGTATAAAAATGAATATATATTCTCTATTAATATTATTTTAAAGGCTTTTTTCATGCTAATAACTCAACTTCCTTATTTCATGCGCTTTTATTTGTGTATTTTGGACAATATTGTAATGAAAACAAAACAGCTATAAGCAACAACTTGCAATGCAACCAATTTGCTCTAAAAAAGGTACTCATAATCAATTGAGTTTATGAATTAATTTGCAAATAGTTTGTAGCTTATTTAACGTTTTGAATTCTTAAAAAATAAATATTAATAGCCATAGTGTGTAACTGTTTTATCCGCTCTTCTTGTGAACTACTACTTGCTACTTGTCCCACTTAAGCCTACCGCTGCGTCATTAGAAACAAAAGGGAAATCATTAGGATTAAGAGCAAATGCTTTGTTCTCGCAACGCTAATGAATGCAACGGGTGCATTTGGTTGGGTTGCGTCTGGTTAGGTAGGGTTCTTAGGGCAGCGCCCATAGGTGGTTTTAGTACCTGCAATAAAATTACAATGAACCATAGAGATTCATTCAAGACTGCCGATACCAGAGCAGAGTACCGCCGACTCATTCATAAATGCGCTTTGCCAGGAAACTGCTGTAGCCGGTTGGTCAGGTCCAGGTTCAGGTAGTTGCTTGGAGGTGGGCTGCCGGGCGCGGTGTGCTCATAAAAATGTCCACGAGCTTATTTGTGTAGGCCGGCACTTAGGCTGGCAGCCGCCATGTGTCTGCATGTATCGGGCTTTGGACTTTCCCGCATGTTTGTCAAATAACGAGCGCGGGATTTTCCACGCATTCGCAACGGATTCAAGTTCGGCTTCGGCTTCGGCGTCGGCGTTGGCGTTGGCGTCATAAAGTATCACCTACCTAGCACAATGCAATGCTCATAAATGGCCGAAGAAGATGTTATAAAATAATTAAATATACGCAAATTTCCAGTCGGCAGCAACATTTCATTCATGAAATGTCTGCGATAGTTTCCTATCTGTGCCTGCGCATAATTAGAGCACACAATAAGGACGAGGCGTCATATTCATACTTTGATTAATGAGGAAATTTCACGAGCTCACGTGAGCTCAGCTAACGTTGCTGCAATGCAGCAAACATATGCAGAACGTTAGGCGCCTCATTAGATGGCGACAATGTGGTCAGGGGAAAACACATCCTAACCAAACTACAACTGCAACTTGTGCCAACATGCTTATCATCCCGTCCCGTCCCATCCCGTCCCGCCAAAGGCAGATAAGCCAAGCATAGCTCTGGCCCCGGTGGATCGTGCGTTTTGGTCAAGATTAGTTTGGTAATCACAATCCGCTCACAGATCAGGATACATCCGGCTCTGTTGGGTTAAGTTAGGCTGTGCTAAATTCATATGGCTTGAATTGATCATTTCAAGTAATGGACTAGGTGTGATCTTTATAGATCAGATATAATCGCGATTAAGCGATGATTAAGGTGCGATCAATATGTCAGATTAAGGGGGGTTTGGATTTCCTTAATCCAAAGTGCAGGCTAAACCAGTAAAGCGACCAGATCCAGATGTAAACTGCATTTCTTGTCACTCCAACTTCTTGCAAATCTGATAGATGAGGGTTGAGCAGTAGAAAACCAAGTAATTGGTGAATATTAAAGCGTTACACGGAAATATAAAATTCCCTTGCAGTACAGCTGAAAGATTAGAGATCGGTTTTTAAATAATTAAAAATAAGTTAAATTAAAGAATCTACTATCAATTTCGTTAATTGCTTTGTTGGTTGTTGTGCATCATAAAATTATAAAATTTTCAGTTTTTAGCAAAATAAAAGTGACTATTTATAGTAATTAGGTATTCTATCTACATATTTTACCTATTCATGACAACAATAATAGAAGTTTTATATACTTTATATAAATGTACATTTGATTGTCTAATAGTAGTACACATAACCTATTTACGGGTAATCTACTAAATAAGTATAATATATATTTCATCATACTAGCTCATTATGTCCACTCGTTAAACTATCGTTCAAATGACAGTCAAGTTCACAGTCACAGTAGAAAAATTACAATTACATGCGTTTTGTTTTGGTTTTTGCTTTTGCCGTTGCTTATTGTTTATTCGTAAGTATATGGCACACAAACAAACAAACAAACAAACAGAAACAAACACATGAACTAACATATGTATATTGCATGAATTTATCAAAAGTTAACGCAATTTCATCATTTCACGAGCGAAAAGACAAAGCTCCAAACGAAAGCTCCCGACCAGTAAAGCGAAATATTTTACTCAACAAGTTCATTTATATATGCTCCGATCGCTGTTGAGTTTAGTTTGTTGTTGATGTCTGAACACTCAGGTTGCTTTGAATCGCTTAACTTTCAAGATGCTATTCGAGTTTTTGGCACTATTTGCCGTCGCCCTGCTGCTGGCGTATCGCTGGGCCACAGCCAACTATAATTTCTTCAAGGATCAAGGAATAGAATGTGATAGTCCACCTCCGCTTCTGGGTAGCATGTGGAAAATGATATTGCGTCAAAGCTCGATGTTTGATCTAATCATTGATTTGTACAATAAAGGCAACGGCAAGTAAGTATAAAACAACTGGTTACTGCGCAATACTTCACTGAAGGTCAGCCACATTATATCTATAGCTAGAGCCCTCTTTACACATAATCATATCGAATATATATATACATATGTATATAAATATATATATATCTAGATAATGTGTACACAAATCAATTATTTACTTGGAATAGTTGCGGTCAAACAAATGTGTTTGAAATATACAAATGGATTTTGATGCTGTATTATCGAAATTAACTAATATTTTAGTTTAACTAATATTTTTGAACCAGATCATTTGAAATTCACAAGAATTTAAGTATATTTACTTAATATAGAATAACTTAAAATCTCTTGAAGTCAACAATGCGAAAAGAAGAAGAATTCAAGACTCAAGGATCGAAATCTTATCAATATATTAAGTTTTTAATATTTTTAGTTGGTGTTGATTACTTACTAATTATAGACAACCATAATTGCTAGGGCGTTATCGATGTTATGATAGCTTTTAGAGGTATTTTAGCTTCGATTATGATAAGGTAAGACAGTTTTGAAGAATTTGTGTATAATATATATTTTTAATCTTTGTATATATCGTTTAAGTACACACATGCTGTCAGAAGAGATTGTAAATTTCGGTTGCCTTGCAAATTGGGGGCTAATTTAAGATTGCTTATCGGTCATTGTCACCTGAATAATTCTGATTATTTGTGTTTATAGGGTTTACGGCATCTTTGAGCAACGAAAACCGCTGTTGATGATACGCGATCCGGAACTTCTGAAGCAGATAACAGTTAAGGATTTCGATCACTTTATCAATCATCGCGATATCTTCAGCAGTGAACCAGAGAACCCTCATGACTTGGACAATCTGTTTGGTGACTCCCTATTTTCCATGAGGGATGCGCGTTGGAAGGACATGCGCAGCACTCTAAGTCCTGCCTTCACGGGCAGCAAAATGCGACAGATGTTCCAACTGATGGATATTGTGGCCAAAGAGGCAGTGGATTGCTTGAAGCGCGATCAAGTGCCAGAAGATGGAATAGAGCTGGACATGAAGGACTATAGCACGCGTTTTACCAACGATGTCATCGCCTCAACGGCCTTTGGCTTGCAGGTGAACTCATTCAAGGAGCGTGGTAATACGTTCTACATGTCGGGCAAGAAGATGACCAGCTTTACAGGCTGGCAGAGCCTAAAGTTCATGCTGTTCATGAGCTCTAAGCGGCTTTTTAAGGTGTGTATGAACGCTCTAGCTAAATATTCTGTAACATTTTTTTAAAATACCTTTATTGCAGCTTCTAAGACTGCCGCTCTTTGATAGAAAGAGCACACAGTACTTTGTGCGCCTGGTGTTGGACGCAATGAAGTATCGCCAGGAAAACAAAATTGTGCGCCCAGATATGATCAATATGCTCATGGAGGCACGCGGCATGATCGAGACGGATAAGCCCAAGACTGCTCCTGTTCGTGATTGGAGCGAACGGGATATAGTCGCCCAATGCTTTGTCTTTTTCTTTGCGGGCTTTGAGACCTCTGCGGTTCTGATGTGCTTCACGGCTCACGAGCTCTTGGAGAACCAAGATGTGCAGGACAAACTATTCGAGGAGGTGGAGCAGGTGAACAATGATCTGGAGGGCGGTCAGCTTACATACGAGGCTCTCATGGGCATGAAGTACATGGATCAGGTCGTATCGGAGGTGCTGCGAAAGTGGCCGCCAGCAGTTGCCGTTGATCGGGAGTGCAACAAGGACATTACTTATGTGGTGGATGGCAAGAACGTCGAGATCAAGAAAGGCGCAGCTATTTGGTTACCCACCTGTGGCTTTCATCGTGATCCCAAATACTTTGAGAACCCCGACAAGTTTGATCCCGAACGTTTTAGCGATGAGAACAAGGACAAAATCCAGCCATTCACATACTTTCCCTTTGGCTTAGGTCAGCGCAATTGCATAGGTGAGTGATAGATTCTGGCACATTAAAATGGATCAAATTCATAATTATGTTGTATTTAGGCTCCCGATTTGCACTACTTGAGGCCAAGGCTTTAGTTTACTATTTGTTGCGCGAGTTCCGCATTGCTCCAGGTCAAAAAACATCCATCCCCTTGGAGCTAAGCGCCACCGGATTCCAATTGATGGCCAAGAACGGATTTTGGCTTAAACTGATTCCGCGTAATTAAATCGATCATATTGTTTTATTATTTGCACAAAGGTCCCATATTTCACAATGCATAACTTATGTTTAAATTGATATTGTATAACAATTTTAAAACATTCAGTGTTGTTCTTGTTTAATGGTGGATTGAAAGAAATTTCCAAAAGACTGTCATCAATTTAGTGGTTTAAAAATATAAAGAACTTACTGGTTCACGAAATAAAAATGTTCTTACACAGAGTTGTTTATTTTCTAATTATAATTGTATAATATAGGATATAATTATAAACTACAGAATACAGATCCTCGTTGTACAGTTGCCTTAATTTATGTTTGTTAATTTTTGCTTTATGCTTGTATACTTATAAAGCTCAGATTAATAAAGGTATAAAAGAGTGGGATGTATTTCAACTCGCTCCTCAAGCAGTTTTGGTTTCACTGGCAGAAAATTATACATTATACAATTATATATATACACAAAACAAAAAGCCGGTTTCACAAAGTTTATCTCGGTATGTATATGGCAGGTAATGTGTAAGGTTGGCCGGTTTCGCATAAATACCTAATGAAATGATTTAAATCAAATATGGAACATTTATGCAATGCAAGGGATAGTCTTTCAGACTATAAAGTATTATGTTTTCTTAATCAGATTGTACTGTAGAGTAAGATTTGTAGTCCATCATTAATCTATGATGCTGTATATAAATATATTTAGTATTAAGTGCAGCTCTGGTATCATTCACATATTTATTCTTTTAACAAATGATTTTTGCATAGTTCCAAAAAGAAACAAAGTTAAGTTTGCAACTTAATATCGATGGATTAATGAACAATATAGTCGAACATATGTGAAAAGAGTATCTAAATGTTTAGACAATTGTTGTTAGTTGACTAAAACATAATTATTTGTTTGCCACACCCCAGCGTTGAGCTGCAGCTCAATTGACGGTCAAGTTCGCAATAACAGTACTATCAGCATTATTTATAGATGTGTTTGCGCTTGCTTTTGTTTATATGTACAAATGCGGCACAATCTCCGCCCATATGTTGATGTACAATGAAATGTATTTTGTTAATTTATCACAAGTTAAAGCAATTGCCCAGCGAAAAACGAAAGCTTAAAATAAAAGCTCCCCTCGAAGCATTTCATGCATTTGTGGGGAACTCAATTAGTTGATTTTTGTACGCTCCGATCGTAGTCGAGTTTAGTTTGTTGTTGAATGTCTGAATGCTCGGGTCGCCCTGAATCGGTGAACTTTAAAGATGTTATTCGAATTTTTGGCAATCTTTGCCGTCGCCCTGCTGCTGGCGTATCGCTGGGCCACAGCCAACTATAGTTTCTTCAAGGATCGAGGAATACCACATGATAAACCTTATCCCTTTGTGGGTAGCTTGTGGAAAATGCTTTTGCGCAAACAATCTATGTTTGATCTACTCGTTGATTTATACAAAAAAGGCGATAGCAAGTGAGTACCTTAAGTGGGAAACACTATCGCTATTGCGTATTTATAAAATCTAGCTAAAGTCCAAATGATACTCAATCAAATGAGCAGATTTCAAATAGATAGATAAATAAATAAAATTATAAATGAGTAGACACACTTTTTATACATACACACACTTAAATGTATGAGGCAATATATTGTTTTAATTCAATTTGTTCGTATTTAGAAAGCATCTGTTGTGTCTGAGATACATATATGAGTTTATTGCGATGTCATTCACTATGAAAATAAATTGATTGAATGATAGCACTTTTTTACAATCTTTATTTCGAGCACATAATAGGAACTTGGAACAAATACGTAAACAATTAAAACGCATTTTTAATAATGTAACTTCTCAGATAACCTATCTGCTTAATAGCGGATTATTTTACATCAGACCACATAACATAAATTTAATTAAGTTATATTATATGTCTCTATTTATTGAGCTATAGATCTATATGTGTTGCTACTGAATACAGATAACTTTATAGGTTAAGACCTTATCTATTTCATAAACATTCTCAAGTTATTTTTGCTTTGATTGTGATAAGCTTCGAGTCGGAGTTGTAAAAAGTGATAAAAGGGTATGATAATTGGACAATGCTTTGGAGATATTATTATTCCATACACTATATATACATGTATTAATAAGATAACAATATTAATAATATGTTTTTCTGTTGGGTCAATATCATGTGAATCACTAATTATTTATGTTTTATAGAGTTTACGGCATTTTCGAGAACCGCTCACCGCTTTTGATGATACGCGATCCGGAACTTATGAAGCAGATAACAGTTAAGGATTTCGATCACTTTATCAACCATCGCAATGTCTTTAACACTGACGAAGACAATCCTCATGATATGGATAATCTGTTTGGTGACTCCTTATTTTCCATGCGTGATGCGCGTTGGAAGGACATGCGCAGCACTCTTAGTCCTGCCTTCACGGGCAGCAAAATGCGACAGATGTTCCAACTGATGGATATTGTGGCCAAAGAGGCAGTGGATTTCTTGAAGCGCGATAAAGTGCTGGAAGATGGAATCGAGCTGGACATGAAGGACTATAGCACGCGTTTTACCAACGATGTCATCGCCTCAACGGCCTTTGGCTTGCAGGTGAACTCATTCAAGGAGCGTGATAATAAATTCTACATGTCGGGCAAGAAATTGACAAACTTCACGACGATACAGTACCTGAAGTTTATGCTCTTAGCAACCTCAAAACGACTTTTTAAGGTATGTATGAAATTTATTACTTTTCTTTTATTCTAATACATCTTGTTTCGTCCTTGAAGCTTCTAAGAGTACCGCTCTTCGATAGAAAGAGCACAGAGTACTTTGTGCGCCTGGTGTTGGACGCCATGAAGTATCGCCAGGAAAACAAAATTGTGCGCCCAGATATGATCAATATGCTCATGGAGGCACGCGGTATGATCGAGTCGGATAAGCCAAAGACTGGCCCTGTTCGTGATTGGAGCGATCGCGATATAGTCGCCCAATGCTTTGTCTTTTTCTTTGCGGGATTTGACACCTCTGCGGTTCTGATGTGCTTCACGGCTCAAGAGCTCTTGGAGAACCTGGATGTACAGGACAAACTATTCGAGGAGGTGGAGCGGGTGAACAATGATCTGGAGGGCGGTCAGCTTACATACGAGGCTCTCATGGGCATGAAGTACATGGATCAGGTCGTATCGGAGGTGCTGCGCAAGTGGCCACCGGCAATTGCCGTTGATCGGGAGTGCAACAAGGACATTACCTATGTGGTGGATGGCAAGAACGTCGAGATCAAGAAAGGCGAAGCCGTTTGGTTACCCACCTGTGGCTTTCATCGTGATCCCAAATACTTTGAGAGCCCCGACAAGTTTGATCCCGAACGTTTTAGCGATGAGAACAAGGACAAAATCCAGCCATTCACATACTTTCCCTTTGGCTTAGGTCAGCGCAATTGCATAGGTGAGTGATAGATGCTGGCACATCAAACTGGGACATAATGATGTTATATGTAAACCATATAATATATTTAGGCTCCCGATTTGTACTCCTTGAGGCCAAGGCTGTCATCTACTATTTGCTGCGCGAGTTCCGCATTACACCAGCTAAGAAGAGCACAATTCCGTTGGTGCTGGACTGCTCTGGATTCCAGTTGGCGCCAAAAAATGGTTTCTGGGTTAAGCTAACTCCTCGAAATTGAATTGCTATGTTTAAATGTGTTTTATATATGTGATATACAATGTTTTTGAAACATAATGTCGCTGATGTTAAAAGAAATTGTTGCAAAAATAAAAAGTTGACTTGAAATCGTGCGACATGATTGTCAATTATTGTTGTGAGTTTCATTATATCTTATAAAAATATAATATATGTGAATATTGAAGTTACCAAATGAATTTATGATTACGCTTAAGTTGATCTTATAAACTCAATGGATATATGTGTTGATTTTGCTTATACTGGCCTCCAAATTGCGTTTCTTGTACCATGCCTAGAAATTAATTATACAAATACAAAGCCCCGTTCCAGTATTGGCTACTGAGGCATCAAGAGGCAGTTGGTGGGGCGTTGCAAGAGGCAGCTGGATGCCTGGATGAACTGGCCATGTTATGGGTGTGAATGGCGGCTGGCAGAGGCGGCGTCCTTAACGGAAAACCGCACTTTAACGCGAAGACATAAATCAAATTAGTTTTTCAAGTGAATGCACTCGACTAATTCGAGCGGCGAACGCGCCAAGGTACTGCTCGAATGTTGCTCATTTTTAGAACGCAGTAAGCAGGACACACACAATGGCCATGATGTCGGACAACAAAGGGATACAACACCCCAAGCCACACTCACACTCACACTCACACTATACACAGATATCGATTAATATTTATCCCGTGACACAACGCCACAAAAACCGCGGCGGCCGTTGGTCCATTAAAAGGCACACAAAGAGCAACCAACCCCGGCTCCCGGGCCACAAGCGGTCCTCCTGCGCCCTTGGACAATGGCAGGCGACAGCCAACACGCGCGTTTAAGTCGCATCCACTTCCAACGTGATCAATGCTGGCTAGTTTTCCCATTAAATCCAGCGTCTGACTCTGGCTCTGTTTCCTTGGCGCACGCTCCTCGCTCCTTTTGGGGCATGTCACAGGCAGCACACGCTCTCTCTCTCTCTCGCACACATGCGCTCCGTGTATATGTGCATGTGTGTGCGTGAGCAGCTGTCCTGTTAGCAATGGCGTTTGTGTTCGCCCCGCCTACAGCGCGCGTTTTGTGCGCGTTTTTTTTGCCGTTGTCGGCTTTGCTGGGCCAGCTTAGGGCAACAGCATTCTGAAAGTCAAAACAGTTGTGAAAATCGTAGAGAATTTTCAATTTCGTTCCAGTTGCAATCGTTGAAAATGCACTTAACCTCAAATCCAATAATCCGCTTGTAATGCAGTTCAGCTCAGTTCATTCAAATGCTCGCCTGGTCAGTGTGTCCAGTGATCGCATCTTTGTGTGCCTGTGTCCTGCGGCGTTTTTCAATTTGAATACCTATGCGGGCAACAGTAACTGTTTGTGTGTAAAGTGTTGACCTCGGCGGGTAATCGTTCTATTATTAATGGACATTTGCCTTCGAACAATGTCACAGTTGTGTATCGGACCTTTGGCTACCGATTGGATTTACCTGCCCCGGATTAGTTGGATATCTTGTTGGGCTTACAACACTTTTTAGAGCGCTGCATTTGCGAATCGAGCGGGTCATTTATATATAAACAATATCATCACTGAATGTTAATATTTTGGATAAATACAAAACTAATTGTAACTACTAACTACTAATTGTATAAGAATATATTTTGATCTGGGGTTGTCGAATACAGTTTTACTTTAATTAAATAAAGTATATTTAAATATGTTTATACTCTTTTCGAAGAAAATAGTATATTAACTTTGTGCTGAAGTGTGTAACGCATAGAAGGAAGCGTCGGAGATCCCCAAAAGTTACAGCTAGTAAGCTTAGAATGACAAAACAAATGGATCTAGCCATGTCCGTCTGTCTGTCTGTCTGTATGTATGGGATCTAGTCCATCAGTTTTTGGTCGGAACCAGCCGGATCGGACCACTATATCTAATAGCTGCCATACAACTCGAAGTCGGTTTTGGCCATAAATCCCATGTTTTAAATACTATTGCGATGACATTTGGCACAAATACTTATTATTCAAACATATATTACATTGATTGGAGCCGGTCGGATCGGACCACTATATCTTATAGCTGTCATATAACTCGAAGTTGGTTTTGGCTATTTATCCCATGTTTTTAATGCTATCGCGATGAAACTTTTTACATATACTTATTATTAAAAGAGACATCACATTGGTCGGAGCCGGCTGGATCGGATCACTATATCTTAAAGCTGCCATGCAACTGGGAATGAATTAAATATTTCAAAAGAAAAATTTTAATTCATATGATTCTTAGAAACAAAAATAGAAGAAATTTAATCCTTTCCCAATTGTTTTTTTTTAAATTTAGTTTTGTTCTACCACGATCGAATAGTATTTTTACTATTTCTGTTTTGGTTTTTGTCATGTTTGTATGCATATTTCGACCGATTGATCGACTTTTCGGGCTACCAGACTAAGATATTGAAATTGTGTTCCGTTTGGATCAGCTAAACAACTTTCGTCAATTTGCCATGTGACACGCTTTACGGCTTATGACAGATTTACAAGACGAAATCGTCTTAGGATTCGAAGATTTGTGCAAGCGAGCGCAAATAATACGTGAAAATGTGTAACAATCGTCAGTAGCGGCACGCTCCCTAGGGCCAAAAGCCTACCCATTGACCGGGCCGAGCCTTGATCCGCCTAGCACAAGCGGCGGTGGCAGTGTCTTCTCGGTTTCCTGCCGAGAAATGAGGCAGACATAAGTGGCTTGGTTCGCCCAAGTCAAATGCAAATTGAAATGTACGAAGATGGGACAAAGGATGGCGAGAATTCTGCTGAATGTGCACAATGCTACCGAGGATTGCTGGTTGGCAAAAGCCTTTTCACACTCATCAATGCCGTGCGGCGGACGGACTTTGTTGGCCATTGAATGGCAGGATGCAAAGATCTGTGAGAGGCAACGGTAGGAGATCGCAATTGGCCCGAACTGAACCAAAGACTGTGACTCCTATGGTGCAATTATGATGGAAAGGTGCTAATAATAACCGATAAATTCATGTTTACCTAACAGCCCGAGACTCTGGTCAGCTGTCAAGTGTCTGTTTGTGCGTGTGCGTGTGATGAATGAATGAATGCATGAATGCATGAATGCATGAATTGCCAACTTGCATGAATGATGAACTGCATTTGAAGTGTACTCAACCTCTGCCTTACCCAGCCGGTATATACATATAGTAGGTGCATAGCATATATACATATGTGTATACCAATGCCTCAACCTTACCCAACTTTGCCATTCTGCTGCCCATGGGCACTGAGGGCACTGCAATTGTTGCAATTGCCAAATATTGCGGGGGAAAACTGCATTGGATTTGATTGATCGGGGGCATTGTTACGCTCGTGCGATTTTCTATCACAAAAATACAAATCAAAATTATACAAAAAATACAATGTTTTTGATAAAAAAAAAGAATGTGTTGTAATAATAATGAGTGCATGCCAGCTGCTTGATTGATGACCACTATTCGATGGTGCTTCAATAAAAACTTGATCGGCAGTTAGTCTATATAGATATATATGTGTGTAGTCAAAGTGACACACGATCGCTTTTTTTTTGGTCGCATCTCTGGCCTTATGTAAAATGTTGCGAAACCACAAAAACTACTATAAATTGACATCATAAATTAAAATTACTTCCACCCTTCTTCACATAGGCGCTCCACCAGACCAAACCCAGTCACAGCCCTCGATTCGGCATTGGATTTTCGGAGGGTTGGCCCTCTGGGGTTGGTGCGTGAAAAACCCAAACCCAAAACCCAATACCCAAAAGCCAAAGGCCCAAAACGCAAACGTCAAGCGGCGGCTGAAAAAAGGGGCGAGCACGCAGCCATCAACACGATTATTTCGCATAAAATAAATTGATTCCTGTTAAAAGTCAAGCATGTCCTTTGAGGCAAGCAAAGAAGAGCTGTACACATACACGCGCAGACACTGTGAAAGACAGAGACAAGCCGAAAACAGCGCTTGAAAGATGTCGAAATTTGTCCACAATAAGTTCTTTATTGAGTCGCCATAGACAAAGGATTGCCTCGGTGCCACCGCCACCGCTATAAACCACGGCCGAGCCACTCGACCCAGCGAAACAGTGGGACAATGAAACAATAGCCAGAAGACAGGGAAAACTGTGCCACGTCTTCGCCTTGAATTGCGCCAGGCAACCGCATCTGTAGCGAGGCTGTCCCGACACCTTTGCCTTGACACCTTCCCTCCGTTTTGTCCTGCCATCTATTCAATTCAATAGAAAGTCGCATATAAATAATGATGAGCGAGCCAATTTTGGGCAGTTGCGTCAAGAGTGAAGTCGAGCTGGTCTATTGTTTTCCCCCCTCTCCACTCTCCACTCTCCCGACCTTCTTAGTATGCCGCAGACAAGCGGGCATCGGCATCGTGTCTCTGACACTCCGAACGTCATGTCCTTAAATGCGGTCGCCAAGGTGGCTGGCTGGTCCTCGTCCTCGTCCTTGCGTAGACGCTCAGTCGCCGCTTAAATTGAGCGTATGAAATTGATTAGCTAACGCATTTTAGTTACAATATTTGTATTTAGTTTATAAACTAATTCGAAATTCGGTCGCCCATTAACAAAGTGGCGTGCGTGAAGCATGTGCGATGCCACCTACCGAGCTGAAGGATTCATTGAGGAATCGGTATCCTTTGCAGGGGTACTCACACCAATTAGATATGCTTACCGCTAATTTGGCTTAGTTTGGTTGCTGACATGTTCTAAGGGAAAATTACTTATGAGGATTTCAAACTGTTGAGGTTGCAAGTTTGGACAGTGCATTTAGCTTTATAGCTTAAAGTTATTTATTTATCTTAAAATTCCTCTATACACTACAAACTTCAGCACAAAATGAGCAAATTATTTTCCTCGTCATGAGTATAATAACAACAATTTTGGCTTCAAAAGTGATTTTGGGCTTCCTCGAAATGCCATTTGACGACTTTAAACTGTCATAACTTTCACAAAACTGAACCGATTTTGAAGATCGTGGACAATTTTTCATGGGATTTTCTCTAGTTTTATTCTGAATTCAAGTTTAGTCAACTTTTTCAGTTTTTTCCGACAAATGTGCTGTCCCCTTGAATAATCAGTCTCTGTAGTACCAAGGAACATTTTGGTGTTCTCCGACGCTTATTAATATACGATTTTCTTCCAAAAGAGTATACAAAACTGCTTTTACACGTCATAAAGAGGCTTAAATCAGCTTTGGTTTAAGATTTATTATGAAAACACCTTTTCCCATGGCTACAATCAACTTAAAATCCCCGTGAATACACAATGGACTACTAAGCGGATCATTTACACTCCGGATTCGTGAATCAAAGTCATAATTCCGCTTTACTTGGATGTCAATTCAAAGAGGTGTAGCCGCTGTAAATTCTCGGGAATTTCTTCAATTTTCGCACCAACTGTCCTGCGACGACCAGCGATTGAGCCATATAACTATAACCTGTTCCAATTGAATGGAAGGCAGCTGAAATCAAGAGTACCCATTATTAATTAGCAGAATTGTCTATTTTAGAAGGTGTCAACAGGTAAGTTCGTCATTGTGTTGGCGATTTTTTATACACGCCGAGTGTGCTGCTTTGTTTTTGCAAGGCCTCACGGCGGCTAGATCTAAGAATGCCGCTTGTAGCAATGTCACGTTGCACATCAGAGAAGCCGGCCGGCTTGGTCGGCCGCAATGTAAAGGATAATGTGGCGAAATCCTGACAATTGATGCCGACACTTCAAATGCTGCGACGCACACAACTGAGACATCGATGCAGACGTTTGTTTATTGTTTGCACAGGCAACACAGACACTTGACGTTGCGGCCGGGGGAGGGCGCATATAAATAATAATCAAACAAATATCAATGCCCCGCTGGCCATTGTTTGTCTCTAATGTCATTTTTCAACAGTTCTCGACTGAACACTATGGGATCTCAATTGTTTCGCAATGTAAGAGCTCTCTCATCAATTTCAATCAGCTTTTGCAAGTGACTCCATAAGCTGCCAACAGATGGCGCTGCGGCAGCTAGACACGCGCACGAACACTTAAAGCACTTCCGAAGCGCCACACTTTCGCATTTCCTGCTGCCACTCGTGAGTCGTGTCTCGTGTCTCGTCTCTCGGCTGTGGTGAGTTTGGCGCCGACTCTTTGACACTGAAACAAATTAAAACTTGCTTAAATATAAATAATCACGCATGCTCCTATTTTGAAATCCACATACATTTGGTAATTGCGGATTCAATCCACATGAAAGTAATGTGTGATTTGAAAAAGTAATTGGCTACTAATAGTTGAAAGCCAATTCTTTTAAATCAAAAGTTAGTTTTTATATATTCTGTAATGTTCTAAGTTTTAGAAATTAGTTTAACTTATCATTTTCCGTGATCTTGGAATTGGGAGCATGTCTGAATGCTTTTGTTTGACAACTAAACTTTATCTTTAGCTTTGCACTTTGTGTCTTTATACAAATATAAAGTTCTCTTTGCATTTCGAATTTCGCATTTGTACCTGTTTTGCTCAGTGTAGCTAGAGCACAAAAGTTTGCTGCAGACTTTGCGACAGTGACGTTGCCGTTAGTTTGCGCTGAACCGTCTTGCCAGGCGAAAGCAAAGCTTTGCTTGCTCGTGCGCGTTTCGAACAACATACACCACCCATTCATACACACAAACAAACACACACACACACACAGAACACACACTCCGTGACATCCAAGCCACACACACATACACACACACGTCGAACTTGTGTTTGGTGCGCGAGCAAAATATATTCGAATGAAATACTATAAAACAAATGCGTTAATCTAAAAGCTGGCAACGAAAATGAGACACAAGTGATGCGATTGCTGATACTCCGAGTGGGCCAAAACGACGCCAATATCGTTGCATGTTTTCCAATGCAACGGTTTTCTTCTGTATCTGTTTTCTGCAACACCCACATTGCAAGCTACTAATAACTAACTAACTAAACGCGTATAAGCTTCGCTTAGGCTTATTTACAAATTCAATTTACAGTTAAAAGTGCTCATCTGAACGTTAGAACGACTGCAAAAATGGTAACTATACTGCAAAGTGATTATGAAATTTCTTTGCAGCATGTACACATAGACGTAGTCTATATGTGTAAGTTTGTGTGTGTGTGCGTGTGTGTGTGTGTGTGTGTGTGTGTGTGTTTGCAAACGACAAATGCTTTGTGCAAACTGTTTACAGTATCAAGTCCAAGTCAATTGCATATTTGTCGCATCCTTCAATTGTCAGTGATTTTTTCGCTTTTCAGCCACAAACACAAAGGCAGCGCAAACATCACTTTGCCATTTCATTGTTGGGGGGCCCGCTATCTTTTGTTTCGAGCCATTAAGAAAAATATGATGTAAGCCCGAACGCCCAGCGTCATTCCAAGAACAAGAACAGCGAAAGCAGCCTGCCTCTAGCATTTAGTTAACAGAGGCATTTATTTTTACAAGATGTGGCTGCAGCATCCACATACAACTGTAACTGTAACTGTAACTAACAAGCCACGTCGTTGGCATCCCATGCAGACCACTCGCAACCTTAGCCAACCGTGCGTATGAGTAAAAGCTGGCGTTGGCGGTGGGGGGCAGCCTGCAAATCGATATTGTGCGGCATGACCGAGTGGCCCACAAGGCGCTGCGTGTTTTGCCTGTGGAGCTGGCAGTGGGTGCCCCCAAGTGCCCCCCTCCCCCTCCCCCCGCACTCGAAGTGTGGTGGCTTTGTTAACCATCAGCCAGCCAGACGCCGCAGCTGTCGCTGCCGCCGACGTCGCTGCTCCTTTTCATACTCTCACCCCGGCAGTTGATTTTTGTGCTCGTCTTTTGTGGTGAAAACTTTCATTTGCTCTCTCGCACTCTGTGCCTCAGTGCCATTTGCGTCAAATTTGCGCTGTTATCAGACCAGCGGCAGCAGCAGCAGCAGCAGCAGCAGCAGCAGCAGCAACAACAACATTAGCAACTGTCAATAGCTAACGAATGGCTGTAATGCTACACAAATTTATTCAAAGACATTTATTGTTGTTGTCGCTTATGTAGTTTGTGTCACGATTTGCCCATTTTGGCAAGTGAGTTGAAGGAAGAAGGCACATGATGTCATATCCACGAGTATTACGTGTATATATGTATGTGTATATATACTATACACATGTATGCGTACAAATGGCGTCTTGGAAAGTATGCAGCAGTTGTTGGCTGTGTCAACCGTTTGCGGAATGCTCCACTTCTTGGCATCGGGTGAATTTGCTTTTGTTTACATGCCGCTTATCAGTTTGCAATTTGTGGCACAGATTGAGAAAATCTGCTCGTTTAATTGCCTGAGTAAGCAAATCGAAGTCTAAGTGCCCAGTAAGTACTATAAGCTCCAAGAAATCAGCTTGCACATCAACCAGAACTGCATTATGATATGACTGCATTAGAACTTTGATGAAAGTCCCATATAAAAAGGAAAATTAAATTGGTTTATATGTATCAATTGTAATATAATTATAATACATATTTTTTTTACAATGAATTTTCAACCTTTTATAGTGTATATGGCTTATAATCATTTGGGTTGGTATAAGCTCTACCACATATTTGTTGTTGACTATTCAGACTTATCGAAAACTTGCGGCTGGTGAGCAATAACAAACCCAACACCTGGCACATCATATTATATTTCATGCCGGTTAAACTAGCAACGTTATAAGCCATTGCTTAGAGGTTTCATTGTTAGACCTCGTGCCAGCGACCAGAACTGGCCAATATTGTTACTCACAAAAGCCGGCTAGTCTCAATGGCAACTCACTGAATGCAGTCGTTGCACTTATTATTGTTATCCATTTACTGCCAACCCCGGAGGCTCAGCTCAGCTCAGGTCTGGTATGTATCCAATTTCAAGTCTGTGAACTGCAAACAGCAGCTAACAAGACCAACTTAAAGAGCAGACGCGGTGGCAATAAACTTAATAAGCTTGCCACGAGCACAGCATAGATGCAAACATACAACTGTACACTGATGTACATTGTACATACATAGTTATGTATGTATGTATAAGAACTATTATAAAGCCCCTCTAAGTACACCCTGCAGGCAATGTTTCCATAATATTGGGTATATTTAGTTCGTGATAGAAAAGAAGATTACTCGATTAGAGCTAATTCGTTTCGTAAAATGCGCTAAAAACTTAGCTAAACAGCTCATTAAACATATGTTTGCAAAACAATTTTAAAAAAATACAAATTATATATTTATTACTATGACCGAATGTCTGTCTGTCCGTCCGTCAGTCTTTATTTACGAATTTCACTCTATTTTTATTCATGAACACTTTATTTAGACTAGAACAAGTGGGAAAGGATTATCTTCGGAGTGCCGAAGATTTTATACTCTTTTCGAACCTTTAGACAATTTTCACTCTGCTAACTGCAGCATTTTCATCTGTAAAAATTGATATCATATCATATCAATTTGAAATATTAAATTTATTTCCAGTTGTATGGCAGTTTTAAGATATAGTGATCCGATCCGGCCGGCTCCAAACAATGTTATGTATGTTTGAAGAATATGCATCTGTGCAAAGTTTCATCGCGATAGCTTTGAAAACATGGGACTTATGGCCAAAACTGACTTCCAGTTGTATGGCAGCTATAAGATATAGTGATCCGATCCGGACGGCTCCGATCAATGTGATGTATGTTTGAATAATATGTATCTGTGCAAAGTTTTATAACGATAGCTCAAAAACTGAGGGACTAGTTTGCATACATACAGACAGACAGACAGACGGACATGGCTAGATCAGATCTCCGAAACTTCTTTCTATGCGTTACAAACTTCAGCACAAACTTAATATACTATTTTCTTCGAAAAGAGTATAATGATAATTTTTAAAAACAATTTGCTAATTTCTCAGATATTTTTATTCTAAAATTAAAAAGAAGCTTTTCATGTATTTCTTCTGAGAAATGGGTATCCAGCTGTCGATTAGCAGAACATTCTTACTTGTTGTTTACCTAGCACTTGGTGCATACAGAAGTAAGTCCCGTGTATATGTATGTGTGTATGTGTGGTTGTTATTTGTGATTGTGTGCGTACATAAGCGCCTATCAGAGATGACGCCTGCAGGCGTTGCTACGTCAATGTGGAGCACATAAGCCGCATAGTCTTTGCCGTTTTGTCTTTGGCACCCTTTGTGTGCCGAGGCAGACGCTTGAGCCGCCTCCAGCCGGCAACAACAATAACAAGTTGGAGAACAAGTGAATGTGAATCTAATGCAGCACAACAATCTCAACACTTTCTATGCAGATCGTTCGCCACCGCTCCCGCCGTGCCCGCATGTGGAACATGGGCCTGCTCTTTCTGATCTACTACTGCGTGAGCATCTACTCGGCCAAGGGTGACGAGAAGGCGGATGTTCCGCTGGACGTGGGCATGCTGCCAGAAGCCGCCGATGCTGACGTTGAGACTGATATCGAGGGCACCTCACCAAACCCATACCTGACTACTGAGGTGAGCAGCAGTCGCGTCGCGTTGCGTCTCTTCAGCTGATCTTACTATTCACATTTCATGCACTAGGATGAAGAATTGCCGGAGACAACAGTGGCCACGCACATCCACCACGCCGTGCCCACTTGGCGGCCCAAGCGAGAGAATTGCACGCCGCCGGCCATCGAGCAGTTCCCGCAGCCATTGATGAACAAATGGGCGCGACAGCATGGTGGACTCGTTCTGCATGTTCTGGTGTGCATCTACACGTTCTTCGGACTGGCCATTGTGTGCGATGAGTACTTTGTGGCCAGCCTGGACAGGCTGTGCGAGGGTGAGCACAATTGCCAAACATCGATACAATCCTTTCATCAATACAATTCGTTGCAGAGCTCAAACTGTCGCCGGATGTGGCGGGCGCCACTTTTATGGCCGCCGGCAGCTCAGCTCCGGAGCTGGCCACTGTGGTGATTGGTGTATTCTTTGCCAAGGACGATATTGGCATCAGTGGTGTCATTGGTTCAGCAGTGTTCAACATCATGTTTGTCATTTCCGTCTGTGCCCTGTGCTCCGGCACCGTTTGCCAGCTGAACTGGTGGCCACTTGTGCGCGATTGCTTCTTCTACTGTGTTTCCATATTGGTCATGCTGATAGTTATCTTTAACGATGTCATCTCTTGCGTAAGTCAGCACATATAACACTCGCAAAAAATGGCTTACAGACTTTACAGGGCTGAAATGGTTGGAGTGTAATCAAATAAGAGTGCTAAAGTCGACAGTCACCGACTTGGAGATGCTCTTTGAAGACTTTAATTGCACATAACCTTTCCAGAACCAATCCGAACTTCAAACTCGAATACAAATTGTTCATGGTTTTTCCTTTGAATTTGTTCAAATTTTAATTTTATACACTTGGATGTATTCTTTTTTATACTTTTTTCCTAAAAAAGCCGTATTAATTTAGAACTAAATGACTTATCCCTTGCAGACCGAATCTGTGGTGATGCTGTTGTGCTATGTGGGCTACTGCATTGCCCTGCATTTCAATACGGAACTGGAACGCTGGGCATTGGGCTTGAATCTGCCATTTAAGCTGCCCAGCAAGGAGGAGCAGTCGGCGCTGGTTACCTATAAGAACGTGCCCGAAAGCTCTTACACACAGGGTACCCCCAATCCGCAGCAGAAGGAATCCGAAATAAGTCCACAGCAGCAGCCGCAACCATCGACACAGGGCGAATATCAGAGCTACAACGATCCCAATGCCAGCTGGGATCCGAACGCTGCTTGGGGAGGCGAACAGAATCAGAGTCAAGCTCCGCCAGCGGCAATCAGTGCTAGAGCCAGTCAACCGCCGGCCGACGATTGGGGCATGGGCCAGTTTGATCAAGGCCAGGGCCAAGAGAATATGGCCTACCATGCCGATCAGCCGGAGTCAGTGGTCACGGGCGAAGCGACCGCTGCAGCGGCGAAAACTCAAGTTGTTGCCGCTCCGGCTGGCGTTGACTACTACAAGTCGACGGATAGGCAACGCGAGCCACGCCCCGATCCATTGGTGCGACCCACGGAGGGCGGCCTGCCAGCACTGGTTGCTTGGTATGTGGTCTATCCGATACACTTTTTGTGCAAGAAGACAATGCCGGATTGCCGGCAGGAGCAGTATCGCAACTGGTATCCGTTCACGTTTCTGATCTCGATGGTTTGGATCTCGTTTTACTCATATTTTATGGTCTGGATGATAACCGTGATTGGCTCCACACTGGCCATACCAGACACTGTGATGGGCCTGACGTTCGTAGCTGCTGGCGTTTCTGTGCCGGATGCCCTAAGCTCAATAGCTGTTATCAAAGAGGGCTACGGCGACATGGCCGTATCGAATGCAATCGGCTCAAATGTCTTTGATATACTAGTGTGCTTAGGTCTTCCATGGTTCATACAAACGGCCATTATAAAACCCGGCTCGCACGTCAATGTCATATCCAAGGGTATGTATGCTATTGCCAATCTTCTACTTCTTCAATTTCTGTGTGTGTGTGTGTTTGTGGTATGCCTGGCATGTGTCTTGACTGTTCTAGCCAACTAGCTGGTGTAGTAGTAACCAAGTAGCTGTGCCATTCGATCCATTTGTGTTAATCCATTGAGTACTCTTCTCATAGGTCTGGCATATTCCACGCTCTCGCTGTTCTCCACCGTTGTCTTTTTGATACTCTCGACGCATTTGAATGGCTGGAAGTTGGACAAACGTTTGGGCATCATACTCATGATTTGGTATCTGTTCTTCATAACGCTGGCGGCGCTCTATGAGATGAACGTCTTTGGTTACATGAACCCACCAGAGTGTCCCAGTAAGTAGCACCATCCATCGATTGGTATTAACGTCAATGCTAAACTTTTCGCTTTCGCAGGCACATACTAAGCAACTGACTACGATATGATCATATTATATAGCAGACGCACCTAGATTCGCATCAGCAGCACCAATTACGAGTACCATATACATATATATAAGTACATACATACCTACATATACACTTTAAATTATATACATTACAGTACATAGCCGCAGCAGTAAGAGCAACAGCAAAGTGTCCCAACAAGAACATTAATTATATATATATATATATATATATATATTTAGTGTAAATGTTACTCAATGCGCGTTTTACATGGATTTTTACATGCACCAAAACAATTAAATGAAATCGAGTAATGTAATATATCTACGATATATTTAATTGATATATACATACATGCATATGTATATGTATTTAGGCAGAAGAGAAACAAACTCCATATACAACAAATATAAGCATACAGCACTGTAGATAGGGAGAATCGTATTAAATTAAGTACAAGTATAAAAAAAACCAGCAAATTAATGAAATTTGTTGCCACGGTTTTATGGAACAACACTAAGTAATAGAAAAGGAACAACGCAAAATTTCAGATTGAACAAAATCCACACCCACATAATCACGTACAATGTTGAAATTTTATAAATTAGGCATTGAATTTTAAGTTATTCATAACCAAATTTATAAAATGTTGTTTGGTTTGTAAGTTTTCCTTCTCCTTGTTTAATATTCCCGTCGTTTCAACTTCTGTTACCGCTGTTGCTCCTGGTGCAAAATTTGGGACAACTTGCAAGTCAAACAAGTAAGCATCATAATAATAAAATGTGTTAGACAGCAGACTGTTTACTGAGCCAATGAAAAAGATCAACGAATTTTGTTTAATTTGTTATTAGATGCATTAACTGTATACCCTGTACCTATATATAATCACTGCAAGAGTCAAATCAAAGTGAATCATTGTATAAGTTGTCCGTTTGTCGATCTCAAAACATAACACGCTGCCATATACGATAAGCTGATCAAGTCTGCTATAAATTTATAAAATTCTTCCTTGACATGGAAGAATGTAAAAGCGCATGCCGATATTACCACACATCAGATAATAATATTGGAAAAATTGGCCATGCGAATATACGTAAGTCAGATCAAATGGACTAAAAATCTTGGTACAGGGTGTATCTTAGTCGAGCAATCTCGACTATGAACTCATATTTTTCTGTTATTACATATACATTCTTAAGTATTTAACCAAAAACTGTCAAAAAAGGTATAAATAGAGAACAAACTTAAAGAAATATTTATGTAGATATTTTTTATGCATAAATACAAGTGCAACCATATTTTTTACATTTAAATATACTTAATAAGTTTAATAATAAACGTCCTCAGTTTCGTCGCATACAACTATAGTTTAATAACCAACAGTAATCACACAAATGATGTATTGAACAATTAAAAATATTTAACTTTAAAGCAATTAATGGCGTCAATTTTTTACTGTAAATATTTAAATTCTATATGTATACAAACTAATAATTATAATAATGTAAGTTCAGTCAATTTTTGGTGCAAATTACATGCAAATGCATATTTATACACATTTGTGGAACTTTTAACAAAATATAGTAAATATTATGATTTAAAGCGTAATTTTGTTTGTTTCAAAGGATTTGATATGCATATAAAAAAATATATATTCAAAAATAGAAAGACAAATATCTAAATTCAATCAAAAGTTTAGCAAACAGCGCACCTATTAAAGAAACCAAATATATTTTGGACTCATGTCAATAAATTGATAAAATCCATATTCAATTCGTAACTTACTTATAAATATAATTTATCGTTAAATAGCGCAAGAACAAAAAATGAGAGTTATCTTCAGGATGGCGATTAATAAATAGGCTTGCTTAATATACATAAACTTTTAACATTTGATTGAAAAATATATATTTTTTAATGTTTTTATTATTTTACATTTGATCACGTACATCTGCAAAGGTTACAAAAACGAATAGTTAATTAATCCTGTTATTTATTTATTGGTTTGCAAAAGAATTGGTTAGTGTAAATTAGTTTAGTTAGTTTCTTAAATGCTGTTCAGCTGTAGTGCATTTAATGGTATCAATTCTTTTACAGAATATATTAATAATATTTATGAATTTTGTTTTGTTACTACGTTTCTTAAACAAATGATCAAAAACGAATTGTTTGGTTCCAGACCACATTTATCGGATGTTGATTTAACATATAGATTTATGCTTTGCTAGAATTGTTAGCATACTACACAAGAAGTGGCAGTCGTATTAAACCCAGGTAATGGTAGACATAACACTGAATCAGTATGATAATTTAGCTGCAAGCAAAGTGTAAGACAAAAATACTCGTGAATACATAATATACATACTATTTATTTAGCATAAAGATACAAAACAAACTTACATAGTGAGCACTGCTATATAAAATGGACGCGCTCAAAACATACATATACTATATACAATACATAAAAGACATATATATATATATATGTATATATATACAATAAATAGTGTATGAACTTATTAATATACATGTACACTACGACACTGAAAGCGCTTAGTTGGCTAAATTTGTTCAAGGCTCCGATATGAAATCCAAGAAACTGATTTCCTCTGATTTATCGAGAGAACTTCCTTAAAATCTTGAAGAAAAAACTACAATTTAAAACAAAACAATAAACGTACGAACAATCGCCTATTGAAAATTCCCACTAAGCCACTAACATTCAGATGTTATACATCCATACATACTTACATACCTTTTCCTATAAATATAATGCTTCTTTGGGCAATTCTTAAGTACAATGTTCTTCCCCACTCAATGAAATATGTCAGCTACAAAGTTACATAGTAATAAACAATATTAGTTACAATACATATACATACATACATATATACATATATACATCCTATATGCTGAGTGCATATAGGCAACGTAAAGCAAATTGTTAGTCGTTTGAGTGTGAACAGAACATAGAACCCAGAGGACATAGACACAAACTCACCATAGGACCATAGGACTATGTTTGTGGTTCCAGATGCAACAAATTAACAGGGCTATTATGTCATACATCAAATAACATGCATACCAAATACAATCCAAGAACTAACCTTTAATTGTTAACAAAATGTTAAGTGATTCAATTAACTATTTCAATTAGCAGTTCAATTCATATTTACCAAACAGTTGAAACGTTATGAACGTACAAAATGCATACTGATGTATACAGTGTTCTAATTAATTTATTTTAAATATCTTTAACTAAATCAAATGAAATCAAATATATGTATTTCGTGTTACGTTGACTGTACAAGTATCTTATGCAAATATTTGAAACTACTTATCTAAGTACATAGATGATGTATGCATATAAATAGCTACACATAGTTATATTGAAGTGAAAGCAGTTTACTAAGAGAAAAAAACATATGTATACCTACACACATATACATGCTTTAAACATATACATACATACAAACAAATACATATATAGTATATACCTATGTATATACTAAAATACATACCTATAAAAATGTACAATAAATGTCATCTATGCTATTAATATACATACATATTTGTATTTACATTTATCATTTGTGTTAACTATGACTATAATTGTTTGCAACCATGTAAGAGATACTTCAAATATTCATGATATTTATTTATACTATGACAAATATTTAACAATAACAAATAAACAAAAACAACCAATAATTACACTTCTTTGTGAAGAAAGAAACATAATAACTATTGCTAATATACACAACTGTTGATGTTATGTTTAGTCTATTAATGGATTTCAAAAATAAATGAATATACACACACAATTCGCAATGGCGTTTTCATTAACCCGTCAATAATTTAAATCAGGAATTTATAATAAGTTGTATTAATGGCTTAAAATTTGTTTGAATGAAATTAACCTATGAACTTTTCTTATAATAAAAGAAAATAGTGAATTGTGTTCGAGGCTAGAAACACCCTTTAATGTTTTTAGCCACTAATATTTGTGAGGTAGACATTTGAATTACAACTAAAAGTACAATCCATATATAGATTGGCTTAGGGTGATAGGAAATGAAGCAGTTAATTAAATGTAAGTCTAATTTCATTCAAGTATATAAGAAGGTGATTTATAAGTCAACTACGATTATTCAAATTTTGGTAATGGCACAACAGGCTGCCTTAAAAGCTTTGCCAACAAACAAGCCCAACTGTTAATGGACTGCGCAGAGCAAAAAAGCGCTCTCTCTCACTTTCGCTTCAATGCCGTCGTCGCTGCCCAAAAAACGTTTAGAAAACGCAAGGTAAGCACGAAAGCAAGGGAAAGATAAAGAACGAAGAGAAAGCATTCGCTGCCTGCCGACTAGTACATACACTTTCCAGTCTCTTATAAAACTAACTCGTAACTAATATAAAATTTATGCATGGTAAGCTTATGTGTTTCGATAAAATCTACTTAGCTATATGTAGTAATTGCGCTTGTAGTTCTGAACTTAACATGAAATTAATATGATTCTATGATATTACTAAAAATAGTGAAAGATCTATATTATTTTTTATATATAGATCTCACTAAATAATGATTAATTATAAAATATTGAAGGGTAGTAGTATTGAAGTAGTAAGCTCAACCAATTTAGCTCATGTCACAAGCAGCATGACACAGTTATGACACTCTCTTGAAAGGCATAAAAAGCTCTCTGGAGCTGCGCTGACTGGGGCCAGCCGCAGCAGCAGCGGCAGCGACGGCGGCAGCGGCATCGGCAGCAGCGTTGGAGCTCTTAGCGCTCGATTCAGTCGTAAGTTCACTGCCAAAGTGCTAGGAAGTTTGTCGCTTTGATGTGCGTGAGCTTGTGTGTGCGTGTGTAGGTGGCGCGTGGAAAACTTGACGAACCGATTCTCAAAAACTTGCACACTCTCTCACAAACAAGCACACATTTGCCGTGTGTAAGTGTCGCTGTCGCTGTCGCAACCTGTTCTCCAGTTGACGCGTCTGCAGCAAATTGTTGTTTGTGCTGAAATCAGCTGTGCACCCGGCACACGACGATAAGACTTATGGATTTTTCAATGTTACTCGCATTATTATGATAGACCCAGCAACATTATGTAATATAGAATAGAAAGTTTTTGTTTTGAATGCATAACCGAAACGTTCTGACTGGGCAATAACTTTTCTTGTATTATGCAGTCACACATCCATACATACATACATACTCATATGTATATTCGGAAACTTGTTTGCTAGCGATTGGCGTGAAGCTGTTGGGTCATTGCGGCCACTGATAAGCGTTCGAAGCAGCTCTCGAAGTGCTCTCTTATTAGATTATAAAAGCAAACAAATAAACTAACTTTTGGGCTGATAGAGGGTATTAAATATGTTATCAATTCTTTTCAATTATGGCGAATGTATCTAATCTAAAATTATACCTACCCACTTATCCCTAACAGAATTATTCGTTAAAAAGGCAGCAGCAGTAACAGACAAAAACACAATCAAAATGGCACCCCTACCCCGTGTGGATATTGATAAGCCCAAATTCGATCAGAGCACGTATCTGGGCCGTGCCAAGCATTTCTTTCTGATCACCAATCCCATCAACGTATTCGCCACCAATACACAGCTGGAGACGGCTCGTCAAATAGTCTTGAAGTATCGGGCCGGCAAGGATGTGCCTGAAGCGAAGTCCATTGACGATATATGGCGGGCCAAGTATCTGTACGATTCGGCCTTTCATCCAGAGACCGGCGAGAAGCAGATCATCATTGGCCGCATGTCGGCCCAGATGCCAATGAATATGCTTATCACAGGCGGTAAGTATACAGTAAAAAACAATAGTACATACATATATTTTAAGAAGTTTCTCATTTATTTAATGTCGACTAAATACAGTATCTATAAAGAATTATTAAAATTCAAAAATTGTCTCCGAAAAAACATAATTAGACAAAATCAAATAGCTCAAATATAAGCAAGAATTAGTAGATTAGTTTTAGTACCATATTACATTGAAGTAAAAGTTTTCAATACTTTCCAATATATTTTGCAATTTCAATTAATTTTGGCTTTAATTTTCAAACAAAATGGTTTGCATAGGTTATTTTTGTACTCTGTACACACCCTTATTTGCTAACTACCCCGTCCCTGACCTTTAGATTGTGCTCAGCAGCTTTTATGTTGAGCTCGTATGCTTTGCTCTCGCTTTCATTTGAGAATTTCAACTATTCGCTTCCGCGCGTTTGATTAATAAACAAGCAATAATGTTGTTGATGTTGTTGCTTTCATTTAGGCATGATGACCTTCTACAAAACAACGCGGGCGGTTGTCTTCTGGCAGTGGTTCAATCAAACGTTCAACGCCATTGTCAACTATACGAATCGCTCGGGCACGTCACCGATTAGTCAATCGTAGGTGCTCCCAGTGCAGGATTGTTCTTGCGCCGTATTAAAGCACTATTTCTCTTTATATGAGCACAGACAACTGATTACCTCATACTGCCTGGCAACGGGCGGTGCTCTGGGCACGGCACTGACCCTGAACCACATGGTGAAGAACATGAATCCGCTTATCGGTCGGATGGTGCCGCTGGTCGCCGTTGCCGCCGCCAATTGCATCAACATTCCTTGCATGCGAATGCAGTGAGTATACATATAAATATTGGAAGATAAGCAAAGTCATATTTAACTTCAATGCTGTACTCTTCTCATAGGGAGCTGCGGAATGGCGTCGTTTTGCTGGATGAGAAGAACGCTGAGGTTGGCATTTCCAAGAAGGCAGCTGTTCTGGGTATTTCAGCTGTCGTGATCAGTCGTATAGCTATGGCGGTTCCCGGAATGAGTGAGTCGTATACATGCTGTGCTTTGGCATTATTCTTAATAACTACTATGTGCTTACTGTTGGACAGCTTTGACGCCTCTGCTGATGGAGAAGCTGGAGAAGCGAGGATTCCTTAAGAGATTTCCCCGTTCCAATGCTCCGATTCAAACACTTTTCTGCGGTTTTGTTCTGCTCTTTGCCACGCCCCTGGGCTGTGCATTTTTCAGCCAACGGGCTGCTGTTAAAGTGGATAGTCTGGAGAAAGAGGTGAAGGAATCCATACAAAAGAAGCGTCCCGATTTGGGCACCGTCTGGTACAACAAGGGATTGTAATTAAACAGGAACAGGTAAAATTTTTGAGTGGACAATAACTTTTTCTAAGGACTCATTTATTTACTCACAATGCATTTAAAATAACTACGGAGCATTAAAATTGAAATTTCTGTCATGTTTTAAGTTAATATTGGTTGTTGTTTACTTAATGCATTTCAACGAATGCGCAACAATTTACTCAGCAGTAGCGTGTGGTGTTTAGATATGAATTATACGTTAAATATGAACATGTTGTAATTAAATAAATAAGTGTAAAGAAAATCGAATGCATTTTTAAATTTGAAACTTATTTCATAAAGCGGAATGCAGCCCTTAAGTGCTGCAGCAGCCAGCTTTCTGATAGTATGTGTATTTGAAGCAAAATATAAAATACTAAATTGAACATAATGTTCTTAAAGTTTGGCTTTGCTATATAAATTATAGTTTGAGCGAAATGCAATTTACGGAAACGTTAGTTACATTTATTTTGCATAATGTATAGCTTATCTGCTTCAAGCTAAGTGATAACAGATAAGTTTCATAACAAACGTCTAGACCGAACGTGCGATGTATTGTTGTTGGAAGGCAAATAACAGTAGGCGGTATGCATTGCGTAGAAGTTTTAGGCAGCACATACATTTCGTTATGTATATATATTTTTTGAAGTAAGAAAGTAAGGAAAAACTATTTAAATACCGCTTATTATCGATATTTGAATTTAAGCAAGCGTAAGTTGTCATTGGTCTATCGATGTATCGATATTGTTAGCTACTAAATGCACCAAAAAATACCAAACGGATTGAATTGAGCGCATTTTACGACGCAATCGCCCAATGTTTTAAATTAATTAATAAATGTTACTAAATGGAAACCGCGCCGACTGGAAGCAAACGACGCTCACTAACGCTCAGCAGCAGGTTGCTGCACAAGCGACACAGCGGTAAGTATGAAAATATCTTTCATGTGCAATAACAATCGGAATTTATGTGAACATTTATCTTGCGCAGCCTCGCCGCAAAGTCGCGTTCACGCCAGCGCATCACAGGAAGCCGCAAAAGATGCAGATGCGCCGGGGTCGCCGACAGTGAGCATTGCAGACAATGTGGAGAGCACGCCGCCCCACAAAAGAACGTTCACACTGGACGACAGCCTCGATTTCTCGCCGCGCTGTAATTTGTCGCCCAGCTGCCTGTTCTCACAGACACTGGTTAGCGGCAGTCCGGAAGTCAGCTGGCGCTGGAACGGCGATAAAAACTCGCGTGACGACAAGGTTAATACGACCTCGGACAGCGGCTTCGACTCCGAGGAGTTTGGCCCGAATGCGGGCAAGCAGCTGAAGGGTCGACGCAAGCAGCTGGATAACAGGCAGTGGCGGGCACAGCAAATCCGGGATCATGAGCTGCTCAAGCAGCGGTGCGATCAACTGCATAGGCAGCTGGATCAGCAGGCGGCAATAGTAGCCGAGGCTCCCGCAGCGCCCCAGGTAGACGCACTTGCAACGGATTCTGCGTTGGCAGACTTTTTTAACGATTCGGATACGGATTGCTTTCTAATCGAGGCCACACAGCAGCTGGAGTCGAAGCTGGTGCCGGAGCAGACACCTGCAGCCACCACGCCCACCAGCCATCACAAGAACCAGAAGGAGAAACAGTGCTCGTTCTACATGAAATTTCTGGAGGATGAGAGCGAAACTGAGGACTGGTTCAGCGCCCTGGACGAGGCCATGCTGAAGGCAACACAGCCCAAGAAGGCGCGCACCTCACTGCAACGCTATAAATCGATGCCGAGCAAAACAGCCAGCGATGATTGTGTTCTCAGTAACGTTGTTAGCAATAGTATCGCCACAAATACGATTTCCTGTACCACATCCTCCTCTGCCGCTGGCGTCAGCTTGTCGGATACGCCACGCATCAAGCGGCATGCCAGCTCCCATGCCTTCTCGCCGGCAACCTCAACTGGTAAGTTATGCGCAGTATGAAGTATTTTGAATACAAATATGTACTATTTTTAGCGCGTGGCAATCTTTTTGGCGGGCGGAAATAAAGCCTTAGCGCCCACAATAAATTGTTCCAACGGCTTCCCATCTATCAGTACCAGAATGTGATTTGCTTTCCATTGTTTCATTGGCCGTGTATACGTTAATTAAATGCCTACTCTTAAGCTACTGTGTAAACTTGAATTTAAGTTCAATTAAAATGTAATTGTAATTTAAAGTAGACCCTCTACTGCTTGCTTTATGCGCAGCTAATTGCATTGTTTACGGCTCGCGCATGCGACCATCCATATGCTCTTAATTGGCGATTTGAACTCAAGAGCTTCTGCCATGTGTAGAGCTGCTTCCACCTGCTTAATTTTGTGTGTTCATCCTTAAACGCTCAAAACGGGTTTAGGATAATGAATATACATATGTCTACTAGTTATAAGAAAATTTGTATGTCCATTGTTGACGAATAAACTTTATCCTAATATTGATTAGTTTATTGCTAACCATAGTTAAACAAAAAATTTAAAATAAATGTTTTCATTTTTTAATATAAAAACTTGTGTCAGGGTAAAAAATGACTGCGCCAGAGATTTCCCAGCTTTTAGTTTTCGTGTATTTTTCTGTCAACCAGTCTTACACTATTTATAATATTTACTTTACTTATTATTGTTTACATATAAGTTTAACTTTACCCAAATTAAGATCATTTCACAATTTTTTCTGGGTTTTCCTCAATTCTGTACAAACGTTTGAACCAATGTCATTTTAAATACCACGAACTCTTTAATTAATAATTATTTTGAATTAAAATACTTCAATTTGCATCTTTTGTTTTTAAATAATTGTGTTATTGCTCATCTTAAATTTGACTTTCAATTTAATTTTCTGAGTCTGGCTGTATCTAGTCGACAATAAAAAAATAAGGAATGTATGTGTTTAATTACATTTTGACATGACAAGTTAAATATTTTGTAGTAATCACAGATATTCATTAAATGAAAGGAAAGTGCTTCCCTTAAAGGGAGGGCCAGGGACATCAAGCAGCAGCTTATTGATGTTAGCTGGCAATTACGGGCATTTAAAAGGCTTAATATGCCCTCTGTCCGCAGCCCCTTTCATTGGGGCTAAGGTCAAAGTTGAAGCTCTTTTCAGCTATTATACTCGTAATTTAACATACACCCGCATATATGTATGTAAAAAGACAGATGTACATATGAATGCATGTGCGTATATATGTTTTTTTTATGAAATGCAATGAATCTGGAACATAAAGTATGCTGCCATATGTTGACAATGCGCAGCATAAACCAATCGCAGCCGAGCAACAAGCCGAGCAATCGAAAGAAAAAACAAAGCAATAAGCAAGAGGCCAGAGGCATGAGGCATGGGGCATGGGGCATGGGGCATACATGGAATACAAAACAGACGGCAAAAGCAGCAGGTCAACCAAATTGGTGACGTCTACGAAGCGCAAAGCAAGCTGCAAAAGTAACAACAAAGCTGAAATGAGCAGAGCTTGAGCCACAAAGCGCGAAGGAGCAGCTGGGCGTGAGAGCAGCACGGCACTACCGACAAATGAAATGATGCACTGTGTGTCTGTGTGTGTGTGTGTGTGAGTGTGTGTGGGTGCGAGTGTGTGTGTGTGTGTTGTGAGAGTGGGCGCGTGCGAAGCTTTTGCTTGCGAGCTTTCCAAATGCTTTTGAATGGTGCGGCGCCTTTCGTACATTCATAATGGCGTCCACAGCCGACACTGGCAAACAGTTCTCAGCGCGCAACGGCAAAGTGAAGTTCGTGGCAGCGCAAGACAAGCCCCAATAAGCAGCCACACAGCGCAGACAAAAACAAATTGTATATATATATATATAAAAAAAAACACAATAGAGACAATTTAATTGACCAAAAAAACACTCCTGCAGCGTACAAACCGAAAGTGTTGCCGGCCCTGGAAGAATTCAATATTTACAAATAGCGGAACGAACGATTTTTGCCTGTGTCCAGTGAAGCGCGGCCTTTATTTTTGACACTGCTACCCTAAACGTTCCCGCAACCAGCGCCAACAAAAGAGTGTTCACGAAATTGTGGCGCCAGCGTTGCCCCATCGTCGCAATTGTGAATTGAAGCGCAAGCAAAGCTCAAAGGAAAACACAGCCGTAAAAGAAACAGCGACTACGACAACGACGACGACGACTTGTGAGCGAAACGCGTGCAATGTTCATTGCGGCAGCTGCATGGAGCTGTGCTGCTTCATGGCGACTGCTGTGCATCGGGATGCTGGCGCTGGCGACGTTGCTGCCACTGCTGTTCGGCGGGGCGGATGCTGCTGCCAGCGGAACCGGCGGCCTGGGTAATCAGGCCGTGTTCACCAGCTCATTTCTGGTGCGCTTCCGTCGGGGCGTTGACAGTGACTTTGCCCACAACGTGGCCGATAAGTATGGCTTCGACAATCTGGGACCGGTAAGTCAACGTAGCCAAAACTTATTGCCAAACGGGCAGTCGGTCGGCTCGCTTGTGAAAAATCAATGATTTCATGCTCCGACGGCGTGAGCAGGTTTCCAGCCTAAAGACGCCACAAGCTGCAGTCGTTAAGGGGCTGCCTGGCTAATTGTGACTGCTTCAGTGGGTGTGCATGCGTGTGCGTGTGTGTGCGTGTGTGTGTGGATGTGTGAATAAGTGTGGCAAGGCGCGTGCCTGGCATACAAAGAATAATGAAGCTAGCAGCAGTCGCTTTTCAACTTCCGGCAGCCGCGCGAAAATTTCCATTGCATACGTCGAGGCGCAATTTTGAACATTTCGTGTTGCATGTGAGAGAGAAATGGGCACAAGGTTAACAACAACTACATATGCACACACTACTACAATATCTCACACATGTTGGCTTGTCTTTCATTCCATGTACCTGCACCCTATTTGCCTTTGACAGCCATCTACTTCACATGACTAAGAATAGCACTAAATCTCCTTGAAGTTGGGTAATATTTTGTGAGCAGTCTGTCCGCATTGACAGTTATTGCGTTGGATTCGGAACCCACTTGTTGCATATACTGCATGCTTATAATTTAGCTACCAATAGCAACGGCATTTTTGGTCGACGTGAGTCAAATTAATTAGATCGACATGTTGACTTAATTAGGTAGCTAGGCGTCGGTAACATTCCATCAGACAATTGCGTCAATAAAGAAATATGAAGCTGGCGCCAAATCCAATTAGCTCAGAAGCTCTTCATTATAAAAAATTACTGATTTATTTGTAAAATTATATCAACTGCGCTGCCTTTCCGGGGAAATCATCAGTTACCTGACACCAGCTTTCGTCCCTCTCGCGGTTTTTGCTATTCCTAGTTGTTAGCATCTTTATTGCAGTTGCAGCGTGGCTTTGCGGCTATAGCACATAGAATACACATTTTTTTTCACAACTTTAATTAATTGAATGTTAGTGAAAAGTTTTTCGGTGCGTCATCTCAATCCTGCCACTTCTGTATAATAAACATATATATTATATATTGCTGATTATACCCAGTTCAACATCCTGTGTATTTCTCTAACGTGAAAAACAATTTCTTTTTTAGTTGACCAGTCATACTTAATATTTATTTTATTATACATTTTGATACACTATATTTTTGGCTTATATTATTTGTAAGCAAGTAATAGTGCTCTAGTCGGGAGTGCCCGACTAGGAGATACCCTGAACCCAGTCCTTACATCATTTCATACTTACCAATCAATGCACAACCATACAAACACACACATACTGCAAGCAGTGCAAGCAGTTTAAGCAGACTAAATTATTCACAAAACCCCACACTATGCAAAGGTAAATCTTAAATAACTTCTGTATTAAGTGTCCGATCTTTATGAAGTTCTCAGCACTTAACAATGGCTATAAATTGGGTCATCAAACCGAACTGTAAGGTCGTAAAATGAGTGTTTTTCACTTTTGTGGAGACGGGTGTACGGTATCCAAAAAGTGACATATTTTCTACATGTGTATGCTATTCGAGACTATACATACCAAATTTGGTGTCTCTAGCTCTTATAACTTTCAAGTTAAGGCCAAAAAAGACTGGTCTGAAATCGAAATTTATCGATACTTTTTGAACGGTACGAGTTATCGTGAAAAGCTAACAAACTTGTACTGTCCCGTGACTACGAGATATAATTTCCAAATTTGAAGTCTGTAGCTCTTATAATCTGTGATATCTGCGTGTTCATACAGACGGACAGACGGACATGGCTAGATCGACTCGGCTGTTGATACTGATCAAGAATATTTGTACTTTATATGGTCGGAGAGGCTTCTTATGCCTGTTACATACTTTTGCACAAAACCATAATACCCTTTTTATACCCTGAACCCATTAAAAATGGGTAAAAAGGGTATAATGAAGTTGTGCAAAAGTATGTAACAGGCATAAGAAGCATCTCCGACCATAAAAAGTATATATATTCTTGATCAGTATCAACAGTCGAGTCGATTTAGCCATGTCCGTCTGTCTGTCTGTCCGTCCGTCCGTCCGTCCGTCCGTCTGTCTGTATGAACACGCGGATATCAGAGACTACAAGAGCTAGAGACTTCATATTTGGAATATAAGTTCTTGTAATCCCGGGACAGATCAAGTTTATTAAAATTTATCGATAACTCCTCCCATTCAAAAGTTATCGATAAATTTCGATTTCAGACCACCGTTTTTGGGCTATAACTTACAAGTTATGAGAGCTAGAGGCCCCTATTTTGGCATGTATAATCTCGAATAGCATACACATGTAACAAATTTTTCACTTTCTGGATACCACCCCCAATTCGCCCAAAAATTCAAAAAACTCATTTTTGAAGGTATGACCTTGCAATTTGGTTTGGTCACACATTTTATAGCCAATGTTATGTCCTACAAATTTTAAAAAGATCGGACAATAAACACGGAAGTTATTTAAGATTTTAATTTCCATTGTGTGGGGCTCAGTGAAAAAGCAAGATAACTGCTTAAACCGTTTTCACAGCTTGCAGTAATGTGTGGTGTGTTTGTATGTATGCACACTATTAGGCAAGTATGAATGGATGTCAGAACTGGGTTCAGGGTATCTCCTAGTCGGGCAGTCCCGACTAGAGCACTCTTACTTGTTACCCATTTGTAATGGGTTCAGGGTATACAAATTTAGATGTTGATAAAGTCGATTGTAAAATTAACAGTCCTTATTGGCGTCTTTTACCATTATTTTATATCTTTACAATATACCTATTATTGTTATTGCAATTCATTGTATCAGTTTTAGATACTGATAGAATAATCTGTCCTGACTTTTTCATTTGAGTCGAGATCATTTGTCATTTGCTTCTTTGTCTGGTTAGTGTGCAGCCTTATAGGAAATATTTGTATTTTCTTGCGAAACAAACCTCTTGAATTGCTGCTCAAGTTACGCATGAGTTATTAATTCTTATTTTCTTTTAATTATATGTTTTGCACAAATTAATTCCTTGCGTAATGTTAAACGTGTAATTTTAAAATTTCATGAACATTGACTTAATGATAAGAGCTTAATAATTGTGCTCGCTGTTATTTTGTAATGTATAAGTACTCTAAGTACAAAATTTCATATTTCTGATTGCCCTTGTGGGCTAAATCCTTGTTCGGTTTAAATATAGACTGTAATTTAATTGGAAAATTGTGTTCATTGGACTTCCGCTCCGAATACACATACAGTCCGCTCCCGATGCTAACAGATAACACAAAATTCCATCAGTTCGTTTGGGGAGGCGTTCAGTAATAAAATTGCCGTACATGGTGTCGAAAAAAAATCTGTTGCTCTTACGTCAAACGCTATCTGCAAGCAAAAATCACGCAATATGTACGAAAAAATGAAAAAAAAGGGAAAGCGAAAGCGAACCCACGATACACGGATAGGACAGAGGCTTATGCTCAGTTGGACGCTCAAATCGATATTGCGTATACGCAGCGTATGAAGTGGCGCTGGATTTTATCTGTCAAACTGGTGCTGTCTACGTTTAGGCTTTATTGCTTTTTATGTTATGGCCTTATCAGCAATAAGCTGTTAGTTTTAGCCAGTCAGCCATTACAACACACACTTACATATGTAAATTTCGATTAAAATAGTTGCAGATTGAGTCTGCACTTCGATTATACTTTCATTTGTAATAAAATAAGTGAATTTCGTGCTATGCTGAGTTCGTTTGCTCTTGATTCGCTTAGCGGCCTTAGCACAAGATTGGCAGCTGGGCAGTCAACTCCCACGCCGCACTGCCTACGCAATCAGCGCTTCAACCTGTTTTCTGCTGCCTTGCAATTTTATGGTAGCTGATGCTTAGCATGCTCTTTAATGGCTAACAAAAAAAAGATCTCAAATTGCTGCTGTCCTGATGCCTGGCTAATGCCTCAAAGCGCCTTTTGTTTTACCGTTTTTCTTTGTGGTGCTTAAAAGTTGTACCTACTACTTACTTGATAGCTGGGCTGGGCTGGGCCCGTCGGGCATGCACATTCTCTGTGTGAGCGTTTTTTGTGTATTTTGTTGTTGTTTTGTTTGGTGTGTGCAGTAACTTAAAAAGCTAACAAACCAACCTGTCAGCTATCCAATACCTGCCGTGGGCCGCTTGTCAGCAGACACTCTGCCACAAATCCTTGCATAAAGCGTTAAGTTGCTGTTTGCCAAGCAGTGCTAAGCCTTGACAGCAGCAGCAACAACTTGTTGTTGACTTTACACCTTTAATACAAATCTGTCTTTGCACCATGACTGCACCACAGTGCAGAAAAGAGTCAGAAATAAATATTTTACACACTTTAGCTTCGTATGCTGTTTGCTGTTTCTAATGATATTGCTACAAACTTTTAATGACTTCTGAAAACTGTAACTGTTGCTTTCTTGTACAATATTTTGGGCTGTCTCGCAATGAATCGCAAGCTTATTCTAGAGAACCCTGAAGTTCGAACGCAACTTATAATCACATTGTTCTTTTGTCATCCGATGTCTCAGATGCGCTTAGCTGTCTATTTTTAAATATTTCCAAGCAATTCAGAAATCGTCTGTCCCAGTCAGATTTCAACCTTTGTGGGGTGCAAGCTTTAATAAGCAACGGAATCAGTATATGCTGACAAATTTAAATGCTGTCTTATTTTTAATTTGTTGCAGATTCTGGTATGCAACCAACTTCAAGTTCTCCTTGCCTATTTTGAGTTAGTTAACATAAAGCTGCTTGCATGCCAGCGCTCATTAGATATGCAGTTGCAGATAAAAGTAGATTTTCTTTAAAGCCATGCTTGTAGCTGGCTTAAAGGCGTGGCCAGCATGAGAAATGGTCAAATGACTCAGAGGCATGACATTGGCAAATATATTTCATTTATTTGAACAGTGGGGTGAATGCATCAGCCCCAGTTTCAGTTTGAGGTCTGTTGTATGTTGTCTGTTTTCGTTTCATTTATTATGCGAAATGAAAAACGAGTTTACAAATTTTTGCGGTCTTTCTCTGCCCGCCTGCAAATTAACGGCACGGACATTTGCTAGCAATTTGTAACTCAAAGCAAACATATGTTGGCAAATAAAAGACAAACAAAGAACTGGCACGTCGGGCAAACAGAGACGAAGGCGCAGATGCTTGGATAAGGTTATGCTGGAAATCTCAAAATATAAGAACCGCAGGCAGACAAGCTCCATACGCACACACCCTCACATATACTCGCAAGCACAGAAACAAATATCACGTATACGCTGCGTTGTGTGCCAAGTTGATGCGAATTTATATATATTTATTTTTAGAATAGTATAGCAACTTGATCCTTTGCCGGACACGATGCTTTATATAAATTGCTTTCTGCCCAAACAAAATACACGTATTGATGTGGGTTTCATCTAAGTGTTGAATGCGAGAAATAGTTTGTCATATTCATTTCGTTTCGTCATCTCACATTAGGCTCGATTTTTTTAATAACTTTGACAAAGTCGTTCAGCTTAGTCAACTGAATTAAATTCAGTATCATTTATGCAACAAAGTGCCACTTACCTGTACCTGTGCCAAACACTAACAACTTGCTGCTTGTGAGAGCCAAAACCTTTTACTCCTGCCCCATTTGTGTTTTATGGCCAACAGTTGGTAAACTTTAATGAAAAAGCCAACTTTTGGCAAATATTTGCCAGATTCTCGTCAGTATGTGGGGTATCATTTTATGTGTACCCGTATCGTTTTAAGTAATATGTAATGTATGTGTGTCAATGCAAATTTAAAGGCTGGGCCTTAAATAATTATAATAATTAAAAAGTTTTCGGCTTACTTTCTGCGAATTGCCAGCAAAGGGAGCAAACTATATGTAATATTTTGACATAATTTAATAAGAGCACAACTTTAATCTTTTTGTGTAACTGGAAATTGGTTATGATTTCATAAAATCAAATATCCGTTTTAAATACAACAATTTCATTGTTACAGAAACTTTCGTGGAATAATTTTGACAAGACTTACCCCAAAAATGTATTCACTTTTAATTTAGTTTATGTCTTGCATCGAATTGCAGAGAATTAAAATGTGTAGAAAAGTACTTTCAAATGTTTCGCTTCACAAAAATGTCGAAGAGCAGACGAAAATGTTTTGTTAGCCGCACGGCAATTACAGTTCACTGTATTTCTTTGTGTCACAGGCAAAAGTAAATGAAAATTAGATAAAACCATTAAGCAGCAGGCGACTCTGTGATGATGTTGTAGAAAATCACGCATACGCAGCATGCGCCAAGCAGCATGTCAATGTCAACAGTGTGCTAGATTATTATCGTGCTGGCTAGCGGGAATGTTGTCTGTGCTCCAAATAGCACACGGACTTATGCGATTATGATGGGCCGAGCCGACCAACTTTCCCTCGCACTAGCACGAGAGCTGGGCCCTCGGTCTCACTTTTATTTCCATCGATTTCTGCTTGTGGCATGGCCTTTAGTTTGGCTTTTTAGGATGGCTTGTAACCCAGTTGTGCCGCGAGTTTCCGTTGCCATAATAAGCAGCTGTATATTTACTTCTACTTTTTTTATTAAGTTGGGCAAACTGTCGGGTAGATAACTTGTTGTGACATTTCCTGCTAATTGAATGCCATGTTAACCGTTGGTTTTAATTGCAACTACCGCTTTGGTTATTACAAAGGCGTTTAATATACTTAATTTCAAATTGCGTTTATTCTATGTAAAGTGCGACAAACTTTTCATCGTGCAACTTTAACAATTCCGCGCCCATGGCCACAAGTTAGCAGCTAATTCGCTTAAGCCGACGACAACAAATCAAAGCTGTATCAGCCAGCTAGGCGTTGGCAGTTGGGAAAATGAATGCCACATGCCAAAAGCTTCAATCACAGCCTAGTAGCAACGACTGCGCCTTGTCTCCGCTTTCGCACCATATCCTGCTGAATTATTCAGCAGTTCGTGGCATTCATTTGCATTTCTCTCAAATGCCACCTGCCGCAGCGGAAAGTCTGCGCAATGTATTTATACAGCTAAACAATTTTGGTTCAGAGAAATACAAATGGAAACGAAAGACGCAGATGCCAATCAATAATTCGATGTTCGCATTATTTGGCAGTATTTGATCTCAACAATTTTTCCCGTCGCATATGCTAGCGGTTTTTAAATTAAATTTGAAACACCCCATAATCGACAGCTGCGGACATTAAACACTCCCAATAAAAGTAAACATGTTTCTGCTATATTTTTGATTAGCTGCATTCGTTGTGTTTACTTTTATTTGTTGCACCTAATTGGCAGAACTAATATTAGATTGCATTTAAACATAAAAACTATGCAAGTGAATTCCATTGTTGAAAATATGATTAAGAGTTACTTAAAAGGCAGTAAGGCTTTTTCGCTTTGATTACGATAACTGAACTTACTAAATATTATTTAGTTTGGAAACCAAATCAAATATTCAGCAGACATTCATATTGAGTTCGCAGTTTGCTAACAATAGCCCACTATTATCAGCGTGCATGGAGCTCGTATCTATTCATTTATGAAATGTATGTATGTGTACTAATGTCCATAATACATGTCAGGTGCATGGCAGGAGTTGTTTGCACAAATGCTACCAGAAAAATAGTTGGCTACTGATAAGTTGACGCACACTGATAAAGAGCTGCTAATGGTTACACTCAACGCAAGCGCCAGCTCTTTCACAACCAAAGTTGCTACGACAGGAATTTTGACAAATTAATGGTATTTTAGTTAAAGTTCGTGGCTGCAGTTTACTTTCCTGGCAAAAGTATTGCCTACTTATCAGCTACAACTATTGACTGAAGAATATTTACTTGGACCACTTTCGTGATTAAAGAGAAAGAGATGCGTGGTAGATTTAATATACTTTTAGAATTTAATAGCTAGTATAGTATGTATTTAAAGCTGGCTTAGTATATTTACATTGCTAAATGTATATGGAAACAGCAAGCTTTCTGCTTAGCAAATAGTTGCCTGGAACAGTATTCCGAGAATTCGAGCTAGGCGAACTGTAGTAACAGATGTATTATTTGCACGATACACGCACGCTTTGGCATAATGTTGTTGAATTACATAACTCTGTAACTGAACAAAAGGCCACCACCTGCTTTGCGTGGATGCAAACTTCCGGCTTCAGAGACACGCAAACAGACCATTTGCTTGCATCAACAATGCAGCTGCGGCTTTGGCTTTAATAAACCATAGTTCTTGTTCTCCTGTTGGTAGCACAATGTGCCTTTTATATTTTTTGTAGCAGCTCCATCTGTTGCTAGTGCATTCACTTTCAGCGCTGAGTGTAAATCCATACAGTTGTGGCGCTGACACCGTTTGAGAGATGAGGTGTCATGTAGGGTGCAAAATATCGCCCTCGCTTTGAATTTATTGTGATGAACTACACAGCCTTTGTCCTGTTGCTGGGCATATGCATATTTAAATGCCGCTATGTCTGGAGCGCAACAAGTGGCGCCTCCTCTATCTCCTGCTCCGGCCTTCTCGCATTTAGTTATAAGCTCTGATCTGAGATAAATGAAACTTATTCTAGACGCCATTTTGGCCACATATTTGCCCACACGCATGTGAACTTGTCAAATGTTGCTTTATGCGAGTGGGTGTTGCTTAGCTTAAGCATCTCACACGTCAAGCTGCCTTGAAGACAGACGTGGACGCTTCGGGGCGAGCTGGGGCCACATGCCACATGAAGTGTCTGTCTGTTCGCCTAGTCTGACTTTGCTTTGGCCGTCCGCGTTATCACCCGCTGTGACACATTATATTTATAATACGCTGTGTACTACATACACACACACACACTCACACACACAGACACACAAATACATACGGATGCGTGTGCACGTACATACACTGTTGCATAGAGACAGGGACAACAACAATGACTAAGTTAAGTGGTGTTGTCCTTGTGTGTTGTGTGGCTATTTTTGTTTTGCTCAATCCCCTCGAACTCAGGCATCAAGTTTTTATATTTTTGCTACCATATGTTTCATTTATTACGAATAATGCAAAAATTATACAGCATTTCTAAAAATATGCACTCAATTTATCCGCATGCGGCGTCTGGGATTAGGTGGCTGGCCTTATTAATGTATATAAAGCGCTCAATGTGCGTATGCGCAATGTTTTTATTATCTTGCGCTGCCCTCATCGAGCAGTTGGCCACCAGTTCATTTAAATGGCAAACGGGCAAAAGCTAAAAGTCGGCCAGCTGTTGCAGTACCCATTGTACTTAACGCACAAATTAACAGCGCATAAAAATAGACAAGCCGTCGACCCTCAACCCTCAGTCCTCACTCTCCAGTGGGAAGCTCGTGATTATTGATAAACTGCCAGTGGCTAACGATTGACAAAACCTGACTGGATTGATGGCCCTCGGTTGACGCAGTGTCCTCCTAATTTGGCCTAAGTAAACTAAAAGCAAGCTGCGGCTTGTGCGCGGCTTTTGCCTCACAGTTCCCAGTTGGACCTTATATAGCGACAATCCTGCTGACGTGACCCTCTCCGAAAATTTCATGAATAATAAGTGAATCATTTGCTGACAAGCGTTCTGAATATCCTTCTAAATTCATTGCCAGCGAGTTTCGTTTTTTTTCTTCTAAAAAGCAGCATGTTCGAGATATGCCCAAAAATGGCTCTGCATAAAGGGCAATGAAATTATAATTTAAAAACTCATTTATTTTTGTGTCTGCGTCGAAAATAACTTATATTGTTCTCCTTTATTTTGCATACGACCCGTTGACAGTAGGCGATTCGAATTACACAATTTATTGTCTTCAATTTTCGTTAAGTTGACTTAAATTGAAGCCGGCAGACCTTGAAATGCTCAAGTAAATATAAATTTTTGTTGGGTTTCTGATGAGTCGCTAGAAGACTAGACTAGAAGAAAAAACCCTTCGTCAACAACAATCCCTTTGCAATTTGCATATCAAACCGTTGGATACGTGGAGCATAACTCTGCATAAGCCCATGTTGCTTAATACTGACAGCATCTCAGGTTGCAACAACTTTGTCCTAAAATAGACACAAAAGACAGCAAAGTTAAAGTTGCTTTTACAAGAATTCCAGTCGTGCCTCAGATGAAGCCGTGCATTCTATAAAAATAATAATGCGTAGGCAGTACAACAGCTGCTCCTATATTCCGTTAATTATCCGCCCTCTTTTAGTTTGCGGTAGAGAGAGAGAGATAGAGAGAACGAGAGGGAGAGAGAGTGCAAAATCTTAGCCGTTTATTAATTGCAAAGAAGCTCACCAACAGCTGCTAATTATTCACAATCTGCTGCCCAACAGCTGTACAAGTTGTGCACAAGTTTTAAGTGAGAGTCAGAAAGTCCGGTCAGTACAAAGGCACTGACAGGACGACTTTTGCTGGCCGCCTAAAGCGAAAAGGACGAGCCAAGAGCAAATACGGCTGGGGGCCCAAGGGATCACGTATGCTTTTCATATAAATACAGTATTTATATTTCGTGATACTCTCTACAGGAGCATAGTAATAATGTGTACAATGTACACGTGTTGCTTTTAGTTTTGTTTTAATGTATCTCTCACTCGATGGCTCATGAATATGTCTTTTGTGGCATATGGCGAGTCTCTACTATATTATATTGCAATTTAGCAAATCAGTTTGGCCTTCCACTATAAACTAAACCTTGTAGGCTTTTATTACTGTGCTGCGTATAATATGTCAGTTCATCAGGGCGTTGTTTTAGGGGCAAAGCAAAAGTGGTTGCTGCTGCCGAGCCTCATTGGGGTCGAATTGGGACCTGGGGACAGGACTTGGGGGCCGGCACATGGCAGAATCGTGCGTAACTCGATATGCTGTTTATTGGGAAAAAAAAAACTAGTGCGAGAACTAGAGCAGGCAGGCAGCCAGGAACGATGTAAACTCTCAATTTACCAAAGCTTAGCTAAGGATGAAGGTCTAATGCTCATAATGATGATGACGCTGCGAAGCTGATGCCCATGACTAGCAATTTAAAACGCAATTATGGGCACTGTATACTAGATGGGGGCGGTCGGTCAGGCAATAGCCAGCTAATGTCAATTATGGCTCAATTATGGCTGACGCAGCTATATTTGTATGAGCGCAAAGCAAGAGTTGAATTAATGTGTTAAGCGCAATTAGAAGAAATGTGCTGCTGGCCTCTAATGAAATGCTGCTCTGCTTGCCTGCTTTTATTTCAGCTGGTCGGCGCCGATGGACAGGAGTACCATTTCAGGCACAGGACTCTACCGCATGCCCGCTCACGTCGCAGCCTGACGCACACGCGTGCCCTCAAGAGTCATCCCTCGGTGAGTATTACTGGCGACTGGAAACCATTGAGCTGATCCGTGCCGTTCAAAATTCGTAGACAGCTGACAATTGTAGCCATGCCAATGGCATTGAGTGAAATGCCAAAGTTCGCATCGGAGCTTCCTTTTCCGGCGCCAAGTCGGCAATCAGTTGACAAATTGTGTTCTTGCTGGTGCAACTGGCCACAATGATTGCATTGCCATTGGACAGACGTCACAGTCCGTTACGTGCCAATGGGCCAATGTCGATAATTACTATTCAGAATGCAACAGGCAGTCAAACAATGCCGACAATGGCAAATGGAAATGCAAATTGTGCAGATTTGCTGTTTTGTTTGCTTGTTGGCCATTCAGCAACCAACAACCAGCAACCAGCAACTACAATCATAATCTGAATTCGCCTCGTTTGCCTGTCAGCTGCACGAAATTAACATTTGATATAAGGGCGCTGGGTTACGGCTGCGTTGACAAGCGTTGACAAGCGTTGACAGCTGGCAGCATTTTGATACTGATACCCATTTACAGGTGCACACGGCCGTACAACAGCCGGGCTTTAGGCGTGTGAAGCGCGGCCTGCGACCCGCAATACCAGCCATTCACGGCTTGCACTATGCAGCTACGCTGGGCGAACCGAATCGCATCGACGTGGAGCCCACGGACCCCTACTTTCCCATGCAATGGTATCTGAAGAACACCGGACAGAATGGCGGCAAAGTGCGCCTCGATTTGAATGTGCAGGCTGCCTGGGCCCAGGGCATAACGGGCAAGAACGTGACCACAGCTATCATGGACGATGGTACGTAGCCTACTTGAATAGCGTAAGCCATACCCATAATAATGCTTCGCTTTCATCCACTGTGCAGGCGTGGACTATATGCACCCGGACTTGAAATTCAATTATGTAAGTAATTCCGTATTCTCGTGCACATAAAAGCACTCAAAAAGATACCGAACACTTGTGTGTGGGCTGATAGCTTTGTATTTGCCGAGTGATATGGGCAAATGACCACATCCAAAATGCTATTTGTGTATCTCCCCTGTTGTAGCGGTCGGATTTAATCAAGTTACCCATTATGCTTTTATTAAAAGCTCGCGTTTTCAGTTGTGGGCAAAATAAATATGATAATTTTATTAAAATCGGAAACTCATTACTTTTTTCTAAAAGGCTCGATATTATGTAGGCCGTATGAATTGAGCTTTAAATCATCTTTTTATACTCTTTTCGAAGAAAATAGTATATTAAGTTTGTGCTGAAGTTTGTAACGCATAGAAGGAAGCGTCGGAGACCCCCAAAAGTTACTACCAGTATGCTTAGAATGACAATACAAATTGATCTAGCCATGTCCGTCTGTCTGTCTGTCTGTCTGTCTGTCTGTCTGTCTGTCTGTCTGTCTGTATGTATGCAAACTAGTCCCTCAGTTTTTGAGCTATCGCGATAAAACTTTGCACAGACACTTATTATTCCAGGGGACAGCACATTGGTCGGTGCCGGCCGGATCGGACCACTATATCTTATAGCTGCCATACAACTCGAAGTCGGTTTTGGCCATATATACCATGTTTTTTAATCTATCGCGATGAAACTTTGCACTGATACTTATTATTCAAAGAGACATCACATTGGTTGGAGCCGGCTGGTTCGGATCACTATATCTTATAGCTGCCATACAACTCGAAGTCGGTTTTGGCCATATATCCCATGTTTTTTAATCTATCGCTATGAAACTTTGCACAGATACTTATTATTCAAAGAGACATCACATTGGTTGGAGCCGGCCGGATCGGATCACTATATCTTATAGCTGCTATACAACTGGCAATGAATTAAATATTCTTAGAACAAAACAAAAAAAATGTTACGCGACAAAACGATTTTGTGCAGCATATGAAATTTCAGTGGTGCAGTTGGCAGAGTTAAAATTGCCTATTGGTTCGAAAAGAGTATAAAATCTTCGGCACGCCGAAGATAATCCTTCCCCACTTGTTTTTTCTAAGATAATGTATGAGTTTAATAGTGATAGTTTTTTATAAATCGGAAACTCATTACTTCTTTTTAAAAGCCTCGATACTATGTATCATATTTTTTCTAAGATAATGTATACATTGTATTGTGATTTGTGTTAGTTAGACTTCTGTTGAATATTTTGGACTTATGCAGTTCGTTGCCATAGTATACATATGCCGTTGTACTGACCCAAGTGTTTAGAAAATGTGACAGCAAATTTGTATTAGCTTTAATGGGCAGCTTAAGTTGGCAGCTTATGCGTGATGAGACACTAAAATGCACTTAAAACTCACACTAAGCCAACTAGTAGTATTTAACTCATGCACATTACTCTCACTCATCCCGTTTACTCCTTTTCTCACTCTAACCTGCAGAACGCCGAGGCCAGCTATGACTTTAGCAGCAATGATGCATTCCCCTATCCGCGCTACACAGACGACTGGTTTAACAGGTAAGTTGTGGCAACCCTAAGCGTGCTTGGGGCATATGCTCATAAGTATTACGATCAAGCAGTGGGTTTAATGTACGGGTGAGGACACTGATGTGGCCATGAAGTACTTTTGAAGCTGCCACTTTGACATTTAGGATTTCAATTGTGTACCGAGAAAAAAGTGAGCAGCCGTGCAACAAAACAAAAAAGAATAGAAATTCAAAACAATTTGCAAAGTTTTTTATTAGTTCTCTCATTTTCCTGCTGCTTTCTAAAGAAAAAATGTTTTGATAATTATTTGTTGTGTTCTTTGCTGCGCATTTCGTTATTCAAATAACATCGCACCGCGCACATCCCACAGGAAAAGCAGTTGACTTTCAAGGGTATCCCGCTGGAGTCCTTGTTTGTTTTCTCAGCTTTGTGCTTATCACGTTTATTGCATAATGGGTGAAAAGCCCCTTACCGCTAAGCACTTTGCAGAGACGAGCACACAAATACCTCGAATCTGACTAACATACTTATGACATGGTCACCAATCCCTTTTCGCCCCCTCTCACTCTCAGTCTCACTCTCACTCTTTATTTGCAGCCATGGAACTCGCTGCGCTGGCGAAGTGGCTGCTGCCAGAGATAATGGAATTTGCGGTGTGGGCGTTGCTTATGACAGCAAAATCGCAGGTAAGTGGATTGGGCATGTGGCAAATAAAACAGACAACAGCAGAGAAAGTATCAGCAGGCGCCGGCATTGATTCTGCGTCTTCTAAACTTTCACTACAAGTATTGCATCACGTATACGCAGCGTGTGACAAATTTTAGCAGTTGGCAAATATATAACCGAAATCAAGAGCAACTCCAAGGGGACCATGTGCAACAAGTGGGCACATAAATCAGTCGAATCTTATCTACATTTTTATAGCACAAGTGGGAAATGTGATGTGAATGAATCGCAAATATTTGATAATCGCGCACATTGCGTGTTTTATTTTACGATTGCTATAAAGCGTCAAGTGAAAGTCGAAATAGGGACTATCAACAGTTGGGTGGACATCATACAAGCGACGATAAATATTGATTTATAATTTGCAGCATTAAGACTAATGCATACTTATCGACGCTCCACAGGCATACGCATGCTGGATCAGCCCTATATGACCGACTTAATCGAAGCCAACTCAATGGGCCACGAGCCGCACAAAATACATATATACAGCGCCTCGTGGGGTCCCACCGATGATGGCAAGACGGTCGATGGGCCGCGCAATGCCACCATGCGCGCCATAGTCCAGGGTGTCAATGAGGTAACAGCGGCTTTTGCTTTTCCCTTAGCTGTGCCACGCGGAGCCTTCTTAATCGCCGTTAATTTCTGATCACCCGCAGGGACGCAATGGTTTGGGCAACATCTATGTCTGGGCCTCTGGCGACGGCGGCGAGGAGGACGATTGCAACTGTGATGGCTATGCCGCCTCCATGTGGACCATTTCGATTAACAGTGCCATCAACGATGGCCAGAACGCGCACTACGATGAAAGCTGCAGCTCAACGCTGGCGTCCACGTTCAGTAACGGTGCCAAGGATCCCAACACTGGCGTCGCCACCACCGACCTATACGGCAAGTGTACGACAACCCATTCGGGCACCAGTGCTGCGGCACCAGAAGCAGCTGGCGTCTTTGCGCTGGCCTTGGAGGCGAAGTAAGTGGCGAGGCGTTCTTGCTCTCATTTCGAAGTACATATATACATGAATTTATGCTAATCTCAATTGCAATTTGGCGCCGACAGCCCTCAGCTGACTTGGCGCGACATTCAGCATCTGACTGTGCTGACATCGAAGCGCAATTCCCTGTTCGATGCCAAGAACCGCTTCTACTGGACAATGAACGGCGTTGGGCTGGAGTTCAACCACCTCTTTGGGTTCGGTGTGCTCGATGCGGGTGCCATGGTGACCCTGTCCAAGCAGTGGCACTCGGTGCCCGCACGCTATCACTGTGAGGCCGGCGAGATTAACAAGGCGCAGTAAGTGCACAAAATGGACTAACATTGTTGGCTGTTCGCAGCTAAAGCTGTTGTTGCTTGTAGGCCAATTATAATGGGTCGCTCGCTGTTTTGGGAAATCAAAACGGATGCTTGCAAGGGCAGCGACACTGAAGTTAATTATTTGGAGCACGTTCAGGCGGTCATCACGGCAAATGCTTCGCGACGTGGCGACTTGGAGCTGTTCCTCACCTCTCCCATGGGCACCAAGTGAGTTAGTGTTTGCTTTGCACTTTGACACTTTCTCACAATTTCTGAGTTCCCAGATCCATGATTCTGTCGAGGCGCGCCAATGATGACGACCATCGCGATGGCTTCACCAAATGGCCATTTATGACCACACACTCCTGGGGCGAGTATCCGCATGGCACATGGAAATTGGAGGTATGCTGCTCTTCTGTCATCACTTGATCGTAATTGTAACTGCAAATATCTCTTTTCTGCCAGGCACGCTTCAACTCAGCTCAAACGCGACTTGGGCACTTGGTGGAATGGTCTCTGGTCCTGCATGGCACCAAGGAGGCACCTTACCGCACACTGTCGCCATCTTCGCCGCACTCAAAGTTGGCCATCGTTAAGAAGGCTCACGAGGAGAAGAAGATGAAGTAAGCTGTGTCCGTGAGCAACGTCGTCCATTAGTCATCTTGGCTTTTATCATTATTGAGTTTAATATGAAGTGCAAAAGATGTGCTGGCTGTGTTTTGTTTAAAAATGGGATTGATTGAGAATTTATAGAGTTGAGTTACTGATTCGATGTCTACAACTTTTAATCCTTTTCATTGAAAGTCGACTGAACTCAAAGTTCAAGTGGTTTTCAATTGCATAGTATTCACACATTTTCCAAAGTTAAATACTTTACTGAGCTACTAACGAACTAATCACCTAGGATGTAGCCAAGTACGCAGAATTTCTCCTTTAAGTTTCCGATATATAACAATTTGTGGAGTTTTTCAAGCGCACATTACTTTTTAATCGACTGCGAATTATTTTGAAAACCACACGAGTAGTTGAAACGTAGCAAAGAAAAACCAGTAGAAACTATCAAAGATAAGCAGCAAAAATCATTCAAAACAGGTATATATACATGTATTACTGTAGTATTTGAGCGACAGAGCGAGGGAATCATTGAGTATACAAAACTTAAATCCTTAAACAATTAAAACGTCTTGTAAATGTACTATATCTAACTATATATACTTCTATATATATACATACATACCTTATCTGTAACTGTGTCCTATGCTCTTAGACTCTAAACAATTATATAGCTAAAATATTAGAAAAGCTATTTTAATTTCCATATACAATATAAACATGAAATGTTGAACTTAATGGCATGGATAAAGTCCAAGCAGCACACCGCTTCCAAAAATCTCTCTATAAGTGTGTTCTATTAATTATTTGTATTTGTATTTTTATTTGGTTTAAGTCCTTTTGTTTGTAATCGTGCATGTAAATTGCATTTACATACGCAGTTTTCTGTTTCTTTCGGGGGCCAAAAATAAAAATAATAACGCGCATAAAAACGGTTTATATTATAAACTTTATGAACAATATAAATGAATAAAAAACGAGTGTGTTATTTATGAAAGAAAAAGCAAATTGATAAATTGAAAGTACAAGTGAAGAACAACGGAGATTGATTTGTTTAGTGTACAAAAACTAAGCACATTCAAAGGACATTGTTAAAGTTCACGGTTAAACTGCAAATGAATGATATATACAAAAATATATACATATATATATATACATATATATACACAAACATATTTAAATATATGCAGTACATTACATGTGTAACTATTAACCAAAAGCGATGTTGACGTTTATCAAACATAAATCGAGACATAAATGTTATACATAAATATACAAGTACATAAAAGAACAGTGGCTAAATATAGTGCATATACATATTGAAATGTATAAAATATATATACACATATATGTATCATCAGCGTAAATAATTTATATTGATGTAAAGTTATCTTTGATGTTGTAGATACAAAATACACATAAATGAAGTTGCAAATTAAATATTGTCTAGTATATATATATATATGTTGAACACACTAAACCCAGATATTTTTGCTCAGTATTTATTGTTTGCCATTGAAGACATTTTTGTTACTTACTATACTATAATTATTTGGCTACTTTGATTCTTCTGTAGTGGACAAGAAAAATAAATCAATTTAATTTTGTAAATAAAAGTTGGAAAACGGCCGAAACAAAATTTGGATTTCTGTTCTACCAGAACTTACAGCTTATCCCACAGTCGAGCAAATATCTTACTAAGTTGAAAGTAAACAATTATATTTTCTATTTTTTGTTGCATGTGTATATTGTAAAGCTTTGTAAAAGCTTTAATTAGTAGCCTAGGTTCGAACCACTGTATGGAAACTCTACAAATAAAAACGCACTACAAAAGCTTTACATTTCACATGTAAGCTTTATTTTAGCTAACATTTCTTTCGACTTTTACCAACACTACACTCTAAGTCGACGACGTCTGAAGTCGCATACACCAATGTCTAAAATCATACATATTGAGGCACTATTTGTTTATGTGTACGTTAGTGAGCGTTTGCTTAATATGACCGAGCTCAATTAATTATGCAGCGCCATTTTAGTTGGCCACCTTCAGGACATGCACCCAAAATATAATTAATTATGGCCAATTAATATGCCGCAACAAGCATGTAATATGGTGCCGAACAGAATATTGGTAAAGCATATGGATGTAAGTACACATTGGCTACAAAATAGAATTATGCAGGTGTACAAAATCGAGATTATAATTAGTCAACTTAAGAAATATATTTCATTTGAACAGTGAACAGTTAATAAGGCTAACTAGCTATAACTGTTAGTTTAAAATAGTTTAATTTGATTGGAGCTGAAATGCTGTTTGGTCTTTTTTGCTTTGTTAATAAATTGTGTACTATAAATTGGCAGGGAAGAAGTGAATCAAGTATTTAGTTAAAAAACCCAATACATACATTACTTCACTGTTATTTCGAATTTTAATCTAGTAAAGGTATAGCTGTTAGTTTAGACACGAACATGTTAAAAAGATGCGTCAGTAATTATATCATTAAATGTCATTTAACTTTTGTCCCCAAAATAGAAATACGAGCGAGCGGACGCTTAGTGAACCCAAACAAAAAGGGGGGAACAAAACTAAAAAAAAACGGAATAATAACTTTTTTTGTTAACAAGTTTTACAATTACAAGAATTCTTACTAACAATTATGTTGCAATGGGAATGTTGAACTAAGGTTGTAGCGCGATATTTTCTTATTAGGGGCGTATATTGAAAGAGGCGCGTAAAAGTTTTGGCTACCGGAAATGTTTATTAACAATAAATTGCGCAACGCAAAAACGCCGAGCAGCAGCTCATGGGAAGGAAGGAAATGAGCAAACATCGGACGCACCCGCAAAAACAAATAAAATTGCGGCCTACGCATAACGCGTGTTGGGCCCCAAAAACAGGGTGAGTTTGTTGTTGTTGTTGCTGGTGTATTGGCAGTATGGCAGGCTGTGCGTTCATAAATCATTTGCCTGCGGGCATATGATAAATTGTCATACTAATTGTTTTTAGCGCTCAAGACAGACAGGCAGCGGCATCTTGGGGATTGGGCTTGGGTCTTAGGCCCACGTCTATACGCTTGAAAGCCACGGCCACGACGATGACGTTGGTCTGGCAATGCAGCCTGGGGCTGGCATAATTTTAGGCACTAGCTTTAAAATGCCAAATTAGAAAACAAAACGATTTAGCCACTCATTTACTTGGCATGCCAAATATTTGCATATCATTGAGGGCTGCCTAATAAGACGCATCTCCAGCTCCAGCATATTAAAGTCGTTGCTATTGAAAAGTTATAGCTTCGAGCTTGGGTAATGCAATGGTAGTTGCCTATGCAGTTGTCATCAATCATTTGGAGACAAGTCACTTGCACATTGGGCAACCGTTGCGTATGGGTAATAAATTCGTAGCCTGCTTTAATAGTGCGAATAAGTTTGAAGAACTGGAATTGTGGCAACAAGTAACAAGATTCTGATTTATGACACGTTAATAACGACAGTTAACTTGACCCGGGTCATTTGGGGCGTCATCAGCAGTCAGCAGACAGCAGTTGGCAGCAGGCAGCAACAGGTTTGTTGTCATGTTTGTTATGCGCTGCTGTTCGTTGTTTGCTGGCGCTTTTGCATAAATTTGCGTTTTTTCTTTATTGATGGGCAGCGGAGAGTGGGGCTTTTTGTTTTGTTAGCCAGCGTATTTGACACTTTAATGAACTGCCTGGGGTCGCGTGTGTCGCAGTCGCAGTCGCAGTTGCTGTCTGGTCGCGTCTCGTTGCGAGCTGAGTTGATTAATATTAGTTCTTCGCTTTGGCCAGTTTTCGGCATTACACAATTGGACCTGCGTCTGACACACAAATGTCAATCGCCATTCATTTGCCTGTTTAGTTTGTTGTTAATTGCAGTTTAATTGATCTGTGATAAGAGTCTTGTTTGCCATGCAGCTCTCAAACAATTGTGGCCCCTGTTCAATTACGACTATTTTGGCCACATGCCAGTTCTTTGGCCATTATCTAATCTGTACGAACGAACAGTAATGATGGCGCAATTGCATTTGCTTGCTGACCTTTGACCCACACAGCTTATGCCCAATCCCCATAATGGCTTGTGTATTTCGGCCCAGTAACTGTGTCATTATTAGCTATTTGTACACATGCGAGTGTGGGTAAGTATCTAATGCGGCTGTTGATGTCATGATTTATAGGCAAATAAATGGAAAATGAGGCACGTGCTGTCTGTGAAAAATTTTAATTAACAGCGCACACGCCGATATCAATTACCCAGTCCACTTCAAGCCGTATCGATGGCCACACAATTTGTACGGCCAATGAATCTGGACGAGCTGAAGAAAATCTTATAATTTACTTTATCGTAGCGGCAACTTTTGACTGCTGTGGCTGTTTGTTATTGTTTCAGCTTAGTTTTGTTTGTGTTTGGTCTAAAGATAAACAATCAGCGCCCCTCCTCTAGCAAATAGCAAGCAAAACAAGCACCTGACAACCTGACCCTAGGCCATGTTATTTAACTTTGGACACGCAGCTTTTGGCGGGTGTGCGTATCAATGGTATGACAGCTGCCCGGCAACTGTTCCGACAAAACTTTCCGGCCCTTATTTGAGTGTATCTCAACTTGGTATCTAAGTCTCCAACGCCCGAATGAGTTTTAATTTTTTGTTGTCTATTTCCATTTGTTGGCCGGCGGCAAATGTGATTAAATTAAGCACGGCTAAAGCTCGGGGCGAAGACAGCATTTTATTATATTTTAACAAATTGTGCGCACTTACCAAATATCTACATAAATGTTGCCCCAGCGGCCAATGGTCAATGGCCAACACAGTGTCCCCAAATGAACAGTTGCCAACGGCTTCTGCTGTGTCTGCGGACCCTCTGCTGCTGATGTATGGCGGCTCGTTATGTGTGCATAAATGGGCATTGTTAAGTAGACCTGGTCAAATAGAACGTAGCTCGTAGCCTGTTGCTGCTCTGATAGAATTGTTTGCCTATTTAGGCCGATAAATCTGGGCAGCTACATCCTTCGCCTTCGCCTTGGCTCACTTATGATGAATTTCAATTGACAGCTAAGTGGTCATTTGGCTGAGCATGGCCAGAACCATTATCAATTAGAGCGCATCCTCTCTGCAACGCACACACACGCACACACACACATACACACACAACAGCAGACATGTACACGTAATCAGATTTATGCGCAGCTATCAAGGCAATTACGTAGCAAACTCAGGAAACTATATTAGGAGACAGAGACAGAAAGAGACAGAGAGAGAGAGAGAGAGTCTAAGACAATAGTTGCTCTTGCTGAGTGTGTGTGTGTGTTTGCCAGTTTATGTTTATTGTGTTAAATATTATTTATGCAGTAGTGTTTATGTACTGCAGGTCTCCATGGAGCCATTTATGCCTAATTTAAGAGCATTTGTTGTCCAGACAATGTGCGAATTTGTTGTTGCTTGCCAGATGCTTCAGTCTTGGCCATGTCGAGAGCAAAGGCAATTGCTTGGCTTGTCACTTCAGTTGTAAAATACAACTTAGACTGCTAGTGTGTTGCTTATAAGTGCTTATATACACAAAAGCACGAAAACTTCAATAGCTGCAAGAAATGCAAAACTGTGTATAATCAATATCAAGAGCCAAAAATCAAAATGATTTTGCCGTTTGCTGCTGGTGCTGCTGCTTTTGCCTGTTGACTAATTAATTAATTATGCATATTTCCGCATAGTTTTTGGTGGCACACAGTCGCTTTGTAGTTTGGCCGCCCCGAACACGAGTAGTTTGCCGCGCTAGCAGCTTATGTAACGAAGAGCAACCAACGCCCTATTGGGGGCAGCCCCCAGGCGCAGTGTTAACGCTTAAATGCTCATTTATCTTTGATTAACTATTATAGCGTTGTGTTGTTGTTGCCGTTGGCTGCTCGTGGCGGAATTGCAACAGATGAAATCGCGCACGAACTCAAAATGGAAGCTGAACCCGAAACCGAAACCGAAATTGAAACTGATACTGAAACTCTAGCCAAATCACTGGCATATTGTAAGCGCTCGCATCATTTATCATTTTAAGTTACAACTCCGAAATTTTCACTATTTTGTCGGCTTTTGGCTGCAGCGAAATTTAATGCGCGTATAAAAATCAGCGATACCTTAACTCTGGACGTCAGTTTGCAACTTTAAGTAGCACGCAACATACACGCAGACAACGATAACAAAACTGAAGCTCATGATGCGTGGATTTCTGGTAAGTGTTTGCCAAATGGCGAACCTTTAATGCGAATGCCATGGTCCATGGACCACACCGAACTATCAACGTCTACTCGTATTTTGCAGCTATTCTGCCTCATTGCGGCGGCAGGCGCGTTGAAATTGGGATACAATTACCGGGCAGCTGGCGACGACAGGCGCTTTGCTGGACTTATCGATACGGATGCCACGGGATTTAGTGCAGCGGATGCACAGCAACATGAACATCAGCACCAACACCAACAACAACAACAGCAACATCAACAGCAACAACAACAGCTACAACCGCAACAGCAACAGCAACAGGAACAGGAACAGCCGTCTGTCGTCGATGAATTCAACAAGGAGTTCTACACATATTCAGCGCCCGAGGAGGACTTTGCAGACCGCGAGGCCACCGAACACATAGCCCATATGCTGAAACGCAATCTGCGCGTGCTCTTCATCAAGTCACCCGAACACCAAGGCCTCACCAATGCGGCACTGCAGCTGGCCAAACAGTCCAGTGAGCAGCGCACGGCCATCTATGTGCTGACCAAGCAGGCGGATGTCGGCGAGCTGGCGCAGCGCCTCCAGTCCGAGGGCCAGAGCCATGCCCATAAGCCAGAGGTGCACTTTGTCAAGTATCGCACGCCCGAGGATGCTGTGCGCGCCCAGCAGCTCATCCAGCAGCAATTCAATGCGCTCGGCGGCAGCTCGCGCAGTTCCGATGAGGGCGTGGCACCGGTGCTGGACTTTAGCTCGGCACCAGTCGTGGAGGAGCCGGCGGCACCAGTGCAAGCTGAGTCCGGAAACAAGTATTTGCCTGCGGCGCAGTAGATTTGCTTTTCGCCAGTGGCTTGCCTTAGTCAATTAATATAGTTGTAGTTGTTTCTGCTTTATTTTATTAAAATAAGATTCTGTTTAACAATCGCCAACGCGTTCTAGAGCTGGGCACTTCAGTCACAGTGCTAGGATATAATTTCCCTTTGAAGTTTGAATTGCTACCAGAACAACACACTTCACAGATTGTAGGTGTTCAGTGTAAGCTGGAGTTTGGAGTAACTTTAGCTATGCCATTATGTACACTGTATGTACACTGTTTATATTTTGTGCACTTCCTTTCACTGACTGAATCACTTGATCAACGGAATATAAGGTTAATTTGAATGTTTTAGGCCAAATATAGTACTAGCCACAATGTACAACATCAAAATATTATAAATCGTGCTTAACATATTCAGTTTCATTTACTTTTTACTTTAGCTATCTATAGAATTTCAGTCAATTTATATATATATATATATTTGTATTTGACGCAGTAACATATAAAGGATTTACATTGCCAGGGAATTTAAAACACGTGCACATATAATAAATAGAACATAACTCTTAAATATCAAGTTAGGGTATTACGTATACGACTATCTTTACCGTTTCCACTGCCTTTTCCTTGTGAGTTGGTGTTATCCGCCTTTGGGTAAAATAACAGCGCGTGTTTGCCTTAAGACAACTTCTACTGCCGCTGCCTCTGTTCCTGACTGTGTGAAAGCGGAAACTTTAAATTTGATTAAGATCTAGCTATGCTGTTTGCTCTTGAAGTTGAACTTTCAGCTTCAAATTATTTATTCTCTATCATACAACATTTATTTTCAAATAGCATATATTTCATAGCACTTATCTACAACCAATTTATTTAGCTTTTTACTCAGTAACTGAGTGTAGTTAAATCTTCTAACATTTGTTAACCGTTTTTCATAATCAACTAATATTATAATATTTTATCATTATATATTATATTTGACGTAATAATGTTTTGACTATGTCGGGATTGCTGAAAACTAAACTAGTTAATTTTCCACAGAACCGTCAAAAACATAAGGAAATGCATACAACCGTTTTTCTTATTTTTCCGACTTGGGAATAGAAAATTTCATAATTCTCACTTAGTTCTTAGTTACGTCATAAGAGGCGACTATTGTGAACAAACATTTCAGCTTCGTAGCTCTTATGATTTTGGTCTATCGTCCCATTCTCAAATCGACAATCCGGACAAACTCTTTTATGTACTTATGTACATCAAACTTAACATCACAACTTAACAACCAACATTATTTATGAATAATTGAATAAAAACAGTCATAATCATTCCGAATATGGAATTAATCCTTAATAGGACCGAGGCCAAGTTAGATATATACGAAATATGCTATGTCATTCCGTGCTAATTAGGGCAACAGCATGATAGAACAGAACTTTAAGGAAAGGACTTGTATTCCAGACAATTTTACACACTTAAAGGTCCTTGCGACTACCAGTTGAAATGAATTCAATTTCAATTGTTGCCGTGCGCAGCAATAGGTGTCTGGGGGCCAGTTGGGACCAAGTTGTGAATGTGGGGAGGGGGAAAGGGGGAGGCATTGCAATTATGTTGGCTCTATAAGGCAGCCAACACGTACATGTGTGCTGTGGCGTAATTTAAAAGAGAAGCGAAATAAAAGTAAATAATGAAAATAAAACGCTGGCGTAAGGCGCGCAAATAAAAATAAAACGCTTCGGATATAAAACGAAGTGCCAACAAAATGGCAGCCATTTGGCCAGCCAAGGAGTGCGCGAGGCGCAACCCCTATATTGTCTATATTATCTCTATCGGATTAAAGTACAATTCTTAGTCAATTAATACTAATGAGCGGCATTTGACGCAGAGCAGTGGGGGTAAAGAGAGAAGATTCATGATTTGCGCCATAACTCAAAGCATCGAAGCAGAAAGCGTGGCAACATTTTTGTTCTGCTCGCCTCTTGCAATTTAATTAAACAAACAGTTTGCGCTGCGGTTTGGGCCAGCAACAGAAACAGCAACAACAATAGCAACAGCTACAGCAATTGGCCAATGGGAATTGTAATTTGCAGTGGCAGCAACAAAAATGTTGGCCAAGTGCCGACGTGTTGGCAACAGCTCTAATCCGTTGTGAGTAATTGTTATTGTTTTGGGTACTCGGACCGGGGACTTGTGCTCCAAATTTAATTGTCTAGGATTGAGGTTACATTAACGCCCAGTGCTGCCCTCCAGTCTATCGATTATTTTTAATTGTTATTTAAGTTCCACTGCACAATAATATCATAGATTTATCAGACACGTATACATTGTAAATATACTTGATGAAAACCATTCATGTGTTTAAAAATCAACCTTAAAGCGAGGCAAAACTAAAGCTGAACCCTTGTATCGTATCCTGGATCCACCAACTGTCACTGCTTGCGTCGTAGTTAATGTGGCAAAAGCTTTCGCAGCAGCGAAACAGAGGTGAGAAGAAACAGGGGTGACAGCAACAAAGACGTCTGAATTAGTTTGCGCTTTGGGTTGACTTACGCATACATCATTCATATTTGAATACTGCCTAAGATTTTATTGAAATTTCATATTACGAATCGAAATGTTTTAATTAAGCTATGCTTATACATCTTAAGGACTTTAAAATCATCAAGATAAAGCTTATTCAATTTGCCTCTTCCCCTTGTAATATTCGTTTTCCATTTATATTTAAACTCTTTTCGAAGAAAATAGTATATTAAGTTTGTGCTGAAGTTTGTAACGCATAGAAGGAAGCGTCGGAGACCCCCAAAAGTTACTGCCAGTATGCTTAGAATGACAAAAGCTATGTCCGTCTGTCCGTATGTATGCAAGCTAGTCCCTCAGTTTTTGAGCTATGTGATAAAACTTTGCACAGAAACTTACTATTCAATGGGACAGCATATTGGTTGGAGCCGGCCGGATCGGACCACTATATCTTACAGCTGCCATACAACTCTAAGTCAGTTTTGGCCATAAATCCCATGTTTTCAAAGCTATCGCGATGAAACTTTTCACAGATACTTATTATTCGAACATACATCACATTTATCGGAGCCGGCCGGATTGGACCACTATATCTTACAGCTGCCATACAACTGGAAATAAATTTAATATTTCGATAGAAAATTTAAATTTATATGATATAAATTTTTACAGCTAAAAGCGTATAACATCTTTGGCACCCCGAAGATATTCCTTTCCCACTTGTTTATTAATATTTTACGTACTATAAACCGTGATCTAAGTGTTTATCGATCGGCAATTTTAATTTTTGTTTTTACTTTTAATAAAAATAATGATTAACATTTTTGCTTGTAATAAGTGTAATTTTTATGTGAGCCTAGAGTGTGAATGATTCTAAAGTCAAGTTAGCTCCAATTCTAACAAAGGTGTGTCAAAGCACATATGTGTGTGTGAGTGTGTGTGTGTGTGTGTGTGCGAGTGAGTCGATGTGTGTGCGCTTTTGTCATCTCACAACCAATTAAGCCAGCTGAAACGAAATGTGGGCCCCCACATGGCCGTAAGACAACCAAATATAAAAGCCAAAAACCGTTGAAAGCGTTGACCAGAATCGAGCTTGGGACATGCCAGCAACACACTATCAATGTAAGAGTGTGCGTATGTGTGTGTGTGTGTGTGTGTGTGTGTGTGTGTATATACTTGTGCTCAAATGGCCTATCTGGGTTTTGTAAAGCTCGACTCTGTGTATCATTATCCCTTTTGTTTTTGAAGCGCAAATTGATTTTGAAAGGTGATTTCTCGTCCGGAGCTGTCAAGCTAATTGTGATACGTCTACAACTCACAGCTAATGGTTAGTCAATGCTTATAAGGCTTCTTATGATGTACATATGTGTGAATGCGCATATTTCTAATTTGATTGACTGATCACATACGTCGGTTGGCGCGCAATTATAGTCCTTGTCCAATGCATCAATTCAAAATTGCCTTATGTCTGACGGGCCTATCAAATATGAATGACTTGGCCCAGGCACTCGCACTCGCACTCGCACTCGCATTGCTAGTGTTGATTATTTGGCGGGTAACCACCACCGCAGCAACATAATCATTATCGCATTTTCAGTCCAGTCCGGCAATCGAATGTCGAACAGTTAATGCACATTGGTTGCCAGTTTGTACCAAAGTCAATCGTCAATCAAAGGTGGGTAAATAGTAAGTGTGTGGTCGTGGGTGTATGTGTTTGAATGGTAGCTATATTATTATCTTGACCCAATTTGCCTTGCGACCACTTGAATGTCGACAATGGGCGTACCATCGCAAGCTCGCAGCAGTTATGGCCACAATTTAATCGCAATTTCCATATCGCGAGCTAATACAGCTAATAAACTGTACGAAAACTTAAAGCCGCAAAGCAAATAGGTGTGGTTGCTGCATGTGGCGGAGGTTGTGGCAAGGACGTGTCAAGTCGGCGGCCAGACGGGTTGGCAAAGCAAGGGAAGGGGTCGGTTTGGCTGCCCAACTCAGGCATAGACAGCGAGCATGAACGAAAGCCAGCACAAAACGGAAATGAAACTTATTAAAAGATTTGAATCTAATCGATTTTCGTCCTTTACGCCGAAATGAACTTTGCCGTTGCTAGCAACCAGTTACCAGTTACCCGTTACCCGTTGCCAGTTGCCAGTTGTGTGGCTTAAAGTGGTGTGGTGCGGTGGGGCATTCATGGCCATAAATTTAATTGAAAAGCTAAATGGTATTCTGTCTGCGACAGAAGTGAGGCGAACAGAGGCGAGTTCCATGCATGTCCATATGCGGTGTACTACTACAGTATATACTAGTATATATTGGTTTTATTTAAATTCACTTAAGCGTCACATAACTCAAGCAAATTATTGGCTTTAAGTGCAGAAAGTGGACGTGCTGACTTCACCTGCACGCGCAGACAAATGCGATTTCAAATAATTTGAATATCCAATTGAATGTGTGCACTTATCGTCACGCACACACAAACACACACACACACACACACACACACACATACATAGAGCGTTGAGTGGCACAGCGATCTCGAGGTGCATGGCCAAGTGTTGAGTCACGTTTGCCCAGATGCTGGCGTTTAACACGAATGCCAACCCAAGCACGGCATCAATTGTCTATCTGACCGTAGCTCTAGCCCAGAGCAGCAAATCGTTGGCGCATTGAAAGACCAACCAGAGAGCATCGCTATCCAGTTGCCCTTGGCCCGAAGCGGCCTCCTGCTAGCAAGTTAAGCTGCGTTATTGAAATTCGTCCGGGCAGCAAAACTGAGTGCATTCAAGTATTTACACACTCACACTTGCGCTCACATTTGCAGCTGGCACTCGCAACTGAAACTACGGCGATAGTTGTGCGAATTGCATTTGAGTCAGCATCAGCATTAACTATAGCAGCATGTATTAAAGTGCCGACCCGGATTGTATTCGGATATTTTTAAAAACATGTGAGGCACAAGAAAATGCTTTTATTTAAATGGCATACAAAATTGTTTGCAAACAGTAAATTAAGTGCCAATCAGACGAATTTCGCAGTGTTGATTACCTTTTCTTGTCGGTGTTTGCACTTTTTCTGTTGTTGTTTTTTGGTTTGTATAACTTTAATAGCATTTATTAGCAGACAGGCACACTCACTCAATTATGTGAAGTATTTTTAATGGACAAAGTTGTTGCATTATTTCTGTACTTTATTTAAATTCTTAATTGGTGGTCCACAAAAATTGTTTACCGAAAGTTAAGATATCAGATATATAAAAGCTGTTTTTGGCGTGCTTAAGACATTTTATGACTGATGCATGAATACAAATTAATTTAATTTATACCAAAATGTATTACGCATTTAATGAATGACAGTAAGGTCTCTGAAAAATCGATCACTAAAATGAATTGAGATTTTTATTTAACAAAGACAAAAAAAAGACATGTATGTTTTCAACCCATTCTTATTTAATAAGCTTTATAATATAATGCTGATTAATTAAATACTACCTTTGATCCTAACATTACTCAACCTAAAATTTGCTCATCAGTTAGTAAAGAGCGTCATCTAGTCGAATACCATTTTGAGTTAGTGATGCTGTTTGTGAACTGTGTTGTTTTTGACTACGCTTGAGTTCAGTTCCATTCATTTAATTAACATTAAATAGCGAAAATACAGACTGAATACAAACCATATGCGAATAGGTCTGTATGTGTTCAAGCACAATCTCGATCTTTTGTTGGCGTTGGGGCTTACACAGATGTTATGCAATATAAAGGGACGGGGCAGGCGAAATCCAATTGTATAAAACTAAAAGCCATTGGCAGAGGATATGATGGTCAATGGCCAACGGCAACTAGTACGAGTGAAGTTTTTGGTAAATGTTTTGAAAATAAAATCAATAAAACAGCTAGAGCGATTTCTGGAAGTTAAATGCTTCAAATGTCTTATTGACATCAATGCTGATTACAAAAGTATAGTTTCTAAAATTGTATATATTTATTTAGTTACTTTAATAAAGTAAGGAAGTTAAAATTGTATTTATAAGCAATTAAACTCGCCTCAACTTAAATTCACAAATATTTTTTTAAGTGATGATTTTATTGAAATTATTTACGATAGTCCAGCTCTTTGGCACTTAGCTACACTACTGATTGCATGCCACTTGATCACGTGACTGTAAAAAGTGCATTTATCTTTTTAACCGCCGACAGCTGTCATAAATGGCACACACATGCAATGGCAATCGCATAAACACACCAATTAGCTAAAGTTGCGTATACGAGGTGTTGCTCCACACCACAGACGAGCGTGTGAATTTTATTGCCTGCGGCTTTAAAGCCTTTCATAAAGCAAAACATGCATAGATATGCATGTGCAAGTGGAGAAGAGTGTACAATTGCAATAAAAACCTATAAATGATACACAGTTGGCCGCTGGGCTCTGTCTATTTGCATTGATTGGTGTTCTGTGATGTTGGCTTGGTGCACGTGTATGCAATGCTTGTTGCTAAGCCGCCTTAACGTCATTTAAAATTCGCATCGACACCGCGGGACACAGCCAGGGCCCTAGGCCCAATACCTAGATCCTGCACGAGTGCACATGCTGCTTACAATTGAGCTCCGACCATTTGTGGGGAGCTGCTAGACATTTTGGTTGGCGTTGGTGCACAAACTGCATACAATACATGCATAAATACAAGCACAAGTACAAGTAATGGCGTCGTCGCCATTTGGCCGTGTTAAACACGTATTCAACACATGCTCGACATGTCGCCTGTGAATGGAGCTTACCCATGCGCATTTGCTGTTCTTGTTGTTGCTGTTCGCCAGCAACCACAGCGGAATTCAGTTTGTATAGCCAGAAATCATTCTGGCGCACCAAGACGGATTCTTTCCCGGCAGCGCCATATTCGAGTACTTTCATTGCCGTACCCCATGGCACTTTCTATAGTTCCTCTCTCTCTCTCTATCTCTCTCTCTCTCTCTCTCCCTCTATGTTCCTCTGTTTTTCTCGCTCGCTGCGATTTTTGCGTTGTTCGACAGCACTTCAATTACTACAAATGATATTTGTGTGTGTTGCTTCATGTCATGTGTGCCCCCGGTATACTCTACGTATACGTTTTTCTTTCGGTTCTCCCTCTCTAGAGCACTTGAATTTCATTGAGTTTTGCACCTTTTTATACAGTTTTTTCGTTTTTTTTTTATTATTTTCAATTGCTTCATTGCTGAGGACAAATGTGGAGAGTCCGTTCATTGAAATTGCTGCAAATTGTGTTAGTAAATGGAATAGAAGAGGGGTGGGTGGGCTGATTAATGAATTACCTCAAATCGACTTGTTTGCTTTTATGTCGGAAATCGCAATCTTTTGTGCCTTCTGTCATTAAGTTAAATTGTGCGTGTGTGCCATTAAAAGTTTGGCTAGCCTTTGACGTTGTTCTTCGTCTCTGGCCCAACTTTTAATTATATATATCAGTGTCCATCCGCCACACACACAGCCACACATATATACATATACACACATGCACCCACGCGATGTCAAAGTGGCCTGTCAACAGCCGTTGACCAGTCGCCCGAACAATCGAGCGGTCATTGGACCAACTTTTGATGAGGGTTGTCATCGTCAGCGTCAAACAAATGAAAACATATGTAGCGGTTAAGGCAGCACCCACAGCAACAGCAACAGCAGCAACAGCAACGGCACCAGCAGCCCAAACGAGTGTCCATATTAATATCAAATGAACTGTGAGCACAATCATGATGTGCCTGCGGTCCTGCGGCATCAAAATGTGCACGGCAAAACTTTCTAATGGCATGTGACATCGCTTCCACGCGCTGCCGCTGAATAGATGACACAATTTTACGTTTTAACTTTGTGTTTCTGATGTCATAATCAAATGCTATTAACTAACTAACTACATTTTTAATGCACTCCCAGCGTTTGCCATTTGCCATCAATTGAGAGTCAACAACAGTTGGCCACTCGTCGACACTATGTGCCAAAAACCTTTGGAAAACACACACTCAAATTACAATTTCAATGTAAATAATGCACAAAATGCTTTTCAGTTTGTGCACGTTAGTGTGATAGAAGTCTTTTCAAAAATATCGATATTTGTTTAAAATTCAAATTAAATCCGCTGAATTTGACAAAAACGACAATTCGATTAATTGTTTAATACTCTAGATTGGATATCATGATAACATTTTTAAATAGTATATATATATATATATATATATATATATCTAGGTAGCTGATGAAAACGAGGCGCTTAATGAACCTACTCAAGCTAGTAAACTTTCAAAGCCGACTGATAACATTCATGCAGACAAAATTGAACACGTAACTGAATAGAAATGAATTTTATAGCAAAATGTTGAAACAACGAAATTGGTTTTGCACTCCGCATTCTGTGTTGTGAAATAATTGAGAATTACCGTGACCGTATCTGGGTAGCTCCGATGGAGTCGAATGCAGTGCGTACCCTGTTGTTTGTTTAGTGTGCATAAATAAAGTAAACACGCATACATACACATCGGCTGGCATAACGTAATCAAAGGCTATTGCATTGCGAACTAGAACATTCGAATGCAATTTGCTGAACTGGTCGGCCGTATGTCCTGCTCCTGCTCCTGCTCCCACTCTGTGTCGCTCACCCTGCTGCTATTGCTGTTGCTGCTGCCTGCCTAGAGGCCTGTGTGTCTGGTCAGTTGCGCTTTCTAGGCTCATTCAACTGGTGAGTGCAATTGTCGGCTATAGGTGCCCGGGCGAACACACGAGTGCGCCTCGTTCGGTGCCAGCGACTGAGCAATTGAATGCAATTGGACCAAGTGACACATTGCCTGGCCTGTCGGGAACGCTTGAATGGTAAAGCCAGGAAAGCGAACACCTGCAGCACTCGCACGCTGCTGTTGCTGCTGCTGCTGCTGCTTTATTAAGCCCGACGTATGGACGGACATGCATGAAGGAATGCCTACGGTTTTTTGTTTCAATAGCTCGGTGACAGTGGGCGACAGGTGTGCACCAGGTGGGCATGGGCCACGAACTGAGCGTTTTATCAAGCCACTTTCTAGTAGAATTCCGTTTACTGTTCATACTTATAAGCTGAGTCTTTGACTCAATTAGAAACTGGCCAAGCAGCGGGGTGTGTGTGTGTGTGTGTGTGTGTGTGTGCGTGTGTTAGCTGCAGTTGACTACTATGCCTCTGTAGGATAATCAGTGTAAACTGTGGCCATTTATGCATATGCATTTATTCAAGTCAGGACATGGGCAGCAGCACACGGTTGGCCCCCAGCAAGCAGCCATTTTGTTGTGGCTCTGACGGCGCTAAACTATTTTGCATTTAGAGCAGCCAGCACCGAAGCCAAAGCCAATGCCAAAGCCAAAACCAATGCCGCCGGCACTGGCAGAGTCGATGCAAAAGCCTCGTCCTGCACCCAAATACGTATCAGCCACATGCATAGCTTTGCTATATATATGTATATATATATATATGTATATGCATGTGTGTGTGAAAGTGTGTCAGTGTATGGGCAGCTTTGTTCACATGTTTTCACTTGCTGCTTAATTTGCATTTAAATGGTTTTTGCACTTAGGCTATTTCCCGTGTAAATGAGCTTTGGTTGCTGCTGTTTTTGCTGTTGTTGTTGTTGTTGGAGTTGCTTTTTTAGTCATTTTTGTTGCTGCCTCGCTCGACTAACTAAGGCAACGCCAGCGGCCGAGCATTTATTTAACGTAGGCTTAGCTTGCATTTCAGCAAGGACACGAGCTCGTCTTCGAAAGCGAACTTTTTGTGGCTGCACATATAGTGCTCAAGGCTCCGCAGCGAAGCGTGTCTGAGTCAAGGCAGCACCCAGTGCTTCTGGGCCATTCCTGGAAGAAACTTAGTCAATGACCTATGTACGAGTTGAAATTCCTAAGACTTCTGCTTTCAATAGCTTAGGACTGAGGCAAATGGCAAATGGATGCTGAATATGAATGAACCGAAGAAAATTACACGCTTATCAAAATAAGTTCACATTTGCATACACAAATACGCAATATAACATGTATTTATTTATGCATATTGTGGCGTTTCTGTTTGTCTATTTTTAGCTGTGCGTATGCAAAATCTAACCGGAAGAATTTTGTAGACTTGTTACATGGGCCAGTTCTGACAGCGCCCTGTGTTCTATCTATCTGTGCCTTGTTGTGTTGGCTGCGATTTATGGATCTGACATTTATCATACGCCAAGTTGGCAGTGAGTTTATCGATTGACTGCGTGGCTGCATGTCAGAGTGGTGGAAAGTACGGACGGTAGGGACGGAAAATTGTTGTGGCCGGCACATTCAGCAAATTAACGCTGATACCCACAAACCACGCCTTTTATGACTTAATAACGTGAGCTTAGCCACCAAACACTGACCGCAGAAACAGGGAGACTGGAAAGAACATGTTCCCATTTAGCGCACTGTCAACTTTTGTTGTGGTCACTAATGATGACAGCCACCCAACCAAAACATCAACACACTGACTCACAATAGCACACACACAAACGCACACACACACACATATATATACTGCTGTGTCCCTGTGGAAATGTGTGTGCTGCGGATGTCGTCTGTCTACTTTTGTGGCGACTGCCGACTGCGAAATGCACAAACAGTCCTTGGCTCTAACATGTCACAATGGTGCAGCCGGACATATAGCCAGGCCCGTATCCCTACCTGTTTTCTAACCCGGGGGCTGACTTTTGTTGGCAATGCGAGGAGCGTGGAGCGTGCAGCGTGTGGCGTCAAAAACAAGCTGATTTGATTGTTTGTAATTAAAAGTGGACGCAGCGAAAATTAAATGAGTATCTACAGGATATACAGCCCAGGACCATGTCCTGTCCATATTAACAGTGTACTTGTGTGTGTGTGTGTGTGTGTGTGATGCGCATAAAACTTTATGGCCACGTGGCCGGTGCCTGTTCTTAATTTAAAAGTAGAAATCTAATAAAAGCAAACGCGCAGTACAAGCAAAGACTACGATACGTGTCAGGACCTTGTCGGCAACCTTAAGTAAAGCTAACCAAGGCGAGTGGGCAAATTAAATCCCGAACGCCTTCCAAAACTTTTTAGGGCAGTTTATTTGTGTTGGGCCTAATGACTAATTGATATGCCGTTGTGTCAAAAGCTTTCGTCGAGGGATGGGTCCGAAGGGATTTTGGACACTTAAAGCTGGTCCTAAATTGAACCAGAAAGATAGACTCCTGTCAACATGTGTATTAGCGGCTATGAGTAATTGACTGCCGAGCCAGTGAGAATAAACAAAAAACATAGAGAGCGGAGAGTGGAGAAAAAGCAAATATGTTAAGCTTAATATTAGAGGAAAGTATAATGCTAAGCACAAGTTTTGCACAAGTAATTTAATTGCAGCTTTTAAGACCCATACTGAAATCGACTTGACACATGTGATGATGTCAGAATTACTGCAAAAAATAAAACAGAGATTATTTACTTTAAGAATAAATATTATCTAATTGCAACAAAATGCTTCCAATAGATTAGGGCGAAGGCTTTGAATGAGAAACGTATATGGTTTGCAAGCTGCTAGTTTCATAGCAATTATAACATGAAATCACACAATATTATACCAAATATTTAGTTTCAATTTAAATAGATAACTCGTTCCGGCAGAGGTGAATAATAGCCCGAGCAATTAGGTTGCGAATATTAAATATCATGAGCTAAGAACTGGACGTAATAAAATACTTCAATTATTTTTTACTCGAAATAATCATTTTAATAGGATACATATATGTTTTAGTGGAGCATTGTTTGCTTTTGAATGAGTAGATTGTCTGTGTAGATAGTATTACATGTACCAGAGCTTCGGCAATTCAGAAAGCAATCGAGACGTTTTGGCATTGGGGTTGGTGTCTGCCACATTTAATGCATTTAAAACGGCCACTTTGGCTGCACAAGAGCCTCGATTGGCAGGCAAAACGGCACAGCAATTTCAACAGCCTGTTGATTCCGTTTTCCGTTTCGCCGTGGGCCGGTTCCAGTGAGGACTAGAGCAAAGCCTGTTGCGGTAGCGCAACAACTGGCCGGATAAGTGAGAGAGCAAAAGCTCTCTGCTCTCTCTCTCTGGGAAACTGGAAAGCTTTTGCGCTCTCCGCGGCTTCGTGTTGCCTTCATTCGAATGGAATTGTACTCCCACGTTGCGCTCGTGCGTGGTGTAGGTGTATATCCTGTTGCCGTCGATATTCCAGCCTCGCCGAGTCTCGGCTGTGGCATTTCAGTCTAGGATAAACGCTTGAGACGGGCACAACAATTGCGCGCGTGCGAACAGCCCGAACAGGATAAGTTGGAGCCCTCCAGTTGTAAAGCCAATCAACGAAGCAGAGCGGTCGCACTGCAATCGTGTAGTGTAGTGTAGTGCGCTGTGAAAGCGAAAGTGCAAAGCAAGACCATAGCCACCTATGTCTATGTTTGTGTGAGTGCATGTGCATGTGGGTTAAAGTGAGCTTTAAAGAGATTGCCTGAAGTTATTGGAAGTAACAGCGTGGCATATTAAACAGCTCCATAGATCCAGATCCAGATCCAGATCCATCGGCTTTTGTTGAACGGAGCTGCGCGCGTTTCTTGTGCAGCAAAGTGAAAATGTAACTCCCTTATATTTGCATCTTGGCAATCTAGTGATATTAGTTTTGTGAGCTATTCGCTAGCAATTTGCGTAGTGCTTTAAATTGGTGCCAAAGCATACCCAAACATAATATTTGTATAGCAAACGCCACCGGTTTGGTCAATTCAATTTCCTTGCCCAACCCAACTTCAATTGTGTGAAAGATAACCAAAGCGAAAGTAAAAATCATTTTACAATTTTAATAGTTTTTTTTAAAGAAGCACAGCTACGTGCACAATTGGAAAACTTGCATAGTTGAAAATCCAAAAATTACGAAACTTCAAAACCACCAACTTGAATTTGCAGCTGAAATCAAAGCAGCATCGGAAATATGTATAACTTTTGGATAATCGTTTTATGTCTAGGATTACTAGCAACTCAGCAAATATGTAAGTAAAGAAACTTGTCAACCGACGTTGTTGTTTAAACTATGCATTCGAATTTCGTGTTCATTTATAATTTATAGCTACGAAAAATTATCTCTCTGTAGTGTTACGTAATACTTGCTGAAATAAACAGCATTTGGGAATACTTAATGCATTTAATTTTAATACAAGTGCATTTTATCAAATAGAGAGATGATATCGGTTTTCTAAATGGTATTAATGCACTAATACATATTCTAATATTTATAATATGTGCTAGATTGTACAAGAAACATGAAGTGAATTTGCTAAGATAAGATAATTTTCTAATTTAATAATATTGTTTTAAAAAAATATATGTATTTTTTTGGTTTTTAATAGTAGTTGGAATAATTTTCAGAACATTGCATGTATAATAGGTACATACATACAGTAGTGTTCATAAGAATAGTAGTGCGTAGCAGAAATAAAAAATTAAATAATGACTGAAAACCTGCAATTATAAACAAATAGTGTTCTATTGTAAATCTAATGACATCTGGGTTTTATTCCTGTTTTGTGGCACGGTATAGTATAGTTTTGAAACCAATATGAGTGGTGGACTGAGCAATATGGGATGACTCAGCTTATAGTTAACAGACTTTGGCTCTACATTTTCGATCTATGTTTCTTTGTGTCAAGTAATACTTTTCAATAAACTAATCTCCGCTCAGTCGTTGTCCCAAATTCTAAAAGAAAATTTATAAGGCTTAGGCGTATATGTATATGTACACAATTGGAATAAATTATCAGATCCAGAAACATAGTATATAATAACTACTAATTCCTTAATCAGCTAAAGCTCAAGGCGTTTAGGTCAGTATTTTTCAGTATAGTTGCATATTTATGCAGTTGTTTAAAGTTTATGCTGGATTAAGCTGCAGCCAACCACAATTAGCAAATTAAATGCCAATTTGATCGCTTAACGCTCACAATAGGCCTTTATTGAAGTTTTCGATGCATAACTTAACCTCAGCCTCAAACTACTCAACAACTTATTTATACTTATTTATAAAATTTTCCATTTAAACTCAAATATGCATATGCAAAAAAGGTAACGACAAAGCCAACTGGCGACTAATTGCAAATGGCTGGCAGGCATGCAAGCAGCAAAAACACCGAGTTATCCTGTACTCTTTTTATACACTGAACCCATTGAAAATGGGTAAAAAGGTATAATGGTTTTGAGCAAAAGTATGTAACAGGCATAAGGAAGCATCTCCGACCATATAAACAAACTATATATATTCTGCATCAGTATCAACAGCCGAGTCGTTCTGGCCATGTCCGTCTGTCTGTCCGTCCGTCCGTCTGTCTGTCCGTCCGGGTGTATGAACACGCAGATATTAGAAACTTCATATTTGGAATATAGTTCTCGCAGTCCCCGGACAGTAGAAGTTTGTTTCAATTTATCGATAACTCAACCCGTTGAAAAGTTATCGATCAATTTCGACTTCAGACCAGTGTTTATTGGCCATAACTTTAATGTTATAAGAGCTAAAGGCACCAAATTTGGTATGTATAGTCTCGAATATTATTGACATGTAAAACCACCGCCCAATTCCCCCAATGTTAAAAAACACAGTTTTTAACGTATGACCTTGCAATTTTGTTTGATGACTTATTTTATAGCCAATGTATTGTCCTGAAAATTTAACAAAGATCGGACACTACAGTATGTGTGATTTTGCATGAATGTGCATTGCTAGGTAAGTATGAATGGATGTAAGGACTGGGTTCAGGGTATCTCCTAGTCGGGCACTACCGATTAGAGCACTCTCACTTGTTCTCACACCACTATGTGAGATGTGTTGATTTTGTTGAAAAGCGACCGACCTTGCCCAATGGAATGTCACGCAGTTGGTCAGTTGCTGCCTCAATACCTGCCGTCACAGCTGCTTCCCGTTGGCTGCTGCTGCTGCTGCTGTTCCTGTGGCTCCTCTGTGTTTTTTCATAAGTCTCATGAATAATTCAAAGCGCACGCTTCGATTATTTACTTCATAAACATTCTGTTACGGCCATGGCTGTCTGTATGTACAATGTGCATACATATACATATGTATGTTGGCATGTCTGTATATATAGAAGCCATAAGTACACAGAAGGTGTACTGGCATGCATCGTGGCATATTGTAGAATGTAGCATGCTTGCCAAATATTTATACGTGCAACATGTGAAGCAACTCCTTATAATTCAAAATGCCTTTTACTTATTTATTAAGCTGTTAGACGGCCTTTGATTGCAATCTGCATGACAAATTAATTGAAAATACCAATTGCCACAGTTATTGGCAATTTGCCGATATGTGTGTATGTCTGTATATGCGCATGGGGGTAATTTGATTTGATTACCGAACCAATAAGCGACTCGGCTCTGCACATTAATTACGATTGCTGAAAAGTATGCCGCAAAATTAAATTTAATTACTGCTTCATTTGGGGCCGAAAGTTAATCAAAAACTCAATGAGCAGCTCGTAAAAGACAACAACCTTCCCGATTCCAAGCTTTCGCCCCGTATCTATTACACGTTGCTGGGGCAACGTAATCGCTGAAAAATTAATACGCCAAGGAGCGGCGGCTGCAGCAACAGCAGGAGTACTGGCTCCAGCAAGGACGATGAAGCAACAAGGATCGGTGACTGTCGTAAAGCACGTCTGAGCAATATTACACCGCCAATGGCTGAGATAGGAGGCTGCCTGGTATAAAATGTGCCGTTGCCACAGTAAAATCAATTTCAAGTCGTTAAACGAAATGAACCTTATGGAGAGCTGCCTTTATGTGGCAGCTTTCTTGCGGAAGTGAAAGTTTCACACATACACAGATGTGTGTGAGGCACTACATTAGCAGGTATGTTCATTGAATGCCTTCGAAAATTTAAAACACGTCGCCAGCTCAAGTAAGTGTAATCCAAACGCAACGTCAGCGACTGATGCGATTATTATCGATTTTTTTGCTTAGCTAAAAATTGCTCGCATTGAATTATTCATATGGGTGGGCGGTTGATGGCAAGTGGTGTTGCCGATCCTACCGACATAGTTCCAGGCAGTAGGCAGTAGGCAGTAGGCAGTAGACAGTCTAATTGTGTTGGTCCAACGTTCAGTTCAGAACTTTAAACTACTTATTCAGTTGAGCGAAGGTCAAACGTGACGCGCCTAACAATGACATTATCATCATCATTGTTTTAATGCTGATTACTATTTGCTTAGCTCTTAATGGCAAATTCAATTTAGAAAATTCAACAAAAAATAAATCAATTTGCCTGCATAAACAGAGAGCTGCATTCATGAAATTTACATTTAAGCAAATATTATGCCAGCCGCAGGCTGCCTCAGCCACAGTGGCGACAGTAGCGGAGGCTTCGGGCCAACGCTGGCCTTCATTGCGTATGCTTAATATGCCCACATGTCCATATAAATGTAATAGTTATAAGAGCCAGCAGCAACAGCATGACAAGTGTGTGCTCCGTGCAACCTCAATGGCAGGTCTGGCCACGGGCACACTCAAGTTGTGCACACACACACACACACACACATACACACAGAAAGGACATGCGAACAGACTAGAGGACGGCGGGCTGAGAATTTTCCCTGCAGCTGACTGACTAACTGGCTGCCAGACAGACTGACGCTTTCTGCCCACAGTTGGCAGCTTGCCTCGCTGCTTGCTTGCCTGCCTGCCTGCCTGCCTGCCTGCCTTGCGGGCGACATGTGACGACTTTGACAATCCACAACAACCCGTCGCCTCGCAGCGACCCTTGCCGTGATTTTGGCTTGCGGAAAGACGTCTTAGGCATATCAAATGAAACTTTTTGGACGACAGCCACATGAATAGACTAACTTGAGACTTTAAAACTTGACACAACCAATACGTAAGTATTATGGAATTGTCTATAAATTGTTGCCGAAATATGAGCGCCGAGGGCGAAGTTGTGCCGTCGAAGCTCAGTTGAGCGGCTGAAATCAGATTAAAGTAAATATAACACATAACATGGCTGCCGCTTTGCCACAGCCCTAATGTGTGCCATACAATTTGCTCAAGCTGCAGGTAGAAGCAAAGTATTTGCCAAACGACTGGAACAATTTTGCACAAATTTGGCGCAAAGACAATCAAAAAGTTATAAAACAAGCTTCGGCAAAACGAAAACAATGGAGAGTGGTAAGCAGCGGAGAGCTGCGGCCGGAATTCCTTAAAGCCCAGATGCCAAATCACCAGCGTTGCCAAATCGTAAATGATGCTGAGCTACGTTTACTACGGCCGGAGGTGGAATACGGCTGTATTCGCAGGCTTGGCGCTTTCGGGCTGGCGTGTGTGTATCGAGCTGTAAAAACTTTGGCCAACTTTTTTCTCTTACTTGTCGGCTTTCGCTTGTTGTACCTGCCGCACATTGCGTATACGCCACGTGGTGTTATTATCAGCCACATCAGCGGCACCGTAAAGTAAATGCAAAGTGTGCAAAGTCTATAAACGAGCGTCAAACTTAAAGGCCCAGGGGTGGCGGCGCCTCGCCAAGGACGCTCTGGGTGTCGGCTTGCCAATCTAAAGACAGAGTACGATTATGTTAGAGAGGGAGTGGCATAGAAAGAGGCAGATCTACGGGCAGGGCACAGAAACCAGTGGGCCTATCAAAAAGTTGCTCATACGACAAATTGGCACAGTATTTGCAAAGGTAACGGCAAAAGCAGCAACAGCAGCAGCAGCCCCAGCACCAAACAAGGAACACGCATTTTATATTTCAGCTTTTGCTATTATTTATATTATTTATGATGTTTTGGGCAATGCTGTTAAACTGCGGCCATTAAAAAGGTTTTCATATATAAGGGACAGATGTCAGCTGCCTAAAAGCGGTAAGCAAAGAAAAAAAAATACAAAAACAAAATATATGAGAAGGCAAACTCCCACAAAACAATTATGCTTAAGTGCGCCGCTTCAAATATTCATGAAGCTGTCTAGAGTTCGTTGGCATTTCAAAACAAGAGCACATTTTAAAACAAATGTTAAATAGCATATACGAACAGTTTAGATTATTGCCATTCTCAATTTTGTTTATCGAAGCGAACGAAGCTTCCAAGTCGAAAAGCAGTAAATTGAAAACTATTAAAATGTCAGCAAATAATTACGCTTGGCAGCAGATGCATAAATCTGATGGCATCTTACTGCCAAATCCGCCACTAAAACGAATTCAGCCAGAGGAAAGTCGGAAACTGCGAAGTCAACGAGGCGTCGCCACTAAAAATGGTCATAATGCGACACTTGGGCCAAATCGCACAAAAGTTGCCAAGCAACCAATGCTGCTGTGTCTGTGTCTGTGTCTGTCTGAGTGTTCGAAAGAATGAGAGCACTTTATCAAAAAGGATTTACGTAGCCATAGCCAAAGGAGTTGCCTGCATTTGCCAAGATTGCGTCTTGGTCGCCGTTTTTATTTTGCAATAATTTTTTTTTTAGTTCCTGCGTTTGCTCTGACAGTTTTGTAATAACAATAAACGCAAGAAAAGAAATCGATTTACCATTTTTCACTCAATTTATGGGTTTATTAAGAGCCGCATTTATTGTTGTTGCAGCCTTTTGTTGACGGGGCAACGCGCCCTTTTCCCATAAGCAAAAAAAATTCGTGAGATTTTCATTTGATTGCTGCGGCCTAAGGACTTGGCCTCATAAAAGTTAAATCCACAGCCGGTGCTTTGAAGTTTGCCTTGCGGCTGTTTTAATGAGCCTTAATAAGGCAGCAAGCAGTGACAGCAAATGGTAGTCAGCAACTGCAGCATAAATCTCAGCTAATTCAACCCAAATCAAGAAAATACGTACGCAATGCCGGCAGATATTTGTTACTGGCCGACCCGAAATAAATTTCAAAAAGCCATAAATTGGCAAATGGGTCAGCTAACGCTGACAAACAGTCAAGAACAACAGCAACAAAAGCAGCAGCAGCAGCAGCAGCAACACAGTGTGGAAATGGTCTGCAAAATCGAATTCTGCTGGCCAAATGTAAATTGACTCTCGGCAAATGACAAACAGCAATGGAATGTGCCCAAAGCTGTATTCAACGCTGCGCAGCGAAGCGTTAATTATTCAGCCATAAGAGTAGCGCTGAGCAGAGCAGAGCAGAGCAGTGCCGAGTCGATTCGATTCGAGTCGAGTTGGAATGAGAGAACGATGAGTCCTGAGCTCGAGCCTGGGCATAAGCTGACAAATTTTGAGACGCATTCATTACTGCCCACAGTTTGATTTTTGGCACAAAGTTTTTGGCTCTGGCAGAAAAGTTTTAACAAAGGTCGAGAGCATTTTAAAGTCAAACGCTGTTGGCAATTCATGCAAAATGAATGAGGCCTGCTGGTTAGCAATGACAGCAAGTTAGGGGATTTAAGGGATTTAGGCGGACACCCAAACAGGCCGTTCTCAAACGTTCTGAACAGCCAGCCAGGCCAGGCCAGGTTCAAAGACTAAATTGATGGCGCATAAATTTGTGCCCAAAAATCTGAAAATACTTTGCCCACAAGCTTTGCGTGTGGTCAAGCCAAACAAGCTGAAACAAAATGCCGAAATAGACCCAGGCCATTGTCATTTTGGGTACAGCAGCACTGTACAATGTTCAATCTTTTCAATGTCTGCCGCTCATTAAGAGTTGGAAAATTGATCGGCAAAGGCAATTCGGATTTAGTACGTGCATTGTTTTTAAGAGTGAACTCGCTTTGACTTCTAGCGAATACATAGTTATTTTCATATTGGTCTCAAATGCGTGTAATCTAAACATACTAAATACACTTTTAACTAAAAGTTATCTCAGTTTAACTCAAGCGCTGTTAGCAGTGCGTAATGTTTACGTGCAATATTTCTCTATTTATTTATTTATATAATATTTAATGCATCTAAGTATTTTACTGGTATAATCGTTTTGCGCGTGGAATCCATCAAATGTTTTAAAAAAGAAAGAATTTTATTTCAATAATTATAAATTGTAATTTCTCATTTTAAATAACGGTAACATAAACTAGATTAAATTGTTCTAATAAAAAAAAGATAATTGACCGAAAATAAAACTGGAAACATGTTATACATATTTTAACTCTCGGATAATAAACACAGTAGCTATTTCCGAAATTATTTTCTGTTTGGCCAAAATGAGCGAAATGTTTGCATGTATATATTATAATCCTTTTATGCGTACTCATGAATGTGTTGAATGAGAATGCAACTAAATAATAATGTGATAAACTTTTTTGGATTCTGTTGATTTTGCGGTTCACCCAAAATTTGTTTCATGATGCAGTGAAAAGTTTAGTAATAACTAAATGCTATATTTCAAATATGAGTGTTTATTTGTTAACAGAAAATCAAATACACTCATTTATTTGTGTGAAATGACCCGAGGCATGACTTGTTTCGAATAGCTACTTTAAGAAAAAGAAATTGTGGTTCATAACCGCAAATTATCTGTGCTGTGCGTGTGGGTCCAAAACATAATCAGTGCTCGACTTTTGTGTTTGGAACCTTCTACATGCTGGAAAGACTTTTGGCGTTGACTTTTTAAAGTGTTTTTATCAGCAGCAATGTGAGCAGTCATAACAATTTAATCACTGCCAAAGCGAGCGACGATTTTGAGCTCAGTCCGCATATGTATTTTATTTTATTGCCATTACGCACACCCACACACAGAAGGCACTCGCAAAACGAAACCATTTTGCCAGAGCAGTAGGCAAAATTAATTAAAAACGCCTCGTATGTATGTGCCTGGATGTGGATGTGTGAGTTGTTTTTGTGTGTGGTGGGAATTGAAACAAAAACATGTCTAGGCACTAAAAACTTTATTAAGTCTCTGCAGTGAAGCAAAAAAATTACACATAAAATGGTCGAAAAAAAGAAAGGCTCTCTCTTAGTGAAAGAGTAGCGCATAGTGAGTGAAAAGTTAAACATAGGCGGAAATGTCACACATACAAGCCGCACCCACTCACCGACACACACACACACGCACACACACACGCACGAGGATATAACAAGTTGGCAAACAAACAAACAATAACGACAGCAAATGTGGAAACAAAGGGCTAGCAAAGTTGGCTGACGACGACGCCGACGTCGACGTCGACGCTGACAGCTAGCGCGACTGCGACTGCGGCAGCGGCAGCGACTGCGGCAGAGTTCGGCACGAGCTGGGGGGAAAAAAGTAAACTACACATTTTTATTATGCAAAGGGGACGCAAATGAAAGGCAAATGTTTTTGTTTTTTTCACTCGGCTGCTACTCCCGTGCAAGTCTCTATATATGCGTGTGTGTGTGTTTGTGCAACTTTATATTGTTGTGCTTGTGTGTGTGCGTTCACTTGAAAGTATGTATTGTTAACGGTTCGCATAAAGGGCTGCCAAGCGCGCTCTGACTGTGTGTGTGTGTGTATCAGTGGCTGTATGTGTGTGCGGGCGCACTAAAGTAGGCAATAAAACACTAGCTATAACTGCAGAAATCTAGGCACGCCCACAAACACATGACACACAAAAGCATAAGCAGCTGTGTTATTGGACCATTTCCATTTCCATTTCCAACGGGCGCTACTATGTTTGATGAACAACAAATATGGCCCAAATAAAGTGTTATTACTGAAAATTGACTCAGCCGCATGAATTGTGTGTGACAAACAACAACACAACTAGCTACGCAGTGTTGCGAATGCCAAACAATGAACTGTTAGCCTGGGCGCTTGGCAAGCATAATTTAAGAAGACCAGCATAAAATAATAGAAACAAGAATTCCTTTCACAAAATTAGTCAATTGTCAACCGATTGGACACAGCTCACTCTCCTCAGCATAATATGGGACTGAGGAGAAGCTCAAGTTTCTTAACATATTAAACAGTTGATATACAATGGGTTCCATAATATTGATTAATTTGCACAGCAATTAAGCTACAAATTGTATTAGTTGTAATTATATTGAAATTAGATTTACATAACCAAAGACACAGTGTATGTCATTTAAATTTACGGCAAGCAGCCGAACTGAGTTGAAGACCAGTTTGACAGCTCTCTAATTAATTTAACTGACTCCTCATGCACAATGCTCGAATGCTGCTGATGTAGTTAGCTCCTAATGATGCGGCTTATGCGCGTTAGACTGTGTGTATGTGTGTGTGTGTGTGTGTGTGTGTGTGTGTAGGGGAAAGCCAGTCATTTATCTAACCAACTTTGCAGTGAGTATGGGCCTGGGTCGAACGGTTGGAGCGCGTGGGTCGACTGTAGCTGCGATGATTTTGCGGCTCTTAACAATGTTTAATGCCTGCAGTTAATATGCGGCAGGTGACTCGGCGCAATGGCAGAAACAGCTACTGCTTGCTCACTGCTCGCTCGAGCTGTTAATGAGCCCATAAGTTGATGATTTAGCAGCTGTTGCCACCCACAGTTCCGCCTACATACCCCACACACACACACACACACACACACACCACATAGACAGAGCATAGGTGCGAGCCTAAGGGTTGCGAATGAATAAAATATTTCATGCGTCAAATTCAATTAATATCATTAATGCAGAGCGCTTATGAATATGCGCCTTGCTGAATGCCTAAGATACTTGACTTGCTGCCGGCGACGCACGCGGCGTATGCGTAATGTGCACGAGCAATATAAAACGAGCTCGCTCGCTTTGGCGCTTTATTAATGGCCACATTTATGCAGTTTAGGCATAAGCTTGGCTTTAATTAGCGCCAGCCAAAGCATATCCAAAGCACGAATTTCATTTGTTTGGCGAGGCTACGAATTTTATTTTAGCCTATTCGTGTACTTAAAATTCAGAGCCCAACTCAATATCAAGTGCTGGCTAAGCTGCTTAGTATTCCTGGAGCTTTGATTGTGGTGCTATTGTTGTGTTTCACGCAACAATTGACAGAGCTCAAGAGATGGCAATCAACGATGGCGGACCACAGGCAAATCTCTGCGCTGCTCAATAATTGTGTAGTATTATTTTGGGAGCAGCAACAACACAACAGCACAACAAGAGAAAAAAGCAACTTGCTTAAGCACAAAGTCAAATATGCGTCAATTGGCAGCCACATGCGCACTCAAGTAAACACAATCCTGAAGGAATTACCAGCAGAGTAATAGCACAATAACAAATACAAGAGCAAGCAGCAGTCTGAATTGTGGCTGCTTAGCTATAATTGGATTTGTGTAAGTAACGTAAACAGCAAATGCAGGAGCAAGCTGAAATTAATCATAAATAATAGATTATTACGAAAAATGTGCAAATTAACACTCAGAAAACTTTAAGAACTTCCGAACCTTTGAGACGAAATTTGTTTTTCATTCTCAACTAAAAACAAAGCCGAAAATTTATGCAGCGACGAGTTAAGAAAATGGGCGTCTGGGAATAGCCAAGGCAAAATGGTGCCAAGTTAGGGAATATGCCAAAAGAAAAAGAGCCGATATAAGGCTAGTCACACAAACACAAAACACACACACACACACACACACACACACAAACACAGTTAGCCAAGAAGGGACACACTTGAATAGCTGGCACTTCTGTGCTGGTAATTGCGGGCCCAATGCTAATGCCACCTTTGGGCTGTACGAAATGAAAATGCGTAAATTATTGATTAGAATCACCAGAAAACAGAAGGCTGCCAGTCTGTTTGGCCAACGCAAGCCGACTACATATAAATATAGATATAGATATTTTTGTTGATGGTCCGGGCTGATTGTTACGCCTTTTGTGAGTGCTTTCACGACTGAAAGCATATACAAATATGCTAGCCCCTGGCATTGCGACGGTCACGAGTCGCATAATAAAGGCACTTTGCGTTGATTTTTAAATGACGCCAGTGTCTGGTGGCATCAGCAGCAGCAGCAGCAGCATCTGGAATTGGAATGCAAACAAAAGCCAGTTGGCATTGATTGGGCCAGGACTCTGGTGCGCAGCGCCTTTTGTTTCAACAAGTTGTGGCCGGCGGGGATGTCCAGACATGCCCAGCTCTATATGGGCACTAAACAAATATGGCCTTATTACTGTGGTCATGCGTGTTGGACGCTGCAAACTGCGTCATTTCATATTCAACTCGACTCAAATGCGCATTTATCGTTTTCGCAATGTAACATGGATTCATTCATACCTATCAAATACGCACAGAATGTATACTGAAGCAAATGCGGCCGCCCGCAGACTTTGTCAAAACAAGGCTACCAGGCAGTCGGGCAGGCAGGCAGCAGGTGCTGTCAAGGGTCAACAAAAACAGTGCCTAGTATTTTGGTTAAAAAAGATGAAGCTAACAAAAAAGAAGAGCCCAAACTTTCGGACTGAGGGCGCTGGGTTTTTGGGCAGTGGGCTGTGGGCTATGAGCCAAGCATAAATGTCAACATCATCAGAGGGCTCTGAAATTGCCGCAGTTCCAGTTGTGGCTTCTCCGTTCAGTCCGCCAACCCCTGGTCCATATTTATGTCGCAGGCCTAATGCCTGTGTAGATTAGAGATAAGGGCAACATCAAATACTGGCACTTGGGCAATGCGCAAAGAATTTGCTTAGGCAAATTGCGTATACGTAACACAATAATGCAGCTGTGGTTGCGGTGCGGTGCGGTCTGGATGAATTTGATATCGGTCGGTTGCATCATCCGTCTCTCCGTCTCTCTGCTCACTGGCAGGCCTTACTTAATTAATTGTCCAGGTGACCGGCGTTGCCACACCTTTTCAGTCGCTTAACGTGGGCTATCTGCGAGCTAAAAGTTTTTAATTTCGAATTTCTAAAACAGCAGCTGTGGGTGTCAGGCAAAATAATAAATAATTCTCGATTGTTTGTGACTAGCTCTGCTAGTCTTTGTGATTTTCACAGGTTTCCAACGAGCAAGTCCACGTCTAACGCACCAAAGATATTTGCAAAATGTGAAAAGTAATTTAAACCGTGGTCGTATATCCTTTTTCGGGCAAACGTTTCGGCATCTGTCATCAATGATTTAAACGAGTTTTCCAAATTGATTGTCAAATGCTTTGGTGAAAAACAAGTTTGGAAACAAAAGTCCAGTCCGCTTGACTTTGAGATACCCTGTGCTTATGCGCTTTGGGTTTCAATTACATAAAACCAGTTTGATACTGCGTATATTTTATATACAATACATAATCGACTTGGCTCTTGATGCCGAATAAAGATATTTTATGGGATCCTGTGCTGATTATGTTAGAAATATTAGCACAATGTGGGTATGACCCGTTAGGTAATTTATAAGGGAATACATCTGTTGAGCCATACAGCGGTTGAGCCAACTGAGCAGTTATCCAACTCTCCAGCACTATTTAGGAACACTATAAACATGTTAGAATCTAGCGTTAGAACAACATTTTGTGGCTGCTCGCACATGCACACAGACACACATTTCAATACACAATGCAATTAGAAATAATATTACACATTCGCAGCGTTGGTTAACAGTTGAAACTAAAAACGAAATTGAAAACGAAAAATAATGGAAACAATGCGCGCTACTGATTTGTAATGTTTTGCAGTCTGTCTTTCGGATGTTTTCGGTGTGGTTGTTGTTGTTGATGGCGGCCAACGCATTAATAAAACATAATTTCGCTTAAAAGTAATTTAAGTACTTTTATGTGTTTTTCAACGTTGTCGACGCTGCCGTTAGATGCTTTTGCGTTTGCTTTTCATTTCTCTAATGGTCTGCATCTGTAAGAGGCAGGTAAAGGTCCAAGTCCAGGTCGCGTTCACTGGTCCGGCAACTGAAGGTACACACTTACACGCACACACACACACACACTCGCACACATACACACACACAGAGACAGCCACTCACACTTGTACGGACTGAATGTGCGGGGCGCCTCGTGGCGCATGACTAACACTCGTTATGAGATTCATGGCCTACATGTGTTTGCTCCACGGCCTTGTAAATGGGCGCTGGGCGTGCTGTATGTGCCTTACGTGCTGGGCGCTTTGATGGGCGTGGCGCTGTAGTTGTAGTTGTAGTTGCTGCCTGTGTGCAACCGCCAGAGCATGCCCTTGAAGCCATTTTCTTATGTACTTACTTATAAACGGATTCTTTTTTCTTTTTTCATTTTCAGTTTCATTTTTATTTTTTTTGCTGCTGCTTGTGCCTGCTGTTGTTGAGTTGCTTGTAGTCGCTGCTAGAGCTGCCGGATGGCCAGATAAAATTTTCGAAACGGGAAGTTTGCTTCCCATAGCGCACTGGCACTTGCTTGTTTTGACCATTACATTGGCTACTTTTGTCGGCAATGTACATGGCTCTGGCGCTGGTTCTCATTCTGGCTCTGACTCTGGCTGTGGCTCTGACTCTGGCTGTGAGTGTGCGTTTGTGCGTGACAGACATTCACGCTGGTTATTTTCTTTGATATTTTCTATTTACAAAAGCTGATTTCATTTTACAAATGTGATAAAAATATTAAATTGAAAATTTCACCATAAGACGAAGAGAAAAGAAATGGTTACAATGCAATTTGATTATACTTAATAATGACAAGCATAAAGTGTCACACAAAATTACCACACTGTGCTGATGCAAAACGAGCTATACATTTTAGACTATAATTGAAATTCAGAGTTGGTAAGAATTGAATAACTTCTTGCATAAATAGCAAAGGATAATTTGGCTGGTTATATGGGAAACTAAAGGCCACTTATCTCTTGAATAACTTACCGTCTAGTATATCCGACGGCGAATTAGTTCGCATAAAAACAATAGCTTAAATACTTATATACATAATATATTTATTTTTTTCTCGTGAATTTCGCACCCGCCGGTTGTTCAAGGACCGTGCAGGCCACTTCCATGCCAAAGACGGCCATTTTTCTTGTGTCCTCTATTGTTGTATTCGTTTGGGCCTCCTCTCCTCTCCTCTCTCGCTGAGTGTGTTTGTCTCCCTTCTGCGTCCGCTACAGCTACATATTTAAATTTCACGCGCGCATACACAGGCAAGGATAAACGGGATTTATATCCACTAATGCCTGTGATTTGTTCTATAAAATTACTTTATGCCACCGACGCGTTGCCTGCAGACCTTACTTTGTCTGCCCAAGCTGATTCAATCCCATACATATTTTCATTCCCATTCTTTGGCTACAGCACAGCAAAAGGAGCCTAAATTTGCTGAACGAACGTCTCGGCACCGTGGCGACTTATGCCTTTATCCTTTCCCTTGCTTAAACAAAGCTCTGTAAATGTTTTTTCTTCCCTCTTTGCTGTTTATATAGCCGCTAGTGTGTGTGTGTGTGTGTGTGTGTGTGTGTGTGTATACTCTTAGCTATGTTTGAGTTGTACAGAAAACATTTGCTTGGCCTTTTTGCTGTAGTGTTGTCGCTTTTAATCCACATCAACCACATCATATACACACATTTTATCAATCAAGTATGAATATAAATTGAAAAGTCAGATGGTTAATAAATCCATTATAAATGTCAGCCATGATTATGATTGAAGCATTGTATTTACTGCACATTGTCACAATGCATTTCAACATGGAAACTGAAAAGTAACTGGTACAAGCAAATGGCTACTAATAAGCAGGAAAATGCTCTGGAAAATAAAAGGAACAGCTACTGAAACTGGTTGCTAGTCGGCCTGTCAGTCAATTAGCCGGATAGCTAGTGTCTACTGTCTACTATCTACAACTATAGAGTGTGAGTATATTGTCTGTGAAAGGTCTTGTGTTTCGTCTGCCAATCAACCATAATGATACAACATTATATTGATAAGCAACAGCATGTTTGGTCAGTCGCCAGCGTTGGACAGCCTCACCAGCCGAACTGGCAGCTGGACAGGTCAACACAGAGCTGTTCACCACTCCAACTTAATTGCGTACTGCGTTGTCAATGCGAACAACCAACAAACAACAAGCAACCAGCGATCAACCACAAGTCTGGATGGCTGGTCGCCATATTCCATTCCAATCCATTCCATATATTCTTGCCTTTGTTGTTGTCTGTGTGTATCCTGAGTACTGCGTCCTGAGGCGGACCAGCTGCAAAAGTTCAAATATTGATTTAGCAATCAATTGAAAATATGAATACAATCGAACAGCAAATGCTGTTTATGGCCTTCTGTTCAGTGCGAACACCCTGCCGCCTTTGTTGTTCTTTCGGTTTGTTATTGTAGCAGTAATTTATTTATGTTATCGCAATTAGTGCCTAACCAACCAACAGGTAAGCATTTTCGCTTCCAAGAATTGCGCCTCAGCCCAAAACTGAACTGTGGCTGTTCACATTTGCTGTCCGCCCTGCGCAATCAATCAACCAACAACCATATGGTTTTCTAATTAAATCGCCCAACTACTGGCTATGCGGCCTATTCGGGCAATTATTGACAAGCTTTGGAAAACTATTTATACTTATACGATAACTTGCTTCAATAAAATTCAAACAATGAGAGTTTTGGCATACCATATTTGCATTTGGTTGCACTAACCACTTTGTACACATAAATGCTCTCAATTGATGGAAGCACTTACCGTCTAGCATCGTTGTGGCTAACTCGTCTAGGGCAATCTCGTGCCAGACAATTGCTCTGCATGAATAAGATACCAATCACAGCAGTTGATGGTTGATTTGCTGGATCCTTAGCCCAATTCATATTGGTGCTACAAATTTTGATTTTCAATTTTCAATTGAAGCGAACGAACGTTTATTTTCTCTGTTGTATATCCATTTAAATATTTTGGTGCTTTATAAATACATTTTCCGTTTGAGAATTTCAATTTTCGCTGCATATCAAAAATGCTGAAGTAGGTGTTTCATGGTGAAAACGGAGCCAAGCCCGTATTGGGCAACAGTTGCAACAATTGTAGGCATTACACGCCCACACCCGCCTTGATTAATGCTGATTGATTGATTATTTGCGTTTTGCTGACATGCTGCACGCTTTATTGTCGACCGACTCGTGGAAAATCATCAATTTCCGCTTGTAAAACACGTACACCACGTACAACAAAACGCTGCCGCTGCCGTTGTCAAAGTGAGCTCATTTTTTGTTCGTTTTTCGTTTTCCCTCAGCCAGTCCCCAGTCAGCAACAAGCAACTGGCAAGGACTACTGGCAGGCAGGCTGGCTGGCTGGGTGCTGGCCGTATCAGCCCAAGAGTTTCGCTTGATGGTTCGGTCGGGGACCATAATGAATATTCTTGTGGCTGGCTGGCTGGCTGCAAAACAATAAGTGCGGTTGGTCAACGTCTTGTCTGCGAGACTGTTGAGATGGAAAGTTTCTTATCTGCTCTTTATCGGTTTTCATTTGATTTTTGTAAATAATTATTGGACAGCTGCCAAAGCTGGTCATAGCGAATTGATGTCGAGTGTGGCGACATTAATGCCAAATATTCGAATTGATTATCGTGGCATGCGCTGGTAAAAAGTCAGTCAATTCGGATTTGAGTTCTTGGCATGGCTGTCTGCTCCTGCTCCTTGGTCCTGCAGCATCGGCAGACGAGTGTGACTCTTGTAGAGCTGCCTGCTGGTGGCTGTTGGCTGTGGTGTGGTGGGGCTGTCGAATCTTGGCCAGCTGGGCATGATTGAATTTTTGGGAATTACGGCTCGTTAGCGTGCGGCACGAACACACGCACATGTCTACACACACACACACACGCACACACGCACAGACGTCATGCTATAGGCAATGCCACAAAACCAATGAAAGCGTGGCATGTTCGCCGTATATTGCAACAAGTTGCCAACCAGAAGGGCAGCAACGACGCCATGCTTGACGGCCTGCCTACTCGCCTGCCCGCCTGTTATGCACTTGACGTGCTTCATTTCATTTGGTTTCTCGCTTTCCGCTTTTCCATATTTTTCGCGAGGCCCGACACGTTTTTTACTTACCCAGTCGTTGACATTTGGCGTGACTGACGACAGCCGCGTGGTGTGAATAAATGAAAATGAAATTGGCTCCACTTTGTAGGGCTCCCCGCAAATAGGGCAATGTGTTTGCTTTTTACCATTTGGTGTCTTAATTATGATTGGAATTGGCGGCGGCGCCCTTCGCTGCGACATTGGAAATAAATGTATCGATTTTTGCCATCCAATTTGTAAATTGTTGTAACTGCCCAGCGCCTCATGACCAAATAAGTAGCTCTATAAAATATTAAAGTTCTCTTATCCTCTTTTGCCAATCAAATATCCGGTTTAGCCCAATTAAACCGTTTCATAGGTCGCTCTCATTCCAATTGTCACGTTTCCAGCTTAAAATGTTATTAGCAGTTTACTTTTAAATATTAAATGCACTTGCAATGGTTTAGTCAAACACATTCACTTATACTTTAAGCTGCTAGCGACAACACAGAGCAGCACTCGCTTTTTAGTTGAGTGACAGATAATAAATTAAGTATACGCAATATGTGAATGGCGATATTTAAAGCAGGGCATATTTAAATTGGTATATTTTCACGAAAGCTAAAAAATCAACGGTTTTTGGCTTAAACGCACATTATTGTTAAATTTTTGTCAGATAAACATTTTTTTTAAGTGCCAATGTTCATTTACAAATATTTATAAGATACAACCTTTTCAAGAGCTCATCTGTTCGTAAGCGAAATAAAAATGGTTTTTTCATTCGAAAATTTGCCCGCTCTTTGTAAAAGAATGCTGAAGCAGGTGTTGCCCGGCTTTCACGTGTTGAGCGAGTATGAGCAAACGCTATTGGGTGCCTCTCGATGCAGAAAGCACACTCAACACACACATAAGCATTTTTGAAATGCATGTGAAAAACATCTCATGCGCTGCGCACTTCGGCAAACAAATTAAGATTTATCGAACCGGTCGCAGTTCAGCTGAAGAGCATACACCCCATAAACTGACAATTAAAAAACGAAGCTCTTGCTGTTGGTTTTATTTTATTTGGCTGTGCTGTGCTGTGCTGGCCGCACTTAAAATAGACTGCACAGCTGGAAATGTTGTTGTTTTTCTTCCATTTGATGTGCTTTTTAATAGCGTTTCAATTAAGCCGCAATTGAGCGTCGATGAGGTTGCTGCTCGGTTGTGCGGGTCCGGGTCCGACTGTGCAGTGCGGTTTGCTCTTCTGGTATATATTTGCAACTATAATCAATGTGCATCTCTTGTTTCCATTTCGCAGATGGACAATCTGATGTCGATGTGCAATTGGTGGTGCCGCGCTATGTGGAGCGAGGATCTAGCGCAACGTTCAAATGCCGGCACAATGTAATACCGGAAATACTTTTCAAGGTAAGTCTCCAAGCCGCTGCACATCGATAATAGTTTATTAACTTTCGTTTGGCTCCATAAATTGCAGCGTATTAATGATGCATGTTGTGGGCACATTTGAAACTTTAAATCGAAATTGAAATTGCAGAGAGCAGAGAGCCTTGCACTACTTTGTGTGGCAAGTTTACGGCTAAATCAGGCGCCAATTGCATGGCACAAACCGAAGTGCTGGCTGTCGTGAAAAAGTTGCAATCAAAGAGCTGCCCCCGACGTTGTCACTTCCGTCTTATTTGCAGCTTTAGTTTCAGTTACACAGTTACAGTTGCGACAATTAATTTCACTTCAAGTCTCTTATTACTGTCACGAAACATCAAGGGACACGCACAGGCGTATGGCCCCGAAGGCGACGCCTGTGAATTTATGGCAAATGAGCTGCTTAGTTTTGCTGCCACAGTGACCCAGGCGGCTGCCGAGTGCCCGACTTAGCCGGCGTGCATACTTTCAGTTTAGTTTGGAACTTTGTGGCACTACAAATCGTGGCATACAATTTCAAGGCCAAGCAGAAGCACAAGCACAAGTGCCTGTGGCAGCAGCAGCAGCGACACCGTTGGATGTGAAGGCTGAGGCTTACACATGGAGATGGAGCTTGTGCTTGAGGTTGTGCTTGAGGTTGTCGTTTTGTTCATTCTAAGTACCATAAAAGCGTACAACTTTTACAGCGCAAAAATGCCACGAAGTTGAGTGTTTTAGAAGCGCACACATATTGATTTTCCTTTCAGCAGCACTTGCTGTACGATTTTTTTTCAGCTACTAATCTAAATTTAGCTTAAGTAAGTAAAGCATTTTACCCCAAAAAATCCAAAATGGACTTCAAATGTACGTAACAGGCCTAACCAACCCCACAAAGTATGTGTGACCAAATTTATTTATGTTTTAATTTTAAAAATTATAAATAGACTTGCAAATTTTTAATAGTTATCGCTTGTTGGAATCTGTGTGATCTTGTTTCGGATGGCTGTCACCGCAGTGTCAGCTGACACTGTGCACACCTGCACTCGTACCTTTGGAAGCCTGTAACGGTATATATTTGCGAAATTAAGTGGGCGGTAAAATAAGCGCAGTTTCGCCATGTTTACATGTAGACATTATTTTATTTGGCTAGTTGGCCGTTTTGTGGCTACGGCCGTCTGGCAATGGCTAATTAGTATAATTGAGTATATAACCGAGGAAGCCTGCTAGGCGGCTCCACAAGCCTCCAACCGGTTTTGATTCGAATTGTTGCACGAAGCGTGGCAAATTGTGTGGAAGTGGCACTAAAAAGGCAATTAAAACGCAAATGCTAACACGGTTACCCATGGAATTGGAGTTGCCGCCGCCGTCGTCCGGCTTACACATGTTAAAGCATGCTTTTGTGCGTACAAAAGCAGCGCGAAAAAAATATAAATTAAATAAACTAATTACGCTGCGAGTGGCAGATGGGTGCAGATGGGTGCAGATGGGGGGCAACGAATGCGGCTCTGCCCGACCACATAAATGAGCTTTTGATTTGACGGCCGAGTACAAAAATAAGCGGGCTAATAAACACAAACAAATATCCACAGAGTCAGACCATGCCACAGTGGACACGCCAAAACCAACACATGCCAAACACACGCCTGACCAAAGCACAACAATAACAACAGCAACAATAACAACAACAAGAGCAGGAGCAGGAGCAGCGCGATCCCTGTGGAGCTGAGCAATGGCCCCACAGCCAGATACTGTCGCACTCAGGAGCGCTGCTTGATTACTTTGCGATATGCACACCGGCTATTATTATGATTGTGGTTGTGCTTTCAAAAACATTATGTGTTATCAAAAGCGAATTGTTTCAAAAGTGTCCACTGGTGTCTGATCAAATTTTGATAGGGAATACTCGAACGAAAACTGTACGTTTATGTTTGCATGTGTATCAGGAGCGCGTGCTTTATCGATTGCTTTCACAAAGAGCACACGCCTGAGTAATGACGGCATTGGTGGCCCAATTGCGCATACGCCATGGTAGCCGCGGGCATATTTAATAAGGACATTAATATTATTAAGTTGCGCACAATCAATGCAATTTATGTGCAGCACCCTAACCAACATTAGCAATACATTAAATGTGGGCAGAGCTCTTAAATTAATTACCACATCTACATTAAGACGAACTGTGTCACATTGAGGGCAATAAATAAATATTGTACGTAATTAAAAGCTGTTGGCGAGCTTCGCTTTTTTTTACTTCCGATCCCAAAGGGTTTTCTCGCGCTCTGCCGCCCACCCTAAACTAAAAACTTCCCAGCAGTTGTAAGCTGCGTTTGCAAATTTATTTTCATTTCCATTATGTGCTCATATTTGCCGTTGTTGTTGCTGCTTTCAGCCCGGCTAAGTCCCTCCTGCACAGCCACTAACTTTTTCAGTCATATTTGTGCATTTGTGTTGTGTTTCCACAGATCTCGTTTTTAATTACACAGCCCCCAGCCCCCTCCCAACCATGCTTATGGTTCCCCCCCCCCATACAACTGGCTGCTAGTGACATTTGCTTCTGGCATTTCAATAAAACATTCTATTATTCACAGTTTTACAGCTTAACGCGCATTTTAATTGTCGCTGCAAAAAGTTCGTGCAACTTGTTGCAAAGTTAAATTGCATTGCATTTGTTTTACACTTTTCTTTTTGTGTTTTATTTATCGTTTGTCCAATTGAGCGGCCATGTATGCTATCAAATTGCTTGCTCCGGATTATTAACTGCGGCAGTTATAAGCGGACGCGACTGACGCCTTCCATTAAATTACTCAATCAATGTCACAAGCAGCGTACCAAAAAAATAATTCAACAATCGTTACGTAACATTATTTTAATGTGACCAAATGTGTTTGTGTGATTGCAGGTGACATGGCTAAAGGTTGACAAGGGCAAATTCTTCGAATTCATAAACGGACGCAATCCACCGTTTCGTAATTCAACCATTGAAGGAGCTGAAATTGATGTAAGTAGTCGCAAATTCGTCGAAGGAATGGGCATGAGAAATTTGCTTTAATATTCCATAGATTGAATATGTGAATTGAGCTAAAAGGCTGATGAGTTTGAGTTTATTGTTCGTTTCCATAGTGGCAGTATGTATAATTCTTTACCCCTTCATAAACTTACTTTTCAGCAGTTTACTTAAAGCTCAAATTACATTTATATTAATAAATCGCATTATGCGTGCTCAAAACATAGAATTTGCATTGTATTTACGTAAAAGTTCATGTTCTATTATATTTATTCAATTCGATTAGAGGAGGATAGGCTTTATATAGATTTCAACAAATTATCATGACTGAAAAATGAATGATTTAAAAGCAATGTTAGAAAACTAATTAGGTTCTCTGAAGTAAGCTATTTTTAGCTAAAGGAAAATAATTTGTTCTCAAACCATTACGTTACGGAATCAATGCTGAATATAACAGCTGTCGTTGGTCATTGGACAACTCACAATTAATTATCAATTTTACATATATAATGAATTTCGAATAAGATCAAGTCGTAAATTGTTTTTTTCCTCGCAACAGTGGGAAAACTCGAACGAGACGCAAGTTACCCTCAAGGATGTGCAGTTCGATCTATCGGGCCAGTTCTTTTGCGAAGTTTCAACGGACACGCCCATATTTACAAAAGCCAGCGCTGATGAGCTAATGAGCGTTTTCTGTGAGTAATAATTGCCAAGCCAATTTAAACCAGCTGACACTAATTGTTGTCCCCTTGTCTTGTAATGCCTTTGCAGTGCCTCAGACTGGACCGCCCACCATCAAATTCCGCAAGCGAACGCCCTTCGCTATAGGCGAGAAGCTGTTCGCATTGTGCAACACAACCCGCGGCCGACCTGCCCCACACATCACATGGCTAATCAATGGCAAAAAGGTGCGTATGCGTAATATCTGTTAATATACCTGAATGGATTGTCGCAACTGGTGGTGAATTGTGTGCGGTTGCATTATATTGCTGTGTACTGTTATCAAACGTATGTTAGCTGAGCAGCATTGTACAATAGGGCCGCTTAAAGGTGCATATAGTGCAGCGGATATGGAATGGCTGCCAGGGGATGTCATAATGCCAGTGGCGCTGCATTAAGATTAACATCAGTTTAAGCCATTTTATAATTATAGCCTACATGCGCGGCTCATGAAGCTTTCATTTTAATTACCCAGACCCAGTCGGAGACTGAGGGTCAGCGTGGGTCAGCCGCAAAAGCAGCAGCTGCTCCTCGGATGGTGATGGCGATGGCGATGGCGATGGCAACAACAGCAAGAGAGGGCGAGGGCGAGGGGATGGAAATGAAATATAAATAAATTTATTATATCTGCCGCCAGCGCACAGAATATGGTAAACTCTAAAATGAAATTTATTCATAAACGCGGACCCAGACGGCCAGAATCTGAACGGGTATGGTATCTGTGTGGGTAAGGGGCAAGGGGCATGTTGTGAATGATGGGGGATTTGTCCGCTGTGGCGTGATCCATTTTTAATTTGCAGCCGTTTGCAAAAAGTTTGCCATTAAAATGACTTTCATTCGTACTTCGTTGAACACTGCCACCTAACAACAAATGTAATGTCGCTTTCCACCCCCCGCTATGCTGACAGGTCGAGGAGAAGTTCGTACGCACCCACCATGTATACTCGTTTAATGGTAAGCACCAGCGCCGCACGCAGCAGCAGCAACAGACGCAGCTGACTCAGCAGCAGCTGCAGCAATACTATCAGCAGCAGTATTACAACCAGTACCAGCCGCAGTATCACGTGCCCCACTACATCGATCGTTATGACAAGAGCCTGCGCTGGGGCGGCGCACGTCCAGGTGGTGAGTATCCACCCACTCTGACCATTGTTTGTAAGCATTTAATGGCAAGCAGATAATGGCTCAAGTCTTTATGCCTCTTAAGTGGGCACACCAACTAAGAGTACTTAAGAAAAATTGCACTGTGTTCAGCTCTGGCATATGCTCATCACATGTTTTTAATAAGGTTGGTAATTTTTGTACAAATGTAGACTATAATATTGAAAGATTCTACAAATGTTAAAGTTCTTTGCAAAAGCTATAGACAAGGATATTTCAAAAGTGAAAAGTTGTGTTTGACGATATAGAAAAGTTAAATAATTATTTTGCATTGCTTTATGTTGGGCTCCTAGCTTACTAGCGCTTTCTTTTATCACAGGCAAGAGAGAATCGCATTCTCATTTTCCGCATGAGCACCAGATTGAGGCATATGGCAAAACTATGCTTTACTTTAACTAGGGTATCTACTAGTATGAAATCATTTTAATAGCTGTCTGCTGCCTGGCAACAGATGGCTGAGCACAGAAAGTGCAATTATGTAATTGTTTCCAGTTTGTCATTGAGTGGAGAGCCAGAAGCATTGACAGTTGTCAGTAGTTAGCTGCTGCAACGTTTACTTTAATTAGCCCGATTGTGAATGTTGCTCATGACTCCGGCATTGCAGATGAGTTCTCGCAGTATGCGCCGCACCATGGACACGATGGTCACGGACATCATGGCAGCGCTGGTACTGTCTACAACAATCCGTTCAGCTCGCTGGCCAATTATCACGACATGAGCGAGATACACGAGATACATCAGCGCAACTATGACATCACTAAGAAGCATATGGAGATGAAGAAACAGCAGATGGAGTTGAAGAAGCACAGGTAAGTGTAGTGTCTCGACCGGGGCCATTAATCAAGCCAGCCCGCTCCCTGGGGATGCTTGGCATAAGCTCAATTTTATTTATGAGGTTTACAAATTAAAACGCAGCAACTTTTAGCCGTCAGCTAAGCAGACGACGAGCTGCTCCTAAAAGTATGCAATGTGCAAAGTTTTGTGCCCTTCCACCTTGCACCTTCCACCTTCTACCTATGCCCCAATCAGTACACCCGCCCCCCCTCTTCTCAAGCCATTTACGGGGTTACCGTCGGTTACTGAGCCAGCTGCTCAGTGCCCAGCACAAACTTTTCATATTCTTATCAATTTCCCCAGGTTGCGTGTGTGGCGTGTTTATTAAAGTTTTCTTATCTATGGTCTAAAAGGATTTGGCTTGTGCATGTGCCGCGATGTTGGCACATTGTTAAAACCGGCTGGCTGACGGGCTACCCTCGTTGCTTATTCCTCGCTCCTTGTGCTGCCTTTTATTGTAGAGCGTACGAATAAATTGTGTGGCATGGTGGTGGTGGTGGTGATGGTGGTGCTGCTGCTGCTCTCTGGGCTTACACCACGTTGCCTGTTGGAAATGTTTACGTGGCGCGATTGGAAGTGAAACGTAAATGAACGCAATAAATTATTTACGCTCACCTGTGATATTAAAAATCAAGAAGGAAAACTTTTCCAATATACCAACTCTTTCAGCTCAAGTTTCAAAGCCAAGAGCATGCGTTCGTAGTATACTTGAGTAGATATGTGTGTGAATGTTGAAGTGTGCGGGTGCTAGTTTAATGACAGCCAACGCAACAATTCGCTCGGCTTATGCTGTTGCTCTTGCTCTTTGAAGTTGTGTGTTCGTGCGGCACACTCAAATACGCATTACACATACGCCATGTGGCATTCGTTTGGACAGGCCAGCAGTGAATTGGCCCTGACATCAAATGCAGTGGAAAAACGTTAAAGCAGCCAAAGGTAGAGCTGAGACAATTGCATAAATTCAGCCCCGACTGTCAACCAGATGTCAACTCAACACACAACGCTCTCATCACAAATCCCAGCCTCACAGCATATGACAGAAATGTTCAATACCGCATGATATAGCCATGGCAGAAATGCTCTTAGCGCAATTGCAAGCACTTTTTACATTTCCGTGCATGTGTGCGCAGCTACGTGGAAAAAAAGCCACTTGGTTAATTTGTCTTCAGTGGAGACCATGATTAACTCTGGCGCCATTTCCTTGCCAGGTAATCGGAACACGCTAATTGCATTTGGCTTGCGCAAAACCAAAACGAAAAGTAAAAGTAAAAACAATTTATAAGTAATTTGCCACAATTCAAAATGCAGCGCATGTGTGTGCGTGTGTGTCGAAAACTAATTTTGCTGAAAACTTAACGTTAATAAGCAATAATTTATATCCAACGTACACAAGCCCGCTCATGAGAGCCGAACGTAAGCCATATGGCACTGGTGCTAGGCAGCTGCGTTGTGCCTGACCTGCAGCCTTGGAAGCCTTGAGACTATAACACTGAGCTTACAGGGTGTCGCAATTGATTTGTGTATTGGATAATGAAAACACAAGCTGAGTAAAGATAAATTAATACAGCGAATTCGAAACTCTTAACTTCTTTCTATTTAGTATTTATTGTATAACATTGCAGTGAGTTTTTTTTTATCGTTATTATTCCTGCTGCATATCTTTCAAATAATATAGCATATGAAATTGTGTTTTACATGCAATTTCGATTTGAGCACCCTGTTTTGAGTTTATTCATAGCTTCTGTTACAGGCTGCACAGTATTTACGAATGTGTGTACTACTGTGGGCGTAATTGCGGACACGCCCACTATTAAAACTTGGCGCATATTTATGCAACACTCCAACATGGAGTAAAAAACTATAAAATGCGCAAGCAACAACAGCAACAACAACAACAACAACAACAGAAGGCAGCAAGTAACGGTCACGTTTATGTTTACGGCAGTGTGCATAAATTGCAGAGAGTGTGTGTGTGTGTGTGTGTGTGTGAGCCTTGACGTATACTACGATGTTTATTAAGTTTATTCTTAATACACTGTACAGCACACATACACACACACACATATGTATGAGCCTGTTTGTGTTTGTGTGTTTGTTTGGCTCTGCTGCTATGCATGTTATTTTATGCAAATTGAATGTCAAATCATAGCGCAGACAGCAGCGTCCTTGCAGTACTTATGAACTGCGTTGAGTACACATATTGAGTATGCGCCATGTGTGCCATTGGTCTTGCAACGCAATTAACCGCTAAATGTGATGAAATAATTGGCACAATTACACATATGCAGTGGAATGCCGCAGTAGCCTCACATTGTGTAGCGCCGCCTTATTAAGCAGCTGGCTGAATAATTGCAATTTGCTTGAGAGTTTTGTTCGGCTGCTTGACTTGAAGCGCCTTTAAGAGCGCAGCATGAAAGCAAAAAGTGTAACTATAAAAACAACAGCAGCCAGAACGGTGGCATGGCCATAAAAGGCATAGCACGTAGCGCTGAATGTGCTCTTGAGAGGTCGGACGGGCGGTCGGGCGGTTGGGCGTAGGACGACCGTCAAAGGGTGGTCCTGTACAGGAAACGCAGCCAGGCAAGGGCATATGAATGGGGCATTTTATGCAGTCAAAATGTAGTTTACACGTTGTTGCACAATTTATGTTTGTGCAACACGTAAGACCATTGTGCCAGACACAAGCCGGCAGAGATAAATGCATACATATGTAGTTGTGTATAGTTTGTATGTATATGTAAGCGTATACATGTATGTTTAGGGTCTTGTGCGTGTCGAACATGCAGCCAGAAAGCCTACCTTTTCTGCTGTCTCTATTATTTTTGGCTTTTCTAACAGTTGCCAAAGGCGGCTAAACAAGCCAACGCCAAATGGAACATGAACAAAATTGCAGAGCTTAAAGCCATGTCTTACAAATATTCCATAAAAGTCCTGCTAGCTATAGTTAGATTTCTTTATACTCTTTTCGAAGAAAATAGTATATTAAGTTTGTCCTGAAGTTTGTAACGCATAGAAGGAAGCGTCTGAGACCCCCAAAAGTTACTGCCAATATGCTTATAAAAAAAAAACAAATTGATCTAGCCATGTCCGTCTGTCTGTCTGTCTGTCTGTCTGTCTGTCTGTCTGTCTGTCTGTCTGTATGTATGCAAACTAGTCCCTCAGTTTTTGAGCTATCGCGATGCAACTTTGCACAGACACTTATTATTCAAGGGGACAGCACATTGGTCGGAGCCGGCCGGATCGGACCACTATATCTTATAGCTGCCATACACCTCAAAGTCGGTTTTGGCCATAAATCCGATGTTTTCAAAGCAATTGCCTTAAATTTCCTTGTACACTTGAACATCCATATAACTCATCGATGGGTAAAATCGCAAATCGATTGAGTCATAAACAGCGAAGATATGCGTCATTAAATATTTTGAAAAAACAGGTGCATATGGGCAAACAAAGTCAAGCGCAAGAAAGCTTTTGATAGTCTGAGCAAACAAAGTCAAGCGCAAGAAAGCTTTTGATAGTCTGCTCTTCAAGGTATTTTGCCACCGATCATCAAAACGGTTTGTGGCGTATGGCGTAAAGAGCCGCGCTAACGAACGCATGTTTCGCAAGTTCAAGTTCGAGCCTCGGCGGCGACTGATTGTTAATTTAATACTTTTTTCTTTTTCTTCCTTCCAAATATATAACTGTAATCAAATTAATTTGCTTCCAATAGCTTAGAACAAAAACAATGCCACGCGAAAAAACAAATGCTGACAAACGCGAGTTGCAGGTTGCAGGAAAACAAAAGAAGGAAATTTGTAACAGTCGGCTCTTCAAGCAATTTTGTCAGCGATCATCGAAACGGCTTGTGGCGTAGTGGGTAAAGTTGCGAACTGGTGAGCGAGAGGACCCGGGTTCGAAACCAGCGGCGACTGGTCATTTATTTTCATTTTTTCTTATTCTTCTTTTCAAATATATAATAACTGTAATCAAATTCATTTGCTTTCAATGGCTTAGAACAAAAACAATGCCACGCGAAAAAACAAAAGCTCAGTATAAATCGAGTTTGTTAGCGATTCTTAAAACTGCTTGGTGTAAGCAGTACAAAGCAAAACAAGAAAGCTTTTGACAGTCTGCTCTTCAAGGGATTTTGTCAGCGATCATCAAAACGGCTTGTGGCGTAGTGGGTAAAGTTGCGAACTGGTGAGCGAGAGGACCCGGGTTCGAAACCAGCGGCGACTGGTCATTTATTTTCATTTTTTCTTATTCTTCTTTTCAAATATATAATAGCTGTAGTCAAATTCATTTATTTTCAATTTCCTAAATTGTTTCTAATTTTTTTTTTCATACATAAAGTAGCTTTAATAGAATAATTCAAAAGAAAAATTTAAATTCATTGGCAAAACCAATGACACGCGAAAAAAAATATGGATCTCAAATTCTGAATATAAGCTCTCGTATGTTCAGATTAAGTTTTATGACAATTCAATTTCCGACAGCGGCCTTGAAAGGTATAAGAGCAACAGGCACAAAATTTGGTATGTATATTGTAGTATACATATGTAATGTAGTTTTGACTTTTTGGAAAAACTGAAACTTGTATATTGTTCAATTCGGTAGCACTTATGAATGCTAAGGGACGCGTCCACGAGCTGCGGATAGTGAAACGTCCCTGTTTACATGAATACCTTTATATATTTTATTTTATATGTAGGGGTATATGTATGCGACATTAATATCTGCGAATTAAATAAGCAGTCACGGAAAAATAGTAAAAATTGCTTTAAGGTTCGAAAAGAGTATTTAATCTTCGGCACGCCGAAGATAATCCTTCTCCACTTGTTTTTTGCTTTTTAACAGTTTAAATCAGCTGTAAATGTGTTTTTAGCTACAACGAGAAATTGATTTATGTATTTACATGTGTGTAGGGATTTATTTTAACATATTTCTAAATTCATTTATATGTTAGTTTTGTTTCAAAATGGCAAAGTCTTACTATAAATATACATATGTTTCATTTAGCTAGTTTTGAGCAGTCAATGGATTTTGTTCTTAGTTTAACATAATCTTAATAGCTATAATAACAATAACAATGATAATACAAATACGTTTGTCTGCTCGGTAGAGGGTATAGCAGCTTTCGACTACGTAAATGTAAATGGCGTACCACGCATACTTAGTTTTCTTAGTGTTATTGTGTGTCGGATTTTCGGCGCTCTACTTTGAGAAAAGTAAAAGGGCGCGCCCTTAAATGCAGCTTGTAATTTTCATTTAATTTTCAGTGTGGCTTTCGCTGTTCGTTTTTCGTGTGCTGAAATTGCCAGTGAGTTGACCCTCAAAAGGGCGGCCATTAAATGTCGCGACTCGACGACTTGGGGTGCAAGAAACTGGCAGTGGCTGTGTGCCAGTGCCAGTGTGGCCATAATTAGCCTCTAGCTAGCCTCTGTCGCTGATCGCGTGTGTGGCAGTAATCCTTCTGGGTGGGTCAGCACAGTGGCCGACGAGAACGTGTCATAAACCGAGCCACTAATTGTGAACAGTGGCGGTCAGCATGAAGGCAAAGGGGGCGTATTTTAGCGGCTAGCAGCTTGCAGCAATGTCTGGCTTAAATTTGAGGCCAGTTTGAAGCGCGTCCAGGGCCGGTGCGCTTTTGGTTTTAATTGCTGGCTGATTGGCGAGAGGGGGCAGGGCTAAGTGCTTACTGATACCAGCTACAAGACGCTGAAATGGTGGGCCCCATTAATCACATTGAGAATAGTAGCAGCAGCAGCAGCAACAACAACAACAAGAACTACTACAATGTGCGCACATTAAAATTAAATTTGTGTTTTATAACGAACGTTAAGAAGAAAACTTAGCATTACAATTTGGCTAATTTGCTGCAGCACGAGTGTGTGTGTGTGTGTGTTTGTGTGTGTGTGTGACCCCGCCTACTTGACCTTGCTCGCAGGCAAATAGGTGGCACCGAGCGATGAGGGCGCCTCCAACTCCGCAACAACGGAGCCCACGTTGCCATTGGCGCCCGTGGAATCAATGCTGATGGCGCCCTGCGCTCTGCGCTCATCCACAAGCTGGAGCGCTGCTGCTGCTGCTGCTGCTGCAGTTGCTCTTGTTGCTGTTGCTGTTGAACGACCTGCTTGGAGGCAAAGTCCAGCACGGGCGCAATGCCAGCATTGTGCGATGTGGAGGAGCCGCCCAGGCGATCGTACTCCTGCTGAATGGTGCGCTGTGCATTGATGGCATCCTCTGCTGTGCGATATTTGACAAAGTGCACCTCGGGCTTCTTGGCATTCAGATGATTGAGGTTCTGCAGCCTATTTGCCAGACTGGAGAGGTCGCCCTGCTTGGTCAGCACATAGATGGCTGTCTGTTGCTCTGCACTCTGCTTGGCCAGTTGCAGTGCAGCATTCTCCAGGCCCTTGTTCTCGGGCGCACGAATGAACAGCACTCGCAGATTCTTCTTTAGGGAGGCAGCCAAGTCGCCGACACTTCTGGTATCCTCGAAATCAGCCTCGGGTGCTGAATAGGTGAAGAACTCTTTGTTGAACTCTGCGTTGATGGTCGCGTAGTCTGGCTGGCTATTGGACACAAAGTCCACAGATGAGCCACCCGATTGAGAGCCCAACGATAGCGAACCATCAGATAGAGAACCTTCAGAGAGCGAACCTCCACTCACTGAGCCGGCAATACCCGCTCCATAGTTATAGCCGCCCACATCTGCATTGGCTGTCGCCAGCAGCGCTAAAACCTGCCAAAAGAAAAGGTAGCATCTTAAATGCAGAATATATAAAGTGGAAAATGTGCGCTTAACTTACAATAAATGCGCGCATTTCCTGTGACGCTTCCAAAGTCCAAATTCACTTGCTGTGTCAACGTTTGTCACCTTACGTGACTGCGCCTCGAGGTGTGAAAGGCGTATGATGCCGATCGAGCGATCGATGGGCGTTTTTATAACCGGCAGCAATATGCCAAACGCCCATCGGAGCTGCAGATTGCGCAGTCGCTGGCCGTTGTGGTTGCTGTTATTTTGGCCGCTCATCCACCTTGCCTTATCGCTGAGTATTGTAAATGACGTAAAATGCAAAAACGGCCGGCTATATCCGCCAGCGAATTAGTTTGCATAAATCAAAAACAAATTGCAAATTTCGCTGAATCCAACGAATCGAATCGCATCGCATCGCATCGATATGGAAATTCAAATGGACAATCTTATATGCGGCCAACAATGTGGGGCAATACCAAGAGCTATGCGCGTGGTTAGCTCGAAATTTGCATTCTTGGTCATTTTGTGGGAGCGTAATTAATTAATTACAAGCATCAATGCAAATGCTAAATATTGCTGCAATCCAACAACAGCGATGGATACAACAAATGTCAACACCAAAGCCCATCGTTATACAGCCAATGATTCGGAAATTGAATTTACAATTAATGTATGCAAGCTAAATATTTTATAATGATAGCAAGCGATTAGCATGACAACAACGGTGGGAACTGACTGCCGCAGACCACAAATCAAAGCGACGCTAAGCAGCTTCGTTAGCTTTTGCCCACTGTAACTGTAATTGTTGTTTGGCCAAAACAGAAAACAATGCCGTTTCATAAAATAAAACAAGTAAGAGTGCTCTAGTCGGGAGTGCCCGACTACGAGATACCCTGAACCCAGTCCTTACAATCATTCGTACTACTCTAAACTCACACATGCTGCAGTACAAGCAGTACAAGCAGTGCAAGCGGTTTAAGCAGTTAGCTTGCTTTTCGCTGAGCCCCACACAATGGAAAGTTAAATCTTAAATAACTTCTGTGTTTATTGTCCGATCTTATTGAAATTTTTGGGGCAAGTAATTGTCGATAATATGTGTTACCAAACCAAATTGCAAGGTCGTACCTTCAAAAATGCGTTTTTTTAACTTTTGGGGGGTTTGGGGGGTGGTATCCAAAAAGTGAAATATTTGTTACATGTGTATGCTATTCGAGATTATACATGCCAAATTTGGGCTCTCTAGCTTTTATAACTTTGAAGTTATGTCCCAAAAACGCTAGTCTAAAATCAAAATTTATCGATAACTTTTGAATGCGATGAGTTATCGATCAAATGAAATAAACTTGATCTGTCCCGGGATTAGGAGAACTTATGTTCCAAATATGAAGTCTCTAGCTCTTGTAGTCTCTGATATCTGTGTGTTCATACAGACAGACAGACGGACAGACGGACAGACGGACAGACGGACGGACGGACAGACGGACAGACGGACAGACGGACAGACAGACGGACATGGCTAGATCGACTCGGCTGTTGATACTGATCAATAATATATATACTTTATATGGTCGGAGATGCTTCCTTATGCCTGTTACATACATTTGCACAAAACCATAATACCCTTTTTACCCATTTTTAATGGGTTCAGGGTATAAAAATTAAATTAAATAGCAGCACAAAAAATACGATATCGAAGACCGTATTTATGCAAAGTAAACAAGCGCCGTCTAAAGCATTTATTAGTTTAGCATTATACAAGCGTTTTTTTATATTTTTACTTTTATTTGTTTTTGCATCTAATTAGTGCCATCAGACAAACATATAAAACACGGTTTTGTTTACTTTAACTTTATATATCAAAAGCTGATCGGTCATGGCTCAAATTCTCACTCCCAATCATCTGATTAAAGCAGTTCATTTTCGCATAGGGGACGAACAGCTTTCATTATTTTTATTAAAGTCACTTCATTTACATACTATAATACATACAAAAAATGCCTTTTTGATTTAATTATTGATTACCATATATAATATAAGCATTGTATTTAATTATGTCTATATTTCATATTAATATGTTTCGTCTTTATCAAATATAAACGCTTTATATGTTACTGATACGCACTATTCGAAAAATCAACGGGAGTGAGTTAAACCTCTCTTTTTGCGGTCAAATGCGTGGTATACTCTTAGGCGGAATTGCTAAGTGGTATTTCACTTTCGAAATACCATTGCATTATCTTAGGCTGACTGAATTAAATATTGTACAGTGCCTGCAAACTTTTACCGTCTGACAATAAGTTATCTGTGTTTATTTTACATACGACATTTCTTCAAATATTTGCATTAATCAAAAAGCGAATATGTTTGATCTATTTAATTAATTTTTTTACAACTGTCTTTTTTTTAAATGGTTCCTAGTTTAGTCTTAAGTAGCCCCTACACGACTAATCCTATTGAAAACCGACATATGACTTGTTTATAGGTTATTTTTATATTATTTACAATCAATCAACGAAAATATTTTTAAAAATCGAAAATCTATTTTTATTTTTATTATCACGAAAACGGCAAATGTTTGGGATACATTTGGCTGTTGCATGGTGTTATCTGTTAGTCCATGCTCATTATACCCTGAACCCATTAAAAATGGGTAAAAAGGGTATTATGTTTTTGTGCAAAAGTATGTAACAGGCATAAGGAAGCATCTCCGACCATATAAAGTATATATATTCTTGATCAGTATCAACAGTCGAGTCGATTTAGCCATGTCCGTCTGTCTGTCTGTCCGTCCGTCCGTCCGTCCGTCCGTCCGTCCGTCCGTCCGTCCGTCTGTCTGTATGAACACGCGGATATCAGAGACTACAAGAGCTAGAGACTTCATATTTGGAACATAAGTTCTCCTAATCCCGGGACAGATCAAGTTTATTTCATTTGATCGATAACTCGTACCGTTTAAAAGTTATCGATAAATTTCGATTTCAGACTTGCGTTTTTGGGACATAACTTCAAAGTTATAAAAGCTAGAGGCCCCAAATTTTCCTACTTTGTTTTATAATCTCGAATAACATACACATGTAACAAATATTTCACTTTTTGGATACCACCCCCAAACCCCCAAAAGTTCAAAAAACCATTGTGTGGGGCTCAGCGAAAAAGCAAGCTAACTGCTTAAACCGCTTGCACTGCTTGTACTGCTTGTACTGCAGCATGTGTGTGCTTAGATTAGTATGAATGATTGTAAGGACTGGGTTCAGGGTATCTCGTAGTCGGGCACTCCCGACTAGAGCACTCCTACTTGTTTTTATAATATTACTGCATACTTTTGTGGCTAAAAATGTAAACAATGTCGTTTGTTTACGGATTGGAAATGAGGTTAACATTTAACAAGATATCCGTAACGAATTTCTTGCAAGCTGCTGGTAAAATCAATAGAAATGCAATTAAGTTAATTACAAGCACGCGAGCTTTAAAAGTTACATATGTACGTACAAGCATACATATGTTTATACTAAAGTATGCATTCAAGTAAATTTGTGTTCAGTCTATAGACGATAAATGAGCAATTAAGCAAATTATCCCATTGGTGGCCACCGGCAGTCAATTTGAGAGCATCAGCAGCAGCGAATTGGGAAAGGACGAAACAATCGCAAAATGCATAAACGACTGCCTAAAGGCGACTGTCAACCATGTGCGAGATATGGTTAATAGGGGTAGATCGATATCTGCATGCAATATATGTATATGTATATTAATAGTAAGCTTCCATTCGAACATTTTGAATATTCCAAAATTATTTCTGGCATTTATTTTATTTAATATCTGGAAATAATTAAAAATAGTAATTAAAACAAGTGGAGAAGGATTATCTTCGGCGTGCCGAAGATTAAATACTCTTTTCGAACCTTAAAGCAATTTTTACTATTTTTCCGTGACTGCTTATTTAATTCGCAGATATTAATGTCGCATACATATACCCCTACATATAAAATAAAATATATAAAGGTATTCATGTAAACAGGGACGTTTCACTATCCGCAGCTCGTGGACGCGTCCCTTAGCATTCATAAGTGCTACCGAATTGAACAATATACAAGTTTCAGTTTTTCCAAAAAGTCAAAACTACATTACATATGTATACTACAATATACATACCAAATTTTGTGCCTGTTGCTCTTATACCTTTCAAGGCCGCTGTCGGAAATTGAATTGTCATAAAACTTAATCTGAACATACGAGAGCTTATATTCAGAATTTGAGATCCATATTTTTTTCGCGTGTCATTGGTTTTGCCAATGAATTTAAATTTTTCTTTTGAATTATTCTATTAAAGCTACTTTATGTATGAAAAAAAAATTAGAAACAATTTAGGAAATTGAAAATAAATGAATTTGACTACAGCTATTATATATTTGAAAAGAAGAATAAGAAAAAATGAAAATAAATGACCAGTCGCCGCTGGTTTCGAACCCGGGTCCTCTCGCTCACCAGTTCGCAACTTTACCCACTACGCCACAAGCCGTTTTGATGATCGCTGACAAAATCCCTTGAAGAGCAGACTGTCAAAAGCTTTCTTGTTTTGCTTTGTACTGCTTACACCAAGCAGTTTTAAGAATCGCTAACAAACTCGATTTATACTGAGCTTTTGTTTTTTCGCGTGGCATTGTTTTTGTTCTAAGCCATTGAAAGCAAATGAATTTGATTACAGTTATTATATATTTGAAAAGAAGAATAAGAAAAAATGAAAATAAATGACCAGTCGCCGCTGGTTTCGAACCCGGGTCCTCTCGCTCACCAGTTCGCAACTTTACCCACTACGCCACAAGCCGTTTCGATGATCGCTGACAAAATTGCTTGAAGAGCCGACTGTTACAAATTTCCTTCTTTTGTTTTCCTGCAACCTGCAACTCGCGTTTGTCAGCATTTGTTTTTTCGCGTGGCATTGTTTTTGTTCTAAGCTATTGGAAGCAAATTAATTTGATTACAGTTATATATTTGGAAGGAAGAAAAAGAAAAAGTATTAAATTAACAATCAGTCGCCGCCGAGGCTCGAACTTGAACTTGCGAAACATGCGTTCGTTAGCGCGGCTCTTTACGCCATACGCCACAAACCGTTTTGATGATCGGTGGCAAAATACCTTGAAGAGCAGACTATCAAAAGCTTTCTTGCGCTTGACTTTGTTTGCTCAGACTATCAAAAGCTTTCTTGCGCTTGACTTTGTTTGCTCATATGCACCTGTTTTTTCAAAATATTTAATGACGCATATCTTCGCTGTTTATGACTCAATCGATTTGCGATTTTACCCATCGATGAGTTATATGGATGTTCAAGTGTACAAGGAAATTTAAGGCAATTGCTTTGAAAACATCGGATTTATGGCCAAAACCGACTTTGAGGTGTATGGCAGCTATAAGATATAGTGGTCCGATCCGGCCGGCTCCGACCAATGTGCTGTCCCCTTGAATAATAAGTGTCTGTGCAAAGTTGCATCGCGATAGCTCAAAAACTGAGGGACTAGTTTGCATACATACAGACAGACAGACAGACAGACAGACAGACAGACAGACAGACAGACAGACAGACAGACAGACGGACATGGCTAGATCAATTTGTTTTTTTTTATAAGCATATTGGCAGTAACTTTTGGGGGTCTCAGACGCTTCCTTCTATGCGTTACAAACTTCAGGACAAACTTAATATACTATTTTCTTCGAAAAGAGTATAAAAATAATTAAGAAACTTATTTAACATTAAAGTTTAATTATTTAAATATCAAATTCTACTTTGAATGACCAAGACCATGTTTATTGGAGCTCGATGGGACTATGAATAACAAGTAATTTATTTATAATACTGAATAACAATATTTCCGGCCGTGGTGATATTTGCCCCTTATGTAATGCCGCATACTGCGTTTAAAATGCGCACTTACCTTTAACCGATTTGTTGTGACCAATAACTTAAATTTATAATGAATCTGGTTTTTGCAACCAATAAAACAATGATTTCAAATTAAAATTGCTGGAAAATGTGTAGAAATCAATTTTGTTAAACTTTTCATTTCAAGATGCCTGAACAAAATTTAATATCCTTTGATAATATTGATAAAGCATATAGTTATACTCTTTTCGAAGAAAATAGTATATTAAGTTTGTCCTGAAGTTTGTAACGCATAGAAGGAAGCGTCTGAGACCCCCAAAAGTTACTGCCAATATGCTTATAAAAAAAAACAAATTGATCTAGCCATGTCCGTCTGTCTGTCTGTCTGTCTGTCTGTCTGTCTGTCTGTCTGTCTGTCTGTATGTATGCAAACTAGTCCCTCAGTTTTTGAGCTATCGCGATGCAACTTTGCACAGACACTTATTATTCAAGGGGACAGCACATTGGTCGGAGCCGGCCGGATCGGACCACTATATCTTATAGCTGCCATACACCTCAAAGTCGGTTTTGGCCATAAATCCGATGTTTTCAAAGCAATTGCCTTAAATTTCCTTGTACACTTGAACATCCATATAACTCATCGATGGGTAAAATCGCAAATCGATTGAGTCATAAACAGCGAAGATATGCGTCATTAAATATTTTGAAAAAACAGGTGCATATGAGCAAACAAAGTCAAGCGCAAGAAAGCTTTTGATAGTCTGAGCAAACAAAGTCAAGCGCAAGAAAGCTTTTGATAGTCTGCTCTTCAAGGTATTTTGCCACCGATCATCAAAACGGTTTGTGGCGTATGGCGTAAAGAGCCGCGCTAACGAACGCATGTTTCGCAAGTTCAAGTTCGAGCCTCGGCGGCGACTGATTGTTAATTTAATACTTTTTTCTTTTTCTTCCTTCCAAATATATAACTGTAATCAAATTAATTTGCTTCCAATAGCTTAGAACAAAAACAATGCCACGCGAAAAAACAAATGCTGACAAACGCGAGTTGCAGGTTGCAGGAAAACAAAAGAAGGAAATTTGTAACAGTCGGCTCTTCAAGCAATTTTGTCAGCGATCATCGAAACGGCTTGTGGCGTAGTGGGTAAAGTTGCGAACTGGTGAGCGAGAGGACCCGGGTTCGAAACCAGCGGCGACTGGTCATTTATTTTCATTTTTCTTATTCTTCTTTTCAAATATATAATAACTGTAATCAAATTCATTTGCTTTCAATGGCTTAGAACAAAAACAATGCCACGCGAAAAAACAAAAGCTCAGTATAAATCGAGTTTGTTAGCGATTCTTAAAACTGCTTGGTGTAATAAGCAGTACAAAGCAAAACAAGAAAGCTTTTGACAGTCTGCTCTTCAAGGGATTTTGTCAGCGATCATCAAAACGGCTTGTGGCGTAGTGGGTAAAGTTGCGAACTGGTGAGCGAGAGGACCCGGGTTCGAAACCAGCGGCGACTGGTCATTTATTTTCATTTTTTCTTATTCTTCTTTTCAAATATATAATAGCTGTAGTCAAATTCATTTATTTTCAATTTCCTAAATTGTTTCTAATTTTTTTTTCATACATAAAGTAGCTTTAATAGAATAATTCAAAAGAAAAATTTAAATTCATTGGCAAAACCAATGACACGCGAAAAAAAATATGGATCTCAAATTCTGAATATAAGCTCTCGTATGTTCAGATTAAGTTTTATGACAATTCAATTTCCGACAGCGGCCTTGAAAGGTATAAGAGCAACAGGCACAAAATTTGGTATGTATATTGTAGTATACATATGTAATGTAGTTTTGACTTTTTGGAAAAACTGAAACTTGTATATTGTTCAATTCGGTAGCACTTATGAATGCTAAGGGACGCGTCCACGAGCTGCGGATAGTGAAACGTCCCTGTTTACATGAATACCTTTATATATTTTATTTTATATGTAGGGGTATATGTATGCGACATTAATATCTGCGAATTAAATAAGCAGTCACGGAAAAATAGTAAAAATTGCTTTAAGGTTCGAAAAGAGTATTTAATCTTCGGCACGCCGAAGATAATCCTTCTCCACTTGTTTTGATTTAATTTCAACACTCAAAATAAAGTATTTTAATAAAAAAACAAGTGGGAAAGGATTATCTTCGGCGTGCCGAAGATTTTATACTCTTTTCGAACCTTTAGACAATTTTCACTCTGCCAACTGCCCTACTGAAATTCCATACGCTCTAATAAATCGTTTTATCACATTCATTGTGCTGTCCCTTTGAATAATAAGCATCTGTGCAAAGTTTCATCGCATAGCTTTGAAAACATGGGATTTATGGCCAAAACCGATTTCCAGTTGTAGCTACCATACCATACAAATAAGAAATAGTGGTCCGATCCGGCCGGTTCCGACTAATGTGCTGTTCCGTTGACTAATAAGTCTCTGTGCAAAGTCTTATCACGATAGCTCAAAAACTGAGGGACTTGTTTGCATACACACAGACAGACAGGCGGACATGGCTAGATCAATTTGTTTTGTCACTCTAAGTCTCCGACGCTTCCTTCTATGCGTTACAAACTTCAACACAAACTTAATATACTATTTTCTTCGAAAAGAGTATAACAAGAGTTTTCTCAAGTTATATGAGAATCTTTCTGATGCTCCGTTTAGCACATTTCTGTTTGCCTTATTTGGTATCCAAGTTTTACAATCAATATCAATTAGTTGTCCATCACAAAGCACATAATATGTTGTATTCGTAATGATTTAGCTACCATCAGTTCATACATACAGTCTCTGTACTTACATCAAGCTATGTATTAGAATACAAAATTGCTGAGCTGCCATTCTGTTCAGCACTTATTCGCTGCACGCGAAGGCACTTTACACTGCATAAATTATTCAATACATCGAAATGCCGCGGAGCGACATAAAAAACCTTCGCTGTTAGTGTCAGTTATAATTTCATGCCCATGACAGTGGCGGCTCTTCCGTTTGTTATTCACGAGAAGCTCAGTTGACCCAATTGTGAACCTATTGAACTTGCTACAGGCCTTTTTGCGCGTGTGTATATACTCTGTCCCCAAAGGTAAAAATGTATATCGATTTTCTATCATGCCCGCCAGTCCATAGCAAATCCGTTTTATTCGACGCCAGCGAAAAACAATTGCTGTATATACTTTAGTATTTATATTGGAAATTTTAAATGCGGTTTTTGCATTATTGTAATAGTTAATAATCTTCTTGAAACATGTGACCAAAAATAGTGTAGCCAATGTGATGGCTACAAAGTATCGCGTAGTCGGAACTTGCCACACTCTTTTTTTTGTTTAATTTGAATTTTTTGTTATGCATACTGACAATCACAAAAAATTATATTGGAACTGCTAATTCGATATAGACCCATAACAAATGTGAATTGACAGGACGATTTGTGCCAGATTGTAGACGGAATCAAAGTTTTTGAGTTTCGCCAGCCGTTTGTGCATTACAAAGTTTGCAAAAAGTTGAACTTCTAATCTGTTGGTGTTTGCCCTGACCGCTCTTAATACTGTTGCCAACTTGCGGTTAGACCAACTTCCGGTTTTCGATTACAAAGGTCTTTTAATATAAGATATTCATGGGATTTGGCACGTAGCCGTAGCCGTCGTTGTTGTTCTTGTTGTTGTTATTGTTGTTGTTGTTGTTGCTTTGCTTCCACTTAAGTTGCTTTCCTTGTTTCTCGTGAGAGTCCTTGTTAACGAAATGAACTGGCTATGGCTATGGGCCCGGTTAGCAGCATATCGAGTTGCTGCACATAGTTCTGGGTGTGTTGCTGCCGGCTTTCGGGTTACCCCATCATAAATTTCTAAAAGGTTTTGTTTCCAGTGCGATCTGTGTCCTCGGCTCATTTCGTTGCGTTTGTAAGCAGAATTAAGATGAAACTCTTGCCGCCGAAAGAAGCATAAGCTGGGACAGGCAACATCATATATCAATTAATTAGGCATATTTCTCAAATTATCGCCTTGGCCATGGCTGCGAAAATGGCTTTGCATGTCAGCGACAAGTTATAATATCTTATAAAACAGGTAGTCGAGTTAAAAGTGTTTAGCATTCTCATAGTTTGTCTACTACAAATATTTTGCGACTGCTCGCTGGGTCCCGCATTTCCGCTTGATTTGAAATGCTTGCCAAGTTTGTTATATTTTGAACTTGAGCTTCCTGTCACGGATGCTGCAGCTGCAGCTGCTGCTGTTGCTGTTGCTGCCGCCGTTGTTGCTGCTGGTGTTGCCGCTGCCGGTTGTTGCTTTTCCTGTGGAAAGTGTGCTGCATAAGGAATTTGATTAAGACAACAAGTACGGCAACAGTAATGCCAACAGCATCACCAGGAACAACAACAACATCCACCCACATTGATGATGTTGCAGTTGCAGCTGTTGCTGCCGTCATCGCTGTTGCTCTTCTTGCTGCTGCTGCTGCTGCTGATGATGCTGATGCTCTTGCTGCTGCTGCTGATGCTGATGCTGCTTCTGCTGTTAGTGCTGCCAAGCTCGTCAACGCAACGCTGTCGAAGGCTTATGCGGATATTGTGCATTTGCTTTGAGTCTTGCCCAGCATTTGTTTGCGCTCTCAGTTAAACTAGCTTACTGTTGATGTTGATGCTGTCTGCCAGTAACTGGCTTTTCTTGTTATTGTTTCTGTTGTCTAAAGTTCTTCCCCTGGATTGCCCAGTGGCAATATGATGCGATTGTTTGCTTCTTGTGCGTGAGCAAGCCTTAAGTATACCCTGTACAGTGGATTTCACTGCGTGAGACTGCATCAAGATATTTGAAAAGATGATTAAAACTCCGTATGGGTACCATTCTAGTGAACGCCTTTTTCTATATTACTTATTCTTGTCAGCGAGCTGTAGAGATTAGAGATAACAAATCGTATGTTTTTTGTCGCCAACAACTGTAGAGTATCTGTACTCAAGTACCGAAGCATTTTGCATACCTATTGCTCATTTTCTACTCAGCCAGCAAAGGGCGGAAACAGCTCTCACAGACACTGTCACACTCACACACACACACACACACACACACACATACACACGAACATATTCTAACAGTGTGTACATGCTATTGAGATATCTTTTCAGTATTTTGAAAGCTGCATTTCGCATCCGTTTGGTCTGTTGAGAATACTGCTCTGGCACTTCCAACGATATCAGAAATTGTGGAGCACTCTTTTTGAAATTCAAATACGCTTTTGCAGCCGCAGAAATGCAAATGATTTAATTGCTTAAATTATAAGCATATTGTTTTCGCTTGAAATGCCACAGCCGGGAAATTTTAATAAACCTCTCCGTTGGTGTGTGCCAATGTGCCATTAAAGCCCAATGACACAGGGCTTTAAACTAACACAGCTGACAATTGGTTTGCCAGCACATTGGGTGCATAAAACTTTATGCTTGCCACAATATTTTCTCAAGTGTCGGCGCAGGCTTCGTGTGTATTTGTGTGTGTTTGAGTGTGAGGGCGTGTGTGCATGATGTGTATGGTGGGTAAGCAGGTAATTTCGCAGTCATTTTGCATTTGTAATAAAGCAACACGTCGTCACAGACGGCGTCGCTCGCACGCACGGCTGAGGTAATTACGAGGCCGCAGCCGTTGGAATCTCACCCGGCAACTCGAACTCATTGGTATGCCGCGCAGGCTTCTTATCAAATATGAAACAAAGTCGTAAAGGATAATTGGACTTACAATGGGTGTGTGTGTGTGTGTGTGTGTGAGAGAGAGAGCAACGCGGCGCCGGCATCTGAATAATGCAAACCTATCCACCAGCTACGCCTAAATCCATTAGAAACTGTCGAGCAGTTGAGCAATGAAACTTTAAAATTGATCACATGGGTTTTATTCGCTTCAAGCGAAGTAAAAATGTTTCAAGTTGACTAGCTATGTAAGAATGCATTAATAGTTGAAATCACTGGCCAATTAAAAAGATAATGTTTGCAATTGTATTTTATTTTTTGTGTTTCAAGTTACCAAGTTTATTTCTCCGACCTCGTTGGATTGATTGAAATAAGTATTTATTTTTTAACAGAACATTCGTAAGTTTAAGTTTTTTAATTGCTAACAAACATATAAACAGAGTGCACCTATGCAAATATTTAAAACTATTGAGGGTAGACCATCAGATGATGCCACATCTTCGCAGTAATATATTCTGATATATATGGAAGATTTCCACATTTATTCGTACTTCAGCACAGATATTCCGGTCGTGTCCAAGCAAATTTAGTGAGCAACATTGCAGTGACCAGCAGAATGTGTGGCCAACTACAAATAAGTTTATATAAGTATATTGTACTTAAATTCGTTTTAGTACGTGACCGGAATGTGCAAACCCGCCCATGTTTGGTCTTTCGTGTTTTCGCACATCAATCATAAAATGCAAATATTTACGATTTTATTTGTGTGCAAATTGCCGGCGTTCGGCACATTAAGCTCAGACATATGGAGCTGCTCGTCTTTGCAAATGATACTCACATACAGGAAAACTGTTGACCTCTCCCACTCTCTATTCGCATATTTTTCAGAAATTCAAACCGCAAATTTCGGCGTCATATTAATGAAAACGCGCTGGGCATTATTCGCAGTACCTTGAACAGCGGCGGCTTTGGGCCGCAGGCACCCAACATAAATAAGGAATTGGGCATACCATCAAACTCCGGACCTATGAACCAGCTGGCTGCTGGCTATCAACGTCCGCTGTCGCATCCAGGCGGAGGCAGTGGTGTTGCCGCCGCAGCCGCTGCAGTGACCGCAGCGCAGCAGGAGAAGGGCATGTTCAGCATTAGTCAGCTTAATCTGGAGATAACAGAGCAGCATGTGGGCAGCAATGGGCGCATGGAGATCACATGCCTTTCCACGATACCAGCGACGGTGGGACAGGGCGAGCAGTATGCCGATTACAAAACGTATTCGGTGAAAGGTGAGTGCGAGAACGCGATGGCGTATGCGTGATATGCATATAAGTATTACATTGTTGATATGTACAAACATAAATAAGTATATATGCATGCATACATACATATGTATTTATTGTGCGGTGCGTGTAATGCTATGCAAGCACAATATTTGTTTAGGAGTCGCTTCATAAAATTGGCAGCAATGAGCTCATCAAAAATGTGGCTCGTTTGCATACGGGCGCCCAAGGTGAATATGTGGATATGTGGATTATGGATTGTCGGAAGGAATCTCGGCCGAATTTACACAATATAAATTAGCATTGTACGGCTGCTGGGTTAGACTTGTTAAACGTGTGCCCATTGTTATTGTTGTTTTTGCCTCAGTCATGATGACAGTCATGTGCACAAAAACAAAGAATTAAGGAAAAGGAACACAATTGAAAAACAAAAGTCAACGTTGGCATTTTGAAATGCGGCCGTTATTTATATATGTCTGTCGTTAACTTTACACACAGCGAGCAACAACATACGCCATCGCCCACTTCTTCTCACTGTGTGGGCGTGTGTCATCTATTTTGTTTGCCTACGTTTAATTTTCGCTTAATGCCAGCCGCCCTCATAACCGCTAGGTGGGCAAACAAAACTTAATTTATATATTTGCCTGGCTTTGTTTGCAAAGCCGTTGACTCCGCCAGTGTTGTAAATTGTCTCAAATTGTATGAAATAATTTACACATTACCAGGCCCATGACTCAAGACGGTCGTTGGCCGGCGGCTGTGTGCGGTCTGGTCTGCTCGTCGCTTGACTGTCCCCTGAACCAAGGGGCGTATGCGTGTTATTTATGTTGCGTGAAGTGCGTCGTTTGTTTTGGCCACTTCACAACGAAGAGTGCTCCAATCCCTAATTGTGTCTTATGCAGCTATTTGCTGCCTTTGGTTTCTGCCAGACATTTACTTGACACTGGAGCTCTGTGGAAAAGAGGAGGAAGCTATTCAATCATTGAACTAATAACTATGCACCTTTTCACATACTTTTTGTTACATCAAGCATAAACTTTAAATTAGGTGGTGGCTTTTTTACATATAGAATGCTATTTCCACTTTCATTATTTATACGCTTCCCTTGTCAGCTTGATTTAGTTTTTTTTCCTCTGTTTTTGAATCCCATTGCCTTTTCTGCAGATGACTTTTAGCTGGTCTAATTAATTTTGTAAGGCAACCTTGACCTCTGCTTGCTGCTTGCAATCTTTTCCACCTGATCTGACCATTGTTTTTGACTTTCTAAAGCTTAATTTATAATGTTTGTCTCCATTTTGACCTTTGCAGTGGAGGTAGAGCGACAACAAGCGTCCTCTACGTCAACGGCACCACCTAGCATTGGCATGGCGGCTCTGGGCAATGGCAACGGGCACGGCAACGAGACCTCTGCCGGATGGAGGGCGCGCGGCGCTGTCCTGACGCATCTGTGGTCTCTGGCGCCACTGCTGATATTCGTGCTGCTGCCACTGAGCTATTAGGAGAACCTGCAGCAGGAGTGCAAGAGTTGCAATCACGCCGTAGGAGAGAAGACCACCGACATAGAAAAAGGTACAGTAACCAACAAAAAAAGCGCACCCAGTGTAACTGCAGCAGCAAAACCAACAAAAGCAACAGCCACAGAAGCTAGCTGTATTTTACACACATGTTGTACAACAAATTTTATTTATTTAAATTTCAATGTAATTAAGCTCGATAATTAGCTCAGTGTATGACGAAACGAAAAGCATGCGAAAAATGTTGAGCGAGTGCATAAACAATAAACATTTTTGTCTCGTTCTGGCAAGCTAATGTAACGAGTGTATTTGTAAATAATTGCCAGGCTGCAATACCAAGCGAAAATATTTGTAATTAGGTTGCAGTCAAATGTTAGCAAAGAAACTGTTTTATTCTCAGCAGCAGACAATTTTGTAGCGTAGCGGAATTTTTGTATAGCTTACAATTGGAGCATACCCCATACCCCAAGTCCTGTGAAAGTGCTCTGAACGAACCAGAAAAACAAACTGACAAACGGACAAGGGGACAATTTTGTACTTGAAGGTCAGCCAGATGCAGTTGGACTGGCATTGCGCCTCATGTTTTTGGGCCTTGCCAAATATTTGTGCAAATGTGCCGACCGGAGAAAATGATAAAACCAAACAAATAAACTAGAAAAACAAAGTTTTTGGCGAACTTAAGCAGTCGCCAGACTTCTTGGGCTCATGTACCTAAAATGCAAACAGACAAAAAAAGTTATGCGAACAAATGCTATTTTTTATAGTGTTGTAATGCTTTGGCTAATCAGCGAGATGGCATATCTAAGGCTAAGTTTAAGGCGAAATTGAATTTAGGCCCTAGCAAACAAACAAACAAAAAAAACATTAATTAACCCCTCCCAAAAACAAAATTAAATGTTTAAATGTAAAATAATTAGACAGTTAAACCAAGAAGCTTACAAATACAATCAGTGTTGAAAACATTTTGAGAAAAACAAAACAAAACAAAACAAACGAAATGAGACGAGACGAGTCGAGTCGAGTCGAGACGACAAGAAAAGGCGTCGAAATGGGCGCAATCTGCGGCACGTGGCAAATCTAAAAAGGGTCAGCTTAAATGGGTGAGCTCCTGATGACGCGAAAGTCGCCTTTCTTGGTGTCGGGACACTCAGTTCGCTACACTTACACAGCTTATTTATTTGTATTAATTTAGCCCTTAATTGCGCTCTGTAAATGGTAATTGCCGAAATGGATCGCCTAATATGTACGAGTAGTTAGGAAAATAATTTCATTTGCCATTCACTTTTGTTTTGTCGGTAAGCTTAGATGTATGAAGTATACAAGTGCATATATTTCATAGGATATTTTTCAAACGCGCTTTAAATGTCTATTGCTAAATGAAAAACTCTAACGCGTAGCATACGTTGTAATTTAATATTTATGTATAGTATTTAAGTGGAAAAAGAACAAATCGCACAGCACTAAGTAAATATGTGTAAAGCAAGTAGTAACATAGATTATATACATCAAATATTATACACCTATCTATAAATATGCGTCTACATGAGTGTTTAACTACTTAGCTGTTAGGCGGATATTTTTAACTCCGAATTGAAGAAAACACTAAATATATATGTATATATATATATACATTATATATTATATAATTATTACGCCTGCAAACATTTTCCTACAGTTTGATGAAGTAGCTTAACAAAATTTCCCGGATAAACAGTTGAAACATTTTCTAACGGTTGTTCAAAGCATTAGTTTACAAACATGCAGTAAAACCTTTAGTTTCAGATCCAATTAAAAACAAAAGAGAAATTGCATAAACGTAGTATAAAATAATGCTAACGAACTACATAAATTTTTTATAAAAAATGCAAAACATATTATTGCAAAATGGTATAACAAAGTACATATTATATATTAAAGATATGGCTAAATGTCTTATGCAGGTATTGACGTCTTCCTATGCTACGCTGTCTATTATAAACTGAACAAGTAAAATAATTGAAAAAGTTTATAAAATATACATTAATAAACTAGATCGTAGGTATATTCTAATGTATGCATACATACATATATTGTGTGTTAAATTGATAATATTAGGAAATGATTGTGTTAACTTGGTGTTGAAGCAGAAAAGAACACTCGGAATATACAACAAAAATATAAGCTTTAACTATAAATGATTTATTTTAAGTGAGAATCTATGGACTATTGCTTTTAAAATATGTTTAACACTTTATTTATGTCGAATCATTCTCAATTTGTATTTATAACACATATTTACTTTTTCCCAGCTGACCTTTCATGTTATTCACAACTAAGAAAAAACCATATTTACCATGTGTGTCAGTGTCTCTTCATAATTACGGGCAAATGTTTCCCACCAATCTATGCAAAACTCTAACATATTTATCCTTATATCAGTCATTCATATCAACCATATCATATAACGGAAACATCTCAATATCTCAAAATATTACCATACATACATACATATATGTAAATCTGCGTATTGTGTCCCAATTCTGTCGTCTGTTATGTGTGCACTAATGCTTAAAATTTTCAGAAATAAGTACATGTACTGAATAAGAACCATATAATATTATGATGTATGTACTCTAAGCAGATTAATATACTAATTGTGTATGTGTACGGGATGGTAAGGTAAACCCGAAAAATAGAAAATTCCAAAGTTCTATGAACATTCAAACAAATTAATGTCACAGCACTTCGCAAAACATATCATAAATGTTGTACAATTTTCTGTGTGTGTGGATATAAATGAAAAGAAATATATAATATATATATATATATATATAAATATATATGTATATATGTATATAATTTGGCCCGACGAAGTTTTCATACCTTGGCAGTCGTTTTTTCCATTTAAGCCAAATGGAAATGTTTCATTGTCTTTTATATGCTTAGACCGGCTGAGTTTCTCTTAAGGAACAACAATAAATCAATTAATACAATTTTTGATGTTATAAAAGGAAAAAAATAACAAGTAATTTGTGGCATATATTTAAATTGATCTGGAACTGAAAAAACACAAGCTGCAGCATGCATCAAGAGACAATTGTGACAATTTACAGTCGGTGGCATTTGCAATTAGCATAATTTAATGCAAATTTAATTGCTTAATAACTCTTTATTGAGATGCAAAAATAATGTCGGAAACTATGTGCATATTGAAACTGAAACTGAATAATATTTTCGACACAGTGACATAGATACTTACTATGCAGAAAACACATACGAACAACAACAACATTTACACAAGAAATTCATTTGTTTGACACTTGTGTGTCCTTAATTATGTTTCGAAGCTTATATAAATCATATATTTACATATTTACACACACACGCGCCTAATAAACATACATCTGTATATTTTCTTTGTTTTGTCAGGAGTATGACTCAGGGTCACATTTTGTGCAGCCTTTGCAACCATTAACACCATAAATACTTAGGTGCATTCGGGCTATAAGTATTTTTGTATTCGAAACAGATGGTACCTACATCAGTTCACTTACATATATACACGATTCTTCCAGTAACACATATCATTGCGTATTAATCCAGCAAATATACAAAATATATTGAAAATATAAATGTATATCAAAAGTGTGAATGCTATACACATTTTAATAAAATTAGCAGAAACAATTAAGGCAGAGTTCGTTTTACACACTTAAAGAGTACAGCAAAAACAAAAAATCATATACCATTGAAAACAATTATTGAATATACATAAATGCATGCTTATACACATGTGGAAAATTGTCATTAATTAAATATTCATTTATCATTTCATTGATTTTACTGTGTTAATAATATATTGTAATAAATAATGTACTATAAATCTTAAGGTATAGGTAAATAGCATTAATAAGGGCTACTAAAAACCGCAGTGGCTACGAAAAACAATGATGTAATTATTGTACCACAAAGTAAACACAAGCAACCTACGTAAATACATATTTATTTATAGATACAGGCATACCAAACTGCGCATCAAAGATACACTTGTATAAATTGCAACCTATGCAAAGAACTTGCATATATAAGAGAAGAAAAAGTAACTGTGGAATATGTATGTATGTACTTATTATTAAAGTTTAAGTATGTTGTAGTATATACGAGTAAATGTGTACAATTATCATGGCGAACCCAACAATTCACAAAATGAACAAAAAACCATGAAATACAAGAAAGTTGAAAAATAAACAAAAATGAAGAACAAAATATAACAAAACTCAGCTCTCAATCTGACGCCTACTGCTTGGCTAGTCAATTTACTACAAATATATAACTTATAAAATATGAATACGATTATTTGTGGAAAAAGAATGAACTAAACATTATCAAATAAATGTTGAAAACTGAAAGGCGCATGTTTTTATTACAACTTACTAGAGAGGGACAGCAACAGTAAGTGGCTCAGCTTTTAGAGTCGAACCCAAGTTATGCAACACTATGAGATGTCGATGTGTCAACCGCATAAGCACAAAACACAGACAGTTACATAAGGTCGAAGGTGGATGAACACAGAAAACGGAAGAGGGTCGGGGGCCACACGAATGCGTTAGACAAACTTGTCTAACTTTGAGTTTGACGAATATCCTTTTAATCCCCTTAAATGTCCATGGAAATTGAAGGGGCTGCTCAACAATGAAATGCGTAAACAAAAGCAAACAACGTAAGGACGCATAAGGTCAAAAGTCTGACAAAATTACTGCGGACGTACCAGCAGCAGAGTGCGAGCAAATGTTGTGCAATAATCAACGAAAGGATAAACTACGAAATAAATGGTGAATCAAGGGTATCTTGGCCGTAAAACACATCCGGCCAGGGCCACGGACAAAGCTAGAGCCTTTTATTTTTTTGCTCTGTCTCTCGCTCTGTCTGCCGTCCTCCATATCCTGCTGAGTATACCCAGGGCGCTACAAAGGTGCAACGAGCCCGGCTGCCTCATTACGGAATCAAAGCCGTGGGCTCTACAAATACACACAGAGCAGCCGCATGTGAGTATGTGTATTTGCCTGGACACAGATGTGCTATATCGATTGAAAATTTGTGTGACAGACAACTGTGGCAGGCAGATGGCAAGTTTGAATGGGATTGGGAGTGGGAATGGCAATTAACGCCTGGGCATCAACAGTTTTCCTGAGGATGCCATCAAAGAGGCTGCCTGGTGTCTTGATTAAGGTATAAATATTAAATTAGCCAAGGCTATCGCAGTCAGATGCCAGGCTTTAGCTGCTGCTAATGAGCCATGGTTGTAAGTGAAATAGGCAGAGCCAAACAGGATGCGGTTTGCTCAGCTCAGGAGGTGGGCCCCACTACTCCACACCCCACACTCCGCACTCCGCACTCCAGCTCTCAAACTTGTTTAATTATACATGGCAGCGCCTAAAAGTCAACTAATTGATATGCAGCAGCCAGCTATCCAGCCAAAGGGATAGAACGACAGAGACTGGGAGTGTGGCAAAGTTAATGAGCCAAAACTGGCAGCATGTGTGCCAAGTTTCGACAGGCAGTCAAGCGGTTGCTTTGCATGCAAACTCTCAAGTGCCCCGAGGGCTGATCGAGAGCCAAACGAATAACTCAATTTTCATAGAGTGGATGTTGCAAACGGCAAACCAATAAACACTTTTTGCAACAAATTCAAAACTGTGCCCGCAGCAGCCACAGCAGCTGCACTAGCAGCAGCAGCAGCAGCAGCAGCAGAAGCAGTTGCAGCAAAAGCAACGACACGCACAGTGAAACTTTTTGACAGCGACAAAATTGCGTACAGCTGCCAACTGCATTTGGGGCGTGGCATTGGCAGCCGCCTGCTGCTGCTGCTGGTGCTGGTCGTGGAGATTGTACTGCTTATGGAGGTGCAGCGCCGGAAGCGTTTACCGAATTAACGGCAGTGAGTGGCTGGCTGCAACTTTGCTGCAGCTGAAAGGTAAAGAAACTCACTGACACAAACTTAAAACAATAACAGCTACAAAATGTCTCAAGCACATTTCAATTTGTACAGAATATACACACAAAGACACCCGTATACACACACACACACACACACACACTGAAAGTTGTTGCCCACATGCGGACAAATGCCAAAATATTTAGTTTTACAACAAAAGTTGCGCACAGAACTCGCACCATCGCAAAATTGAAAAGAAATATTGGTTAGCAGTGGCAGAAGGCTGTAAGGAAAATAAAATAACACAAATAGAAATGGGCCAGACGGAAAATACAATTTTGGTTTTTAGTTATTTGCTGTGCAATGGCAACGCGCTGTTTTCAGTTTGCAGTTTGCAGTTTTGTGTTTTTCGTCGGCTCACCGCAGCTGTCGGCTTGTGTGATTGAGAGGCGCTCGACGGCTGCCTTGCTTTTGCATGGCATTTTTATAATTCCAGCGATTCAGTCGATGTAGATGCTCTTTGGGAATTGCATTCAGAGCTTGATGGGGCTCAGGCAAAGAAATCCGCCTAACCACGTTAAAGCTGACACACACCGAGTGTTTACAAGCGTGAATCCTAAAAGTATGCTACAGTAATTGTATAATGGCTGGCAGCTAATCGTATGCGTAATTGGACGAACTGTGAACAAACTTGCATTTAATAACATATAGTGGTGAATAGGCATTCTATTGTTTGACTGTTTCCCAGCTATGCATTTTAGATCGATAGTTTAGCGCGAGTTGAATGCCGTTTTAATCATTTATTTCGCGTGCACAGTAAACACAAACACTCGCTTTTACGAAAACACAGTCACACACACTACTACTACTACTTAATAGGCTACCAAAAATAGAGTGGCAGAGGCACGCACTTGGCAGCGTTGGCATCGGCATTGGCATCGGCATCTGCAGCATCGACTCGGTCGGTTGCCCTCCGCATATCACCTTAATTACAGGCAACAGTCTGAGTGCAGCCAGACGGCAAATGGAAGGCAGCCAAACGGCTTTTATGCTCGGGCTGCTGCCATTGCCATTGCCACGCCCCTGCTGATGCCGCCCTGTTGCCCCCAGGTACGTGCCATATTGTCGCTGCCGTTACGCTTTAGCGATTTGGCACGGCAAGCAAACGGATTCAGCTTGCACTTGACTGCTGATAAGCGTGTGATTTCTGCACACATACAGACGCTCATCATGCAGCGAGAAAGACAGCAAAGCGTTACACACACACACGCACACACATATATGGCCATGAATACACGCGCCGTTGAATTGCGTTTATGCCAGTTTTATGTTACATCTAAGTGAAATTTAAGGACTCCGCTCAACAACGTTCTGAATCCACTGCATAGTTCGTGTACGTCAGATGGGTGGATGGGTGGCCTGGCAGCAGGACATTTGGATGCGGCTTTCACATGATGGGCAAGCAGAATCAGAAAATCATCAAGGCAGACACACACATTCATACTGCAGCACACACACACAGGTGCCAGAGTAGGTAGCGTTCAGATCAGCAGACGGAACTCATGCCCATCCGCACGTGCTACAGGACATTGCCACTTATTCCGACCACAGATGGCAACGAGTCTGGGTTCCGGCCGCTGTGGAGCAGCTTCGTTTCGATTCTAATAACTCCAATTACAAATGGCGGCCGGTTAAAACCGTTGTGCATATGTGAGCGCTTTGGTCTGTGTGCTGTGTGATTGTGCCTGGCTGTGGGTGGTTGGCTCAACTTGTTGCAGGACTTTATGACAAGCCTGCCGCTTTATCCATGCTATTATTTCAAGGATTAACTGTGAAAGGAGAACGCACGACTGCACAGACAGACACGGCGCCGACGCGGACACCGACAATGGCAATGGTGCCATTGCCGTTGGCCAGGATTTGCTTTGGAAAACAAATCACACAGAAAACGAGCCAACGAGCCAACCAGCCAACGAGCCAACCGGCCAAATGGGATTGTGGCAGGGAGTGAGTGTGGCAGTGGCATGAAAATGAGCGCATGAATGTCCAGCACAAAGGGATGCCCAATTAGGCGGCAATGAAAGTTAGCTGGAAATGAACTTCCAACTCCAACAGACAGACGGACACAAATGTTTCAGCTAACAAATTTTATTCCTGTATTGATATTTACAAACTAAGCAGTTGGCTTGATGGCGGGTGTGAGCAGGGAGGAGGGTGGTGGGCGTGTGTGTGTGTGTGTGTGATCGTTGAGGAAGCATTACCATCGGCAGTGCCAGAGCACTGTCAGAGCTTACTTGACGCGGAAACGGCGCAGAGCGGGCGGCAGATAATCCTGTCCAGACACCACATTGGCCGGCAAGTACTCGGAGCTGGGCGAGCGAGCTGAGCTGACTGGTGCAATGGGCGCCTGTGAGGCAAAGTTTAAAACTGGAGCACGGCCTTCGTTGGAGATGCGGGAGACGCCGGGCAGTTGATTATACTGATTCTGTATCGCCAGTTGGGCATTTGCCGCATCCTGGGGTGTGCGGTATTTGACAAAGTGCACCTCGGGCTTGCTGGTTGAGCTCGATTTGAGCGCGTTAAGCTGCTTAGCCAGATTGGCGACATCTGCTTGTTTGCTCAGCACATAAATGGCGGTCTCCTGCTGAGCCGATTGCTTGGCCAGCTGCAGGGCGGCGCGCTCGAATCCACGATTCTCGGGCGTGCGAATAAACACAATGCGTAGATTCTTCTTCAACGAGTCGGCAATTTGCTGATTATTGATGGCCTCGTCGAACTGGTCCTCGGGCGCGGCATAGGTGTAGAACTCCTTTTGGAACTCCTCGATAAGTGGAGCCGCCTGCGGAATAATGCCACTGCCAACCGGAGCAGCAACTGGCGCCTCAATCGGCAGCGAGAGCTCAGCCTCGCCATGCTGATGCAATCCGCTGCTGGGCACAAACGAGAGACCCTCGTCGGCATGGGCAACCGGCTGATAGTTGTAGCCCAGTTGATCGGCACTGCAGGCAGCTGCCCAGAGGCAAATCAGCTATGGAGTGGGTGTGATTAGCATGCGATTAGCTTGGATAACATTTACAAACTTACAATAAATCCACGCATTGTTTGTTGTTGTTTGGACTACTGCACGACTGAAGCTGAGAAGTGAAACTAATGATGGGAATTCAAGTGGCAGCAGCTTTTATAGGCGCAGTCGGCTGCAGTCGGTGGTAGTAGCGCCTAATCCCCACCCCCCCAGCATCCAGCCAAAGCGATTGGTAGCTGACATCTCTGACCTTGGCAGCGCATGCGATATTAATTTGTTATTTATACCATGCCAAAGTCATTAAAAAGCCGCACGCATTTAAATACAACTAAGTCATCGTCAAGTAGGCCTACTCAGCCGGTCAGCCAGTCAGCAGCTAGTCAGCATCTGTGGCCATTTATCTTGGCTTCAACACCGTCGCATTTTGATTTAAATGCACTTTACGACACATATAAATATGCATGGGCCGCTTTGTCTCATTCTGTCTTATTCCCCAATCAAAATGTTTTGGTTGCTTCAAGCCGGAAAAAACCAAAGCCTAAAATACGCACCACTCAAAAACCACACAGCTTATTGTGAAAAATATAAACAGCTACCGATTTTTAGCTGTTAATATTGCTGGCGTTGTCCAGCTTTGGGTCAGCACTAAGCTGCCGAGTATAATTTTCATAATTTCCCAAAGTCTTGCTTTAATATACTCCTCTTTGCTGCATAAGCTCTTAGTATATTTTGGCTGGTGGATAATCACGTTTCTTAACTAAGTTGAACAATTTGCTATTCATGAATGCGTTAAGCAGTGAACATAAAAGTCTTTGCAAATTCGAGATACATTGGTTGTTGCTAAAAAGTTAACGATAGATTAAGTTTGCAGAACGTATGCAATAGATACATTCTTTCTCATTAAACTACTCAAGACCTATATCTAAAGAAGCCTTAAAATTTTATGGAAACGCTTTAATATATAAGATTGTGTTTTCTGAAATATGAATACGAAAGATAAATTCTTCGAATTCCTACCGTCATGCTGGGCGTAATTATATAATTCAGACACGGGGTATGTCTTCTAAAAAAAAACAATATTGTGCCCAAGGTTAGCGCAAACAAAATGCGCCTAATGTGGTAATGGCAAGCCAAACACAGACAAGCAGCAAAAGAAGCAAAAAGAGTCGGGTAACAAGATTGGCAACACGCAAACTTGGCATCTGCCGCTGGAATTTGAGACGCTGGCGCTACGGTTGGACCTTGGACACACCTGTGTTGATATTGCAGCAGGAACTTCAAGTCATGAGCCGCCAGCCAGGATTAAAGCAGCCGTGGAGTACTAGTACTTGCGTTGGCCAAAGAACGGCAAAACCCTGGCAGCTTTGACGTGACTGGCAAACTTTTTGGCAGGCGCCGCTAACGAGCTACGTTCTTTTAGGTACCCGCTTCTCATGTTGCTCCAAAATGCGCAAACTAAAACTTGCTGCACAGATTTGTAGTGCCAGAATACCTTTTTTACAGCTGCACTTCACTTCAGTGTGCCATATGGCAATGTAGCGATGCGGCGGTGTGTGTGTGTGTGTGTGTGTTTGACCTCTGACACTAAAACAATTTGCCAAGCAACATGATGTCAGCCTCAGTGTCGTTGTCGTCAGTGGCGTGGCTGCCATAATTTAGTTTAGTTGGAACATTCTTAAACATTAAAGCAGGCAGCGCTTGTCGTTAAACTTAACGGATGGCTTGCGACGACGCATCGTCCCACAGAGCCGTTTGGCCAAGCAGCTGAGCTGAGCTGGGCAGCTGGGCAACTGGGAGGCTGGTAAGACCCATTCCCTGTCCCATTCCCAGTTCCGCGCATAGCTCATTAAAAAGTTTTGCAGCGACAACGGCGACAGCAGCAGACACATTGCTGAAGTAAATGTTTGAAAATGTGTAGCACAACCTTCGCGATTATCTAAGAGATATCTTAAAGATAATCCGCAAGAGTGTGGATGGCGCAGCGCGAACTCAAAAGTGAAATGTTTCGACTTGTCAACCAAGTCATTAATTATTCATAAAACACAAGCCTCAGATTGTAGCTGCGGTCAGGCCTGGGCTGCAGCTGCCATCTCAATTACTGAATATTTGTATACTCTATCTTGAATTTAAATTAGAAATGTATTTAGCGGGTTGGCAAGCTGATAGGACAACAGAAAACACAAAATCTATATCGCTATTGATTGGTCGATTGGTCTAATATAAAACGGTATCTTGATCAATCAATATACAAAGCTGTAATAAATATATACATAAATAAAAACCGTGCATATGTATGAATATAGAATAAATCGGAAAGTGTAAGGGTATAAAGTCTTCGGTATCCCAAACTTTAAATCAAAATGTAAATCATTTTGCATGTAAAGCAACAACTTTAAGGAAAATGTTGAGATGCTTGAAATTGGCAATTGTAGCCTCTCAATACTAAAAAAAATTTGATATTGAAACTGATAGGCAAATATTTTAATTAGAAAGTCAAGATTTGTCATTGAAATGTGTGCTTGCTGTTACTTTCCACAAAAACTAATTAAGAATCCATGAGAAGCTGTAATTGGATTAAAAAAACTTCTGCAAAATATTCCAATTCACAACATTTCCATTACAAATATTGAACTGAAATTGAGTTTGTCATAAATTTATAAAAATGTGTGTTGTAGCTGTCTCTTAAATTCCGAACTTCATAGTTAAGAGAACAATAACATTACAACATTTCGAATTGCTTTTATTTTCTATTCATATATCTAAGTATTTAAATGTAGCAGTCTTTGGCACCAGTCCATTTATACTAAGCCTAACGCCTTCTCTGGGCTGGTGGCAAATATTGCCGAAAAAGTGACTGCAGCTGGGCAGTTTCCAGTTCGTTGGCCGGCTGATGGGTCTCGTAGTTGGCAGAGTCCTTGGGCTGGATCTGGAACACCACCGGCTCTGGCTGTTGTGCTATACGCTGTGGCGGCGGGTTGAGTTGAATGACACTCGCTGTCTCCACGGCGTGGCTGTAGCTTCTGCCTGGCAGCTGATCGTAGTTGCTCCTCAGGCTGCTAAGGGCCTGACTCACGTCCGCAGGCGTGCGGTACTTGACAAAATGAACGGTGGGCCTGTAACCCGCCTGCTGCTCAATTGCCGCCTTCTGTTCGGCCAATGCGGCCGCATCCATTTGCCGCTGCAGCACGTAGATGTCCAAGGCATTGTGTGCCGCCAGCTGCTTGGCCGTCAGCGTGAAGAGATTCGTCTCCGGAGTGCGTATGAAGACAACCTGCTGGGGCGGTGTAAAGGCCTTGGCCAGCTGACGTGCTGCCTGCAGTTGCAGTTGGAAGCTCTGATCCTCCTCCGGTGGTGCGCTGTAGCTGAAATATTCCGTGGCTATCCGGCTGCGGGGTGCATAATCATTATTGCTGGCTGGCAATGGCAAGTAGACGTTGTTCAGGTCAAAGGCATGGCTGGTGCAGAGGAACAGCCAAAGGCTCTGCGGCAAGTGAGAGGTGCAAGTTTAATCAGCTGGACATTTCATTGGACATTCCAACTTTCTTACCATTAAAGCGCGCATTTCAGCTGGAGATTTGGATGTTCAACGACTGATTGAGCTTAGCGGCCTGCAGCGGCTGTTTTTTAGCGTTCGAAGCTCAGCTCGTTTATAATCTAGTCCCACCAACAAAACCATCCTTATATACGACACAAACAACACAATTGACTTCTCGGCTGCGTTAGCTTTGTTTGCCATTTTTTCTTGCGTTTTTTGTTTCTTTTTTGATTGGTTTATGGATTTTTAAAAGATTTTTGCAAACGTTTGTGCTCTGCTTTTTTGTGTGTTGCCTGATCCGATTATCCATGTTAATGTCGTTCAATTTTGAAATGCAAATTTCTTGGCTTGCCAGCAGCAGACACAAAGCTAGCCCAAAGCCTCATGTGAATTTGACCTGAGCTCGGCTTGAACTTGAATTAATTCGCATAAAATTTACAAATGAGCTCCCAATTTGAATTAGTTATCAAATTGTTTCATATGCGATTGCTGTCCGCTGCCATAGACGAAGCCATTTATTTTGACTCCAACTCAGTCGGCACCCCTCCACCTCTCTCGACCACAAACAACCTATTGAATTATACTTTCACTTGAATTCGTTTTTATGATCGAGTTTTATGGCCACTTTTGTGTTAATTTACACATCATTTTTGTGATTTTTTTCTTCAACTATTTAATAACCCAGCGAACTAACGAGCCTCGCTCCAGATTTCAACTGATAAGCCGCTTATAGAAATTAACAACTCAACTTCGAATCGCTTGTAGAGGTTCGTAAAAAACAGCGAAAGATTTTTCATATTTATTTGGATTTTGATGTTGTATTGAAAACTAGATACATAGTATATGACAGTCTTATGGAACTATTTTAATGTCTTAATCTGAAGCCGAGTTTTTTTATTTTAGAAGTGGGCGCGTCTTCTGCGCTTCTGGGGTGGCAGATAGCTATTCGAGATAGCTGCTAAATATGGTTTAGATGGCGTCTCAGTGGGAAAGACCATGCGATTGTCTGAGCGATGTCTTTCGTTGACTCGGAAATCGATGCGTCGTGATCTCGCAGTGCGTGCGTCCAAGTCGTAGCTGCTGGGCGCCAGTTGCTGCTCTGGTATGGGAAGTGGTGGCAAGTCAAGCTGACCCGGATCTCCACCAGCGACATTGTATGGCTGAGGTATGCTGCCATAGCTTGCCAATGGCGGCAGATAGCTGGAATGTGGCGATGGTGACGATGGCGACAGCTCTTGGGGATAGTAGGCCTGTTTGCTTGGATAGTAACCCGGCTGCGGCAGCTGCGGGGTCTGTGAGTAGCCCAAGGACGGCTGCTGCAAGGAATGCAATGATTGGGCAGTTGCTCCGCCGTACTGCGCCTGAATGAGCTGCTGTGCCTGGGCAGCTTCCTCCTCCGTCCTGTATTTGACAAAATGAACTTGGGGCTTGTGTTTATGTTGCACCTGCAAGGCGCTCAGTTTGCTTGCCAATTCAGTGGAGTCCGTTTGCTTGTTCAGCACATAGATGGCAGTCTTATCCTCGCTGGTCTGGGTGGCCAGTGCGTGCAATGCGCCCTCAACCACCTTGTTTTCTGGCGCTTTAATGAACACAACCTGCAGGTTTTTCTTCGCGAGCGCAGATATTTTGTGCTCTATCAGGTCAGCCTCCTCGACGGAGTCATGGGGTGCCTCAAATGCATAGAAATGCTTGTGATAATCAGCATGGTCCTGATAGTGGTCACTGCCTTGCTGGCTGCCATATCCGTTTGCCAATGATGCATCCGTTTCGTAGCCAAAACCTGGAGAATTCGGCTGATATTGATAGCCTAGCTCCGCCGAGCATACGGCTAAGACAGTAAAAAACTTAAAAGAAGCAACGTTAAGCCCTGTTCCAAGTCTTTTACTTTCAAGTCGGACTTACCACAAGTTCCCGCATGCTCCAATCGTAACCAAGACCAACGATCATTTGTCAAGCCAACAGAAAGCCAAATGAGTTTTATATTATTTTCTCGCGAACTGTAAAGCCAAATAAGGACTAATGGTAGATAGTCCCACCGTATAAGGTAAATAGTTCAATGTCGCCATGATGAAATATTACAAAGCTTGCTTTGCGAAAACGCTTACCAAATATTAAAATTTCAGCAACATGTTATTTATTATTTGTATTTTATTAAAGAAATTGCAATACTAACTAAACAGAAATGGTTAACAATGGTCAATGGTAACAAATGCGTGGGAATCGGTTATGGTCAGTCTGGTGATTCAGTTCGTTGCCCCTAAAGACGACTGCGCAGCACCGACGCAGGCAGGTAGGAGTTCAAGGGCTCCTGGGCAACTGGCGCTGGCTGAGCGGGTGCGTGGGAGGCGAAGTTCAGCACGGGAGCAACGCCGCCATTCTGATGGGAGGAGACACCGCCCAGCTGATCATATTGATCCTGGATGGCGCGCTGAGCATTGACAGCATCCTGTGGGGTGCGGTACTTGACGAAGTGCACCTCGGGCTTCTGGTAGTTGTTGTTGCGAATGCTGTTCAGCTTGTTGCCAAGATCGTTGATATCGGCCTGCTTGTTCAGGACATAAATGGCGGTTTGCTGTTCGGCCGACTGTCTGGACAGAGCCAAGGCGGCATCCTGCAGTCCATTGTACTCGGGCCCCTTAATGAACAGGACGCGCAGGTTCCTGCGAAGATTGTTGGAAAGCTGGTCGGTATTGATGGGTTCGTGGAAATCGCGGTCATCAGCGCTGAAGGTGAAGAACTCCTTCTGCAACTCGGCCGGCGCTTGATACACCTGCTCAGCAGGTGCAGGTCCAGGTGCGGGTGCCGAATGAACGACGGGCTCAACAGCGACCGACGGCTCTCGGCTGACAGCTCCAGTTTGTGCAGGTGGGACGTAAGCAGCTTGTTCCTGGGCGACGCCCCTTGGTACGTAGCTGGATTGCTCCACGGGTTGGTAGTTGTAGCCCGCATTCTCGGCGTAGACTACGGCCAGAAGGCAAAGGGTCTATGAAAGGAAGGTTTGATTAGCTTATAATGCTCAGTTAAGTAATTGGCCAATCCTGTCAATACTCACAATAAGGACGCGCATTTTGTACTGTGCTGAGATAATACTTCTGAACTATTCGCCGTATCGAGCTGAAGTCTGTTGGTATCTTTAACGCCCACGCTATTTATGCGCTATCCAATCGTTTTGCATATGCTTTGCTTTTTCACACTGCAATCAATTTGCCATATATTTCTTTTTGTGACTTTTTTATTTGTGCACCACATTAAGCGCTATTTGTCAATTTCAATTCGCTGCTCACTTTTTTGCTGAATTCGCAGCATATTACACCAGTTTCCAATTTGCATCTTCGTCTGTCTGTTTTTGTGTTTACTGCACCAAATTTGCCAATTTCAGCTGACCTTTGTTTTTGCATACAAGGGCAAACTGGCCTCTGGGATACCAGGTAAAAAAAGTGGAACTACATAATTTCATTTAGTGAAACAACAAGCATATTAAACATACTTGCAGCCTTTTCAAACGAGGCGTTTTGAATTCCCAGAGTGTACTGAAATGACTAGTGCTCATATCTTAGTAAAAATCGAAAGAATCATTAAATATTATTATACATATATTAATTCTATTAGCCAAAAAATAAAAAATAGTTAATACGAGAACTTTTTTCAATCGATTTGTTTTTTGCTAAACATTTTCGGCTGCAACTCTATTATTACTTTTTGCTTTTTCTATACTGTTAAAACTTTTATGGTACCGAAAAACAGACATTGTTGAGTCGTTAAATGATATTAATATCAATAACTAATATTAACTAAATAAATTTTAATGCTAAACGTTACTGGGCAAAATTAATATAACACGTGAACGTCGATATTAAAGTATATTTGAAAATGATCTTTAGTTTGATTAAAAAGAAAAGAAAACTGAACATCAGTAGATATGAGTCACATAAAAATATTGTAAGAAAATTGGATCCATACAGGGTATGTAAGTGGTTTAAGGGACAATTAATAAGAAATATGAGTCGGGCTAATAAATAATAAATTTGAAACTAATATATTTATTATAATGTATAACAACGCATAATATGCGAATACAGCACATGCAAACAAATATTTATACTCTTTTCGAAGAAAATAGTATACTAAGTTTGTGCTGAAGTTTGTAACACATAGAAGACCCCCAAAAATTACTGCCAGTATGCTTAGAATGACAATACAAATTGAGCTAGCCATGTCCGTCTGTCTGTCTGTCTGTATGTATGGTATCTAGTCGCTCAGTTTTTGAGCTATCGCGATGTAACTTTGCACAGAGACTTATTATTCAAATGTACAGCACATTGGTCGGAACCAGCCGGATCGGACCACTATATCTTATAGCTACCATACAACAGGCAATGAATTAAATATTTTTACAATAAAAAATAAATAAATGTTACGCGACAAAACGATTTTTTACAGCATATGAGATTTCTGTGGTGCAGTTGGCAGAGTGAAAATTGCCTAAAGGTTCCAAAAGAGAATCCTTCCCCACTTATTTTGGTTCTTTTAGTAAAATTATAAAAATTATAGTAAAATAAAAAAAAGTATGTTCTAATCCTATATTATTTTTCTCTTGTAGGTCACAGCAGGACGCCATCAATGCCGACAATAACTCCAGGAATTATGTTATTTACTGTAGTAAGTATAGCTGAGCTATATTTTACCGTAGTTTGCTTAATTATTTTTTCTCTTTCAGCTCAATGTTCGCAACTTTAGCTAGTCCACTTATTTTGCAAAATCTTTATCAGCCCAAAACCATTCTGTTGAACGTTAAGTAAGTACTATAAAATCTATATATACCTATATAATTAGTTAATTTTTGTTTTCCAATAGGTCGCCAGCGCAGCATGGGACATCAGAACAGACAAAAACAACAACAAACACAACAACATTGTCATTGTCATCATTATCATCATCATCATCATCATCATCATCATCATCATCATCATCATCATCATCATCATCAACAACAACAACAACAACAAACACAACAACAACAACAAACACAACAACAAACACAAAACAACAATCAACTGACAAGAAACCAGCAACATAGCTTAATAGGTAACTTAAAACATTGCATTTTATATAAATATTGTAATTTTAATTGTATTCTTAAAATAATACAAAATATACTATATTTATAGTTAAGAAAAATATAAATATTTATACACATTTGTAGAACAAAAGAAGAAAATAAACGATTTATCAAAAATCAACGTTTTTTATTTGAATGTATGAGTTTAGAGCTGAGAGCCATGCTCAGAAGTTCTACTCAGGGTTATTTGCTCTTTTCCCTCAAGGTCGAACAAAAATTAAAAACAAAAAATTCGTCGTCTATCTGCTGATTTCTGTGCGCCTGGTACTTCGACCAGAGAAGCGTACGAAATTGGCCTTTGCTCGAGACAAAAACGAACACTGACAACTGCACACAGAAGAAAATCTAAGCAGGCCGAGCTCTGAGTGTAGGGAAATTTTTTCTCAAAGGGAAATTCTCCCTCAAGGTCATGCTAAAATTAAAAACAGAAAAATCATCGTTCATCTGCTGAATTATGTGCGCCTGGTACTTTCTGACGAAAAATAGCATTTGGCAAAGCAGATCTGCTGCTTCAGACACCCTAAAAATATGCAACAATGAAATTTACTTCTCATTCAAGGTAGCGCTAAAAGTGAAAACAGAAAAATTATCATCCATCTGCCTGATTCTGTGCGCCTGGTACTTTAAAAGAAAAACAAAGTTTCTTGGTTTCTATATAAGGTATATTTGTACAAAAAACATAATTTATCAAAAATAATTGTAATTATAAATGAAATGTAATATTTTAATTTTAAATCCATTCTTATAATAAATTTAAATAAACGCAAATAAAGCAAATACTTTTAACTTAATTAAGTAGATTATTTATTTGCTTGATGACATTAAAAATTGTGACGTTGTTGCGTCTGAGGAACTTCAAATTTTCCAGTAATTTTTGGTGAGTTTTTTTTGTTGGTTGTCCGTATAACATCCATCATCTTGGTAGCCAGGCAATGGATCCGTTTCTAGAGATGTCCTCGAAGATCAAAATGTATACCTGCAAAGAAAAATGGCAATTATTAAATAATTTAGGATTTTTTTTATATAAGTTTGCTTAACTTTTAGCAAATCAAAATCAAATGACTGGATTTGATTATAATTTCGCTAAAAAGTTGTTTATAGTCTTTTCGAAGAAAATCGTATATTAAGTTTGTGCTGAAGTTTGTAACGCATAGAAGGAAACGTCTGAGCCCCCAAAAGTTACTGCCAATGACAAAACAAAGTGATCTAGCCATGTCCGTCTGTCTGTCTGTATGTATGGGATCTAGTCCCTGAGTTTTTGAGCTATCGCGATGAAACTTTGCACAGAAAGTTATTATTAAAATGTACAGCACATTTGTCAGAACCAGCCGTATCGGACCACTATATTTTATAGCTGCCATACAACTCGAAGTCGATTTTGGCCATAAATCACATTTTTTCAAATCTATCGAGAATAAACTTTGCACAGATTCTTATTTTCTGAACATACATCACATTAATCAGAGCCGGCAAGATCGGTTCACTATATCTTATAGCTGCCATACAACTCGAAGTCGGTTTTGGCCATATATCCGATCTTTTCAAAGCTATCGCCTTAAATTTCCTTGTACAATTGAACATCCTTATAACTCATCAATGTTTAAAATTTCAATTCGATTCAGTTATAATTAGCAAATATATGTGTCGTTAAATATTTCGGTATTGCAGTTGGCAGTGTGAAAATTGCCTAAGGGTTCGAAAAGAGTATAAGATCTTCGGTACGCCGAAGATAATCCTTCCCCACTTGTTTATTATATTATTGGTCAACCGCCAGTAGAGTTCTTATTTCATTCTCACAATATGACATCGAATGTATTTTAACGATATGTCGAATAAAGTATTTGTGGTTTTTTATATTTTGGTTATGCAAATAAATGATAGTGGGTGCTCTTGAATATAGCTACTATTGTCTCAGCTTGTTATTGAGCATTCATGCTGCCGCTCTGTTATTACTCATACATAATGTATTGGACTGGCTTTGACTGGCCTAGTCAAGATAGTTCCGTCTTGCAGTTGCCATAAATTTAGGTGCCAATAGTTTGTCTAACCTTTTACTTCACGCATATTAACATTTTAATTATTATCCAAAAATTTCGTCTGGCGCCTTTTGTACAATAGGCGTGCACACGAAATGACAAAATGTTAATTTTTCCACTTGGTTTGAATCGTTCACAATGCTGGAATTTTTATGGCCCCCCAGTAAACAACATGGAATGCTGCAATTTGTGACGGTGAAGCATGGAAAATATATTAACCCCCTTCCATTGTTCGTTTGTAAAAGAGACGACTCTATCGTTTAGCTGATATGGGCTCGCAGATAAGAAGCATTTGATGGATAAATTTTAAATAGGAAATGTATTTCAAATATTTGACAAATCAATAGATAACGAAGATTCAACAAAGAACGGACTTTTACTTAATAACGATAACGCAGACGACGCAGCACAGACGATGGCAGATAGGAGTTCTCTGGGATCTGAGCGTTCTGCTGACGGTACTGAGGTGCCGAAGCGAAGTTCAGAGCATTGGCAACACCTCCGTTGTGGGACTGGCTGGAACCACCCAGAGAATCGTACTGCGACTGGATAGCGCGCTGAGCGTTGGCAGCATCCTCGGGAGTGCGGTACTTGACGAAGTGCACCTCGGGCTTGTTGTTGGTGTTGCTGCGGATGGCATTCAGCTTGTTGGCCAGATCACCGATGTCGGCCTGCTTGTTCAGCACATAGATGGCGGTCTCCTGCTGGGCAGCCTGCTTGGCCAGAGCCAGAGCAGCGTTCTCCAGGCCACGGTTCTCGGGTCCCTTGATGAAGACAACGCGCAGACCCTTGTTGACGGAGTTGGCAACGCGCTCCAATTCTTGGGGCTCATCGAAATCGTCCTCGTTGGCACTGAAGCTGAAGAATTCCTTATTCAGCTCAGCGGATGGCGCAGAGTTGTAGTTGACGGGTCCATCCAGTCCAGAGCCGCCGAGTCCAGAGCCGATAAGGCCACCATCACCGAGTCCTCCCAGAGAGCCACCGCCCAGAGAGCCACCGCCCAGAGAGCCACCGCCCAAGGAGCCACCGCCCAAAGAGCCACCGCCTAGGGAGCCACCGCCGAATCCGCCAAGAGAGCCACCACCGAGTCCTCCCAGAGAGCCACCGCCGAGTCCTCCGAGGGAGCCACCGCCGAGACCTCCAATGCTACCGCCTCCAATACTACCGCTGCCCGGAGCGAATGACAGTCCTGAGCCGGAGTGTCCTACCGGCTGGTAGTTGTAGCCGAGCTTATCGGCGCAGGCAACGGCCACAAGGCACAAGACGATAAAAGCGCGCATCTTTGGGTTCTAGTTCTGGTCGGAGCTGTGAGCACAGAATGATGTGGCTGTGAGGTGGGATGCCATTTTTATACCAAGACGAATGTCACTCCCAGAACAAGCGTTTAACAACTATGCTAAAGATCAAGATAAGGTTCGCCCCAATATGTTGTCGAACATGTTTTATGTTTTTATATTTTAGGCGGCTTTGATTATTGCCTGAACGCAACAACTACGGTGGCGGCGGCGTTGATTAAAATTTGATGAACTCCGGCTTACAAAGAAAATTTTTATGCAAATTAGTCAACGCGTCTAACGTCGACAGCGCAGTCGACTGAGCAGTCGACTGAGCAGTGACCGAGACGGCAGCAGAAGCCCCAAATTGTTTGGCTGTTCGGTAGCCAAATTCTTTTGTTCGCTCATTTTGTTATGCAAATCAAACTCGCAACGATTGAAAGTGAAACTCTGGCTAATGGCTACAAATATATTTATTTTTGGGCCAATATGCAAGCTTAATAATATTAAATTGCTCGACTCTACAGTTTTGGGCATTGTTTGCTATAGCTACATGCAATTTGTCAGACAATTCATACGAAATCAATTTAGGAAAATGCGTGGGACAAACGAACATACATATATGTAGGTTGATACATCAAATCGAAATGCATAAGTGGTGGCATTCACAAACATGTCCGAAACATAATATGCTGTCAAAGAACTTGTTATTTTTTGAATTGGCAAATTTTCATAAAAGCCAATGACTCGACATCCTAATTTAACCCGTTGAACCCGTTTACTAGACGAAAAAAAAAACCCAAATCCGTTTCCAAATTGAAATTCAAATCATTTTCATAAAGCCAAATTCCTAAGCGAGAAAATGTTTAATCTAAAAATAAGCATAAATTTTATTATAAGCTTTTGCTCATTCTAATTTAAAGCAGAACAAGTAAGCGTAGTCGACTAGTAGATGCCCTGAATTCTATATGACTACATATTTTTGCACAAGGGCATTCGAATACGTGAATACTTATATTTACGAGTGATTGATATGCATGTTAAAAACAGAAACAAAATGGTATTATTTTACTACTTTGTTGAATTGCTTTCAAACTATAAAAGCAGCTTTCTTCATATCTTATAGATAAAATTGTGAGATATAATATAATGTCTGTTACATTCTGCCTCACAAATGTATTATACCCCTTGTTTATCCATTTGTATGGCTAGATTGTAGATAAGGCCACATATTTGCAAATTTGAATATTTTTTAAAAACATTTTATTTGCGACACAATAGGTAAACAATAACAAAGATATTCGGTAACACAAACTATAACAGAGCAGCGTCTAGGAACTTAGAAACGAAAACGGCGCAAAATATTTGCAGGCAGGTAAGTGCTGCCGGGAGTTACTGGAGGGATATACGACGAAACGGGCTCCGTGGCTTCAGGCTCAGCAATATGTGGGGCGGGTGCGGACTCCGCGGGAACTGCAACTGGCGCTGGTGCACTGGACGCAAAGTTGAGAGCTGGAGCAACGCCGCCATCATGAGCCTGAGAAGAACCTCCCAGCTGGTCGTACTGTCCCTGAATGGCACGCTGAGCATCGGCAGCATCCTCGGGAGTGCGGTACTTGACGAAGTGCACCTCGGGCTTGTTGTTGGTGTTGCTGCGGATGGCATTTAGCTTGCTGGCCAGATCGCTGATATCGGCCTGCTTGTTCAGCACATAGATGGCACTCTCCTGCTGGCCGGCCTGCTTAGCCAGAGCTAGAGCCGCTTGCTCGAGTCCATTGTGGTCGGGACCCTTTACGAAGACAACGCGCAGAGCTTTGTTCAGTGAGTTGGACACCTTGTCAGATGCAGCTGGATCGTTGAAATCCTCCTCGTTCGCTGTATAGGTGAAAAACTCCTTTTGCAGCTCAGGCTGCGCTGCGGCATAGTTCGGAGCATCAGCAGATGGCTCAGCAGCGAGGCTGCTTGGCTGGTAGCTGGGCTCCACACTTGACTGCTGGGCGAATCCTGCGTTATCGGAATCAGCAGCGGTGCCAGGTCCAGCTGCATACGAGGGCGACTCATTGCTGGCGGCGTTGCCAGGTCCAGATGCATACGAGGGCAGCACATTGCTGGCAGCGCTGCCAGGCGCAAAAGAAAGACCAGAGCCAGAGTGCGCCACTGGCTGGTAATTATAGCCAAGTTTGTCAGAGCTGGCCAAAGCCACCAGGCAGCAGCAGAGCAGAACGGAAAAATTGCGCATGTTTAGTCTGTTTGAGTTGCTTGCAGAATATGATGCCCTGGTCAGATGACTTGATGGTTTTTATGCTGGTGGCTATGTGGAGCATTTACCGTTATGCAAAACGCCAGCATAAAATTGTCAAATTATGCAATAGTTTCTCTAGACTGCCGCCTCTTAAATGTATGCAGTAAAACGCCTTGATTGGACAGCCTCTCTAAGAGTTTATGGCTGTAGAAGATGTTGATAACGATGCCGTCACCGGAGCCATAAAATTCATATAAAATTCAATATTCTGCATTTGACAATAATTCTCATTAATTATCTTTGCCGTTTCATATTTAAAGAAACCTTGACGATATGTATCTGCTTATCTTCACAATCAGTATAAATCTGTCCATAATGAGAAGATTGTTGGCGGATTGGCCAATAGATCGTAAATTGAATTCGGTGCGAAATACTTGTCTATATCTCATACCAAATACAAGTATGTGCAATAAACACGGGATCCATAGTGTTACCCAAAATCGCTAGAAACTCAAACAAAACATGCAAATGAGGTGTGCCCAGTCGCATTATTCAAAAATATATTTTAACGATCCGCGAAATTATTATTGCCGCTTCGCGAGGCTTTGTCGCGGCTTTGCGGCTGCTATATGCAAATGATGCGGGTGGAGGCGACCTTCCGCGGCCGGCAGTGGATGTGGATGTTGAATGGCGCCGGGCCGGAAGTGGCGACGAGTTCATCGCTAAAAATAAACGCCATCTTTTCTTTGCGATCGATTAGCTAATTAGCCGCTTGGACTGCAGCCCGATGTCAGCACCAAACAAGATAATTTGATAATTGGACTTTTAATAAATTACTTGGCGCCGCTCATTTGGCAATCAAAAGCGACACCATGATAAGCCCTAAGATCTTGGCTCGAAAACTATGCAAAACGCTGCACTAACAATGACGCACTTCAAAAATATGACACAACTCGTTTTATCATATAATTTATGCACTTAATAATCAAACTAAGTCGTTCACACTGTGTGAACTGACACTTTGGTCTTCCAAATGCATTCACTCTCAGTATTTTGCAAAGTCTTATCGATTTCATAATCTACAACTTGCACTTATAAAAGGAAAGACGGCGATTGTCAAAGGCAGATACACAACACCTCTTCAAACAAACTCAACCTAATCTTAACCACTATGCGCGCTTTTATTGTCTTGTGCCTTGTGGCCGTTTCCTGCGCCGATAAGCTGGGTTACAACTATCAGCCCGTCGGACACTCCGGCTCAGGACTGTCCTTCGCTCCTGGCAGCGGAAGTGGAAGCATTGGATCAGGACTCGGCGGTGGCTCCGTGGGTGGCTACGAAAGCGGTTCCATTGGTGGTGGTTCCCTCGGAGGACTTGGTGGTGGTTCCCTTGGCGGACTCGGCGGCTTTGGCGGTGGCTCTCTGGGCGGCGCTGGATTGGGCGATTTGGATTCCGGTCTTGGAGGCGGCAACATTGGTGGTGGAAGCATCGGTGGAGGTTCCGGTCTCGGCAACCTCGATGGTCTCTCCGGCGGATCTCTTGGTGCTCCAGTCTCTTACAACGCCCCTGCCCCAGCTGCTGAATTGGAGAAGGAGTTCTTCTCTTTCACCGCCAACGAACAGGACTTCGATGAGCCCCAAGCTTTGGAGAAGGTGTCCAGCTCCCTAAACAAGGCTCTGCGTGTTGTCTTCATCAAGGGACCCGAGAACCGTGGCCTGGAGAACGCTGCTCTGGCTCTGGCCAAGCAGGCTGCCCAGCAGGAGACCGCCATCTATGTCCTGAACAAGCAGGCTGACATCAGTGATCTGGCCAGCAAGCTGAATGCCATCCGCAGCAACACCAACAACAAGCCCGAGGTGCACTTCGTCAAGTACCGCACTCCCGAGGATGCTGCCGATGCTCAGCGTGCTATTCAGGGACAGTACGATCAGCTGGGAGGTTCTTCTCAGGCTCATGATGGCGGCGTTGCTCCAGCTCTCAACTTTGCCTCACAGGCACCTTCCCCAGTTCGCGAGAACACTGAAGCAGCTTCTGCTCCCGGAGCTAGCTACTTACCTGCTAATATTTTCCGTCGCCTTCGTCTGTAACTTGTTTATAAAAATTACTTGTTGTTATTGAAATAAAATATATATAAACTGTTACATCTTACTTAAATACCTTATTTTATTTGGAACTAGGTATTTAATGGTTTGTAATGACCTTTTTAGTGAATTGGCACAGCAAAAGATTTTGTGTCTTAAACCCGAATTAAATAGCTGTCGTAGACCTTAATTCTCCTAATAAACTCGTTTATATTGTACGCTGTAAACTAATTTCAACAAACACATATTCTTCATTGATTGTTTTTAAAATTAGAATTAGGATAGAAATCAAGATTAGGCTAAGCACCATCTTTGCGGATTTGAATTTGCTCTTACAGACATTTTCAACTTACAAAAATTTAAAACCTTACTGCTTACAAATGTATTGTTTATGAGGGAATCATTAATATACATATATAATCTACCATGACCTACTCTTAACTATGTAAGTATATATTTTGTATGTGTCTACTTTTAATTCCTCATATTTTAGTAAACATAAATTCTCGATAGCAAATACAATTTGTAATAATTAATAAATAATAATAAATTTGTTGTATTCTCTTAATAAAAGGGAGCACGAACATTGACCATCGCTAGAAGGAACTTGTTTAAGACTGACGTTGATATTTAAACAAGTATTCAGCCAGGGCAATAACCGAGCTATTTACTAAGCCGAACATTGTTGTTTCATTCACAGATTTGCCATTTCTTCCGGCAACATTGGGAGTATAAAAATAAAAATTTGTTTCGTCATGCATAACTTATTCTAAGCGGCTAACTTAAAGGCTATTATCAAAGTTCTACCTTTCCCAAATATACATATATATATTTGTGGCTTTCAATGCGGATGCTAAAGCTGGTGGTATAAAATTTGCCATTTACGGTAACTATGAGCTAATTGGATACGGTGATAATTTGAAGAACAAGTTCGATAGTTCTTAAGTAATTTCTCTGTAGAACCCAAATACCAATACCAAAATATAAAAGTTAGAACAAGCATCAAGAACCAGTCGCCCGTTCCCGTCTTTCGTAGCGCAGAAAGTTGAAGAGCCTGTCTAGTTGGATAGTTTTGCATAATCATTTCATAAGCGCACTACTTTGCATAAAAGACTAGTTAAATTATGTGCCCGTAAAGAACCCATCTATTGTTCTAACCGCGATCCCACTACGAGGGCGGTGTATAAAAGGCGAGCCACTCAGTATCAGGATTCAGTCTCAGCCATTGGCCGTACAGTACACACACACCTCTTCTTCCAAATTCACAATGCGTTTCCTCATCGTGCTCTGCCTGTTCGGCGCCGCATGCGCCCAGTACAACTATGGACAAGGATTGGACAGTGGCTCCGCCAGCAACGGCATCCCCAGCGTTGCCTACAACGAGCCCAGCTACAGTGGCGCTGAGAGCAGCCCCGGCGGATACTACGCACCAACTGGTGGCCTTAACAAGGAATTCTACTCGTTCGAGGCCAATGAGGATGACTTCAATGACCCAGCTGCCAGCGAGAGGATTGCCAACAGTGTGAACAGGGGTCTGCGCGTCGTCTTCATCAAGGGACCCGAGAACCGTGGCCTGGAGAACGCTGCTCTGGCTCTGGCCAAGCAGGCTGCCGAGCAGCAGACCGCCATCTATGTGCTGAACAAGCAGACCGACATCGGTGATCTGGCCAACAAGTTCAACGCTGTGCGCCAGAACGCCAACGCCCGTCCCGATGTGCACTTCGTCAAGTACCGCACTCCCGAGGATGCGGCCAACGCTCAGCGCGCCATCCAGTCGCAGTACGACTCTCTGGGCGGCACCAGCCAGAACATCAACGGCGGAGTTGCCCCAGCGATCAACTTTGCATCCCGTGCCCCAATCGGACACTCCAGCGGAGGACATGGCAGCTTCGCGGCTCCCAGTGCGCCCACTGGCTCCTATCTGCCTGCCAACATTCTGCGTCGCCTGCGTGTGCGTTAAAAGAACTGAGTCTTATGCTAATTTTGCCAATGACGCTGGACCGACTATTGTTTTTGTTTTTAGCATTTTATATACGAGCATACAATAAAATCGACCAAATGAAGTAATCCAAAATTACAGCCATTTTGTTATTGCCTTTGTTTCACATATTTCTTGCCGCATTGTGCGAAAATATTGCATTTTTATGCTTACGATGTTGATTTTTATCACTTTCCTTATAATAACATTTATGCAAAGCCGAATTGTCGAGCAAAGCGATGAGACAAAAGACGAACGTTGCTATTTTAAGGCGGAAAAGACATTTAGCTATGCGGCCGCATTGTGTTTATTGAGAAGTCACGCTGACAGCCTCGAAGACAGATTTGTATAAATAATAACCGCCGTCGCAGTATCAAACATAAACCAAAGTTGCTTCAAACCAAGAGAACCTCTGCAGCAGAATTCAAGATGCGTGCCTTTATCGTAAGTTGAAGCCACTCAAGCCAAAGGATATATTAATGGACTACTTATTCCTCCACCAACAAATCAGGTTATGTGCCTAGTCGCAGTTGCCTGCGCCGATAAGCTCGGCTACAACTATCAGCCCGTCGGACACTCCGGCTCAGGACTGTCCTTCGCTCCTGGCAGCGGAAGTGGAAGCATTGGATCAGGACTCGGCGGTGGCTCCGTGGGTGGCTACGAAAGCGGTTCCATTGGTGGTGGCTCCCTCGGAGGATTTGGTGGTGGTTCCCTTGGCGGACTCGGCGGTCTTGGCGGACTTGGCGGTGGCTCTCTGGGCGGTCTTGGTGGCGGCGCTGGATTGGGCGATTTGGATTCCGGTCTTGGAGGCGGCAACATTGGTGGTGGAAGCATCGGTGGTGGTTCCGGTCTCGGCAACCTCGGTGGTCTCTCCGGCGGCTCCCTGGCTGCACCAGTCTCTTACAACGCCCCTGCCCCAGCTGCTGAGTTAGAGAAGGAGTTCTTCACCTACACTGCCAACGAACAGGACTTCGATGAGCCCCAAGCTTTGGAGAAGGTGTCCAGCTCCCTGAACAAGGCTCTGCGTGTTGTCTTCATCAAGGGACCCGAGAACCGTGGCTTGGAGAACGCTGCTCTGGCTCTGGCCAAGCAGGCTGCCCAGCAGGAGACCGCCATCTATGTCCTGAACAAGCAGGCCGATATCAGCGATCTGGCCAGCAAGCTGAATGCCATCCGCAGCAACACCAACAACAAGCCCGAGGTGCACTTCGTCAAGTACCGCACTCCTGAGGATGCTGCCAATGCTCAGCGTGCCATCCAGGGACAGTACGACCAGCTGGGAGGTTCTTCTCAGGCTCATGATGGTGGTGTTGCCCCCGCCTTGAACTTCGCCTCTCAGGGTCCAGTGCGTCAGGCTAATGCCCAGTCTCCCGACAACTCGTACCTGCCTACCTCGGTCTTCCGTCGTCTGTAAAGAGTTCCTACTGTACAACTAGAGATAATCTCTAGTGATTGCTTGTTGAGTAATTCTATTAACTGTTATATATAAATGAATAAAATAAATTTTCAAAACTAAAGATATGCTTTCATAATTCCTCATAAATTAGGTTTAAAGATTAGTTCGAAAAACAATCAACAGCAGTAGCTGTGCTTATGAATGGATTTATATGATGGAAGTCGGAAAAAGTCGGGACTTGAACCCGACAAGGAAATTGACGGCGATAACTTTGAAAACATGGAATATATGGCCAAAACCGACTTGAAATTGTATGGCAGCTATAAAACATAGTATTCACAACCGGCTGGTTCCGTCCCTTTGAATAATAATTATATGTACAAAGTCTTATCGTGATAGTTTAAAGACAATAAAGCAGAGTTTGAATGTATTTTAAGTAATATTCTTGGCATTATTAATATTAAGTATCGGGTAGGTTATTACTAGTCATGCATTTTATAAGTAATGTATAGTCACGTTGGAGGGAAATGCAGTCCAGTTTGATGTCCTTGAGTACATACTCTATTCTGCTAAGGGAAGAGCAGGTTTTGACAAGCTGACGTAGATTTCACTTATAAGACAAATTGAGAAAGCGAAACCATTTATGTGCTTGATCTTCAATATACAATATTTGAGTAAGTACCTTCAGGAAATGCTATTACGTTCACCAGGTAATGTAACTATTACATTTAATTAAATATTGAATATTACACAATCATATTTGTAAATAGGTTTGAAAAGGGCGTTATTTCAAACACCCTATTAAATGTTTCCTCAAATTATAGGGTTGATGTGACGCCAATAAATCAATAACAGCAAGTTTGGTCAAAAGACATATGTGTACATGAGATTGGTTAACAAACTTATGACCGAGTATTTAATAATATAGAAAAACCCAACTGCAGATGTCCTACATAAAACAAGCTTGTAGCCTTGCCGAAGAATTTGGGAAACATATTTATTTAATACTTATCATAGATAATTATGACCCATCTTTATAGCATCGATATGCATATAAACTTATTTCAATGTGATCGCCACATATTAATTTTATAATTTTATATTAATTCTTGTAAAAATTATTGAATAAAAAACTCGAAAATTTGAATAACCTAAAACAATCAGCCGCAGTCGCATTCGTTGCCGTTGCCTATTGAAACGCAACAAAAATTCCAAATCGACCATAAAACCGTAGAGCCAAAAAGCTTTGTAGGCGGCAAAACACAGTGGCATCAAAGCGATTTCTATGCAAGCGACGTCAAGGCGGCAGTTTTGTTTTTATCAGCCTCGAAGATGGATTTGTATAAATAATAAAGATCGCTCCAAACAGAAGACAGAAGCAATTCGTAACTCGAAGTAGAAGAACCAAAAAAGAAACAAGCAATTTAAAAAAATGCGTGCCTTTATTGTAAGTACAAAGGATTAACAGATGTCCAGGCCCAACAGGATTAAGCCTTTCCTCTCCCTTCTTTTCTCGTTAAGGTTATGTGTTTGGTGGCCGTTGCCTGCGCCGATAAACTGGGCTACAACTATCAGCCCGTAGGACACTCCGGCTCAGGATTATCGTTCGCTCCTGGCAGCGGTAGCATTGGAGGCATCGGCGGAGGCTCTCTTGGAGGCCTCGGCGGCGGTTCTCTTGGAGGCCTCGGCGGTGGCTCTCTTGGAGGCCTGGGTGGTGGCTCTCTTGGAGGACTCGGCGGTGGCTCTCTTGGCGGACTTGGCGGTGGCTCTCTGGGCGGTCTTGGTGGCGGCGCTGGATTGGGCGATTTGGATTCCGGTCTTGGAGGCGGCAACATTGGTGGTGGAAGCATCGGTGGTGGTTCCGGTCTCGGCAACCTCGGTGGTCTCTCCGGCGGCTCCCTGGGTGCTCCAGTCTCTTACAACGCCCCTGCCCCAGCTGCTGAATTGGAGAAGGAGTTCTTCTCTTTCACCGCCAACGAACAGGACTTCGATGAGCCCCAAGCTTTGGAGAAGGTGTCCAGCTCCCTGAACAAGGCTCTGCGTGTTGTCTTCATCAAGGGACCCGAGAACCGTGGCCTGGAGAACGCTGCTCTGGCTCTGGCCAAGCAGGCTGCCCAACAGGAGACCGCCATCTATGTCCTGAACAAGCAGGCCGATATCAGCGATCTGGCCAGCAAGCTGAATGCCATCCGCAGCAACACCAACAACAAGCCCGAGGTGCACTTCGTCAAGTACCGCACTCCCGAGGATGCTGCCAATGCTCAGCGTGCCATTCAGGGACAGTACGATCAGCTGGGAGGTTCTTCCAAGGCCAGTGATGGTGGTGTTGCCCCCGCCTTGAACTTCGCCTCTCAGGGTCCAGTGCGTCAGGTCAGCTCCAAGTCGCCCGATAACGCATATCTGCCCACCTCGATCTTCCGTCGTCTGCGTCGCTAAATTTGTGTCTAGCCAAAGTATACGAGTATACATTGACGAAAGAAGTGCACTTTATTGTTACCAATTGTTAAATAATGTCTAATATCGAAACTGAATTTGAAATAATAATTTTATAACGAAAATTGAAAGCGTCTTTAAAAGGGGTTGGCTGGGTATGACTTTGTCTAAGTTGCATCACGAAATTTAAAAGTTGCCTTTATCGGGAATTTTGTGTTGGTTGCATCACGAATTATCATTTGTTCTTCTTCTTCTTGCAATATAATAACTGTATACCGTCCATATATGCTGTTCCATATAGTGCTGATGGTTGCTAAAAGTTGGTATACAAGTATTGAAATATTGAGAACCATTAAATATATAATGTCAAGAACAAACTTTTAATATATTCGAAATTGAAGTAACAGCTTTTCCATTGAAATGAATCTTAACCAAATACCTTTTCATCTCATACCAATACATGTGAATGCATTGATTTTTGCTCATCACACTAAATCACTTATTTCCGCTTTGCTAACTTGTCTCATGACAAATTATGCCCCAAACATAACTGAAGGCCACCAAGTAATCATAAACCGTTAGTTGACCTGATTTTCGTTGTCACCTTGCTGTGTGCCATGTACAATTAGAAAGGAATTTCAAGTGCAAGCCACACGGTAGGACAAATACACACATAGGCGGCTAATAAGATTTATGTTTGGTCAAAACCAGATTTGCCATAAAACAGCAACAAATCTAGTCATTAATTTTATTGTGCTGACGATCACTTTTTTGTTGAAATCATTAACAAATAGCTATTCTGTATACACATAATATAACGAAAAAGTCTGACATTTGGAGTTGCTTTAGCTGACTTTTATGCATAAATTATAAGCCAATTATGGGTGAATCACGATCCACCAATCGCCAATCGGAAACAGACGCGACAGCGTCGGCGGCGCGATTGAAGCTGCTCGAAACAATGTGTTAAATGTGTTAAGAGCGAAATTATGTTAACAGATTAACAGCATTCCAAAAACCCGCTAGCCAATCACCACTCACGAACCGCAAGTCGCCAGTCGAAGTCGTAGTCAGTCGTGGCCAGAGTCGTGGTCGGTGTCTTCCGCTGGCGAACTGCGAGCGGACGCTTCAAGAAATGGCACAAGAGAGCTCGACGGCTTAATTCGGCTAGATCAACTGGTCTAATTTTAGCTGCTGTTAGCGTTGGCGGTATAAAAGCTAAGTTAATATAGACATGCCCAGCATTCTAACAGAACAGTAGAGGACGACAAGATGCGCGCTTTGATTGCTTTGTGTTTCGTTGCGGCAGTTAGTGCCGGTCGCTTGGGCTATAACTACAGGCCCGGCAGCACGGCAGTGGCTACCGATGGCATTGGTAGCATTGGTAGCACTGGCCCCGTCTCCAGATCTGGTCTGGGCGGCCCGGTTAGCTACAATGCGGCGCCACAAGCCGGCATCCATAAGGAATTCTTTTCATTCCATGCCAACGAGGCCGACTTTGAGGATCCCGATGCAGCACGCAAGATAGCTGCCGCCATCAAGAAGAGCGTGCGCGTTATCTTCATTAAGGCGCCGGAGAATCGTGGCTATGAGAATGCCGTTCTGGCTCTGGCCAAGCAGGCCGCCGAGCAGCAAACCGCCATCTACCTGCTCCACAGGCAACCCGACCTCAACGAACTGGCGAACAAGTTCAATGCCGTCCGCCAGAACGCTAACGCTAAGCCGGAGGTGCACTTTGTCAAGTACCGCACTCCCGAGGATGCTGTCAACGCACAGAAGGCTATCCAGAGCCAGTACGACTCGCTCGGCGGCACTAGCCAGTCCATCAATGGAGGCGTGGCGAACGCTCTGAACTTTGCCTCCCGCTCATCAGCGCCAGTGAGCGCTGGACAGCCCCAGGAGCCCGACAGCAACTATCTGCCGTCGTCAATCCTGCGACGACTGCGTCATTAGCTGGTTGTTAGTTTCGATTTGGAAAGTAATTTGTTAAGTTTAGATGTTGATGTTGACTAAACAATAAAATTAATTGATTTCAAAAACGCATTTGAATAAATTAGACGTTAATCTGAATGATAACCCCAGAAATATTTAAGTGTTAAAGCAATTATACCATTAGCTAATATCGTAAAGAAGATATGAGAATAAATTGAAGAATATAAGTAATGCAGACTTACTTTACAATTATCCATTTATTTGATTTAATTCATGAAAAATCTAAGTTTACTCTTTATTTTATCCCGAGCTCATTAAAAATAATACACAGTAATTTATTTGAACGACCTCTTTTTGTACGGAACTTTCCACGGACACTAAACTCAGAAGATATTTCCGATTAAATTTTGTATTGTGTAATCAAAATTTTAAAATCCCTTAAATTTTTCCTAAGGTATTCCCTGGATGTGCCATTTCTTTATTAAAAATCCCATAGCTTCGTCAAATCTAATTCGATGTTCGTTCCCGATGCAGTTTTGATCATGATTTGGCATCGATAATACTTCTTCAATCAAGTTTCATGCAATTTCGAATTTTCGATTCTCTACTAAACAGTAGACAATCAAAGGCCTAGATAGTAATGCCTTGTAAACACTTCCATTATTTTTTTAAAACTTAACATATGTTCGTTCCCGAGGTAGTATTGATCACGATTTGGCATCTTTAATAATTCTGCATTTAAATCTGATGCATTTGCGTATTGTGGGATTTCCATGGAAATCAAGGCAATTTAAGGCGTCCAAGTCAATGGAAATGCGTTCCATGCATTTAAAACTTTTATAACTTTGTCAAAACTGATTAGATGTTCATTCCTGAGTTAGCTTTATAAGTTGGTCATGGTTTGGCATCAGTAACAATTCAGTGTCTAAAATTTAAGCACTTTCGCATTTTAGATAACTTTGTCAAAACTTATTGGATTTAAGTTCTTCTATTAATGTTTCATTTAAATCAGAAGCACTGAGCCCCACACAATGGAAAGTAAAATCTTAAATAACTTCTGTGTTTATTGTCCGATCTTTCTAAAATTTGTAGGACATAACATTGGCTATAAAATGTGTGAACATAAATATAAATATTTGTTACATGTGTATGCTATTCGAGATTATACATACCGAATTTGGGGCCTCTAGCTCTTATAACTTTTAAGTTTAGGCCCAAAAACGCTAGTCTGAAATCGAAATTGATCGATAACATTTAAACGGGCCGAGTTGTCGATAAAATGAAATAAACTTGATCTGTCCCGGGATTAGGAGAACTTATATTCCAAATATGAAGTCTCTAGCTCTTGTAGTCTCTGATATCCCCGTGTTCATCCAGACAGACGGACGGACGGACAGACAGACAGACGGACATGGCTATATCGACTCGACTGTTGATACTGATCAAGAATATATATACTTTATATGGTCGGAGATGCTTCCTTATGCCTGTTACATACATTTGCACAAAACCATAATACCCTTTTTACCCATTTTTAATGGGTTCAGGGTATAAAAAAGATTCAAAGTAACTTGAGCATTAAAATTTTTAAACTTTTGTCCGTAATAACCTCTCATCTTATTATTGAAATAATACAAGTATAAAGAAAGGTTTCTAGTGTAATGGTTATTTAAGACAATACGTGTAAGTGCTACTCGTTCTTCTAGGTTCATACAAGAATTAGGGAATTATCATTGATTAAAAATAATAATTTAGTTATTCATCGTCCAGAAATCAAACTCTTGCAATTATATGTAGGAATGGAATTTATTTAATCATTATTCAACAAAAACTAGGTTTAAAAATCAGTCGAAGATCGCTGCCATTATCAATTAGTAGATCTAAGTCTTACTGAAAATTTAGACACGACGGAAGATCGAGGTGGGCAGGTAGGCGTTCTCGGGGGACTTGGCGTTGACCTGACGAGCTGGACCCTGGGAGGCGAAGTTCAGCACGGGAGCAACTCCACCGTTGTGTGCCTGGCTGGAGCCGCCCAGAGAGTCGTATTGTCCCTGAATGGCACGCTGAGCGTTGGCAGCATCCTCGGGAGTGCGGTACTTGACGAAGTGCACCTCGGGCTTGTTGTTGTTGTTGCTGCGGATGGCATTCAGCTTGCTGGCCAGATCGCTGATATCGGCCTGCTTGTTCAGGACATAGATGGCGGTCTCCTGCTGGGCAGCCTGCTTGGCCAGAGCCAGAGCAGCGTTCTCCAGGCCACGGTTCTCGGGTCCCTTGATGAAGACAACACGCAGACCCTTGTTCAGGGAGCTGGACACCTTCTCCAAAGCTTGGGGCTCATCGAAGTCCTGTTCGTTGGCAGTGAAGGTGAAGAACTCCTTCTCCAACTCAGCAGCTGGGGCAGGGGCGTTGTAGGTGACTGGAGCATCGAGAGCACCACCGGAGAGACCAGCGCCGGACAGACCACCGAGACCACCGCCGGACAGACCACCGAGACCACCGCCGGACAGACCACCGAGACCACCGCCGGAGAGACCACCGAGGTTACCACCGCCAATGCTACCACCACCAATGCTGCCGCCGCCAATGTTGCCACCGCCGATGCTGCCACCGCCAATGCTGCCACCGCCAATGAAGCCACCGCCAATGCTGCCACCGCCGATGCTGCCACCGCCGATGCTGCCACCGCCAATGCTGCCTCCTCCAATGCTGCCGCCGCCAATTCCTGGGCTGAAGGACAAGCCAGAGTCAGCGTGACCCACTGGCTGGTAGTTGTAGCCCAGCTTATCGGCGCAGGCGACTGCCACTAAGCACATAACCTGCACAGAGAAAAAAGTTGAGGTAATCCTGAATGATGGCTGCTGCAGGCTCCTTGCTACTTACAATGAAGGCACGCATTTTGAATTCAATTGAAGTTCTTTAACTTGGACTGTTCGGTTGTATCTGATGCTTGAAGCACCAAAAGCTCCAATATTTATACGAAAACCACGAAACTGTGTCACTCGACTGCTTTGAAGTTCATGCAGAGACCGAGCCGCGATGGTCGCTGCTGCTGCTGCCGCTGCGGCTGCTGATGCGGTGTGCATACTGTTGTTGTTGCTGCTGCCGCTGCTGCTGCTGCTGCTGTCAGTCTCGAAACTTGAAGCATTTTGCAGTAACTTCTTTGGCTGCTTTTGTCTATTGATAGCAAAACAATGCCAACAATGTCAACATCGCATCGCATCAGCGCGCATCTGCGACTTTTGGGCCTATTCTTTTTATTATTCAAATGGACCGCGGCCCTTGCTCAAGAGCAAGTCGCATTGACGAGCCAACTAGGTGCGGGACTAGGACCAGGCTCTGCAGTAGCGAAACAAGTTCACGCAAGAAATTATTTTCTTCATACATTCATATTTGTATGCAAAAAGATTTCGAATAGTTGCCGATCGATGTTGATACAAATTTTGAATTGGCGGCGCATCAAAACAAGTTCGAGGTGATATTTAAAATTCCCAGTCGGGTTGAGTTTGTCTGGCCGAATATTTCTAGTTTGGGAATTCCCAATCGATTATACTGACTAGTTTGCTATGAATTTCCAACTTTGCTGTTTTTGGCGACGGACCCCTAAAACTTATCAAGTTACGTTCGAAGGAATGCGCTTGTTAAGCATAACAATGGCCTCAATATCTATTAAATACTCGTAGCCCAAAAAGATATCCATTTTCAAAACATTTGACTTTTTTGCGCATCCGTTTAGCCCTCATCGAGCGCGTTGGCCAGTTGGCCAGTTAGGTAGTTGGCTTGCCAAAATAGAAGCCATAAACTTAACAAGCGTTGCGACCTTGAGGTTTTAACTGTTCGTCACCTGAAGCTATGCGACGGTAATCAGCTGGCGCCAGACGACAATCATTTAATGTGATCAGCGATTATCACGTTTTCATCGTGCTTTATTGATATCATAAAAATTATAGTTTTTGACTTTTGGAGCCCTGCTATAGATAAATAAATGCCAACAATATATTTGATAGTGAATTCATTTGCATATTAAGATGATTTCAGCATTAAAAAAATTGGAAAGATCTAAGCTGCGATAACTGAATATATTTGCAAATCAGTGGCGCCACATTGATGCATATCATGGATATGTTTAGCTATGAGTAAGCCCAGCTTTGAATCTAATAATAGCTACATCTGCTGAATAGTAATACACTATGCGAGTAGCTGTGTCAAGTTTTGACAGACTCAACTACTATTGATTTGAACCTTGTCAATTTCTCTCTCCATTCATGATTTCTTTGATATTTCTTTCTACGAAAAAACGTTGGGCGCCGCTTGAGAAGTTGTCAATCAAGATTCCGAGCCTAAGCCACAGTTTGAAAACAAAAATAATTTGTCTTCGTTTTGTTTATGGCTCCACCCAGACCGACCACTAAACCATGTAGCTAGCTGCTCTGCTCGGATGCTGGCTGGGATGCTCGGAATGTTTAGATGTCTCTGTCTCTGTCGCTGCCACCGCCTATCGCTGGTGGCAATGTCATATGCAAACTAACCAAATGTAAACATATTAAAACAAACCAGCTACAATTTCAAGGTCTCGGGCGCCACACGCTCATAAAAAATGCGCGCAGCAGAAAACATAAAAACCAAAATACAAGAAACAGAAAGAAGAAAAAGCAGTCACAAAATAGCCTACGGACAACAACAATTGATAAAAGCCGTTGGACAATGGATCATCAATAAATAGATAAAATGCTGCCAGCGCCGGGATCGAGCTGAGAGCATCGTTTTATGTTAATGGACCATGGATTGGTCGGGTCAATCGATCTATTTATGAAAATCAGTTTTCTAGTCTTCGACGCACTGAGCACACTTACTGGCCATAAACACATTCACTTTATAAGGAAAATATATGTTTTCACTATAATAAGTTTGTCCTTTTAATTTATGCAATCATTTTGCATTGTTAACTTAGGCACTTAAATATTAAGCTGCCGTCTTGCTATAAATTGGAGCGCTACTTAACGCTCTAAATTATCAAGTTTATCTGCAAAAAATTGCAATTCTGCTGTCGTCAGTTGTGCCAGTTTAACGGGTTTGTTTAGTTCTTTCTTCGAATTTGCATAAATGTTTGTGCCGCCGTCAGATAGGGAATTTTTTTGCACAAATTTCCGCATGCCGCAAAGTAAATTATTAAATAATACGGGTATCAGCGTTGACTTAAAAAAATGCAAATTTTTCACATTTGGCATGCAAATAAATTATGGCAATTATTGTAATATGAAAACAAATAGAAATACCCAAAAGTTAAACTGAATCGAAAAGTTAAGCTCATAAAATATCAAGTTTTAATAACTCGTCACCTGTGGCAGAAAAAACATCAAATCAAATTATTGCCAATTTGTTTATCTCTCGCCAATTTATTTACCAATTTGCCATAACGGTCAAAGCGTTTTGTGTAAACAATCAAGTATCGACGACGGCAGCTGCTGATTTTTTGGCAAATAGAAGTAAAATTATTTATTTTATATATAAGCATAAAAAACGAGACTTGGCCATGTTCCTAGAAGCATTCAATATCAGCGAATCATGCGCAAAATTACCACCACAAATTGAGGACAAACTCAAAACAATTCCAGGGCAATGCAAATAGCAACACGTGCTTCACGATAACATACCCTGGGCGATGTTACAGATAAGTGAAGCTAATACAACTAACTGATACACCCTGTTGGGCTGAGGATAAAGGTCACAAAGTGCAAAAAGTGGGCACATAAATTCGCAGCTTATTGTCAGCAGCTAAGCGCCCACAAGTAGGCAATAACTTATTTTTGTAGCCTGCATGCGGACGAGTCTTAGGCTTAGACGCAGCTAAGGACATCTAAGTATATAGTATAGGGTCCACGGAACAGCCGCACTTGTGCCCCGTTTTTTATTTTAATTGCAAACATGCCTACACATAATGCCCACACATAATGTCCTCGTCGTCCTGTGGCGGCGCGGCTGCTTTTTCAAACTCGTTTGCGGGTAAGGACAGTAGCTAAACAGCACTTTACGAGCACTGACAGCAGCGCCAACAGCAACAGCGACAACAGCAACAACAACAGCAAAAACTGTCTAATGACAACAACAACATTGACAGGCAGCGAGCGACTTTTGCATGTGCAAATTGTCGTTTAATTTATTAAGCAGCGAACGCCACGGCTTTTAATATAAACATACAAAACACTAATTACACACATACACACCCGCACACGCACTTGTGCGAATGCGCTTTAATTAGAAAATAAAGCACCCACTCGCGCACACATACACACACACACACACACACACACATCTACATGTATATATATGTATATAAAAAATGTATGTGCATACCAAAGTACAGTGAATGTCATAAATTTGGCCCACACTGCGTATACGTTGTGTAAACCTTTATAGAGCGAGAGCAGTAACAATAAAAATAAAACAACACAGCATAACTAATCTGGCCGTTGAGCGCTGCCTGAGGCTGCTTTTGCTGCATTTGGCCGTTGGCCTCTGGCCAGAGAAACGGGTTAACAAACTAGACAGCTTTTGGCTTGACTATCACCTGGTTTGTTGGCCTTTCCGTGGCGCGCACACCCGCTATGAATTTTATGGCCAGATTGAACTTGAAGATGTCGTCAAACTGATTTGCATTTCTAATGAATTCAATAAGCTAACCCAACTGCAGGCCAATGGTCAACACATTTTGCAATGTAGGAGCAAAAGCTCAAAAACTGAATCCGAAAATTCCCAACTGGGGGATAGTTTGAAAAGTCCAAAATGTTGTGCAAACAAACGGATTTACAGTAAGACAATGCAAAGGCATTTAAACAAGTATCGGTAAGTTATGAATGTATAATATATACAATTTAAAGGATTTATCCATATTGTATCGAATATCTAGTCTCTTAGACAAACTTCACCTAAGGGATAAAGACAAAGAAACGAGATATATTGTGTAATACGATACAATATATACATATATCTTTCTGAGAATTACATATAGGCTAATTATTCTTCTTTTGTCAACCCTTTTGTGGTTTTACTAGAGAGCAAATTCAAAGGAAAAAATATTTGTATTTATGTCAGTTACAGTTGACCTAAATCCTGTATTCTATATAATATAATTCAACGTACATTAATTGTAAAATTATTTGGAAATTGTGCCATTGTTGAATGCTAGAATTCACAGTGTGTCAGCTCAATTACTGAGAGCCACCTACTGTGAGCTTTCGCTGCTTGTATTTGAAGAGCCCTCACACAGTCAGCTCGACAACTGCTTTGCTTAATGGTTTTTGGTAGACAAGTTTACAGCTTCTTTTGCTTCAAGTGAAAGCATACGGCGCACGGTGCGTATGCTTGTTGCGGGCTTGACTGCGATTGTCAAATGGTCGTATTGAGCATACCCACTCCTCGCAGCTACTCAGCATTTGACCCGCCCAGTTGCTGTTTATGTGCCGTACATGACAATGAGTTCAGGCTTCATTCTCAGCCAGGACATAACGCGTATTGCCCGCACTCGTCACGTCTAGGCGCTGTGGGCGTGTGGACGGACAAGGACCTAGACCCAGATCCAAAAACAACTGAGGGGCATATTAAGTGCTGGCATCATATAGTTATATCAAAAGTGACTTTGGCACGTGAGCGGTCTGTCCACTTGGCAGCCATTTGAAGAGCTGACGAGTCTAGGTGTGCCAAAATGGAAAAACTAGCAAACGATGTAATAACAATTCCTGAAACGTTCCAAACGCTTGTGTAGTTGATGCTGCAACGTTGATCTTCGCGCGGTTTAATCAATCAGCAAAACGTTGCACGTGCTTGTCTTTGACCAGGCCGGGACCAACGATAAACGCACGCGTTGCTAAGCCCTGGTAATTTATGAGCCTGGTCAGAGGCAAATAAATGGAAATCGTGGCTTAGCGGGGGCTTACTATTGGAAAATTCATAAATTGCCCGCAAAGGTTATCATATTTTGATGACCCAGGCCGTGTAAGTAGCAACTGCCAAATGCTTCTTCGATTTGCTTTTCTCTTCCTTCTTTTCTTTTCACTTCTCTTTTGTTTTTTTTTCTGCCCTTCATTTTGTGCGTACGTGAGCAGGTGACAGAGCTGTCAGATACCACGCCAACCCCCCACCGCTATGACAGTTATGTATGCATCCAAAGTATATTGCCGGAGCTAGCGCTGAGAAAGGTTGGATACTTTTTGCTCTATCAATAAGCTTCGCCCAGGGTCACAGTTGGTCTCAACGTATTTTAGCGTGCGTCACGTTTCAAATTTATTACGAAAAATATTCTTCAATTTAGCGTACCTTCCTTGTCTATACTCGTAAACACCTTACCGCGACAGCGCTGACATTAGGCAAGCGCCACATGCTGACAGCACATTTCAGTTTAAGTGGAGGCCAAGTACGCAGTGAGAAGGAAGGCTAGGGCTAGGAAAAGAACTTGAAAGTGCCTCACAATGATGACTCTTTAATTGAGACACCAACTACACTAAATGCTACAAAGCCTCAAAATTGAATATTCAACTTTTACTCCAAATACTACGATATTTTATTATGTGGTATTACTCGTTAGATAAGTTGTCTAAAATATCGACAGAAAAAATGGAATACAAATTATTGGCTAGCCTGTCATAATAACCAGTTCTTTAATAATAATAATTATTATGTATAATATAATAAGATTGTTATGTTATTGTTACTTTTTATGCAATAATTATAATATATTTTATATAATATCTATCCGCTTCTATTTGAATATAAATGTTGCTCATCCCAAGGTTGAAAAGCTGTTAAGCCTTTGTGGGGCTTACTTCAAATTTTGAACTAATGTGGCCAAAACACAAAAAACCCTCTACTATTGTCAGAATGTAAGGCAAATAAAGACCACCTCACATCCCAAAGCGTCGAACGAATGCTTATCAATATTTGCACAGTTTCAGGGTGCGATTTTTTGGAGACTGCCAGCCTGAAAGGCAAATAAGAAATTCCAAAGTAATCAAAAACTCATTGCGTCGCTTTTTCTCTCTCACTCTCTCTCTCTGTCTCCCTCTGTCATTCTCTACGTGTTCCAATCGCTCGCACTTTCTCTTTCTATTGCTGCTCAAGTATGAGTGGCAGGCAACTATATTTTTATGGTCTTGCTTTGGTTATTGCAAATTGCAAAAGCAAAACGCCTTCGCACACATTGCCACTTAACTTGGCATTCAATTGCCTTTAAGCCTCCCCCAGCATACACACACAAATGCAGCAACAATAAGCACGCTTAACGCTTTTCTTGCGCCTCGCCAAAGTTTTTTTTAAAGAAATTTTCTTTTTGCGGCAAGAACAATTTTATGTTTATAGTGGGAGCAGCAGCTTTGACACTTGTTACAAGTAGCCGCAATAGCATTTTTTATTTTGTATGTTGTTTTGTTCTCTTTTGTATTTGGTATTTTGTGTGTGTTTCTCTGGTCGTTCAAGCGCTTTTCTATTTATTTATATGAAAACTTTGGTTGGCAATTTGCGAGTACATAAAAGAAATTTATTTTATGCGCCGCTATTTTGTAAAGAAGCCACTTAAACTTAAAGCGCAGCCGCCCCCTCCTTACCTTTCACTCTCCCTCTCTCTCTCTCTCTCTCCCGCTCGCTCTCCCTCTCTGGCTGTACGTGACAGTGGCAAGTTTAATAAGCAGTTTAAAAAATAAAACGCGTTGCCTGCTTATGGGCACCCAAACGCGCGACTCGTAATGAAACATCCGCTTGTCAGAGACTGAAGATAAAGCCTCCAAATTTATTACTCGCTGTGAATATTGCAGCTGCGATTTCGCTGGCATTTGTGTCATTTAAATTCGATGTAGCTTCAAGTATTTGATAAGTGAAAGCGGCAGATTGACAGACGGTAATGACTTTATTAATGGCAACTGAGACTTATTGCGACTCAGTTGGCTGTCTAAGCAATTCTCTCCACAAAATTCGCACTTCAGTTGCTTCACTTGTTAGCCGTTTGCCAGTCAGACTTGGCCATTCTGGTTTGTGCCTTTAAGCGCAAGGTAAATAAAAATTTATTGATCCAAGCAATTAGTGTTAATTGAGTAAATAAACAATATTTCAACATGCGTTCTGCCACATAAAAATAAAGCTAATGGCCGAACAATGACACCAAACTGTCTGCCCCATGTTGCCCCATGTAAGTATGTATACATATATGTGTATGTTTGTTTGTTTGGTTTTGCCTCTGAAATGCTATTAAAGGCAAGCCTCAAGGGAGCACATAAATAAAGAGCATCATTAAGTTTTGCAACTGTATCAATTATCTTAAAATTTCCAGCAACCATGGCGTATACGTTCTGACTTTAAGTCGATTCACGGGGAAAAAAAGTAACTCAAGCAACAACTACATTGAGCGGTAGTTGTCATAAGAGCCAGTAAATCAGAACTGCAAGCTTGCCACTGCTCGGGGCTTGTTTTGCGTCTCGACTCGCCACAGCTCGAGTTACAGCCACATTGATGTATTTTATGTGCGTGCTGGGATGGGGACGGAGACCGGGACGGGATGGGATGGGACGGGACGGGACGGGTGCTGAGACCGGGCATGACAAACTGGGACGTGCAGAGAAATTACAAATACAAGAGGGCATAATTTATATGCAGACATGGACGGCAGATTGAGAGACAAACTGGGCAGTGAATCGAAGCAGAGCACTTCTCAAAACATTCTCGAGTGGATGGGGGCAACTTGCTGTTTATAATGCAATGCAAAACTTTGTGGTTGCTCAATTTAAAAAACACACACAAAAATTGCTACAAAATGAATTTTTATGATATGCAAATGTGTGTATGCACGCAATACGCGGACGGACACAGTCCGTCACTTGCTCTTTTCCCGCTTATCCGCCTGCACGCGGTTCGTCATATGCAAATTCATATTAAATTTTGAGCCATGGTTGTTTTTCCAATGTGTGTGTGTGTGTGTGTGTGTAAGAGTCAGAGCGTGAGTAAAAAACAATTAAATTCGGCTGCAATTGCAGCTCTGCGTTGCATTTCTGGAGCTGTGCAAATCCCCCACAGAGCGACAATCCAAGGCGACATATCTTAAACGCCGAATACGCGTTCATTTGTAATAACGGTTATATATCTCCGGTCGATTGATTGAGCTCTGCTCTCCCTCGGGTAGTCTTTTCCACCACATATCGCACGACGGGGGCGTGGCACGCCTCTTCGAACAGTTATGTGCGCATGTGTTGCTTGAGTGGCTGAACGAGAATGTTGCACGTAAAATAAAGAATCACTTTGGCTCATCAACAATGCGAGTGTGGGCCCTTTAAATGGGTTTTACAACCACCCAGAAAACCAGCAATAAATCAATAATCAAAGAAAATCCTACAATGTGACTGTTCATTAAGGGACGGATATATTGGATGGCTAAATTAATCATATATTTTTTAGAATTTCTTTTTAAAGCAGATAATTGAGCAAGCTTGTAATTGTAACCAATCAAATTATAGCTATTAATTATAATTATTGAAATTGTTAGACTCAGAAAAGTAATAAAGTAATAATGAGATTCAATCTGTATTTAGTTTCAATCACTTTAATTTTAGTTTGACTGTAGTATTGTCTGAGTTAGTAGAGGTGTATTTAAAAACTAAGTTATTATTAGCACTTTTGGGCTATGATGTCACATACATTAAAGCAATTAGGATATTTTCCGACATTTGTTTTTGCCAAAGGTGTCAACTCCAGCTGAGGCCAGCTTGGACTGGCTATTGTTGCATATTTGCCTAACCAGAGCTAGAATGCCTAACTGTTTTTTTGTGGCCCGTCAAGAGCAGCTGCATGCAATTAAAAATAATTAAAAGCCAGGTGCAGTGCAGGGCAGAGCTTTGAAATATCTCACAAATACTGACCATGCTTAAATGCAGGATGCATACCTTGGACTCGACGGCACATGCAGAATGTAACTGAGTCAGGGCCACGCCCAGGGCCACGACCACGCCCACGGCTCCGTCCAAGCCATTGCAACCACAGCTGTAACAATTTTGGGCAAGGATAACAAATGAATTTCATTTCCGGCAAATTTGTACTAAAGCAAAAAGATTGCGCGCCGCAAATGCCAGCGACGAAAACTATGAAAATTGCTTAACTTAAGTTCTCTGACAACTTATTTGTAGCCGTCGCAGTCGCGTCGCAGTAAAAGCCGCAACTAATTACAACAAAATTGTCATTAGTTTCAACTTGTCGGCCGCACAACGAGCAAAGTTTTTGTTCATGTTTTGCCACTTAGTCGTCGGGAGGTGTGTTCTGCGGGCTTTGCGTTTGGTGTGGCAGCGTCGCCCTCGCCCTCGCCATAGCTATAGCCATAGCCATAGCCATTGCCATTTTTTGCGCGTTTCCGTTTCCGCTGCCGATGAGCAGCCGTTTGGAACACTGCCAGCGCAACATGCACTTGACTTTTATGGAAGAGGCGTTAGGGGGCAAGGGAGAGGGAAAGGGCCGGATACATTTATAGAGTCGTGCAGCCGGTATCCTGCAATTGAATGGCTGCCGCTGTCTCACTGGCAACTCGCAACTGGCAACTGGCAACAGTTGGCATTGACCATATTAGCGTGCCTCTGCTCGGACGCAGAGGAGAAGGCGAAGACGGCCACGGCTCGTTGACAAATGAATTATGTTTCCGAGAAGGTGCAACAAGTTATGAGTTTCTTGTTCCCTCGCTGTAAATCATTTGACCCACATGCCCCACTAAATTTTCATCCACTTTTCCGAAATGTGATTACTTAAGCGACAAGTACATGCAATATAATTTACGTGCCCCACATATTCGATCGAATAAATGCAATTAATATTAAATGGCACAAATAATTTGACACTGGAGAATGATCAGGAAATTCCCTCTATTCTCTTTTTATAATTCTTCAATTGACTATATTCATATTCTTTTGAAAAATAAAGATAAATTCATATTAGCTCTGCTTTTGCAATATGCAAGTCAAGTTTCTTTGTTCGGTAGTGTGATACAAAAAGAGTTTAGACAGTCTTTTCGTTTAATCTCGATTCTATTTCACTTCCCTTAATATTTAAGATGACAGCGCTCACTCGATCAACATGATTTATTTAGCGACAAAGAACAAAAGACCCGGGTCACCAAATAGCGGAGCAAGTTCAGTATCTGCGGAAGCACTGCGTTTGTCTGCAAGCAGCTCGCACAACATACTGTGACCCATAAACGAGTACTTTGAGGAGCAAGTGGGTTAAGAGGTTGCCACTGAAGGCATGTAAAATCAAACAAAAAGTTTAGAAGTTGAAAAATGGGAGTGGCGGATGCTGCTCACATAGCAAAGGATTGTCTTTGGCCCGCGTAGGCACCAGTTGCAAACTTCTTTCGTCTTCAGTGTGGCGTGTGTGTGAGCTTAAGACGCACTGTGTACAATCCATCATTACGAACAACGTACTGCGGGGAAACAGCAGGCTGCAGAAGTTGGCAAGGACACATCAGCATGGAGCTTCACTAGCTGCATCCAGTCTAGAGACGGGAATGGGCGCTTTATTTTTGGCTCGGTCGAGCACGAGCACGAGCACGAAACAAGCACTTGAAAATACTAGCGATTCCGCACTAACAGGTTTTAGCTAAAGCCTGGAAAGTAAAGACCCGATACTAACATATTGCTAAGAATCAACTATGTGTATTATGTATATTAATTAATGCAATATTCACCTATCGGCCAGAATACAAAAGCCCGTGAGTCACGAAAAAAGACCGGTCTGCGCTCATATCTAATCCAGTCACTGAGCTCGATTCACTTTAAGACAAGCGCAGCGACAATATTTTTCAATTTTCTCCAGCAATCGAGCGTTGATAACAAACTAATGCTGGTTGTAGTTAAGTTGTTGCTGGAGCTCAAAAGACGAGCTAAAAGCGAACAGTGGCAACTCAACTATTTCCCGCCACGACAAAGATGCCATTTTAGTTCATTTGTGCTGGCTGACTAACAAATTACGTATACGTCATGTACGCCAAGCTGCACAGATTCCTTTTTGATGAGACATGGGTGAAGCAATGGTGACTACTCAAAACTTTTCAACAGCAAATAAAAGTTGCACTTTTTCTGTGTTCATAAATAATCTAAAAACTCTTGTAGTTATCTGACGGTGGAAACCACTCAACAGACATTCATTTATATTTCTTATATAGTCTTTGTAAATTTCGAAGTTGAACAACTTGAAACAATAGTGCTCTGGTCGGGAGTGCCCGACTGGGAGATATCCTGAACTCAGTCCTCAAACTTATTCAAGCACATTCGAACACACACAAGTTGCAAGCACTGCAAACAGTTGTCTGATTCTTCACTCAGCACAGAACTATATAACATTAAATATAAAATAACTTCTGTGTTTGTTCGATTCTTTCTATTGCCTGCTACATACATTTGCACAACTTCATTATACTTTTTGACACATTTTTAATGCGTTCAGTCTCGCAGCTGCTATCCAACATTACTTTATCGTTTAAATTTAATATCAGCAGTTTAAGAAATACATATAGTCAATTGCACTAAGAGTTGTAATTAAATTAATTTGTAAAATTTGCAGAAATATGTGTTGCGCCGAATGAGGCAGTTGAACTTTATTGTGAATATATTATACACGCTAAAAGCGATGATAAGGATTTAATTAAAATCAAGTGGCAGATAATTATCTTCAGTGTGCCGAAGATTTTGTACTCTTTTCGAATCTTTGGACAGATTTTCCTAGCTTATATTTTACGCCAATATCTATACCATTGAATATATACATTAGAATATCATGTGTATAAGGTAGTTAAAGGCGAGAGCTAAAAATAAAGTTGCGTAACAGGCCAAAATCGGTATGGTGATCCGATCTTGCAGATTCCGACAAATGTAAAGTTAGTTCGAATAATAAACCTCTGTGCGAAGTTGCATCGCAATAGCTCAAAAGCTGATGCACAAGTTTGCATACAGAAAGACAGACAGACGTACATGACTCCATAAATTTTGTAGTCATCCAGTATGGTTACAAATATGAGAGGTAAAGAATTTGAAAAGAGTATAAAAAGAAATGAATTATTTTGAAAAATGGAAGCATCACATTATGCTTAAAAGGATTTAAAGACAGAAGTCAGCCGCCAGACACAAAAAATGCACATTAAACGGGCAAAGTGCAAACGGCATCCATTGCCTGCCAAATGACCACATGCTCGTCATCAGCATTTGGCTTTGGCCATTCCATTGGACTGCTGCTGTTGTTGTCAGTATTATTGTTGATGTTGCTGTTCCCGGAGCGTTGCATGTATTAATGAGCGCATGTCACTCAGTCTGCCACATACGGCACGACAGCAGCAGCGAAGCGAAGCTGCAAGTGGCCTTAACCGATTGTCAGTGTACTGTGACTGGTGTACTTCGCTCATTTAAATCTGTGGTCAACGATAATCACAAGCCAAATATATGCAAATTGTGCCCGCAACTGTTCTTACTTCGCTGGCCAACCAATTTATCAGATTTTTTTTGCTGAACCTTTTGTGATTGACTGCAGATGAAGTGCCTGAATGCAAACTATGCTCTTATATATATACATATATATATATGTACAGTGTGCAAGCATGCAAATTAATTAACTGAAGTTCAGCTTGGCTGGAATGCAATTGCGAGAATTTAATATGGCTTAATTGAAAGTTATTTCACTGCACTGGTATTTTTAAAACATGAAAACACAAATGGCGATTCGCTGAACATTTCACGGTAAAGACATTTTTGGAAATGCTATTAAATGCGAGTAATGGTTTTTTTTTTAAATACCACTACTTTAACAACTTACTTCTAAGATATACATATATCCAGGCTATACGCTAGTTGGACACTCCCAACTAGAGCCCTCTTGTTTAATTGCTATACTCTTTTCGAAGAAAATAGTATATTAAGATTGTGCTGAAGTTTGTAACGCATAGAAGGAAGCGTCGGAGACCCCCAAAAGTTTATGTCAGTATGCTTAGAATAACAACACAAATTGATCTAGCCATGTCCGTCTGTCTGTCTGTCTGTATGTATGGGATCTAGTCGCTCAGTTTTTGAGCTATCGTGATTTAACTTTGCACAGAGACTTATTATTCAAATGTACAGCACATTGGTCGGAACTGGCCGGATCGGACCACTATATCTTATAGCTGCCTTACAACTCGATGTCAGTTTTGGCCATATATCCCATGTTTTTAAAGCTATCGCGATGAAACTTTGCACAGATTGGATCACTATATATTATAGCAGCCATACAACTGGCAATGATATATATATATAAATGTTACGCGACAAAACGATTTTTTACAGCATATGAAATTTCCGTGGTGCAGTTGGCAGAGTGAAAATTGCCTAGAGGTTCGAAAAGAGTATGAAATCTTCGGCACGCCGAAAATATTCCTTCCTCACTGGTTTTCCTCTAATAATGTAGGAATTGGTCCAAACTTATATACTGTCCTCAGCAACTTTGCATTTGCAAAGGAAAGCTTACAGCTCGGTATTATTAATAATGTAATGTAACGAAACCATAAGAAATACCTATGCCGCCTTTCACCCCGACCCTTGGCTAGCGTTGAATCGCAAAACTACGTTGAACAACTGTACAAATAGAGATAAAACTTAGCGCTGTGGCTGCCCTTTGCCCAATGGGTGCACCACGTCTCACGATTTTAGCCCGGATCTTTTTGGTTATGTTGGTTTTTGCTTTTCGACTGCACTTTAAGCACCGAAGTTCGTTAATGCGAATACGTGAGCGTTGTTCAGATTCACAGTCACTAACTACGGCAGGACCTCCGTTTGTTTCAGCGATACGCGTCAAGCCCTCATTGTGCCACAAACTAAAACAACAACAGTCAGTTGTGCCGAGCTGTCTATTTCATTTCAAATCCCGTAGTTCGAATGACGGGCCAACAAGCACAAGTCCGCCAGCTCATTGTTGATGTGCGAACTTCAGTACGACAGACAGACAGAAGCAAACCTTATATAACTGGAATGGGCGTCATTGTTATGGGCTCGCCTTCTCCGATACTGACTAGCAATTGAAGCGCACCTCCGGCAACCAATAGCTGGGGCAGCATTAATAAATTCCGCACGTACTGGGCCCACCATATAAATCTGTTTCGAGCATATCCTTATCCTTGAAAATTGCAATTGCAAGCCAGTAGAAGCAGCAGCAGCAGCAGCCGTTGCCGCAGAGTCGAGAAAACAGCAGTGACGCCAAGTAAAGACTTCCGAGCTGGGCAGCAGAGGAAAACAAGCCAAAGTCTAATGTCAAAAACAAAAACGAAAAGAAAAAGGACCTCCAACAGCAGCGAAAGGCGCCTGCCTTCCAGTCAATGAAACAAAAGAGGCAACCAAACTCTTGTGTGACCTTCCAGGTTACCAGCCAGCCGATGGGTGTGAGTACGATGACGGCGCCTCCGACGATGTCGACGAACACTGCCCTGGGGACGTGCCCCACACACACACACACACACACACAAACACACACACGCAGCTAATAAAGGCAGCCGCTTTTTGGATAAGCCCAGCGGATAAAACTGGTCTTTTTAGGGGCAATGTTTTTCTTCTGCCAACTGCAACAGTTTCCGTGGGATTCCAACGCATGCGCGTTCCACCTGCTGCTAACAGCAACAAATAGCAACAGGCTAAAGCAGCAGCAGCAATAAGAACATCGCAGGCACATCACACAGCGGCTTTCATTTGAGCCAGGACGCGCAATCTAAATTGCAGGACAACCATTGCATTTGTATGCGCTGCCAGAGCTGTCAAACTGTATGTCCCATAGTCCTTGTAGCCATGTAACCCATTTTTATAGAGCACTTCGTCCATATTTTATGCGAGTGCAATTTCAGTGGAGTCTGAGAAATCGAAGCACAAATATTTACGTATTTTATAAAGCAATTTTTTGTGTTTTATATTTTGCAGGGATTTTCTCTACGAGTTTAAGTAAATAAAATAATACAAAAATAACTAACTTAATATACATAAATAAAGTGTCGAATTTGTCAACAATATCTTAACTGTTAACTATTGTTACATAATGTAAAGAAAAGCATAAAACAAATTGGTTTTATGAACCCAAAGCTATGTGCATAGTAAACAACATATGCATTATTTTACATACAAATCAATTGCAATAGCTTAAAAAACGATTACTGAGTCATTTATCTCATTGCCAAATAATTGGAGCATGTATAACAGATTAATGAGATTTTATCAGTTAATCGGATTTCGCCAAGCAAAACTAGTAGCTACTTTTAATACAAATTATGTAGGAGCATATAAAGGCGTCCAGGGTTCGTCCAGGCTGGCTGTTGGTGTAGATGCTGATCGTGGTCCTTGCGAGGCTTGTGCCAGCTGCTGTGCTTATTTAAAATTTATGAAAACGCATCAGCTGCACAGCACGTTCCATTATTTGCCAGATAACTCAGCAACTGGCGGTGCCACACAGCTCGCCCAAGGACTGAAGCTGCACGGGACACCTGCGTGCATGCGTCTCTTTGTGTGAGTGTGAGAGTGAGTGTGTGTGTGTAAATATACATTTGCGTATGTGTGTGTGTGTGTGCGTTCGCTGTACACACTGGACATTTTTCACTTTTCCAGCTTCGACGACTAACAGCAGCAGCCAGAAGCATCTTTATAAAATTTATGTGTGCAATGTGAAAAATTTCAAAACAGCAAATACCGTAATTCGTGTAACACCCGCACCCACACCCGCACACACACACACACACACATATGTAGTTGGGGCATTTTGTGTTTAACCAAGCGTAATCCTATTAAATGTGACAGCGGACGACAATTGGTAGGAGTTTTTGGCTGAGACAGACAGACAGACCATGTAATGAGTACCCCGCTGTGTACCGCAATGACGTCGGCTACAATGTCAGATCAGCGAAGTGCATTCAAATGTGACAAGCTGCTTTTATTCTTAGCACAAAACAAAATGCATATCAACAACAATCGCAATATTGGGCAGCACCCCACAAAAATGAGATTTTGATTAATGCACAGCACATTTGCTGATGTGATGGTGGTTCTGTGCGCACTAGATGCGCCATCGCCAAAATACCCGCAGCGTTTCTCCTGCATGGAGCCTGCACTTGAAGTGTTGCACAAATGCAAATGCAGCGGGGAGTCAAGGGCAAGCACGTGGAGGGGAGCGACTGACGCATTCATTTGTCTTGCTCACAGCGCTGCAGTCATTGGACCAGCCCCAGCAGATCCGCTGCACTTGACACCACCGCATGTTCTTGCAACAAGGTTCGCATCAGCAGTAGCACCCACTAAACAGACGTCTAGTACGACGAGGACGTCTTGTTTCGTACTATAATTCAATAGGTTGGCATTAAATATTTAAAATGCTGCCACTGCAGTACATATGTGCATTACTCATACCACTTAATTTGCTGCGCACTTCAAATCGAATTATGCACATTGCACATACGCAACGTGAGCTCCGCATCGCTGAATGCCGCTGTCGTCGGGAGTTTCCGCCAAAAACTTGCTTGCTTTCTGCCGGAGTTGATGTGCTGATGTTGAGCGCACAGCGAATTCTAACGATTTTTACATTAGCCGCGTCCCAGCCACGCCCATAGCCTATAGCACATAGTCGACGCCGCCTGTCAACTGTCTATCTTTTTGACAACCTCAAGAGTCGACGTTTCCGACGCTTTTATGTTGCGCGCTCCACAAAATGGCAACATCTTCCGATATGGCATTTAGCTGGATGTCAACCTTCTTTTGCCGGTGGAGACTTCCCAAGTTCTACTTATTCTTGGTTCCATCTGCTTAACAGGTTCCTTTAATTTCCTCTACTACATAAGGTTGTAGTTATCTAAAATATAAACAAGTAGGAGTGCTCTAGTCGGGAGTGCCCGACTAGGAGATACCCAGTCCTTACAACCATTCGTACTAATCTAAACACACACATGCTGCAGTACAAGCAGTGCGAGCAGTGCAAGCAGTCTAAGCAGTAAGCTTGATTCTTTACTGAGCTCCAATCCTTAAAAACGTCTGTGTTTATCACCCGCTCTTATTGAAATTTTTTGGGCACAGACTGGGCAATAATCTGTGTGACCAAACCAAATTGCAAGGTCATAACTTCAAAAATGCGTTTTTTGAACTTATGAGGGGATTGGGGGTGGTATCCAAAAAGTGAAATATTTGTTACATGGGTATGCCATTCGAGATTATACATGCCAAATTTGGGGCCTCTAGCTCTTAAGCCTTTGAAGTTATGACCCAAAAACTCAGGTCTGAAATCGAAATTTATCGATAACTTTTGAATGGGATGAGTTATCGATAAAATTTAATAAACTTGATCTGTCTTTTAGTCTCTGATATCCGCGTGTTCATACAGACGGACGGACGGACAGACAGACGGACATGGCTAAATCGACTTGGCTGTTGATACTGATCAAGAATTTATATACTTTATATGGTCAGAGATGCTTCCTTATGCCTGTTACATACTTTTGCACAAAACCATAATTCCCTTTTTACCCATTTTTAATGGGTTCAGGGTATAAAAAGAAAAGTATCTATAACAAAAAAAGGTCGCTGAAAATAGAATATTAGAACAAAAATGTAATTAAGTTTAAGTGTACTTAAAACTAAAGACAGAATGTGAAGACATATAGATCTATACTGCTTCCTGCTTAGACTTGTTGGTACCTTACCAATTTTACCAAATTTGATAATTGTCTTTTTCGAAAGGCAGTGTTCGAAAGTATTGTGTTTAACAGACAATTGAACTATTTATTTACTGTTGCTTTAGCTGATAGCTTTCCGGTTCCTTGGGCAAGGCTGTGTGCCTGACATTAGTTCCAGGCCATATTCAAATAATGGCTAACATCCTGAAGAGCAAATGATTTAAATTGATATTGTCTTACAATCTAAAATAAAATAAAAAACGCTCAAGAAATAAAGCTTTAGTAGAATCAAACCGTTCTGCATTAAGAATCCATCAGCGAATTGCTTACTTATGCAACATTGCTTGTACTGCTGACATCGGACAGTCATCTATAATCGCGTATCCAATGGGGTTTTAATGAAGTTAAAATTAAACAGGCAAGACTCATTCGAAAATTAATAAGCCCAATTTACTTTCGTATTCCGTGTGTGCCAGAAAAGACCGCAGAGCGGTTTTACCACTCATCCAGGTACCTAGCCAAATATAAACTTGATGGCACGTGCTGGACTTTTGCTGTCAGTCTATAATCCGGCACTTTAAAGCTGTATAAAAATAGCAAGCCGCTATTTATTCATCCACGAATACGAAAAATGACAAAGCTATTTGGCCATTTGACATTCCACGAGGAATTTGTGTGGGAACGCAAGGCCGCAATTCGAATGAAATGTTTTCGCAACATGTACATAGATACAAATAATAGAAGTAAAAGATTGATTTAAAAATAAAAAATGAATTCTTTATTACATTGGAACAATGCTTTTTTGTCAGTTTATAAAAAATGGTTTTGCTTGCTTATACGCTAAATATATATCATATAGGTATCATTTTGCTCGTATTGGGGTTTTTACAGTTCTATTTTATTGTATTTTATTTATGCATTTAGAGACTGACTACTTTGTAAGTTGTTGTTGCGCTTTGTGTACAATAACTACCAGTTTGCAGCAACTAAAATAATAATAATGCAACTCCATAAATACATATATATATTTTTATTTAACTTTCCACAATTTTTGTTGTTGTTATTTAGTGTTGTGTCGCTTAGCGCTAGACCTACAAATAAATCCCACTTCGAGGTGGGCAGTCGGAATGCTCGGGATTCATTGCTTTGTAAAAGAGGGGACCATCGAAAATACTTTTGTTTTTATGTATTTTCATTTATTTATTGGGCTAAAACAAAAAACGCAAAAAAACTTAGTTAATAATCAAAAACCAAAGATTTAGGACAAAAAAATTATATGTAAATGGGATTTAAATGCAAAACAAAGTGAAATTATTTAAATCAATTAAATAAGATTTTTGTTTATCGCAATTATGTGTATTTAGTTCCTTGGGCTTGGGCAATTTTAATTGCCATTTGTTGTTGATGCTGGATAAATATTGTTAAAAGGTCGCAGGGTTTTTTATTTGATAATTATGAAATTGTTTTCTTTGTGTTGTTTTGTTTTTGCGCACGTTTTTTGATTAGTTACAAATGTGTTTTTTTAAATGCAGCGACAAGTTATTTGCACAATTAATTAAAATTATATACATATGTATATATAATATATGGTACACATGTAGGCATATACATATAATACGTACATATATTATGTATAATATAACGGCACATTATTAAATGCTGCTTGATGCACTGATATGAGACTATGTCTATGTGAGGGGGAATTCGTGAGAATTTATTTGTAAATGTGTTGTTAAAACCCATACAGACCATGTGTCGTATGCGCAATTTGTCTCCATCTATCGCTCTCTATTTCTTCTTGCCTTTGCGCTTGTTCTTGCTGCGGTTGTTGTTGCTGCGACTGGTTTGTTTGCTTGCCTCGAGCCTCGGTATGCCACTGGTGACAATGTTGGAGACAGTACGCGTTGTGGTCACCACGCTGGTGCTGGGCTCGCCAGCCGCTGCGGCCGCTGCCGCGGCAGGCAATGCCTCTGTGGTTGTGGTGGTGGTGGTGATGGTTTCGCCCTGCTGTTGATCGAAGATTTTGCGCTCGGACTCACCGGCGCTGAGCAGGCGATTGAATATAGCCTCGCCAGACTCGCCACTGCCAGCCTGGCGACCAGTTTTCTTTTGTTTCTTCACCACCTCCGTGACGGTGACGACGGCGCCGCTGTCGCTGGACGCTGGCAGCGTGTAGGTGCGTTGCGTTTCCACCACAGAGCTGCCATCGGCGCTGAGCAAATCCTCGACCGACTTGCGTAGCTGTTTTGAGATCTCGGCCAGGGCGCGCTGCTCGGCCTGCAGCTGAGCCAATGTGTCGCCACAGGGCGATGTTGTCTGTGCCTTGCTACCTGCTTGCTCATGCTCCTGCTCCTTGTGCTGGTCCTGGTCCGCCTGTTCCGCCTGCTTCATGGTGTTGTAAGTCTGTGACTTTTGCAGCTTGCTGCCCGACGCCACAGTGTTGAGATTCTCGATTACCTGCGCGCCTTGCACGTAGGCAATGTTTAATTGCTCCTCGGCATTGTCCTCCTCGTCGGAGTCATCGCTGTCCTCGTCAGAGGAATCGCTGCTCTCGTCCTCATCCTCGTCATCGTCCTCCTCATCGTCGACGTTCGCTGCCAATTGACTGGCTAATTTACCAATTAGGGTATTGCGATTACTGTCCCTTATCAGCGCTTCCAGCAGCTGCTGATTGCCATTCTGAGCATCGTCCTGCGCTTGAGTTCTACCTGCCGGCAACGCTGTAATGCCAAAGTCAACAACATCATCCATGGCATCGCCATAGGCGCTCTCATCGTCATCGCGTGCATCGACATATACATTGTCAGCCTCCTCGTCGTAGTTTTCGTTGTCGTTTTCATTGTCAGTCTGCTCCTCGAGGCTCTTTTGCAAATTCAATTTGACCCGCTCATTCTCTAACAGCTCCTCGAGCACATTCTTCATTTTTGCATTTAATGACAGCTCCGACTTGCCACCAGCGGGCAGCACAAAAGTTTCGCTGCGCAGCAACGAGGTCGCGCCCTCCTCCAGCTCGTCCATGTCGAAGGGCAGGCCACTCACTTGGATTGTGCGCGCGCTGCCGTCGCCGCCGATGACTGGATTCAGCACCTCCACTATTGTGGTCTCCTTGGCCAGCGTCTGGTGCATTGTCAGCGGCGTTGCTTTAATGCGCACCTTGCCCGACGAGACGCTCTCAATGGACGATGGGCCATATGCATCCGAATCGTGGCGCAGAAACAGTTTATCGCTGTTCGCCTGCACCGTAACAATAGAGGCAGTGTCCTCCTCTTCCTCCTCGTCATCATCATCATCGTCATCGTCATCATCATCGTCGTAATCATCGCTGTCGAAATCATCGTCTGCCTGCAGCTCCAGCGGCGGCTGTGTATCATCAAGTGTTGCCTCCTCCGCCTCAGGCACTTGCAGCTCCAAGGAAATGATGCGCTCCTTGCAGGTCTCCACCTAAGTACATTGGAATGCGATAGGTTGTGCATTTGGTTTGCGAGCACACTAAGTACTAATGAAGGCCACAAGAAACAGCACCAAGCGGGGAAACCAAAACCAAAACCAAAGGCATGCCAATAATCTATGTATATACATATATAATGTGCAAAGAAGAAGAAGGAGCAGATGTGTTGCATTTGCGGTGTGCGGTTTAAATTTAAGCTATGTTCTTATGTACATTAATATGCGATGTTGATGATGAGAAAGAAAGAAAACTGATAATGGGTGCAAAAGAACCCGAAAGATTACCAATGGAAAATGCAAAAAGAACAATGTTAAACATAAATAATTCCTTTCTCGTTAGCGTATTAATATTCAATGCTTGATAAGAGAATTCCTTGAAATGAGTCATGATAAATAATCCCTGCGCCAAACAGGTAAAACGGTATGCTATGCATTATGCCCAGAACTCTATGACAAATGTGTATTTTAGTAAGGGGAAATAATCAATATTGTATTGATAACATGAAATAGATGGCTTGACATGCCAACCAGCTTGTATTGATTGTTCACTATGCAATTTATTTAAAAGTTTAAGAAAACTCTAGAGATTTCTCAAAAATAAATTTCTGTTAAAAGAAATGAAAATGGTTGAACATTTAAAAAAAAGGGAGACTTGAGAGCTTTTCAATATGTATTTCGAGAGCGTGAATATGAGTCTTGCGAAAATGGCCCCCAATCATGTAAGTGGCACGTATCTCATGCATGTAGCAGCAGCTGCTGGCAAACTGATGACTACGAGGTCGACTGTAGAGAAAATTGCCAGCGTTTGCTCGTTGACAAAGTAAAAGGATTCTATTGTGGTAAAACGATAAGCTGAGCCTTGCCGCTGACAGGCTTGGCGCTGAGCTAACTATAAAACGGCTGCAGGCGCCCCACAGTGCATTCGGGTCAGCTTGGGGGCCACATGCCAGAAGCAAAGTTGTGCGCTCTCTTATTACCAGAGCAATGCTGCAGGCAGGCAGGCAGGCAGGCAGAAACTTGCATGCCGTTGACATTCTAGCCGATTCGTGATTCGTGAATCGTAGCCGCTGCCTTCCGTTTCCAAATTGAAAAGCAGACCAGAGCGACAGAAGCAATTTTGAAAACTCCGATTTGTGGCCGAAAATAAGAGCGACCATTAAATTGTTTGCGGCATTGTTGGTTCTTATTTCGATCGGAATCATTAAAACGTCGCCGCCGCAAAACGTAACAAAACTTTTGCTTTAATTTTAATGGACTTGGCCATAAAAGGCAGGGCGTCATTATAATGCGTTTGCATACTTAAAATGAATCAAGAATCGGAACCCAACAACGTAACGGCCGCTTTATGGACACGTGACAACAACAAGCCGTAAAATACACAATGAAACTCTTTGAAGGTTAAACCCACAAACACAAACAGACAGACAGACAGACAGACACGAGCGAAGGGGCGTGTGCTCTTAAAAACCGCGACACTTAAAAGACAACAATAACTGGAAATCATTCTTGCTGCTGCTGCTGCTCGCTCGCTCGCTCTAAGAATCAGAAAACCTTTTCGTGTAGGTGGCTCACAAAAGTGGCTTATTGTCCTTTTTATGCGCTGCACTTCAGCCCAAGTCACAGCATCAGCTCCAGCTCCAGCTTCAGCTTCAGTTTCAGGCTCCAGGCTGCAGGCTCAGGTCGGCGTCGCGTGGGCGGAACTGGCGCAATGTCAACAAAGCCACTGAGCAACTGAAAGCTGTGTGTATATATTAAAATTTGCTTGCCTCAACAACAACAGCAGCAACAACAATAGCAACAATAGCAACGAAAGCAAATGGTAAACATTTGTGGTGTGGCACTTACAGCATGTAAAGATACTTCGCAGAAGTTCAGCAGTGTTCTGTCTTCAGTTGGTACATAAAAATCATGAGCACTATAAAATAATTAGATCTGTCTGCGTCTGTGAGTCTTGATGAAATGTTTGCTATTTACAATGACATTTGAGAGTGCTCTGTGTGCAGTGCATTAAATGTTTTGAGGATGTGCAAAATACGTGAGGATACTACAAAATTCGACAGCGAAACGAGAGCGCACAAAGCTAACGCTTACACAACAACAGGAAGCGGCTTTCAACCAAAAATACATAAATCTATATGTATGTATATAAAACGCTTTGCATTAACTAACTAACGAAACTGAAGTTGGTGCCAATTAAATAAATAAACGATGTGTATGTTTGTTGGTGGTATTATACAATTAATTGTTGTCAGTTGTTTCAGCTAACCTCCGTCTCGATGATTTTCTCAATGTACTCAACAGTGCGCAATTGAGGTTGCCCAGTTATGGGGCATGCCACCTCCTCAGTGCGTCGCACGATTTTCTCATCGAGTATTTTCTCGCGTTCGCGCACGATGACCGGACCATCGCTTGATTTTATGGCAATTTTCGGAAAGACTATTTTCGGCTGCGTTACAAAAACAGAAGAGATTTTTGGAAAAAAAAACATGAATTTTTTGTTGTTGTTTGTAATGGTTTATAGCTAAAGCGATTTGAAATTTTGCTGAGCTGTCGCTTCATCATTTATGAACTTCTTCTGTCTAGCTCTGCATTAGTTACAGTTGAGCGTGAAACGGAAACATTGGGATCTTTGTTTGATTGATTTTAGTATTTTGTTGCGGTTAGTAAAGCAAACCATGGGTTGAATTCTTGAGCTGGTTAAAAGATGCTCAGCCAAGTTCCTCAGGCAAAACACGCATGTTAATATCATTCTTTGTTTTTTGAATATTGGGAATGTTGTTGGGGGTTTCGCTTGAAAGTTGGTTAGTCGGATGGATTGCGGCTGGCCCAATTGTTGACAACTTACCTCGCTGGCTCTCGACTCATGTGTGATCAAATCGTCGGTCATCTTGCGCATATTCTTGATCACATCCTGCGCCTCGACGGCGCCCTGTTCCAAGGAGCGCAGACGAGCGGCACGCCAAGAGGCGCGCTTCTCCGCACTGCGAGGAGGAGGTTAAATAAATAAGACATTATTAGAGAGCGGTTGGCATAGGGGTTTCAATTAAGATAGCTGCAACAGACAAGAGCTAACATTTACAAAATTCCAAGAAAAAGTATGAATCTAAAAGATAGACCATTGTATTTACTTATGTACAGAAGTTGAAGTGACTAAAACAGACACCGCAAAACTAATACAAACAAAACTAAAAGTAAGATGAAAGTTGAAAGTGTAACCCCAGAATAAAAGATATAGATTGATAAAACATGTATAGGCTAGAGAGTAACATTGAAACTGATAGTTGCCTTACAATTGCGTGTGTGTGTGTGTGTGTGTGTGTGTGTGGGTGTGTGCGTGTGTGTGCGGTTGTGGGTGCTGCACAATGTGTTTGCCGTCAAACCTAAATGGCAAACGGATACTTAAACCGAATGGCTTCGCCTACGAGCTGTTGATTTGCCAGAACATTTGACCTGTGACCTTTGCCTGTGACTTCTGCTTACACGCCTGTCAACTCTTTGACCGCCACGCATTCAACTTACTTCATCATGGCGCGACTTTTGCCCGCCGGCGAGGTGGGCGTCATTGGCGCTCCACCTTGCTCCTCCGCCTGCTGCTCCTCCTCCAGCTGCCGGACGTACTCGTCCACGCTGACGCCGGCCAGGCGTGCAGCCGCTGCCAGGGCGCGCCGTTCTGCCTTCAATGTGCGCACGGGTATGCGGCTGCCCAAGGCGGCAGTGGGCGTGGCAGGCTGCTCCTCTTCGTGTATGGTTGGCTCCTCGGGCTGAGAGTGTTGCTGCTGCTGCTGCTGTTGCCACAGACGTTGCTGCAGCGCTGGCGGCATCACAACTTTGACCTTTGGCTTGGGCAGCAGCGATGGCTTGGGCGTATCGCTAGTGGGCGTGGCCGTGATGTGTTGCTGCTGCTGCTGCTGCTGTGTCTGTTGCTGTCTCCGCTGCTTGGGTATTTTGCTTGGCGCGTGCGTTGTTTGCGTCACAGTTTGTGCGGCTCTGTCATTTTTTGTGGTTTCGAAATTTGTTGGGTGTTTCAATTGTGCAAAGTAAAACACATATGAATATACAGAGAGATATACATGTACTATATATATTTAGAACAGAATGTTGATTGGGCAAACAAACATGTGAATGTTAAATGCGGTTAGCACCATGATATGAGCGGTTTACAAAAACAATGATGTTAATTCATTTTAGTCACATGTGTACGTGCCAGCGGCTCCATGCAACAAAGTTTGCCGTAACAAGTCAAATTTGTTGTAATTAAAAACCAAGAAACACATTGCAAACTTTTATCCTCACCGAGATCCCCGTCTCAGACAAAATCACTTTTTGAACAACTTTGCCAACAAGTGCAATAACATGGCATCTGGAGATTAGCGTGTTAAGGCAGACAACCGAAGCAGTGAAGCGGAGCACTGGCAGGCACAAGGAACTAGCACCAGCGTCAGATTCCGAATCAGAGTCAAAGCCAGAGTCGGAGCAAAAGCTCGACACAATCCCGACCAGACACGGCGCCATAAGCCATGAGCAGTTGCATGTCGGCAAAGTCGTAAAACTTGCGCTGCTGCCTCGCTCCACAGACTTTCATATATAGTATGGATTATAGTATATATACATATATATATGTGCCATATATAAACGCATGTATATGCATGCAAAAATTAATTTTAAAGTGAGTGCACTAAAAGTATTTGCAATAGGGTATCAACTGCCAGTGTTATTCGTTGCCCCTGGCGCGTTTCTCTAGCAAATCTCTGCGTCTGTCGCTGACGAAGTTTGTGGCCCGAGCTTTTCCACGCAGCTAGCTGCAAGTGGCTTTTGTCTTAAACAAATTGCCACACACTTTCGGTTCAAGTTTAATTCGAAATTATTGCAGCTGAATCGGCAAGGCACAGGCAGAGGCACAGGCACAGGCTCCTGTTACAACTTCTGCTTGAGTGATTTATGTATTCCAATTTACACGCCGCTGTCGGCGTCTAAGGTTCTCTCTCTCTCTATCTCTCTCTCTCTCTCGACTACCTACCTAGGAAGCTACAGCTGTCACGGCTGAGGAACGCGTAGTAAGCCAGCTGCAGCGTTGCAAGAGTTGGGGCAAGTGTGGCAAGTGCGGCCAGGCTTGACCCAGCCACGCTGCACTTGTTCTACAACATTTTTTTGTTGAATTCTTTTGCTCACATTTTGGTGCTGCCATTTGCTCGGCTCGTTTTATTCATTCATTTGTCCTTTCGACTTTTAAATGAACTTTGCGCAGGCACTCCAGAGGGCGCCACTTGAGAAGCCTGCACTTTGCCCCAGCGGTGCAACTCAGCCTTTATATATACATTTATACATATATATATTTAAACGCGTTAAACTTTTGCAATTGACAGATTTATGTGTGCAATGGCGGCCTTCAAACTTTTAAAATTGCACTTTTAGTTTTTTCTCTTTTTCTACTAATTGTTGGTTCTCAATAATTTTGATCAAATAAAATGAGTCGAACTTTAAAAATAGCCATAACCGATAAATGATTGTTGAATAGTTAGTTCCATCACAATAAATGAATATTATATCTATTTTCTACAAAATGCATGACAAACTGCAAATATTTAAATAGACTTTTTATTTTATTAGTTATTTATTTAGACATTTTTCCATTATGATGCGGTAACATAAAATACACATTTGTATACATAAATATATGGCACATGTTATACAGTAAATGCATTGGCAATGTGTGAGCATATTGATGCTGATGATGATGAATGGGTTTCGTAAACGTAAACGTAAAAGTATACTATATTATTATTAGAACATGATTTGAGAGTAAAATATTTTTCGGATTTTTTCATAAACACATACATTCATATAAATATCTATAAAATATATAAGAAAAATGTAACGCTGACAACAACAATGCATTTTGATATCATAAACTTAACGTGAATTCGCTTTTCAAGAATCTATATATATCTAATAGAGCTGCCAATGGAATTGAGAATATTACGTGAATGTTACAGTTCAAGTTTTCTATTTCATGAAACAAATGCAATATTATTATGCAAGAGATTATTGAAATTTGTCAACTGGATAGGGAACAGCTTGATTACAAAATGCCTGTTCCAAGGGCTGGACAAAATAGGTAATACGGAATCATAACAATGAAGTTGGAGGTACTAAAATAACTAGGCACTATATTCCTCTTAATCGCTCAACCTTTCTCCCTCTCTCTCTTTAGGTGTTTCTGCATGCACAAAGGCAACTAAACGTGCATACAGAATTATAATTAGTCTCTTGTCCTGCTCTAAAAATCATTATTTTTAATTTTCTCCTCATTTTTCAAAATACAAAGTGCGTGTGGTTGTAGTGTATGCTAATAACATGCCCCAGGCGCTAAGGGCGGTCAGTGGGTGTGGGTTTGGGGGGTGTACAGCTGTAAGCTGTGTGTGTGTGTGTGTGTGTCTGTGAGACTACTTTAAAAAAAGGCGAAGGTGTGTGGTTGTGAAGGAGATGTGTAAAAGCATTTCGAGTGCTGGTAAAGTGAACAACGCTGAGCTGCCATTTCTTTTTGTTCGTATAGTGTAAAAGTTGTTGTAGGGGCGGGGTGGGAGGGATTTAAAAAGAGAAATAATAGGTCTTACAAAATGAAAAAAGTCAACATTAACACTATGGTTATTAAGTGGGCGTGCGAGCTGCTTTTGCTGCAGTGTATTATATTAGTTGATTAACGTAGTCTTTAACATTGTAAAGAGAGTGTACATAAAGTTGCTGCATATAAAAATGTGTGTGTTTATAGTTATGTAGCATAGGGTTAGTTAGTTTTTTTTTTCTTTTGCATAGTAACTTATAGTCAAATTCTCTCACTTAGAAATTGCTTATACGTATAGAATAGTTATCTAATTAATTAGATATCAGAGCTTAGTCAATAAAAGTGTCACATTCCCATTACAGTGTGTGTGTGTGTGTGTATGTGTGAGTCAGAACTTAGTTTTAGTTTTTAGTTTTAGCTTCTAAATACTGCTTCAATTTCGTCAAGTGGATTCCTGAAAAAAGTTGGTGAGAAGCAGAAACAGAAAGTTTTTTGTGATGTACAATTAAACAGGTGCTCTGTTACTGGGCTTGCAGGTGCGCACAGGGAGAAAAACGTAACAAAAGAAAAGCAAACAAGTAAAAATATTCATAAAATCATCGTGCGGGTCAAGAAATTGTGGCACTGCTTTTGGTTTTGGTGTTGGTGCTGCTGCCAAGTTGCTTTTTTCACTCATTCTTTAATGCTAAATGCTGTCGTGGTTTTTCCAAATTTAATTAATATATTTATGCGCCAAAAGCAACAACTAAAAAACAATCGAAAAGCTGCGACATAGTACAATAATAAACTGAAAAACAAAAATTGTATTCGAAGAAGAGAAAAAAAAGAGAAACAGAAGAAATAGATAAATACACAAACAAACACACATATAAAAAGCATCATTAACGCCCTCATTTTAGCTTAAGGTCAAATTATGCTTTTATATCAGACAAACGCAGATTTGCATATGCGCTGAGCTGAGGTCCATTTGTGGACCGAACGTAGCGCCAACGCCATAAAATATAAATTAATTTATGCGCAATCAACAAAACATAAATATTTTCATCTGCATAAAATCACAAAAGCGGCCCAAGAAGCTGCGCTCGTTCACAAACCTGCGTACACAAATGTAAATACCAAAAAAAAAAAAATAACATAAAAAATAAACATGAAAACCACAAAAAAGATACAAAGAAAACAAACACACACAGACAGAAAACTAAAGCTGACCAATAGTCTTAACGTCGCGATCATTTCAAGGGCAAACTGCTGCGCCAAAGCGCCAAACTGCCAAACCGCCAAAGCCAATTGAAAGCGAGAGCGAGGGAGTCGAGTGTCAGCTGATGCTGAAGCTGAAGCTAAAGCTAAAGCGTTTAAGCGTCGGCCGACGTCGGCGAACCAACTAGATATAGTTCATAAATTACCAAACTATAAATTAGCCGATTAATGCACATATAATAATTCGATTGCGTTTTGCCGCCATTCGATGCCGATGCCGATGCCGACGTTGACGTTAACATTCTGTTTGTCGCCACGGAAGCTGGCAAAGAATTCATAATCACGGATCTGGCCGAGCCTTTGTGCTACACCATTTTTATAGATTTAAACGAGTTTAATTTGAATATACATAACATACACAAATCGCATTGAGAACATTGCGTTGCCGGCTAATTTGCGATGGCTTTAGTGGCTATATAAGTATGCATATGAATTTGTGTGCTTTTTTTTCGCTTCTCCGCTTCTTTTGTCTGTTTTTTTTATGGCAGCGTCGAAACGTAAATTTATGCAGGGGGGAATACAAGAAAAAACAAGTGGGGAAGGATTATCTTCGGCGTACCGAAGATCTTATACTCTTTTCGAACCTATAGGCAATTTTCACTCTGCCAACTGCACTAGTGAAATTTCATAAGCTGTACAAAATCGTTTTGTCGCGTAAAATTTTTTTTTTGTTCTAAGAATATTTAATTCATTGCCAGTTGTATAGCAGCTATAAGATATAGTGATTCGATCTGGCCGGCTCCAACCAATGTGATGTCTCTTTGAATAATAAGTATCAGTGCAAAGTTTCGTCGCGATAGATTAAAAAACATGGGATATATGGCCAAAACCGACTTCGAGTTGTATGGCAGCTATAAGATATAGTGATCCGATCTGGCCGGCTCCGACTAATGTGCTGTCCCCTGGAATAATAAGTGTCTGTGCAAAGTTTTATCGCGATAGCTCAAAAACTGAGGGACTAGTTTGCATACATACAGACAGACAGACAGACGGACATGGCTAGATCAATTTGTATTGTCATTCTAAGTACTGGCAGTAACTTTTGGGGGTCTCCGACGCTTCCTTCTATGCGTTACAAACTTCAGCACAAACTTAATATACTATTTTCTTCGAAAAGAGTATAACAACAACGAGACTGCTAGAAATTCTTGCTGGGAAATTTTAAATAGGTTATTAACATGTTTATCTTCTTTTCTTCGTTATGAATTCCAAGGCCGTACGACGCCAGCATAATAACACACATTTAAATTTATGCAAATTTCGGCTGTAAGCCATTTGGTCAGTCGGCTCGGTCGTTTTATGATGCTGCGCAAATTTGACTTCAAGGCTCTCACTGATTTGTTGACCAGCTACGTTGTCATGTAATTTAAACAAGATTCAAAGTCGCTTCTTGTTGTTAACAAACAACGTGAGCGAGATATATATATATTTCTTTTTTTTTTTTGAGAATTATTGACAGTATGTTAAAGAGCAGACGCAAATTAAGAGCTAAAGCTTAAAATGCGGTTCGAGCTGAGACAAGTTATGTTCAAGTTGATTTATTGGCACGCTGGCTGGCAGTCAATGTTTATCATTTGTGGCTCATTAATGTCCCATTACAGACACTGGCGTAATGAAAAGTACATACAAATTTTAGACGAAATCACTCTACTACTTTCTTTGGTCATGTAATATTTTGATAGCCACCTTCCGCCAGACACTTTATACGTTTAATTCGCAAACACTCGCCGAACATCGACAGTCGACAGTCGACAAGCAGTCAGTGTCAGTTGGCTTCCTTGCGACTTGTTATTTTGTGCCACGAAATGATATCTCGTGTTGTCATCCTTTCATGTACATACGTACTTTGACATTGTCTGCCACCTGCAGGGACTATGCAACTTTATCAGCCTCTTTGCAACCCCAAACAAACAGGCAGCAAACATTTTTATCTTCGATTATCAATGAGCACCCAATTACTGAGCAAATATTATTTCATCTCAATATTGCTTGCGAATACTTCTAAGCATATATTCCAAATTAAATACTTCTTATTGGTCTATTAGGCATTAGTGCAGATATTGTCAAAATATATACCCAATTGTGGAGTACGTTTAAAAAAAAGCCACATCAAAAGGTATTGTCAAACAAAAGGTTTTTTAAAAACTGTCATATTAAATTATTATAATATTTTGTTCGATTCCAATTTTTTTAGATTTAATATGTAATATACATATTATTTGTCAGGGTATTCGAATATTTTTGCACCTCAAAGCTAGTCTCTAGCGTTCTTGTTGCTGTTGTTGTTTGTTTGTTTGTTTTCGTTTGGCTCCCTTTCAACAATGTGTGGGTGGATAAAATTGTATTAAATTACATTGTTGCTGCTCATTACATAATGCTGCTCCCAGAGTAAACAACTGGAAACGCGCTGTGGGCGACAGCGGTACAGACTAGACATACGTTGCCTGATAAGCATTTGAAGGTATGTGAGTACGAAGCTAAAAAACAACATCTGCGAAGGGCCAGAAGCAAGTGGTAATGAGAATGACATCAGCGGTGGCTCCCAACTGCTTTTTGATATACCTGAGTATGTAAGTACATATACTATATATGTAATATATGTTTGCATGTATGGGAGCAACAGCCTGATGCTGTTGGCAAAAGTTCAGAGTTGCGCGGTTGCTATGTGTTGCATGCAACTTCCGGTGGCACTCGCAGCGAGCTGGTGGGTTGTTACTAGAACGAGACTTTAAAATGCTACAAGTTCAACCGAAATTCAGTGCGAATAACGAGAGCGATTATAATTTATTAATAGCCACATAGCTGAACAGTAAATAAGTTTCCACACAAAGATTTGCGGGCGCACGCTTTGATCTAATGCGTGCACGCGTTTCTAGGATTCACTGCATAAATTTAAATCAAGGCTCCGACTAAATTATGCGTACCAGGAACTGTGCAAACGCCCACGTTCCCTTGGAATTGGCCCGCGTGGGAAACGCACCGAACGCAATTTGCGGCCTGCTTCAATGATGAAGTTAACCAATTGCAAAAACAGCTGGCATTGTGCCCGCGGGAATTCAATTGTTACCAGTTGAGCGGCTCAAGAACTTTTTTCGTTCATTTTGTAGCGCATTGCGTATACGCACCGAAAAGAAATGGCTGTCTACCAGCGGCACACTTCAGCTTCTATGCCAAAATGTTATATATATGTATATGTGGAGTTATTAAAAATGAACTCTACGTCATTTTCTGTTACTCCCTATGCGTCCCTATGCGCACGCCTGATGGTTGAAACAAATATTAGGTTAGCTCGAGGCATAACTTGTTTTTAAGTGGCAAAGCGCCTCAAAGGAGCCCTGCGATTTACGAGTCCAGACAACGCTTAAGTGCTACTTAAAACTTAAACTGCTTAGTGTATATAGTGCACATCACTCATATGCGCAAGTGTGGCTACTTAACTGTATAGTACATATAATGGCTACTTAGATAACTATAGCTGATGATTGTATCAAAACTCTACATTTCGATGATGATGACCAACTGCTTGTGGCATGAACAGTGAAATATATGAGCTACTTATGTAAACATATGTTTGTGTGTGTCTCGATGTGTGATATCGTGTGTGTGTGAATGCTTATGGATAATTTAATATAAGAGCAACATAAATCAAAGCGTTTTTCTTTGCACCAGCACCAGAACCAAACCAAAAGGCAGCAGTAGAAACTTTACCAATGGAATCTAAAACTTGAGAAGCAAATATGTTGATCAAATAAATGCACAAACACCATAAAGTATAGCTAGTATGTGAATATATATTTATATATATATGTGTGTGTGTATGTGAGTGTGTCATTATCATAATTAGATTGTGAAATGACCAATTGTGAACGTGTCTGTGCATTGGAATGTTACATAAAATGAAAAGAGAGCGCAAGCACCAATAATCCTATAAGACTTTGCCATCGAGCACTCACCTAATGTCCTCCGCATCATCGAACTGCGCCAGCATAACATTGTCGACGACATCCTTGCGACTGGCCGTCTCCTGCTCGTCATAAGCATCGTTGTGGTCATCGTCGTCGCTGTTATTCGAGCTGCTGTTGCTGTTGCCAGCGTTATCCTGTTGCTTATCGGCTTGCCGAGCATCGTCCCTGTCAATGTTGTCATTGGCAGCATCTAATAATCTAGATTTCTTATCACGACGCAGTGTTGCAATTTTCTTTTCCTCTTCTTGGCGCAACTTTTCGACTTCATCCTTTGACAGGAATGAAAAAACTTTCTCTGCAATTCACAGAACAAGCAAAACCATATACTTAAGTCAAAAGCCAACAGCATCGACGCCCTCTCAAGCCAAGGCCAAAGCGACTACGTTTTATTGCCCGGCAACTGGCCGTGGAAATAAATTAGAAGAAAAAAAAACCCCTTTGGCGTTCCTTGTCTGAATTTAAGCCTCAACTGCAATCGCGCTACTGAAGAGAAACTGCAGCCCAGCAAATTGTCGACGCGGCTCGGCTCAGCTCTTTTGGTGTTTCTCTTTGTCATGCAAATGCCACTGGGGGTGGCAGCCACAAAAACTTGCATGCCTCCTTGTCTCATTACACAGGTCGCGTAGCAAAAACCTGATAAGGATTCCTAGCGCAAGACACAAAAAGCAGTGGATACGCGGCTTGCAAACAATTAACAAGTTGTTGCATTCTAAATTCTATTATTGCGCATCTTAGCTAGGTGTTACTGTAGTTCTAAAAAGACGCATTGCTTGCTTTCTAACTTCTAATTAAATTACAAATATTCTCCGTAAAAAGATATATTCGCCATTATCGTTATGCCCTAACACATTTAACAGATCGCTTAAGCTATGTCTAAAATCTGGAGATATAATCATCGGTCGAAAACTATATGTAGATAATATTAATACAGAAATATAATAAAGTATATACATATATGTAAGAAAATGTATATATAGTGTATCTTCTGGTCGACTCATAAACCCTTTTGTACTTTCTTTTCCTTTCGCTTTTTGGAAATTTGCATGCCAACTCACCTGTCTTTTGTGTGGGCTTGTGTTGATCCTCCATAGCAGACTCAAAGAATCTCTTTTTATCGGATACCGATTTGGGCACTTTTGTTGGTAGTGGTGTTGCCGTTACCGGCACATTCTCGCCTGCAGCTGATAGCTGCAAAAATGTAAAGCCTCTCGTTAGCAAGTGAACAAAAAATGAAATAGCTAAAAACAAAAATAAATCATACAAATAAATACATATTCTGAAATCTGCCAGCTGACTGACCGCTTAGTTTTGTTTTGTTTTGTTTTGTACTTTTTTTTTGTTTTAATTAAACGACTGGAAGAGCTACAATTTTCAAAGGGAAAGTAAAGGCAATCCAAACGACCATAAACAAAATTGATGGCACTGCACAAGTTTATTAAAAAGCACATGGAACGATGAAGGCGCATTTGTTTGTCTGACGCCAAAAGCGGTATCAGCCCTAGGAGAGGAGCAGCAGCGAACGCTTCTATCATAAAGTGGGCAACCAGCATTGTTGTTGTTGTTGTTCTTGTTGGTGACTGGGCGGAACGGGGATCTGAGCTTAGTTTTTGCCCCAAGGCATATAATTTACGGGCGCGGGGTCGCAAATTACAGCTGCAGCAGGCATGAGGGCAGAACAGAGCAGAGTGGGCCAGGACAGCCGAGGACAGGACTGGGCCAGGTCATTTATCATCCAAAGTCATGTACTGTCGGTTTTATGCTTTCATGCAGTTTCTTCGTTTTAGGCAATATGAGAAGGCCAATGCGAGGAGCAGCAGCGGCAAGGTTTTGAGTGTGCAACGCTGCTGGCTGCAGCAATGACGACGACAAAGTCATTAAACGGCAGTAGAAAGAGAAAGAGCAAAAGCCAGCGTTAAACTGCACAAATTGCAACCTTATCCTTTGGCTCGCATAGCACAAACACACACACAAAGGCACACACACATGCACACACACATACACACCAACGAAATCAGCAACATCAACTATATGGAGCAACACACAAGGCCATGCTCATAAATAAAGGAGGCGACCAACCGACCAAGCGGCCAACTAACGACAAGTGCATGGAAAAACGATATCAGCAACCAATCCAATCTCTTCTCCCTAAACCCAAGCGGACAAGTCAAGTACGTAGTTACACACACACACACACACACAAAGCCATCCAGCCAGCTGGCCGAAAGCAGTGACTAGTGACCAGTATCATGGATCCAAGGATTCAGGATGCGAACAGAGTTGAGCTGTATTTTTAGCAAAGAAATTAATTTCGTATCGGATTTTTCGATTTTCAATTAAACTCAATACTCGTACTTGGGTTGAAGCAGCAGCAGCAGCAGCATCAGCAACAGCAGCGACCAGCTCCTCCTTTACATCCTTTGCTTTGCTAGTTGTCCGGACGAACGGCCAGACAGGCTAATAGAAATTTATTGAGCCATGAAAGTGTTGAGAATGTGGCCGTTCGCCACTGACCAGCCCCAGCCCCAGCCCCAGCAGCGATTGCAGTCGGGTCAAGCAGTTCTGGCTAGCGCATTAAAAGCCAATAAGCTACTAAATAATTCAGCCAACTCCCTGGCGTCCTTGCTCCCTCTCAATGTGTGTCTGTCGCAATGGCTTGTGTTTTTAGTAATTCGTTAGTGTATTAGTGTTGGCGGCACACAGTGATTGGCAACGCTTATCGCGTCCCGCAATTAACAGTGTCAACTGATAAGATAAGATTGTGAATTGGCTCAGAGAACACGACCAAATGCGCAGCGTCGCAAAACGCAACAAATCAGTGTAGTGGCAGGTGCGAAAGAGTGCGGCACGCACCCGGCCAGCATGGAGTTGCTGTGAGCCAGTTGCAAGTGAACTAGTTCACACGCACACACCCAAGGTCATGAGTTTGATAAGCTACTAGCAAGCCACAGGGGTTGTGACTAGAGGGTGTAGAGGGGGACAACACAAAATGAAAGATATATTCTCGATATCGAATTACAGAATCGTTTATTTAACATATACGCAATTGGAAAATATTCAACTTGTTTCATCGATTTGTTAGTCAAAATAAATTAGAATTAAAAAATCAACTTAAGAGCTCTACGCAACAATTAACTACATAGATTGTAAAATTGTAAAAATTGCATTTGTATTTTTTGTAATTTGTATGTGTGTGTGTGTGTGGGTGTTTACTTAAATGTTCTCATTGGTTCTTTATTCGTTTTCGCAGTGGAGTAAAAATTAGAAATTAGATTCGACCAGCAGGTGGGGCTGGGCGGGGCGGGGCGATAGCGGTCAGGAGGAGGCAGTTGCAGCACATCAAGCCGCGAACTACTTCAAACAACGAGCAAGATAAAGAGATAGAGAGAGAGAGAGAGACAGAGTGGAAGGCTATGGGTGGGTGAGTGGGTGGGCCGGGCGCACATTGTACTTTATACTGTTCACCGGTTGCCTGCTCTATGTCAGCAGCAATTTGTGTGTGGTGGCTGGTGCGGATTGTGGATTGTGGATTGCGGATTGCAGGCACTGGCAACGTCAAAGTCAACAAAAAGTCGCATCTAATTAGCAGGACTGATGCGGCAGGTTGCAGATGCCAGATGACAGGTGTCAGTTGGCATACTGGTAGCTAGCTTGCAGTGGCTGCGCTTAAGGTTGGTTGCCAGTAAGCAGCAATCGATCAACTAAAGATATTCAGAAAACTATAGAGTCGAGCTTTGCACTGCGCTGCGCTTTTCAATTTGCTGCTGCACTTTTAACTGATGGCTAAAAAGGTGCTGGATTTTAATTGAAATGCATGAGGGTGTGCAGGCAGGCAGAGACAGACCTGTTACCTTGGCAGCACTTAAGAGGCGCCACCAAACTTGACCCAGAAAGCAACAGGCAGAGGGCAAAGGGCAAACAGGCTAGAGGGTAGAGGTAGCTAAACTTAAGAGGACATCATCGAGCTATACGGTCGTCTCCTTGCCACTGGGCGTTGTGGGCGTCTGGGGCAAGCTGCGGGGCGTTGTGGGTGCGACTATTGTCAACAGCTGCGGCTGCGACTGCGAGCGCAGCTTGAAGTTGGCCATGCCCAGGCCCAGGCCCAGGCTGCGCAGACCGTGCGGCTTCTGGGCGACTGGGGGCGGCGGCGCTGTGCGCAGCTTGCTCGGCTTTTGGGGTCGCTTGGGTGGCAAGGGCGGTGGCGTGGGCGATGTGGAGGCGCGGCAATTGAGCGAAGTGTCGCTGCTGCGACGCGAGTCAAAGAACGCGGTATTACTGTAAATGGCCTCCTCCTCGATGGTCGAATAGATTTCCTCGGCTGTCTCATAATAGCTGCTATAGGGCGCGACCGCAGAGGCGGTCTTCGTCAGCAGCGACGAGTTGGACGAGTTGGAGTTAATGGAAAAGGAGCTGCTGGTGCCCAGCGACGAGTTCGATATGTCAACGCGAGGCGTGGTCATGTTTTGGTAATTGCTATTTGAGTCGGGGCTGACCACAATTTCCGAGAACGTCGGAAACTTCATTGCGGCATACGAGGGCGACGGCGACGGCGACGCCGCTGACACTTTCGGCTGGGAGGATGAGACAGCGACTCGTGATTCACTCACCGGTAACTGGGCTGCAGACGACGCAGACCTAGACCTAGACCTAGATGCGTGCAGGTAAAGTGGACCGGCTGCGCTGGCTAAAAGCTGGCGCTGATCGCCCGGCAGCAGCAGCAGATTGAATATGGGCTGCGGCTGCGGCTGCGACGGTGGTGGTGCTGCTGCTGCTGCTGCTGCACCACCCAGCGTAAGCTTGTTGGGCTGCTGCGGCTGCGGCAGGCTGGCATATTGCACGGGCAGTATTTGGGCCGTGGGAAAGATTTGGGCTGGCGAGGCTGGCGCCAGACGCAGCTGCAGCTGCTGTGGCGCGGCATCCATCAGATAGTTGTTGTTAGCATTGGCAATGGGAGAATAAGATGTTGATGCGTTAGTGGCGACAGCGGTTAGTGGCGGCGCATGCAAATGCAAATGACTTGAGTGCTGGGCGGGCCTTGTAGGTGGTGTTGTTGGTGGTGATGGTATTGGTGGCGGTGGCGGTGGGGGCAGTGGCAGGCTGTCAATGTCTGTATCGCAACAATCTAGAAAAGGGTTGTTTACCGCATAGTTGTTGTTGCCGCCGCTGCTACTGCTAAGGGGCACGGGCGGCGCAGGTTCGTATGGTGCTCGCATCTGATTCCTCATCTCGTTCTCGCGCAGCAGAAAGTCGCGATGCTGCTCCGGCGTAACGAGTATGTTGTCCGGCGAGTTCTCGTGCTGGAAATCATGTGGTCGCCGCTGTGCCGGCGGCAGCGCCTCCATATACGTTGATTCCTCCAGCAGCGTGGCAGCCATCTTGGGCCGCGATAACTGGGGTAAGGTGGCATAGTTGACGGGCGGCGGAGGCGGACTCTCGCGAGGGCGTGGCGATTTGAGGGCGGCCCGCACTGGCAACTTGGGCACCTGGTGTATGGTATTAGTGCTGGCGTCGTGCTCGAACACCGCAAAGTCACCCTGGCCCACATCGCTGGCCTGGAATGTCTCGAGCGCCACATTGCGCACCAGATCGGCCTTCTTGAGCTGCGGCTTGGGCAGCGTTGGCGGCGGCACCTTGGGTCGCGCGCCCGTCAAGTTCTCCGTCGACTTGGAGATGACGGTGCTGGGCGTGCTGCGTCCGCTGGAATGCGACTGCTCGAGCAGGTCCTCGTTGGAGCGCGAGGCGCCAAAGAAGAACTGATCGCGCGGCGAACGCGGCGACATACTGATGGCCTTGGCTATCTGCGTGTACTCGTCATCCTCACCAGACTTGGCATCGCGGAAGGGATTCTCGCGCTCCAGCTCGCCAGGTCGTTCGGGCGACGTGGCGCGCGAGACGCGCTGCAGCTGTGGCGATTCCACCTCGCGTATGCGCGCCACGGCCGGCACAATGGGTACTGGTTTCTCGGGACGCCGCTCCAGAGTGGAGCTGGCCGAGGAGCAGGGACTGGTGGCGCGCAGGATACCCTTGCGCGGCAAGCGGCTGCCAAGCTTGGAGCGCGTGTCCTGCTCGGAGTCGTAGGCGCGCGTGAAGCGATCCGGGGTGCGGGAACGCGAACGTTCGTAGTCCGACTTGGAGTGCTCATCGCCGCTGAGATCGAAGCTCACGGACTTGCGATGGCCACCGGCGTACTCCGGCGTGCTGCGACCGGAACGCGGCGCCTTATACGGCCGACCATCGCTCTCCGAGTCGCTGGTGTAGCGGTGTCCGCGTGGACGGTCATAGTAATCGGAATCGGTGTCTGCGTACGAAGGTGGCGACTGCAGGTCAGTGGGCGGCGAGGATTCGTCCTCCTCGACAATGGCATCGATTTCGTCCTCATCATCATCATCGTCGTCGTCGTCGTCGTCTATGATGTACACCGGTTCGGCCTTCTTGGGCGCCATGGGCGTTGGCTCTTTCGCTTGGCTCTGCTCCTCCTGGCCCTCGAGCATTTGCTGATAGGAGTAGCGTGCTCCGGCCGCCAGTCGCTCGGGTGTCTGCGTTCCTCGCTGCTATTGGATTTTGGATTTTGGATTTTTTTGTTTTGTTTTGGGAGGGGGTGGTTTTCATTTAGTTTTTGTTTGCTGTTTGTTGTTATTGTGGAGTGCGTGTCAGCAAGCCGCTTCACACACAAACACACAAGCATGGAACACAAATTGCAATGTGCGGCGTTAATTGAGTGCGTTTGAGTGTGCTTTGTGACTTTTGGGTGTTCATATGCTGTTGATGGTTGTGCGCATGATGATTTTTGGTGCTGCAACGGACACGGTATTTGTTTTAACATTTAGTCAGTCACACGGATAGACGAGTACACGAGTACACGGGCCCGGCCCACCAGCACTTTTGTTAGCCAATTAGCAATGTCGCTGTCTGATGATGAGGTGCTTTTGCGTTGCTCTCGCCAATTTGCTTGATGGATGGAATGAGCTGTATAACGAACGCTCACGGCTTACTTATCAATGAATGGACAGCGAGCGAAGCAGAGACAAGGACAAGTAACAAAAACAAAACAAGAACTTACACTTAAAGAATAATGAACAACAAATATGTGATGAGGTATAAGCACCTGGTAATCAATCTGATTGATTTAAGCCATGTTCCAAAAGTGGAACTTCAACCAGTTTATATAATTAACCATGATTCCGCTATTCTCTTAAGCACATCATAATAAGGAGTAAGCCCGAAAAAGTCACATTTTTTTAGTTTGTTCGTATTAACGATAATAACATTTAGATTTCATTTATTGACATCAAATATGCACACTCCAATGTTCAATTCATCTAGCCGTATATATGTATATGTATAATGTTGATGATCAGTAACTAACAACAAAAACAATATCAATATCAGAAATTTAAACAGAGATTATCTTAAAGAATTTCCCATCAAATTAATTTAACTATTAACAAATTGATTTCCAATAGCTGTAACATATGGCAAGTTGTTTGTGGAGTTTGTTCAATATTTAATTATTTTATAACAGTTGGCTAGACAGTTTTGGATTATTTGCTATAGTTCAAGATATCATCATATTTATCTACGAGTATTATGTTGTTGTATTTGGACCGTTTCCTGTGCCTGTCGCACAATGTTACACATATAATAATAATATACAATTGTAGACAGTGCGCCATATACATATATTTATGTACATATATATATATGACTTTATAAAGATCGAAAAACAACAATACTTATAGTGTATGTGAATACTGAACGCCGCAAAATGGCGGCACAGGAATGTTTAACATAATGAATAAGTTTGTATTGAGTTTTGTTTTATTTAAAAAAAAAAGAGAAAAGGAATGGGCTTTTAGTTTTGTGTATTTGACTTGCCTTACAGGGGATAATATAGTTTTACTGCATGCATTGCATTTTTAGAAGATATCTTGAACACAAAATCGTGTCCATATCTAAATCGTGAAATACTTTTTGATCATTCAAATTTAAATATAGAACATATATCAACCGAAACAGTTTTGTGAATGGACTTGGACTAAATTGAGTTTTGTTTACTTTGTGTTTTAATTTTTGAAACGGTTGATTGTGCCCATAAACATTCTTCACATTAGAGAGCTAGTCGGTGAGGGGCATTGAAACCTTGGGTTGAGTCAAATGAGTTCAGAGTATTTGAGGTGTCTGTTCAGGTGCAAGTTCTCCTACATACATACGTATAGATATGTATATATCCTTTGATCAGTGCGTTTAGTAAACGTAAACCAGTAACTAGTAACTTGTTGCCCTTTGAACACGACAAGGCTTAGGCTTAATATGTAAATAACATTTGGAAACAAAGAGACTTTGCCCTGCTCCTGCTCCTGCCTGTATTAGTATTGTATTCTTGTTTAGCATTTGTTTCAGTTTAGTTTGTCGGCATTTTAAACTAAATACTCAGTCTTATAGTGGGATATATCCGCTTGTTAAGAAATACGCTGCAATGAAATCTACGCAAAACGTCGCGGAAAATTACAAAACCGAAGCAAAACAATTGCGAAAAAATATAATATAAAGAAAAATATATATAAAAAGGAAAAACAATATGTTGAAAAGCAGCGAACGGCGCACGTCATTGAGAGCAATAAAAAATGGAGAACGAGAAGAAGATAAGAGAAACGTTTTAATGGAAATTCCTTTCAGCAGTTTTGGAATACATATATATGAATGAATATATATATATATATATGTAAGAAAAAAAGTATATATATACTTCTATACTTTCACATTTATTATACGTGCCATCTCTGCATATTATGTATTTATTATTTTCTCTTTTCCTGCTGCTGCCAATGCAAATTCAAATGCTACTGGATTTGAGGTAAGGCAGCATCCAGCATTAGGAACAGAATAACAACAGGCATAACAGTCATACACAATAACAATGCCGACCAAGCAGCCATCCAAAAGCTAACAATAAAGGCGCAAACAGATATTGATATAATATGTAAGTAGCATAAATAAGATAACAACAACAACAGGAACAAGAACAACAACTGCAACACAGTAACAACAACATTGAGCAGGCAAAACGAAAGAAAGGTGGGTGGTCGGTTTGCTGCCAGCCAAGCCCATGCGAATATGCTAATAAATAATAAATCGTCTGCTGCCATTTCAATAAATGTGGGCCACGTGGTCCCAGTCCCAGTAACAAGTCTCAGGCCTCAGTTCACCGGGGGAGCCAACCGCTATAAGGGGGCTATATAACGTAGCACCCCTGCATGCACCCCAGAAGAAAGCACTCTACTGTACGCTACAATAACTCATAGCTCCCCTACCCACTCCCAGAGGCATTGCTAAGTATGATTATATGGTATGAAATCAAAATGCTGCAGAGCAACTTAAATACATACTATTCGATTTATAATATATTCTCATGAGATAAGGTTCATTACATCAATGTTTTCTTAATGTCAAGTAATATGGTGATTAATTACACTTTCTCTTCAACTACCAGTAGTTTATCAGTTTAGGACTAACAATATCGTGAACAAAATAATTTAAATAGTAACTGAGAAAACGAGCCTGAACAAAAGTAATATACTGTATATAGTACTTGTATTGATTTCCACCATGAGAATTCAAAAATGGATGTCGTACATTCAGTTTATTTAAAAAATTGTTTAAGCATTTGCAAATCTGATATGTAAAACACAGAAAATCGCCCAAAAGAGGCTGACAAGCAGCAAATGAGAGTTTCAAAAGATAACGAACTTTATGAGATGTGAATTTTGAGTGGATGGTGTGTTATTTTCATGGATTAAGTTAGTCAGATGAGGCAAATGCTGGCGCATATGAGTTGTATCAAATGTAAAAATCTTATAAAATGTGAAACATGAACAGGCACAGATATATATACACACACACACACACATACATACCGACACACAGACACGTACATATATTAAAGGGCAGACGTTAGTAAAGTTATTGAAGATGGCAAGCAACAAAACGCAAGAAACGTAAAAAGGTAAGAAAATAAAACAAGTGAGTGCTTTTGAATTGTGTGGTATTATGGTTCTCTGCTCTTGCGCTTATGAATTTTTAGTGTAACACAGTGAAATCAAAAGGACAGACACACACTTAGATAAGTTAAACAAAGGTAACGTACGCACACACACACACACATAATACACGCACACATACACATTGGGACACAGACATATAGAAGTTAGGCAAAGACGTGCGTTTGAGTACATACCTGTTGTTGTTGCTGTTGTTGAGTTGCCTGCTGGCTGGGATTGGCTTGTGTCTGTGCAGCAGCAGCAGCAGAAGCAGCGGTCGCTGACTCCGCCGGCAATAGCGGCAGGGGCACAGTTGTTGTGGGTGTGGTTGGATTCGTATCGAGCGTGTGCTTCGATATAACAACGGTCGTTGTCTTTTGTATTTTATCCTGTTCATGATGCTCTGATGGTGATTTTGGTGGCACGGTGGTGAAGGCATCTGCAGCGCGCACAATTTCCAGCACCTGATTTGGTTTAAACACGAACGGCAGAAAGACAGAGAGAGAGAGAGAGAGAAAGAGAGCACATTAAGCTACTGACCAGCCTTAAAGGTCGTCGACTAACCTTCTCCTGGGTGCTCTTCTCCTGTCCAATTGTTGCCAATTGCGTCTGCTGCTGTTGCTGCTGCGCTTGTTCGGCGTGAATGAGTGCCACGGTCTGCGCGGCAGCTGAGTCAGACGGTGGCAAATCAGCGGGCACCGCGGACACCGCGGGCGGTGTCGGTGTGGTGGGTACAGGTGAAGGCGGACCATGCACCAAGGCAGCCGCAGCTGCTAAGCCAGTTTGGCTGGTGGGCTCAGGCATGGCAACGATGTCGGGCTGCTGTGCCGCAAACACATCGAAGTCCTGCAAGTGGCATGTTGAAAGGGTGTTGCCAGTGGGTAGGCTTAGGCTTGAACTCACCTGTCGCAGTCGCTCGTCTTCGTCGTGGTCCAAGCTGGAGACGCTCTGGCTTTGACTAAGCTCCGATCCCGTTTCTGAAGCACGAGAGCCTGCAAGTTACAATTCAAGAAAATTGCATATAATTGTTAGCAATTTGGCATTTGCGGCTTACTCACCTTGGCGACTGCCACCGCTGCAGGATGTAGACGAGTTGAAGCCGGTGCTCATGCCACCCGCCTGGCCAATGGAATGCATTAAACTAGACTTGTCGTAGCCTTTGCACACGACCAATTGAATCTCATTGCCGGCCGTGCGCAAAACATTGACAGCATCTTGATGCGAAGCGCCCAGCAACGAATGACCATTGACCTCCAGTAGACGCATACCCACCTGGGATTACACAAAAGTTCAGCTTAGTTCGATTCAATTCAATTTGGTCTGCTGCCTCCGCCAGTTGGGCAGACAGCATCCTGCGCCCAACTGTCGGGAAAGCCAACGAATCTCATTTCCACTACTTTACCTTAAGCCTTCCATCACGTCGCGCCGCTCCGACTGAGTTAATTTTGGACACGAAGACGCCCTCGTCGGACGGATCTATTGGATTACCGCGCTGTCCATTCAGGCCGCCCTTGATGTGCATGCCCAAGCGTTCGCCCTCTGCCTTGGCCAGCAGAATTTCCTATGATATCCAACAAAAGCAAACGCAACAACAATAACAATATCATTAAAATTTGCATTGGCTTTGCTTAAGTGCTCCACAATTATAAATAAGAGTCCAGACTAAGGCAAAACAATTCAGATGGTAATGACGCTAAGCGAAGCAGTGTAAAGTTTCGGCTCTAGCAAGAGCAATAAAAAGGATTAAATATCCTGGAAGTCGCTCTATACAAATTGGCAGTATCAGTTATTATATTGTATCTACAATACATTCCTTAAATTATGCATTTGTACGTCTAATTATGTTATTGATCGAATAAATTTGTTTTCATTGTATACAACAGTAATTCAATCTACTCTGATAATTAGCAAAATATATACAGCAAATTAAAGCTATTTAAATGAGTTTAAAAACAATTTACTCCTGTTCTATTTGTAGATGAACTAATTGACTATATATGTATCTAAGCATAAATAAATTTTTTTAATATTGTCTCAACGTTAATGAATTCTACAAATTGTAAGTTAGTTGAACATCCGACAATTATTTACATCGCATAACCGAAAATTAGTTCATGAACTCAAAGATTTTTTTACAATTTAGTAATTTCATATTAAAAAAAACTAAAAAAATACAATTTGGTTTTTTGAATATTTTTTTGTGAGCTCATATTTGTATTGATTTTGCAGATTATTATATTTGTTGTGCAAAGAAGGTGTGATGAAAAAAAGCAAGTGGGGAAGGATTATTTTCGGCGTGTCGAAGATTTTATACCCTTTTCGAATCTTTGAACAGATTTCACTAGCATATATTTTACTCTTATTTATATGCTTATTCGCAGCTATCCCTGAACAGCAGTTTCTTTCAAAATATCTTATATTCGCTATTCATGACGCAATCGTGCGAAAACTGATCCGATTTTTAAACACAATACCAATTTGTTCATGGTTTTACGTCTATATTTATTTTACGTTTCAGTTTTATTCAATTTTGAGATTTTCATTTTTATACTCTTTTCGAAGAAAATAGTATATTAAGTTTGTCCTGAAGTTTGTAACGCATAGAAGGAAGCGTCGGAGACCCCCAAAAGTTACTGCCAGTATGCTTAGAATGACAATACAAATTGATCTAGCCATGTCCGTCTGTCTGTCTGTCTGTCTGTCTGTCTGTCTGTCTGTCTGTCTGTCTGTCTGTCTGTCTGTCTGTCTGTCTGTATGTATGCAAACTAGTCCCTCAGTTTTTGAGCTATCGCGATAAAACTTTGCACAGACACTTATTATTCCAGGGGACAGCACATTGGTCGGAGCTGGCCGGATCGGAATACTATATCTTATAGCTGCCATACAACTCGAAATCGGTTTTGGCCATATATCCCATGTTTTTTAATCTATCGCGATGAAACTTTGCACCGATACTTATTATTTAAAGAGACATCACCTTGGTTGGAGCCGGCTGGATCGGATCACTATATCTTATAGCTGCCATACAACTCGAAGTCGGTTTTGGCCATATATCCCATGTTTTTTTAATCTATCGCGATGAAACTTTGCATAGATACTTATTATTCAAAGAGACATCACATTGGTTGGAGCCGGCCGGATCGGATCACTATATCTTATAGCTGCTATACAACTGGCAATGAATTAAATATTCTTAGAACAAAAAAAAAAATGTTACGCGACAAAACGATTTTGTACAGCTTATGAAATTTCAGTGGTGCAGTTGGCAGAGTGAAAATTGCCTATAGGTTCGAAAAGAGTATAAAAACTTCGGCACGCCGAAGATAATCCTTCCCCACTTGTTTTTTTTTACTTTATTCCGAAATATTGGAATTAGAAACTTTTTTGTAAATCGATTGTGGGTGTTATAATAAGTATAAAAATCAACAAGAAACTCGATTCTGGGTATGCTCAATTTTGAGTCTAAAATCAGGCTTATAAAGTGATTTTTGGTACCCTGGAATTCCCTTTAATGTCTTTAAAGTCACATAACTTTGCCAAAACTGAGCCGATTTTGAATCTCGATACTGTCAGGACAAAATGAATAGACTATATTCTTCGAAAAGAGTATCAATACATGTACTAAACTTTTAAAAATATATTTAGCGTTTCCAATAGTTTTGTGAGTGTAGAATATCTTACCTCGGTTTTGATATAAACTACTTCTATGTGCTTTGCATCGTAAATGTTTTTATAAGCATTCATAGAGCATAGAGGAAAGAGAAGTATAAATATGTTTTTGGTGTTTGACTCAAAGCATTAAGATTTACATATTGGCAATAGTTTAACTACAGCTTAACTAATAAATTGCATAAAAGCAAACTTAAAATCAAAAGAGCGTACAATAATAATGATATGTGTATTAGTCGCTCGACTTACCTGAAAACCAGGTGGCAGTGGATCATGCTGTATGGTCAGCTTTATATCATCGCCAGGCTTCAACAGCTCCATAACGGCATCTTGATGTGTGGCCTTCGAGACGTCCGCCTCATTGACTTTGAGTATGCGATCGCCCATGCGAAGTTTGCCGCACTTGGAGGCAATTCCGCCGGGCACAATCTATGAATGGATGGTTGGGTTAATTGAAAGACTGTGATATATACGTATATATAGTATGAGTAGTACTCAGATGTCAAAAGTTGTGAGTTCGTTAGGCCCCCTTGGTAATTTAATTGCTTGTAAAGCAGCTGACTACATTGCGAGCTAATTGTGCAGCTCATTTGCATCCAAAAGTTGCGGCACCTCAATTGCTTTAATCTGAAAAGTTTGTTGATAGTTTTGCTAGCGCGTTCACCACTATATCCACAGCCCCCTTCCCCCTCCTTCACCCCTACTCAAATTGTTGGTAGTTGAACTTACATGTGAAATGAAAATGCCCGGTTCGCGTGTACCGAATGGCACACAGGAGTGATCCGTGCCGCCGATGATGCTGAAGCCGAGTGAGCCTTGATTCTTGGGCAGCACCACTTCCTACAGAGACAACAAAGTGGGACATTAGTTAGTGTTTAGCGATATTAATAAAATGATAAAACTAAACAAAGTTTCAACAAAGATCGCACAAAATATTGCTGTGTTCTTCTGGAGAACTGGAGAGCCCGGAATGAAGGGTGCTTATGTATGTAGGTGGCCTCATATGAGTGTGAGTGTGTGCAAAATTGTTGGTGATATTTACATGAACAAAATTTGGAATTTCATGTTTAAATAAAAGATATTCGAAATAGACAGAGACAAAGACAAAACGGTTTATAACAAAACAGTAGCCATGCAATTAACGCAAAATATGCCAACAAAAACCAAACACAAGACACCAGAGAATTATAGCCCAGAAACAATACTTATTTAATGCATTATGTGTTTAGCTTATAACTTAAATGTGTATTAAATAAATAACATGCAATCATTTCTGATAATAACTTAGCATAAGCTCAAGAGTTTGCAGCAAATTTCAAGTATAAGGTGTATACATATTCATATATATATATATATATTAATATACCGAATATAAGTTGATGTCGCTTTTAGCTGCCTGAGGCTCAACACACGCAATTTAAGTTTACAACTAAACCACACACACACACACACACACACACACACTGTAAGTCCATTATTAAAATGTCAAAATATACTTCAAGTTTTATATTCATTAGCCGAGCAGCCGACAGACATGCATCCGCTCAAAGAACTTTCCTGCTGTAGATACAGATACAAGTGTATCTCTGTGTTGGCAAAACTTGGGCCAAACTTTTGCCAATTCACTAAAACAAATTGAATTCTTATGCGACTGTGAAATCGAGGCCATTGGCCAAAATGCCTGTCGGACGTTCAGACAGACATGGCAAACACTGTGTGACGAGATGCCAACAAGTGGAATTAAAAACAATTAAATATTTGATACGCAATTTAAATGCCAGTTCGGCCAGACGTCAGAGTTTGCACACGTCAGAGTTTACACAAACGGTTAAAAGATAAACTTCCATAAGTTTGCGCCCAACACAAGCATGCATGCATTGTGGGCGTGGCACAGCTGCACCGTGACATTAACTTTGCAATAAACGCTTTTACCATGTACCATATGCAGACAGGATGCATTATTTAAAGGATGCTTTGCCCATTGCCATGCATATGTTTCTCTTTGCGTGTGTGCTTGTGTGTGTGTGTGTGCGTGTACGAGATGTAAGAGTTCTTAATTTACTTATTCATGTGGCAAGTGGCAGAAGCCCACAAGAGGCCACAAGAGTTGCACTGATTCGTAGACTTATAGCATGGACTTAAACGATGGCACTCGACTGGCTTTTGCACTACTGAGAAGTGCAAAGCCGGCTTAGTTACTAAACGAATGGCCTTAAAACACAAAGATAATGTTTGCTAACACAAAGAAAGGGAATCGCAAATGTAACGAACTTTAATTTCATTTTCTTTATTTGGCTAGTATTCTCATTCTTTATACAATACCTATAATCTTTGATGTGCCTAAAAATAAAATACCCTTGTGTTAGATATGGTAGTTATCTTATCTGGGCTAAAATCAAATGTTTTTTGTACATGTCTCCTAAAATCAATTAAGTTCTTTATACAAATATAAGTTAACTGCCTGTACTATTGTACTATTTTTTAAAATTAATTTTAACAAGGTATATTTCATTTACAGTTGAATATTTTTTTGAAAGGCATCTGTTAAAACATACAACTCAGTTTAAAACCAATAGCTGCACATAGTTGATAGCATTTTGCATTGAAATTCAATATGAATAGCATTGTGAAATTATTTGTTTGTTATTTGGCATTTCTTTCATTTACAATTGTTGAAGGCATATTAGTTAACATAGAAACAGACAAAATCACACATGGACAGACGGACAAATGGAAATGGCTATATCTCTATCCACCCAGCCTTTAGTCGAAATTAAGATTACAATTATATGAATAGGCATTGAGTATATGGAGAAAAAAAAACTGAAATTGGGATATCATCATTTTATTGTGTTGGCGTTGATTGGTTGATTTATTCAATTTATATAAACCAATTTAAATAATAATAAATATTCTTAAATACGTTAAATAGTTAATGGCCTTAGTTAATTCGTTAGTAAACCAACTCAATTAGTTTTCAATTAATATTATAATTAAATTCAATTATTATAAAAGATAAGAGTAAAATTAAACTTCTTGCATGCACCATTTACCAAATGCGCATCCTTCAATATCGTACAGATTTTTATCGAATTATTATGCATTTCAAGACCATAAACCAACTACAACTACAAATATTGATTGCTACTGGTTTCCAATTAGTTCGATGTGCGTGTTTTGCATAATGCTTAACATTTCATTTCATTTACAATCATTTAATTATGTGCATTGGCATACTTCATGCTTCAACGCTTCAACATCTTGCTCGAACGTTGGGCATGGGGCATGCCACAAGCAAAAAGTTTCGTTCCAGTCAAGTCGTTTGCAAAAACGCACTAAAATTTTATTTACAATACATCCAAATGTTTTTTTTTTATTTAGGTGCTTAAAGGCTATACAAATGAGATGAGGGCCAACAAAAGAAAAAGAGCCAATTACATTTGTATAAAAATTGAAAACTTATTTTGTTTTGTTTTTTTCTTTGCGCATAGTGGTTGTATGTGTATGTGTGTGTGTTTTGGTTGTGCGTGTGTATGGTGTGGCTGTGCATAAGTAGTATGTGAAAAGAGAAGCTCTCATCCTTGTTGTTGATTGCGTGAGCAATGAGCAGCGAAATGATGCCCCGTGGGGAGCCTCTGGTCCCAAAAATATCCTGCACTCAGGATAGCGTGGAGCGCACTTAACACACACAGCGTTTGGTTTAGCTTTGGTATTTCCCTAGTATTTTTTTTGGTTTTTGGTTTTTTTGTTTTGCGTTTAGTGTATGCGTGATGTTGTGATAGTCACCTCACTGATCAATGGCTCCGCCAGCTGATTGTCGGTGATGCGCGTCATTACCGTTTCCGTGAACGTCGACTTGGTGATGGTCTCGGTGACGCGCCCCATTTCGGTGGGCGCTGCTGGGAACATGGGCAAATCTGGTTGCGGTTTGTTCACATTCACAGTGACAGCGCTGACGCCCACTTCGTTGGGCCTCGCCACATGCACCTGATGCTGACTGCCGCCGCTGAGAAAATGTGCCGGAATCATCGCCTGGAAATCATCGCTGGTCAATGGCCGTATTGAGGAGGACTGCTCGTTGTTGTTGTTGATTGGAGTTGAGTTGATTTAACGTGGGTTTTTTTTCGATTTCATTTCATTTAGACAAGTAATTTGTTTTGTTTTGGTTTTTTTTTGGCAGAAAGATCAGTTTTAAAGCAACATTTTGGTTTTATAGAAAAAGAAACAAAAATATGTTGGTTTTTGTAAATTTCGTTGCACAGTCTGTTTGATTTTGATCTAAAAGCTAAGCTTAAACTGCCTAACTATAGATGGTTATACATAGATGTATTTGAGATGCATGTGGTACATGGTTGCACTATATATATATATATGTATATGTACAGTTCCTGTCTAGTCCTGTGCTGCCCTTTACAGGGCCTCTTCATTCTGGGTGCATAAGTACGGTTTAAGCCAAGGACAGATAACGAGACACAAATTGCTTGTGCACATGTACTTATCGATGTTGTTTGAGGGGGTATAATATATGAGACCAAAATGTAAAATATAACAAGAGATATGTATGTATAAGAAAAACGAACAAAAACGCGCACAGGGCACATGCAAAACAATCACAAACAAATTTGATATAGTATATGTATGTACTATTGTATATATGTGGTATATATGTATGTGTTGGCTAAGAGGTAGGGTTATATGTTGATAATCTGGCAGATACGAGTATGTATTAGCACAATGAGGTATATAGATATTTGTTGTATTTATTGTATTGTATGTGTATTGAATATTGTTTTGTATAGAAAGAGTGTTTATGTGTGTATCAACAACAATTTGCGTGAATCTCTGGGCCCCAAACTTGCGCAACCGTTGACCAAACTGGAGTTTCCAACTTACCTGCAGCTGATTTGGCCAACTGACGCGCAAGTTGTTGGTTGTTTTATGTGTTTTTAGTGTTGGCCTGAGGGTTACTTAAGTATAGCCTGGGCATGATTAACGAACGAAGGATCGAACGAGCTTATGAGCAAAACATTAAAATGACGTGCAGACAACTAAACAGTTAACTAAAGCTAAAAGACTAACAGAGAGCTACGACGAGCCACTACAGTGTAAACATCTTGCTTCTTACCTGAGCCTCGCCAGAGTCGCCGCTGCTGGTGGATGCGGCACCATTCAGCGCCCCATCGCCATCACCCAGCGGCACTGAGTTGGTGCGCCGTGGCGCTGGCACCGGTTGACCTGTGGATTTGTCAATGTGTGGAGCCGATGCGGCAGCCGCAGTTGCGACAACAGCAGGAGCTGTTACAAATCCGTTCGTCTTGTTGCTGGGCAGCGTATTATTATTGTTGTTGTTGTTGCTGTTAACAGTGTGTGCGGCTGCAGTCGCCGTCGGCGTGGTGGCCAATGTGTTGTACTTGTAGGGCTGCTCATCGCCAGCAGAGCGACCAAAGTTGGCTGCAAGTCAAGCAGACACAGACACAGAGACAGAGACAGAGACAAGAATAAACAGTTAACAGAGTTAAGAGAGCGACGCATTGAGGCGTGAGGGAGGCGCTTCTCACCTGGTCGATTGGCCAGATAGCCGGAGGGGCTCAATGAGTTGAGCACGGCGGGACTGCGCGGACTCGTTGGCGGCTCAAGGGGGCCACGATACTCGCGCTGCAGCACAAGGCGCACAAACCGCTGCGGCTCAGTGAGGCAGGCAACGGCCGCATCGTGATGTGCCTCCGTCATGTCGTTGCCGTTAATCTGCAAATGGTTTGTCGGTATACAATAAAATGCCATAAGCCTCTGTCACTTCTCCTGTTGTGTTGCGTTCAGTTCACTCACCGCCATAACACGGTCACCAACCATGATTTTGCCGTCGCGATGAGCCAAGCCGCCCTCAGTGATGCGCGAGATGAAAATGCCGTCGCAGTCATCCTTGAATGGCGGCGAACCCTTGCCGCCGGCAATGCTGAAGCCCAATCCCTGGCCAATCTGATCACGTATGAGCGTCGTGTGCAATTGAATGAAGCTCAGCGGCGCCGAGTCCTGTGTCGCAAAGAAAAACCACAAAGAACCCAGATCAATCAATCGATCGAAAAACAAGTGTTGTCTATAGCCGCCTCACCTTGCCATTCTCCTGCAGCAAGCCATTCGATACTGGTGTCGGCGAGGCAAACACATTCCCCGAATAGCTCAGGGCAGGTGCCAACTGTTGCTGCGGCTGTTGCTGTTGCACGAACTGCTGCTGCGGCGGCTGCTGCTGTTGCACATACTGCTGCTGCTGCTGTTGCACGAACTGCTGCTGCTGCTGCTGTTCTGGAACTATTTGAATGGGCGGTGGAATGTAACGTTCCTGTGTGGCAGCAGGCAGCTCGGCAACCAGCGGACGCGTCTCTACGGAGATCTGTGAGACGCTGCCGTCCTCGCTGAAGACCGGATGCCCGATGAGGCGCGTCACTTCGCGCTGCACCACTAGGACGAGCACAGCGCCGCATGCCTTGAGCACCTGCACGGCCTGGTAATGATCCGCATCCACGACAACGATGCCATTGACTTTCACGACCTTGTCGCCCACCTTCAGGCCAGCAAGATCGGCGGGTCCCGCCTCGGTAACTCGTGATATGAAAATGCCATCGTCATCGCCCTTAAAGGGCGTCGAGCCTTTGCCGCCGGCTATGCTGAGACCCAGTCCCGCCGAGGTGCGCTCTATGTGTATCTCATACTGCTCCAGACGCAGCTCCGTCACGCCATCAATGTTATCTGTTTTAGAGTGGAAGGATGATACAAGTGGATAAGCGACACATCTTAAGGCATTTCGTGGCCTTCAACTGCTGCACAAGTGATTACCAAACTGCTGCCTGTGGCGATCGTAGTCGCGCTCCACGGGATCATAACTGGTCACGATGCGCACATGTTTGCCCTTGCGGCGCAGCGAGCCCCCATTCGAGGAGGCCAACGAGCTGCGCAGGCTGCCAGTGGCTGGACTGTTCCGACCGCTGCCCCCGGCGGCCATAAAGGAGTTGCCGTTGCCGTTACTGCGCTGGCCGCTGCGGGGCAGCGTGTTGTTGCCCTCCTTGACTTTGATTTTCACATTGAACATGATGCTGCTTGCTTGGGAATCTTTCTGCTTGAATGCGCTTTTAATATGCGCTGTTTGGCATATTGGCAGCCTAACTGTGCAATATCTAGCTGGGACGAGCACCCTGTATAGCAGAAGACTTTTTATTTGACTGCACTTTGCAATAAGCCAAACCCACAAGCACAAGCACCCTGTATGGCGGCGCTTGTGCATTTGATTGGCAAATTGCATAAATCAATAGCAGCATATTGTGGAAATTATAAGATTTCCATTAAATTTATAATATATTTTCGTTTGATAAACAGAAATAATAAATTTTTGCATTGCATAAACTACGCATTGATGACAAAAAACAAACACTTTGGGCAAGGGAAATGCGCAGCTGGAGTGCCAACGACCTTGAGGCACCAAATGGCCAGTGGCCACCCAGCAACATTTGAATACTAATTAAATAAATAAAGAGTGAGACTGACACAGAGTCCAAACTCATCCCGCAGTTGAGCTGCTTGTCTACTCAGTGTCTATAGATTGAAATAGCCCCCACGCTGTCAGTTTGGAATACTCTTTCACTGCTGTTGTTGTTGCTGTTGCTTCTGCCGTTGGCTGATTTGCACTCAATAAAATCCATCGACACTTTCGTAAAGTTATTTTGGTTTTAATGAATGTCCAGACTAAGCAGCATTAGCCGAGCCAAACTGAGCTGTTGGTAATTTGTAATTGCTTCAGTTGTCTGCATTATAATTGACGCCTGAATTGTCCATTAACTTGCCATTCACATAGATGGACGAAAAGGTAAAAGTAATCGATATAATAACAAGTAAGAGTGCTCTAGTCGGGAGTGCCCGACTACGAGATACCCTGAACCCAGTCCTTACAATCATTCTTACTAATCTAAACACACACATGCTGCAGTACAAGCAGTGCGAGCAGTGCAAGCAGTCTAAGCAGTAAGCTTGATTCTTTACTGAGCTCCACACAATGGAAAGTTAAATCCCTAAAAACGTCTGTGTTTATCACCCGATCTTATTGAAATTTTTTGGGCACAGACTGGGCAATAAAATGTGTGACCAAACCAAATTGCAAGGTCATAACTTCAAAAATGCGTTTTTTGAACTTTTGGGGGGATTGGGGGTGGTATCCAAAAAGTGAAATCTTTGTTACTCAGGTCTGTCGAAATCGAAATTTATCGATAACTTTTGAACGGGATTAGCTATCGATAAAATTTAATAAACTTGATCTGTCCCGGGCATACGAGAACTTATATTCCAAATATGAAGTCTCTAGCTCTTATAGTCTGTGATATCTGCGTGTTCATACAGACGGACAGACGGACGGACGGACGGACAGACAGACTGACGGACATGGCTAAATCGACTCGACTGTTGATACTGATCAAGAATATATACACTTTATATGGTCGGAGATGCTTCCTTATGCCTGTTACATACTTTTGCACAAAACCATAATACTCTTTTTACCCATTTTAAATGGGTTCAGGGTATAAAAACTATTAAGTCGCATCTTTTGTATGATTTCGTTTAGTGTTTATTCGCTGTTTATTATGAAATGGCAATTATTTATGCCACGCTCCGCTTGAAAAGGCTTTTCATTTAAATCGTTAAGCAGCGACTGATAAATAAGACGGCAATAAAAGCCAACGATTTTAATTTTTCTGCTGCTTCTTCTTCTTTGTGCTGAGAATAAATGTGTGGAGAATAATGTTCAACAATTTCACTGTTGGTGCGTCAATGAAAACATTTTATGGAATTTTGCACACACACACACACACGCACACATGTGCGCACAAATTGGGGGTTTGCAAGCGAGGAAATCGTTTGCATTATTGTTCAGCAGTAAGAACACATAACAGCCAAGAAAAGGACATAAAACAACATAAGATTTTGCCATTGGCTGTCCCATAGAAATGTCGGGGCACGTGTTGCCTTTTGTGTAAGCTGCAGCAAGCTCCTGTAAATAAAATAGGCAACGAATGCAAAAGCTATCAGCAGTGTTGGCTTATAAGCGTCCGCTGAAAATGTATACAATCGTTGAAATGTCGCAGCAGACAGGCAACAAATTTATTTAACTGAAGCCAAGGTGAAAATATTAGTTTGTTCTTACTAAGTTGTTCATTTCATTTCTGTCCACCAGTTTAAATTCAATTTGGTAAGTTACTTTTAAAGAACGAACCAATCCTTACTATAAGACTCCCGACAAACAAGGACCTATTTAAAGATTTTTTCATCAGTTCTATCTGAAGCAACGATCATTTACTTTGCAATTGGCTCAACGTATACGTATCAGCTCATCATGCTATCTAAAACACATCTTCGTGCAAAGTTGCCATTTCCACGCACTCAAAAAACCACTTGCAAATTTTACAACGATATCCATATATTTAAGTATGCCTTTAAGTATAGGTATTTTAAAGATTGCCCGCGATTCAATGAGGTGCGCAAAAGAAATGCGCAGCAAATAAGTGCTGCAAATGTGAATGAACATACATATAAAATTTAAATACGACAAAAATAAGACAGGCCATAAAATGTGCGGGAAACTCATTAAAAGCGCTGCTGGGAAAACTCAGCACACAGCACACAAATAACCAAATTTGATGCTTCACAAGGCAGGTTCCCCGAACGCATTTGAATTTGGCAAATATTCGTGTGTCTATGCGAAATACAGCTGGCAAATGCCAAATCAATGTGAATGCGTTTGGTTATTTATATGTAAATGACCGGGTGTGCGAGCCTCAAGCAGGATCTGTAGGAGTGTGGGAGTGTAGACAACATGACAGTCTGCTCAGGAGCAGGACTCATATTTCACACACGCCACACAAGCAGTACAGGCCAGCTTTATGTCCAGCCATGTCATGCATGTCCTGTGGCCAGGCATTGACAGCCTGACAAGCGTCTCCGGCTTTGACTTGCTCTTGGCCTCGCTCCGAGCTGGAGCAGGAGCTGGAGCCCGAGTCTGAGTCTGGGTCTGAGTACAGGGTTAGTTTTGGGTTAGTATTGCCTTGCACCCGGATTCCCCTGTTGGCTTGTCGCCTTGTTCGTTTTATTGCTGTTGCTGTCGGAGCATTGACATATTCTCTTTATGACACAAGTCGAACTTCAGAGAACTTGGCAAAACATTTGCTTTATGCAAATTTAATGGACGCATGTCACAGACTCTGTATACCAAAACCAAGCCCAAGAGCTGGCCACTTTTTCCATTTCCATATTGTTTTTTTTTTGCATTACATTGCATTTCATTTCGTTGCTAGCTAGCGCCAATTGAATCCACAGACTCTCATTCACAGTGCTCCAATGCCAATGACCGACTGCAAACGTAATCGCCTTTAATTACATACGTATTTTGTTGTTGCCAACCGATAGCAAAAGATCAAGTGCCTAATTGCATTTAAAGAGCAATCGACGGACACGTGAGCTGCTGCTGCTGCTGCTACGGCTGCCTCTGCTTTGTGCCCCGGCCATGAAACAACGCTGGTTCTGCTGAGTGGCACGTTGCAACAGCGGCTCAACAGGCAGCCGCCGCTGTGATAAATTGCCGGTCGCTCATGTTGGGCCAGCTCTTGACAAATTGCAAGTGTAAAGCTATCAAAATCCTCGGGCAGGGCAGCCAGTCAGACCGCTCATTTTAAATGTGCTGACAAAAATTAATGAATCACATTTTTGTGGCAGCATAAAAACGTTGAATTATTGTAACAGAGCAACAACAACAACAACAACGAGAAAGAGGGGAAAAGAGAACAATAAACACATTTGTGTAGAGCTCCGGCAGTAGAAGGTGCTACAAATCTACACGAATTTTGCAATGAGACCCGAAAAGGGGTGCGCGCTCATATCTAATCAGTTATGGCAACAACAACTTTGGAATGCCTAAAGCCAATTTGATAACGCAACAGAAACAGAATCACAAAACAAAAACCGAAACAGAAACAGAAACAAACGCTGCTGACGCGCGCTGTAAGGCAAATTGGAGGGCTGCGATAAGGCGACAACGATTGGAAAACTGAATCATTACGACATTCATTTATTTTGGCTGGGTCTACGGCACCCCAATTACATGGCCGCCAGAGTCAAGCGTTAGTAATGACCTTGGTCCACCTGTCGTGTGCGTAATTTTGGGCTGCCGCTTATCACTGATTCCGCACCAACGGACAACACAAATTGATATTGGAGTATGAAGAAATGACATCAAGTACACACACAAATTACACCAGGTGTGAGTGGCTAGGTGACTGCGTGTGTGTGTGTGTGTGGATTCGATAAGACCAGGGATGACATCATAAGCCCATTTTACCTATAGGTTCAATTTTCAACTGTTTGTGAATGAAGCGTGAGTATAGAGAAAATACTAACAATACTATACGCAAAAACGATAGAAAACTGATGATTCATAATATATAGACTCAATTTTAGTTGTAGTTCATATTTTTACAAATTTTTGTAGTTATATGAATTTTAATTTTTATAAAAACACGCATTTTTATTGAGTTTTCTCAAGAAAAACAAAAAATCTGTCGCGTATTTGAATTATTATCGGTGCTAAGAAAATTTCGTTTCGTTGAGCAGGCACAACATTAGTAAATAGATTTCAGCATTGCAATTATGGACTTTTGAAAGCTGAATTTCTTAGCACATTCAAAAATAATAGGAAATGTATAAGGAACGAATCAGCGAATGGGGCATATTAAAGCCACTTTCTATGTATGATCGCATTTCACAGAATCACACACTGCACTCAACAACACTCAACACTTGCTCGCTGACATGTTGCCGCCTATTCTAGCGTCAAATCAGAATACCCTCGCCCCCCCAGCGCCGCGTCACGTCACGTGTCATCATCAATAAGTTGCGCGTATGTAATTCGCACATTTGCAACATTTTTCTCGCTGTGAAATGTAATGCAAAATCGTTTGACACAACCATCACCAGCTCTTTGGAGGCGCTGCTTAGCCACATTTTGCTTAACTGGCATTTATTGCATTTTCTCGTACTTTATTTCAATGCGCGAGATGTCAAATTAGCGGGTGCAAATAAAGCTGATAGAATTCACACACAGCTGTTAAAGCTGAAAAGTCGCCATTGATGACAGAAGAAGAGAAGGGAGCGCTGAATAAATGAAATTAGTGTGTTATATGTTTTGTTTGCCTAATGGAAAATCGATCAAAATGCGTATGGGTGAAATGGTAATGCCGAGTGCCGAATGCGCCTGCAGTCACAACAACAAGTCATAATCGAACAACTGCACTTTGATACAGAAGGCGGTTGGGCGGTTGGTCACAAACAAACATCGAGCAAACAAAAAGCGAACAAACAAACACGCAGCGCACCACACCGCATACAGGCGAAAGGCGAAATTCAATAAGGGCGCAGCGTGCAATCAGCAATACAATACATACAATCAATTGCATTGCCTTGAGCTTATCAACGGTTTATTTATTGGCCAACATGGCTCGCTATATGCATGTACACAGAGAGTTGGGGTGACCCGCTGCGCTTTAAGAAAGCACAATGCAAGCTGGTGGCAATGTGCAGCAGCAGCAACAGCAGCAGCAGCAAATGCAGCGTATTGTTTGCCAAAGCAATGCAAAAAGGTACTGTGCAAATGTTGATTGTGCTAGTCGACGAGCTAACCAAAAAAATAAGGAAGCAATGCAAAAGAGCTGCCAGCAGACCGGATATGCATATGCAGCACACACACACACACACACACGCATGCACACACACACACACACACGCTGGCAAAAAGAGATAAACTTGGCATATTTGTCATGTGCAAATATATGTATATGAAAAGAGAGCGAGAGGCAAAGTCTAGCTATATAAACAACATACGAAAATTTCCTTTGCAAGCAGCTCCAGTTCTCTTCTTCTTCTGCTTGTTCGTTCTTTTGCGTATGCATTGCAACCGAAATGCAAATAGCGGAAACTGCTTACGCTCAAGGCAGCAGCAACACTGTGGCTCAGCTGATATGCCACTGCATAACCTTGAGTACACTTTTGGGCGACCTTGCCAGAACTGCAGCTGCAGTTAGCTAAGCGCCCAAACGAACGACGTTTGCGCATACTATTTGCACTTGAAATCCAATTTGGACCTCACAATGGCAAACGCTGCGTATGTGTAATGCGCCAGACTAGCCGGACACTGTGCGCCTCTGATCAGTGGAAGTGTGGCAGGCACGAAGTCTGAACAAAATCGATAAGCAGCAATGCCGCAATTCGCACTCTCTTGTTAAAAACAAAAGCAAGAAAGCAGTCAACACTCAACTGCGAATGTTTTTGTTGCTGTTTTTTTTTTGGGCCTATGACTAAGTCAAGGTATGTGAAGTTTTTGGAATTCAATGTTATGATGGTTGCTATTGTGTTTATTGTGTGTGGTTGTGTGTGTGTATATAGTCAGCAGGCGTTAATAGCAGCAAACAAATAATAGTTAATTGTATATCAAAGTGAAGACAGACGCGTTTATGAAGCGCGCGCTCTCGCGATGTTGACAAAACGCTAGCGTTACTAAAAAATGACTAAAGTCAGCGGCAAATGGGCAAAGTGTCGAGACCCAGACCCAGCGACAGACTGCCAATTGCACACGCTCTCTCTCTCTCCCTCTCTCTCTCGCTCACTCTCCCTCTCTTCCCATCTCCAGAGTACTCACACACATTCGCTCAGGTAGCCCACTCGACAGTTGCTCTAATGAGGCGGCTCATTTCAGTTTCAGTTTTATTTTTATATATGTATATGTTTTTGTCACACTTTCTCAACTTGTTGCGCTCTTTATGGCTGTCGCTCTTTCAGCTTTGCTCATTTGCCTCTTCGTACATATTTATATTTAGTTGTTGTATATTTTTAACTTGAGTGTTCGCACTGAGTTTCTGCCTTAGTTGTTTATCTACGGCTGCCCCCCTTAACCATCCGTTATGTGTACACATGGCTTATCAGCTTTTGCAAGCCAGCAAACAGATAGCGCTAACTGATAGACCCAGGCCGCGATGATTGCAGTTGCGTGTATATGTATTTTTAGGCCAAATTTCGAACGCTTGTTTACCTGTTGCGTGTGTTCTTGTGCTTTTTTTTTGTTTTTGTGTTTTTGCGGCCAGCTCTATTTTGGTCATAACGCGCTTTTAATAGGCCCGCGATACACTTGAAATTTTGTTGAGCCTGTAATTAAGTCGAATTCGTACTCGAAACAGTCTTAAGCTGATAATATCAGCATGCCTTATTAAATGTAATAAGGTACAACTGACAAAAGATGCTGTAAAATATGTAAGCCATAAATATGAACAGCATACTTATTCACATATGATACTAAAGCAAAAATCTATTCGCTTTACAGCATTAGAAGTAGCCCAGGGCTATAAATATGACATTGAGCAAACTTTGGAAACAAAAGCTTACGATTTCCCAAGCATGCTATTAGATGATCGCTTAGTAGATTACTTTATAAGTGAAATGATACGAAGCATTCATCCAATATCTAAATATTGACTCAGTTGATCTTAAAATAATTAGTCATAATTAAATGATTTGTGTAAAGATTTTAGAATATCCATTTTAACTTTTCTACTTATACGAATTGGACATAAGATATAATAGGTTTCGTCTTCAAAGTCAACTATAGAACAGTAATTTAGAAAAGTTAGGCTCAATTGTGTGGTTTTCATTTCAAACTTTAAAGATTGTATTTTTGTGTATGAATCAAACATACAGAAACTAACTTATAACTTATGCTTTATACGTCAAGCCAAGGCACACTTACAACATATTAGCGACCACTGTTAAAAGGGCCCCCCCTTCTAGGACTACTCATTAACTGAGCGTCGCGAAAGTATTGCAAACCTTAGAGAGAGAGACTCGTATCGATTGCTTATTGATTATTTGGTGGGCTTGCGAGTCGCTTGGCAGTACACTTCTATTGTGAGCAGTTGAGAGAGCCCCTTAAATAGTTAGAGCTGTGAAGGGCTGTTTAAAAACAAACTTACCGGCTGCGCCAGTTACCATTTCGGCCGTTAAAGCTGGTATTGGTGAGAGCGAGGCATCGAACGGTTGCTGTTGCTGTTGTTGTTGCGGCTCCTCCTGTTCCAGCTGCTCGGCATCAGCGTTCTCCTCAATGGGGGACTGCACTTTGTTCAGCGAATGCGGCGGCGTTGGCGAATTTTGCTCCTGCGAGGCCAAAGCATTGGCCAATATTTCACTGGCCTGCTTGTCGGTCAAATGCTGCACGCGCTTGTTCTTCAGATGATGCGGCGTATCGCTGAGGGGTCAGAAATGCAATTAGTAACACGACATGCCTATCATTAGTCAGTCATTAATCGTACCGTCTATGCAATTTGGGTGGACGCTTGTAAAAGTCATCGTCTTCGCCCACATCCTGAAAGCCCACGCGACGATCGGTCTCCTAGGAGAGAGCAGTCGATTGTGTTATTTGAGATTTATGCATTGAATGTGTCATATTTACTCACATATTCGTCTTCTTGTTCCTCAGCATGAGCAACATGCACAACCTCAGCAACTGTTGCTGTTGTGTCATCGGTGCTGCTGTTGGTTCTGGTCGTGGCTGGCGTTGAGTCACCCTGTGTGGTTTGTGACGCTGCTGCATCTGCTGCTGGTGTTGGTGAAACGATGGGAACTGCGACAGGCTTTGAGTTCACCACAGCCGCAGGTTTGTGTACTGGCTGCGCAGTTGGTGTTGTTTGATTGGTAGCCGTCACGACTAACTGTTGGTGAGTATTCGCCAAGGTGCGTGTCTCGGCTGGGGTTTCGGTCACGGCTGATTTTGTGCCGTTCTGTTTACAATAAATAAATAAATATAAATTTAAGGTAAGTGCAGAGAAAATGTGTGTAAGGATTTAATAGAATTCAGAAGAAAAGCCATATAAGTGTAACTATGTAAATATATATATGTATACGAATTATATAATAACTTAGCTTCAGCCAAATATTTAAAATAAGGTAATGTAACTTATATAAATAATAATAAATGCATTTTGACTTAAAAAAAGTAAAATTTGTATACACATATGCATTTAAAAGATATAAGTATAATCGAACAGCATATGCATGATTAATGAGCATGAAGAAGCAAAATATTTAACATAAAATCACATTAAAAATCCAGATATTTTAGAATCATACTAATATTGTAGAATAGAGATTCAACAACAACAAAATCCACAATGTTATTAATGCAGTCTAAGTCTTATGTCTATATTTATGCACTTTACCCGTTAAATATGGTTAAGAAATAATTGATGTTTTAAATATATAAAATAAGTTTAAGGAAGTTGGATAATACTTGTATATGGAAACATTTGTAAAAATAATTTAATAAAATTAATACTAATAGAATAAATTGTATAGTTAAAAAACCAATATACCCACATCCATATAAAAATAAAATATCAATAAAATACTTAAACTTAACTAATCAAAATATAGGTCGCGAGCTCTTTAACCGAATTCAAGATCTTTGTACGCTGTTGCCCAATTGTGTACACATTGATGTTATTTTTGTTTTGTAAGCAATTAGGGGCATTTGAAGTAGAGACATAAGCTTGACCCTTGACCCTGCCCACTTGATCTGCGTGTATCATTTACCTCCTCTGGCAGTGACATCAAATTGGCGTTCTCTTCAAGTCGACTGCGCTCCACTTTCAGCTTCTGTGCCTTGGCCTTCAAGTCCTTGGGATGCGGCGTATTCTGGCGCACAAACGGTGTGTCCCTCTCCTGGTTAACCTCCTCGGAGAATTTGACACGTGAAGGCTCCCGCTCCTCGTAGGGCTCGGAGTCCGATTCCAGATCGCGTGCTGCGGGCAAAAGCGAAGAATTTCGTTATGAGCAATTTGCTTTAATTGTTGTTTAACTAATTGAAAGATTAGCAGAACAACGGCATGCGCATACATTTACATTTTAGTTAATAGTTAGAAGCTGTCAGAACGGTACGGTGTATAAATATTTACACTTAAATCGCTTAACGACCTGTGGCTATGTAAAATCAATAAGTACAGCCAAAGAAGAACTCAAGCAACTAAAACAATAAGCGCAACTATAATAATTATTTTTAGAGGCCATGGCATAAACATTGCCACAGGCACTTGCCAATCCATCAGGCACTTATGAGTGTGTGCGCCATCAATTTCCAGCCAGCGTAAACAATATTAAAATTGCAACACGTGGGGGCACAGGCAGGCTGGCAACTGTGGCAAGCCTGCTCGCTCGGCAATTGTAAGGTAGAGTGTGGGGTACGGCACCAATAAACAAATTCATATCGTTGCTTATGACGGAAGTAGTTGGTCTTGAAAGCCCAAGCTTAACTGCTCGCATAGCTTACGAATTGTACACAGGGGCAAAAAACAAAGGCAAATATTCAAAATGATGACCAAACACCCAGCGGGATGTGTGTTGGTTGTCATTGACAGACCAAGTAAATTTGACGTGTCTCTTTGGCTGTGCTTCTATGAAGATGAAGATTTATGTAAATTACACAAAACTAGTAATAACAATAATCAGCTCGAGGGGCGTCGTCATTGTCTCTCTAAGTTGTTTATATGTCTGGCTGCTTGTCTTGGCCGTCACAGCTTTAATTGGATAATTCGAGCGACGTTTAAGTGACACCATACCATGAAAGAAACGATAGACCCAAAAGTTTAACCCACATCTGGGCATTCTATTGATGAGCCGCCCGTTCTTGAGCTGCTTTTCACGCAAGTGTGTTAATTGTATGAAAAATGCTCAATGCACTCACGAAAATCATTTAATTCAACAAACAGACAGACAGACAGACAGATAGACAGCCAGCACACACAAAATTGATCATATTATCGATGTATTTTTAGCAGCTATTTGCGTATGCTTGAAACTCGTTTCCGATCGAAAACAGTTACAAAATATTATTATTGAATGCCAAACTAACGAGAGGAGAGCTGAAATAAAAAACTACGCAACAAAACAGAAACGACAATAACAACAAGTTGAACAATACCAGTTAACAGTGAATGCTACAGTGAAGCCTGGCTAGACGAGACAGTTTATCGTAAAGCTTTTAGCAACTAATGCTGTAAACTATTGTATGTTTATGTATGTATGTTACTTGTATGTTTAACATTGATAAATGCTCATATTTCAACTCCAATTGTTTACAAGCCATTACAAATTGAATAACGAAAAACTTCAAATCTGTTTATCGATAGTACTTAATCTTAATCTTAAATATACATGCGACCAATCAAAGCTATGGTATGAATATGTAGCTTTAACTTGATACCTATATTAATAACAGAATTTACAAGAAGCAAAGCTACAAAAGTATTTTGTTTTGCATAAAACATCATCGGAACCTAATTCAAACAAATTCTTCTATCTAAAAGCATATTTGATACATACATATATATATCTGTACATATTAATAGTCAGTCGCGTAACAGTAAGAGAGTCAGACATTGATTTTGACATCCGAATTTGTGTTGTACGTTAAGAGCCATGCTCTACTGTAGCATTCGGCTCGCTGTCTGGCCGGTCATTAATCATTATACGGTTTTTCGTGCGCGCTCTCCGAAGACGATTAATATTATTAAGCATTGGCGTTATACATACGATTACTCGTGAATATAATTACGAGTGCCAGTCGATCTTGTTCTACATTCGCCCCGGCATGACGTCATGACACCACCAATGTTGACATCACTGCGCCGGGGAGAGCCACTCAATTGACGATGATGAGTGTCGGAACAAAGAAAGCGCCTGTGCGGGCAGGCATGCTTTGATCTGGCATGCTGCCACTGACAGGCAACTGTTCAATCACAGAATCGGAATGGGAATCCGAATCCGAATTAGAAGCTGATGCTGAAGCAAAAGCATTGGCATTGGCATAAACCATTCGCCCATCGTCGTTCAAGTTTCAAGTGATGAGCGATGCGCTGCGATGTGATCTGTGATGTGAAACATGCACAAGGCAAACATTTTCCGGACCCGGCTGTCAAATGAATCGAATACAAACAGCAAATAATAGCATTATCAAATCAAACACACGCACATTGTGAGCGTCATGTGTGTGTGTGTGTGTGTGTGTGTATGTTGTTGTTGTTGTTGGGTGTGTACACCACTTTTCCATAGCTCCGAGTTGCTTAGTTTTATGCGACGGCCAACGCCCGGGCCCACTTCCACACACAACTTGTTGTTATCTGATTTATATGACGTCATTTAATGCCAACAAACTGGTTTTCTTCGAACAAAAACAAAAAACCAAAAAAAAAACGAATAGAAGAAAAATACCAAACGCAATAACAATGACCAAGATCTTGGTCATAGAAAGATGCCTTGAATGCGTTCTCAAAGCTGAATCCAAACCGTTTATCAAAATTTCAGGCATGCATAAGACTATGGGAATTAATAAATGTATGTTTCTATGATCTATGAATCATACTATTTAGTAGAGTTGTGTTCAGTTTAAATATTACATATCAAATTTAACTTTTCTAATGCAATTCCGTAGACATGTAAACATAAATACATATAAACATAAAAGCATACATATGGATCCATAAATAATATACATTTGTTTATATAAATATCATTACAAATATATTTGAAAGCACACCTTTTTTAATTAACTTTCACTATCATATTTACTCAAACACAATTTAAATATAACTTATATGTTTACGAAAAGCATGTACTTTACAAATGTAAATTGAATTTTTGAGAATAAATAATAAGTATACGAAACATTTAGCAATCACTATTGGATCACAGTTTTTCATTTAGAACTTAAGACAGTCACAGTCATTGCTTTTATCAAGTTATATACAAAGAACACAACTTAGCTAAATAGATACTGTTATATGGCATATAGGGCTTTAAATGCTAGCGCTTGTTATTGTACAATTAACAGACAACGCAAACCTTTCTGTTGGTAACTGAAGAAGTCCATCGAATCGAACTTTTCGCTCGATCTATAAAGCGTCTGGGGTGGATAATCTTTTTTGTTTTGGTTTTTTTTTAAGAGATGTAAGTGAAGGTGCAGTTTAGAATAGAGCGCATGGTGTAAAGGCGAAAAAAAACAAAAATAAAATCGTGATACATAAGGATATTCGAAATATATAATAGAAAAGAAAAATGGTTTGGTGCTTCAAGAAATTGTAAAGCCAAATAACGTTTTAAATTTTAGTTACAAAACACAGAAGTTAATTGATAAAAAATTTGGAAAAGAAGGTTGTACTACTGGATATCCCGAGCTGTTCGCTTGGCTTGTGTTGCTCATTGCTTGCGGTGGTGGCAGTCAAACAAGTGCTGGGGCGTCTTATCTTATCGCGAGCATAGATTGCAGATATTGCACCATGATATGAAAAGTATGCCAGCTAATAGATAAGCGCCAACAATTATTGGCCAATGTTGAAATTTGTACATTTTTGCCTCATGACTAAAGTAGGGCTTTGCCCAAAGACAATGAGCAAGCGGCAAGCGGCAAGCAGCCAAGTCACGATCTCAAGCACCAGTCACCAGTTAGCAGTTGGCAGTTACCAGTTACAGGTTATCAATTCGAAAAGAGAGTGATAACGAACTTACCTGGCGTAATGGGCTGATACTCCTGCTGGGGCAGCAGGTAGCAGGAGAGCACCTGTTCGCCCGTTTCGGCATCCGTATCCGGCTGGAAGGTGAGCAGCGGCTGCGATTGATTCTCAGACAGCCAGACAGCCTTCAGCTGCAGATTGACCAGCGAGTAGGGCAAATAGAGCAACTGATTGCCACTCACATCGAGCACATGCAGCACTGTGCAGTTGCCCAGCTCGGGCGGCAGCCTCTTGAGCTTGTTATCGCGCAGACTCAGCACGCCCAGATTGCTGCACTGGCCAATCTCCAGCGGCACATACTCCAGCGCATTGCGATCGACGTTCAGATTGCTCAGCTTGGTCATGCGTCCAATCGAGGCGGGCAGCTCGGACAGGAAGTTCTCCGTCAGTATGAGCTCCTGCATGTTATCGCAGCTGCAAAAGGCGATATGAGATTGCTAATTGAAGTCTTTATACCCATTGATTGCTATACTCACTTGCCGAGCGTATCGTTTAGGCGCTGCAGGCGATTCTGGTCCAGCTTCAGTATGGTCAGTCGGCCGAGCTTGGCGATGCCATCGGGCAGCGACTCGAGCAGATTCTGTGCCAGGTCCAGATCGGTTAGGCTAACTAAGCCGCCAATCTCATTGGGCAGTTCCTCCAGACGATTCTCGGACACATCCAGATAAGTCAGCTTGGTCAGCAGTCCCAGCTCGGGCGGCAAACGCTGCAGCTGATTGTGATCCAGCCAGAGCTCGTGCAGGCCCGGCAAGTAGCCCAGATATGGGGGCAGGTCCTCGATTTCGTTGTCGCCCAAGTCCAGGCGCTTCAGCTTCGTGAGCTGACTTATCGTTTCGGGCAAATGCTTGAGCAGATTCTCGCGCAGCTCCAGAGACTCGAGCTGCGTCAGACTGCCAAAATCGACGGGCAATGAGGTTAGTGACATATCATTGAGGCCCAAAACGGTCAAATTCTTCAGCTGCGAAAAGCCCGATGGCAGTTTCGGTATCGGATTCGAGCTGAAGTCGGCCACCTGCAGACTCTGCAGATGCTTAATGTCATCGGGAATGTCGGGTATATCTGAAAGTTAAACAAGTCAACACTCTTATAAGTATATGTAGTAATATATATACATTTATATTAATCAGGTTAATTTCAGGTTAATAAATTCCGTCCTTTAGACTTGATGCATTCGAAAGATATTATGCATTATAAAATTAATTCAATAAATTAGTGGAGTAAAAAAAGTATTAACATTATTATCTTGCTGTTGTTGATGTTCATTTTAGTGGCGAGCTTCATCGATTATCGAGATGCTGCCATATTGCTTACGCATGAATTGCGCCAAAGGACGTTAGGGACGTCTAATTATTTATAAATCAGCTATAAATATGTGATGACAACATAGCATGCATATTATAGAGATAAACACATTAAAATATGCAAATTTAGTCCTGGACTTTTTTGCAATTGAAATTAATTTGTTTTGTCATAACGAGTGGGTTCATGTACATGTTTTTATGGATTAACGTTTAGCTGTAGCTTAAGGAATGCCAGACGTATATTCAGATTCGATTAAATTCATATCCCATCGGCCTATTCACTTAAACACTGGATAGCTTTGCTATTGTTGCCACGCCAGTTGTTCGATGGAGCGAGACGAATTCGAAGCCGCGTCAAATGACAAACAAAACTTGTTGATCGAATAAATGTTCAGCTGCCAAAGCGGAAATGCGCAGGCAAAAGCCGAAGTTCTCGTATACGCAATGGCATGTAAAGCACACATACAAGCATGCATCTATATATACATATATACATGTGTGCTTGTGTGCGGTGCGGTGCGCTCGTGTGCGTTCATGTGGTTGTTTGTCTATGCGAAGCACACCCACAAAAGGCCAAAAGAACATCGCACAAAAGGTCACCGCAGTGGAAACTGGGCAGGTGAGCGAGCAATCCTTAACAGCGGGGCAATGCGACGCGACGTTTAAACTGACCTAGTTATACACCCACAGTAACATATGGATGTACATATGTATATACGTATGTACATTCTCCAGACAGGGGATAATAGCTTGATGTAACTAATACGACATGTGGGACCTGCTGGGCGACAACTTGAACGCCACAGCACACATGCCACATGCCACATGCCACAATAGCGGCCGAGTGGAGGACTGTCGAGCAGGACATGTTCGAGTTGCAGTGCAACAAACAATGGACATTGTTGCGGAAGTGCACAGTCAGAGTGCCTACACCCCAAGCGCCCAAGTGCAGAGCGAAATTCGCGCAAATGTGCATTGAATTAAGTGTGGATGCCAAGTGGTTGCTGCATTCAATACAACTGCTGCCACGCCCACATCCACCTGCCGCTCTGAAATTTGTGGCATGCTTCAGATAACATGTTTTCTGACTGCACTCGTTTATAGTCAATTTAATTAAAACGAGTGGAATAGTATTCTCTTTGGCGTGCAGACGATTTTATACTCTTTTCGAGTCTGTGGATGGATTTCCTAAGCTTATTTTTTGTATACCTCTTCACTTAGCTTTAAGAGCGAGATTTGAAACCCGAAGTGAATTCAGTTAAAAACTTTCTTGTTCCTTTACATCTGTTCTTTTAAAAATTGTAATGACTTGCGTATTCGCTTTTTATGACTCAATCGCTTTGCAATTTAAAACATTGATGGCTTAAACGGTGTAAAGTTTCATCGCGATAGCTCATAAACTGAGGAACTAGTTTCCATACATACAGACAGACAGATATGGCCACATATATTTCTTTTGTTATCCTAAGCATACTGGAGGTAATTTTTGGGGGGTCTACGACGCTTCCTTCTATGCATTACACACTTCAGCAAAAAGTGAATGTACTTTTTCCTTTGAAAAGAGTATTTAATATGTATGTACATGTTTGCGGGCAGCTGCATTCGGATATTTGTGAATTGAGCATTTGGATCAGATTTTGTCAGCCTTTTAATTAATGTAATTGGTCAAATAGCATTTGAAAACGCTATAGAAGTTTATTCTGGAATCCATTTGTCCGTCTCCTTAAAAATGCGGCAAATAATAATGAAAACGATTAATTGGATATGTTAAATTATCTTCTTTCGAGAGCTTTCAACGATACCACTCTGATACCATTGTGACCAAAAAGCTTTGATAAAATGAGTTAAATTGCCATATTTAAATTGAAATCAATCAATAATCACATATATAGCAGATACTCTGTACATTTGTGTAAGCCAGCATCTGAAATCAATTAATGGAATTTAATTATTTTTAGATATGTTGATTTGGTTTAAACCCTTTGGTAAACAATTTGTTTGGCATAAGCGAATGTGTTCCAGAACACATTTGGTTTGTGTTTGTTTGGCTTGGTATATACTGATTGACGTAAGCTACTGCATAGCAACAGTCAACAGCGAACAGCCAAGAGAAAACCGTCAAGACCAATCGAGATTCAACAGCAGTCGATCCATCAACAAGAGGGCAGCAAACAGAGCCGCACACCAAGCACTCAGAACGATCCCAACAGCCGTAGACAAATGGACGCAGCAAGACGCTTCTTATAAACACACGAGCAAAGAAACACACACACACATATACACAAATAAATATACATATAACACATACGACATGGATACTCTAGTTATTTAAGTGTATATTCTCATTGGACATTTTGGCTGTAGGGCAGCCAAATTGCTCAACTGTGCTGCGCAGTTGGCGGTCATTAGTTGGGCGACAGTCCACACAGTCGCCCAGCAGCACACAATTCATTGACCCCTTCCGCTGCAGGGCGGATCGAATGAGTTGGCAGAGGTGAGGTCGAACATTTGGAAACTCATTTAGGGGCACGGAAATGAAGGCAAATGTTTGGCCTGCTCGTGCACACAGTTGGCAATCCAAAATGTAATCAATTTGCGCAATTATGCAATGACAATGACAACGACAACATTCATGAGTCTTCTGTTCTGTGGGGGCGAGCCAAAAATTATAAATATTTTATCATTTTTATCGAGCAAGAGGAGAAGACAATGCACGTAGCTTAAAATAGCAAACACAGACCAGGAACAAGCTGGCAAGCCCAACAATTTTGTATAAAGCACATATAAATTTCAATAAAATGAGACGTACGAGACAAGAGATCGAAAAGGCTGGCTGCTGATGCTCTGCCAAAAAATTGGGCCAGCCAAAGCATCAGTGACGACGTCAACATTGTAAATGAAAAGCACAGCAAATATACACACACACATATATATATATATATATATATCTATATATATATACAACCACACACACACACACTGCTACACGCATATGAAAATTCTTTTCAATGTCATTGAACGAGCAAATATTTTAAGAGCATGTTGTCGTCAACATTGTTGTTGTTGCTGGTGTTGCTGCTGTTGTTGTTTACTGCTAGTCATAGCAATGAAAAATGAAATGATTTGTCAGCCATCAAGGCAAACCGACTGCAGGCAGGCCTACATATCGAGGCCAGACTTTCAATATGACTTGCACATTGCACTTAATGAAGATGATGTCGAGCTGCAGCTCGAGTAGTAGATGAAAGCTGTCGTCAGGCTTTTTAGTTTCACAGCCAGGTTAAGCTGTACTAATCTTCGCTCGGGCAGCACTATATATACATATATATATGACGGCTTTTATGGCTCGTTGCCATCTGCTTCATTGAATGAATGGAGTCGTCCCCATTCTCGTCCCTATCATCAACAGCATCAACATCGTCGGCATGCAAACTGCTGTCTGGCTTTGTTGGCAGCATCATCCGCATCCATATTCACATCCACATCCACAATCGCATTCCCATTCACATCCCGTAAGTCCCTTGGCGGCAGCAGGCAAATAGAAATAGCTTTCCGCCGCCTCTGGATGCTTTATGGCCCGGCTCATAATACACAGCAGCGACTGCAACTAACTGGGCTGAGTGCACTGAGCCAACGTCAGGCCGGGCTTAGTCTCTTAGGGAGAGCGCTTAGTAAATAGGATGTAATTGTAGAGCGCGTTATGATGATGCGACAATAACGATGTGCAACAGGTGCTATTAAATGCTATTAAAGTGCTTAACAAGCCATAGCAAAACGTCTGGCAACGCAAAGTTTAGATACTCTTCTTCTAGACACCTGTATATATTTCGCTAAATATAAACGATTGTAATCCATGTTAATGCTAAATATATGTAGTAAGACTATTTATATTAAAAGCTGGCTTTCAATTTAGTTCGAGTCGCATGAAAACCATATATGGGACTAGATTTCTGTATTTATACATTATATCATGCCATGTTCAAAACTAATGAAATTAGCATATTTGCCTTAATGTCTGTAAGTTAATTATACGCAGTATTTCGCTACATAATGCGGTTATCAAGAACTGATTGCGAAACTGATTAGCTTGAATTTTGCATTTATTGCAGCAGAACATGCAGATGAAAGATTTGTAAATTATATTTTATGCACTAGGGGTAACCAAACCATGCCTGATAAGGTAGCTTCTGGATTCACTGAAAATTGAATTATTTATTTATTATTATAAAAATCTTCAATTTTATCAAGTAAGAGTGCTCTAGTCGGGAGTGCCCGACTACGAGATACCCTGAACTCAGTCCTTACAATCATTCATACTAATCTAAACACACACATGCTGCACTGCAAGCAGTACAAGCAGTGCAAGCGGTTAGCTTGCTTTTTCGGTGAGCTCCACACAATGGAATGTTAAATCTTAAATAACTTCTGTGTTTATTGTCCGATCTTATTGAAATTTGTCGATAATATGTGTGACCAAACCAAATTGCAAGGTGGTTTGGATGGTATCCAAAAAGTGAAATTAATATTACATGTGTATGCTATTCGAGATTATACATGCCAAATTTGGGGCCTCTAGCTCTTATAACTTTGAAGTTATGTCCCAAAAACTCTAGTCTGATATCGAAATTTATCGATAACTTTTAAACGGTACGAGTTGTCGATAAAATGAAATAAACTTGATCTGTCCCGGGATTAGGAGAACTTATGTTCCAAATATTAAGTCTCTAGCTCTTGAAGTTTCTGATATCTGTGTGTTTATACAGACAGACAGACGGACATGGCTAGATCGACTCGGCTGTTGATACTGATCAATAATATATATACTTTATATGGTCGGAGATGCTTCCTTATGCCTGTTACATACATTTGCACAAAACCATAATACCCTTTTTACCCATTTTTAATGGGTTCAGGGTATAAACAGCATACACATCTTCTGATAAATATTTCATTTAAGTTTAATAACTCAGCTTATTTATAGCCTGTACATGAGTTTATTGTTTTTGGCACATCAAATCTCTGTGTGAAAATGTGTGCTCGTTAGGCAAGCTTCAGCTTAAGGTCTTCGTATTTATCGTATGAAGTACGTTATGACCATATTTTAAGTGGACATTTCCAGCATTTGTCAAGACACAATTTTGACACATACGAATATTTCCGCTTGTGCGGCTGTCAATCAATTAAAATGTTTTTCAATTAATACAAATCTACTAAACGAGCATGGCACACCTGCTCCAGGCTTATAAAACTCAAGACAGGCCGAAACTCACTTAATTTCCACGTTGCCTCTTTCATTCATTTCCACCGTACATCAGCCATCCAACCGCAACAGTTTTCCAATATTTGCGCTCGTTGTTTTTTGTTTGATGCTTTTTCTAGCTAATGGGAAATATCTACACTGTGTGGAAACTGTATGTATCAGGGAGCTGGGCTATTCAACTGACGAGACAGATTTCGCAGGACTATGACGTTTAAGTTAATGTGAATGTATTGAAAATATGTGTAAATAAAAATTAAGATTTAAAGCTGTTCTGACAGTAAGAAAATAAACAAATTTACGAGTCTACTTAACCTATTTATGTGTATATAAAGAGGGTATCAAACGAGTCTACGTTACTTCTTTGCCAATTTGTTCACTGTACTGTGTGGCATTCTTTTTCCGACACATTTTTGCCATTTTTGCCGATTTCGCTACGTGTTGCTGTGTTTGTAGGCAGTTCATGTCGTACTCTGGTTTTTGATTTGTTTCCCACACACAGAAATATTGTTCGTCTGTCGATTAGTTTTAAATTGCGCTGCCCAGTGACGTCAATGGGCGGGCAGGCATATGAAATAGTATGTGTGTACAGATGTACATATTTATTATTTGTAAGTACAATGTGCGATGAAATGAGTTTTCAATTTTTCTGATTTCTGATTTCTAGTTTTTGTTTAATGCCATTAATTAAACAATTTTGGATTTTCACACATCAAATGTACATGTACATGTGTGTGTGTGAGTCTTATTCCACAGTAATACCTGCAGAACAGCAATTTTGTGTTCGTGAAAATGTTACAAAGTCATGGCCAGTAATAACGTGGCCTAGTGGCAACTTAGCCCTGATTTTTGCATTGTACTTTATTAAAGCTCTCGGCTGCCAAGTTCTTTTGATCTGTCGTCGAGGGCCTTCAGCAGCTTACTGCCTGCCTGTTGTTTGCTGTTTGTTTGTTTGTTAGCCCTACGCTGCCGAGCAACAAGAACTTAAGCAACCAAGTTGTGTCGACTCGACCGACTGCCAGCGCAAAAGAACAACGAGAACAAGAATCTGGCAAAATCCACTTGAATGAGGCGCCGCGAAGACGACAACAACAACAACAACAACGACAACAACAACAACAACAACGATGAAGACGATGAAGAAGACGACGCGACGTTGGCAGCTTTGGGTGCACTCTCGGTGCACGGCTTAACTTTGACCCAGTTGACGCCTCAATTGCAACAGCAAAGAGGAAAAGATGACACAGATTCCGTTGGCTTTTCGTGCACAGTCGCTGGCTCAATGCATGACTTTCAAATGGCTTTTAATTGGACGTTTTGTTAGTAGTAGAAGTAGATGCAGTTGTTGTTGTCAAACTGAAATCTCTTGTAAAGTTCTTCCCATGCCGCAGAAATAGTTGATAGATAGTTTTACAACCGATTCCCACCGTACAAAGTCTCCCCCATCATTTTGCTGTGTTTTTCCGCATATTCACACACACACACATACATATATTTACTCAGATCGTTTGTTTATTTGCCCACCGCCTAACTAGACAAACAAACTGAGCTTATCAACCGGCGGCAGTTGCTTTGACAGCAGCTCTGTTATGAGGGTGTCTTCTAAATATAAATTCGCAAATTATTATGTATTAATAAACAAGCCACGTTGCTTCAGACATAGCCAACTGCAGCGACAACGAATTGCGAAATTTAAGAAATAGAAAACAATGCGCAAATAAACAAACAATTAGCGCGACTGAGAGAAATACAACAAATACGACAAATACAAGCAAATGAAACGAGCGTAGCTGCAGCTAGCTAGCAGCGCCCTCTAGCGCACGTTTCGCAAGCAGGTCAACTTGTCATAATGATTTACGTACAAACAAACTCACGGCTACCAACAACCGTCCACAACACCTGCACAATTGCAAACACACCCGCATACACACACAGCACACACATAGCACACACACACAAACGCGTGCACCGCAACAGCTATACAAATTAACATTTTTATTAGCATTGTTAGTGTAGCCAATGCTTTGCACAGTGGAATATCACAGCATAAAAATCGATGATGCTCATTTTTTGAGTTTTATCCAATTTGCATCATTGCCTATACGCAATCAATGGAAATTATAACAACAACTATAAGCATTATTAACGTATAGCAATCTATCGATTGTAACAGCAGCCTAAATACTTTGTAATCTCTACGAATTTTGGAATATATTTTGCAATCAGCGCTAAAACTAGAAATGTAGCTAAGTTCATTCATCATCTTATTAGTAGTACTTTCAATTTGTATGATTGCTACCACTGTGCGGAGCACCTACAAAAGCAATGCACGTTGTCGCTGTCGTTGTCGCTGTCGTTGCCGCCCAATTCTTTTGTCAAGTGCAAGCGGGCGTATACGTAATATTTTATATACATACATATATTCGCGTACTGCGCTTGGCAGCTAGTCTTGATGTGTTTTTTGTGTTGTTGTGCCTGCACTTGCACAACTGCTGGCGCTGTTGCTGCTGCTGCTGTTGCTGTTGCTGTCATTGGCATTGTTGTGGCCACATAACCAACGCAAATGAGCCGCGCAAATTTTAACGAATTGAACTATTTCTGCTAGCTTCGACCAATTTGATGGTACCAAAATACCCAATGGCATCAAAACATGTAAGCGTGTGTACTACTAGCTAGCAAGGTGTGTCCGCACCTGCCAATTGCGAGTTCAAAGCCATCGCCTTGGCAATAATAACTGCATTTGAGCATTGGTAATTGAATGTGAAAGCCTTTTTTCTGCAGCCGCCCACACACAGAGCGCAAATAATGGTATTCGTATCACTGAATGCTGATCTCACACAATGATTCAGCCGAGATCACGGGAGAGAAATGGTAAATTTCCGTTTGATAGTCGATTGCATTTTCGTTAGCTACAAATCGCTGTGATCACGTCTAGGGAAAAATCACCGTGCCGGCCTTTCACCCAGACCCACAGCTCAGATTTCCAGCACAAGGCGACGATTGGCGAGCTTTAAGAGCCCGTTCACTTCGATTGCTTTGGGTGTGTTTGTAGATCGTTTGTGGGTCATATGCATAAGCGACCACAGCAAGCTGAAAGCTGCAAGCTCAGCACCACTGCAATGCAGGCCAATTCGGGTAATGGGTGCAATCAACTTCGCCAACTGGTAATGCAATACTTTTGCCAAGGTTTGTTTTCGATATGAAACCCTTGGGCGCCGAAAACGGAAATAGGAAGCCACGAAAATGTCATCAAATATAATTCAGGGCCGGTTGGAGTTACTAAAGGTGCGCCTTAGAGATATATAAAGGTTAGGGTCACCTAACTAAAATGTAAAGCTAAGATTTCATTTACATTCATTTCAAATTATGACTAATATTATTAGAATTTAAAAAAATCATTCTATTATGAAAATGCTCAACATAAACTGCTGGATTTTCAATTAAAAATGCTCAACATAAACTGCTGGATTTTCAATTATTTGTATTCGTTGTTGTTTGTAACCAATCAAACAATTCAATCAAAAACTACATTCCGGCCCTGAATGCACTAATGGCATGAATAAAATAAAGCCCTCAATGAAGTTTTTTGTTTCATTGTTGATACCCTGTAACTGTGAGACATGGGAGCTTGTATACTACACAGACACAATTTGGAATTCATTCAATATTAATTGCATATACCAGAAGTAAAATGCAATTGCTTCTAAACTGTTTTGTTCCGGTTGTCTCACAAAAATTAAATAAATATGTAAAAAACTGCCTGTGATAATCGACAAATATAAATTAATTCAAACCTACATACGAATATATAAGTTTTATATTATAATTGATAAATATGCGGTACTTAAAAAACAGCTATAGGGTATTTGCTAGTCGAGCATTCACTTGAGCTTTTGTCAACACATATATATGTATAATAACAAATGTATGTGTGTGTTTGTTTTATTTTTAATACACACTTCTTTCCGCACTGCACTTGACTCCAATTACTGATTACTGTCTGTTTTCGGATTTATGCTTGCTTAAGCAGAAAACTAATATGTTTGGGGTGTATGATTCTCGGATTGCAACTCCGAGTCTCGACTATCCAACTGGCTGGCTGGGCTGCTTGTGCGTGCAATATTGCATTGAGTAGTAGTTGCGAGAATATAAAACTAAACTTTTGCTGGCGAAACTAAACTGTTGAAAAGTTGAAAGCAAATAGAAAGAGCTGGAGGGAGCATATTATAGTGTAGTATGCACTTTATGACAATTGCAATTTATGAGTAGTATAGTATAATGGGTCAAAGTTTGACTGGGTTACTGAGACTTTGTAGCTTTCGTTGCAATGCTAGATAACAATGGGAGAAAGCCTAACCACAATGGAGGCTGGAGGCTGACTCACTTTACCAAGCCACAAGTCACAAAGCAAATCCCCCGCCCCCCTGTCAGACACAATTAGACTTGATGTGCAATTGTTTTATGTCAGGCATTAAGAGACTCAATTTGTTTGACAATATCCCAATACTGTCTGTCACTCAGTTGGATGGACAGGCAGGCGCGTGCTAACGTTTGTTCGCTCATCTGTTCCGAGTGGCAGGCGGCAGGCGCATCCTTAACATTCACATTCAAGGCATTTAACATCAACAGCAACATATCAATGTCAGTAATAATTATGTATATGGCACTTGTTGCATGTTGCATGTTGCTCGACTTACCGTTACGTGAAACATCGAGCTCCACGAGATTTTCAAAGTTTTGTATGTCCGGCGGCAGGCGTCCAATTTCATTGTCACTCAGGCCCAGTTTTCTCAGGCGATGCAATCTGAAGAAATTCTGCAAGAGACGAGAGAGAGAGAGAGGAAATTTAAAAAGTTGGCACGACACAATGAAAAGCCTTTCTCTAGTAGTCTCAGGCAAACAAAAGAGGCAATCGTTAGGACGTGTTTCTGTTCATCTTCGAGTTCGTTTTCGTGGTCATAAATTTGAAAGAGTTTGTCATTTGTAAGCGCCGTGACCCGTTTGGTCCAGCAAACGCAAGCGGTTAGAAGTTGCTTTCTTTCCTATCAGACAGACATGTCGCCAACAATTCATTTATGAAAATCACGATTTTTCCTAGGCCCATCAATTTGACGTTCGATATGCAATAAATTATTTTGGCGCTCCTCGTACTTTCCAAAGTGAAGGGTCGCGACCGATCACAGCCATAACCACTGAGCTGACCTTCCTGCAATGTGGAGCACACACACACACACTCGCACACCCATCTTTTGGCACTTCGAAAAGAAAGCAGCGCCCCCTGGCGGCTGACTCAGTGAGTCATAGACCTCAAGGTTAACAGTCGCACCGGGCGGTGGTATCGTCGCTGCTTTTATTGTGCCAGCGATTTTTATCGGCCATTGTTGGGTCACTCCTCTTGCTTGTGCCCCCAAAAAACCAACCACACACACACACACACACACACACACACACACACACACACAGACACACACACACACAGACACACACACACACACACACACAACGGCAGCAGCAGCAGTCGCGACGATATTAATAATGAAAATAATTCGTAGTTGTAGTCGTAAAGATTATTAAATTTTTTCGCTTGTCTCAAATGACTGTGGAAGTGAGAAGTTGAGTGTGACTGCCGCTGGGGCCGTGACTCGATAAAGTTGTTGACCCAGTTCTACATATAAGCCAGAGCTGTAAAAAGAAACCCCCGCCTTCAGAATTGCGAACATACTCACAAAAGAAAATCCAATATTTGCTAAGTGTTTCAAACGAATTGTTATATTTGAAATAGGTGCAGCATTTTTATAAGAGATTCAGTTTTCTTATTTGAAAGGGAGTTACATCTCTCGTAGATCGAAAATCAATCACTTTTTCTGGTTTTTTATCATATATATGTATATATATTCCCATTTAATCTGGCTTAAATATACCAAACAGTTTAAAAAGAATTTTTTTAAAATAATAAGCCATTTAAGAGCTTTTCATTGAGCTCATTTAATGAATAAAAATGCTTCCTTTATTTTAATAATATTTGTTTGCTAGCAAAATGAAAATGTTCGCGCTTTCAGTATCTTTTGTACTCCTTTATAAACTGTACGAGTTTCCTCTTTATGAAGTTTCGTCCTTACAAATTATTAACTCAAACGACATGCATACAAAAAATGTAGAAAACGGTTTCCCCATTGGTCAGTTCGCTGAAAAGCAAAGTGCTTAAGCTCCCCTTAATGGTATTTTCCGCTTTCAATGTTGGTTGGTTTTCTTCTTCTGTTTTTTGCAAGCACCTACAATGTCCCAGATTCTGTTTGCTATTTATAAAAAATGAAAGGCATTTCAACAAATCATGCGTCAGAAAGTTGTAACTGTCAGGGACGAGCGAAATGTACAGGAAGACAAAACGAAACTAGGAAAAAAACAAGTGGTTAAGGATTATCAATGGCAAGCCGAAGATTGTGTACTCTCTTCGAATCGTTGGGCAGATGTTACTAGCTTATATTTAACGTGTATATTTATGCCAATGCTTTATTAATTCGCAACTAAACATTGAGTTTTAATTGTACAATGGAATTGAAGGCGATAGCGCAGCAGACATGGCAAATATGGTCCTTTGTCATCCTAACCATACTAAAAGTAACTCTTGATGGTTTCCAACACTTCGTTCGAGGCATGACAAACGTCAGGACAAAATGAGTATGCCATTTGCATCGCAAAGAGTATAAGCACACACACAAAATACAGTCATGCAAATTGCATATGAAAAAGGCAAAAGAAAGACTGAGGCCCGGCGGGCTCGGCGGCAACCGAGCAGTGCAATGGCCGCCAATGCAGAAAAGAAAGAAAAGCAAAAGGCATAAAGGAGGACAAGACGTGATGACAATAAAAACGAATGCGAATTGTAAACTCGTAGCCGACGAATGAGAGCCCACAGCCACAGCCCACGCGATGGCAGTAGCTTGGCTAAGTTGTTCTATCTATGCGAGTCGCTCTTTTGTTTGACGATAAATTACGAGCCGGCCGGCCGGCATTGCAACGTGCAACGCGCAACGTGCAACGTGCCACATACAACGTGCCACGTACAATGCAAGGCACGAGTGTACTACCAGTTTCTTTTTTGCCGGCTTTTGCCAAAGTACTCGCACTCATACTCACACTCACACTCATACACTCATCCACTCACTCAGTCGCGCGACGGGCATTCGCTCAGCTCAGACAGCACACTTTTACTATTGTATCTAGTTGGAGCAGGCGCACAGCAAGCTGCAGCAGCCAGACAGTAACTAGCTGCATTGTGTTGTTGGCCAGGCCAACAAGTTGCGCCAGTTCGCATGGGTTGCATCACATAACACCAGCCTGCAGTAAGCAGCAGCAACAGCAGCAGCAGCAGTAGAACGTACCACGCACACTACACAGAGAGACAAAAGTCGAACTCAAATGAAGTTCGATTGACATTGAATGAAGTATTCGCTATACTAGTACTTGTTATAGAAAAGAGAGCATAAGATATCTTGATACTACTTGGAAACTTAATATGAGTTTAAATTGCGGGTTACGATTGGTTTTTTTTTTAGACTGTAGACCTCGCAAAACCGCAACAAGTGTGCCTTTTCTTTTCATTTCCAAGCCAAAAGTGTGTATATTTTATATTATTTGTATGTCAACTCGAATATGAATTGTATACTTTAAGAATATTAGAGCTATGTTTAAATTCCGATTCAAAAACGTTGCAACAATGAACTCAAGCTCAAAGAATGCATTGATCCTAATAGAATTTCCTATTTGAAGAACGTTTTCAACTTAATTACTGAGTATACAAATAAATTGCGGGTTACGATTGGTTTTTTTTATACTCTGATACCGAAGGTACTCATAGTATATTGGTTTTGTCGAATGTCCGTCAGGCCGTCCGTCTGTCCGTCTGTCCGTCTGTCCGTCTGTCTGTCTGGATGAACGCGCGTATTTCCGAAACGATATTAGATAGACTCTTGAAATCTTTTGCGTTATGATTATAGCTATCTGCTTCAGATCAAGTTTATTCCAAATTTATGCCACGCCCACTGGGAGGCTGGCAAATCGATAACATGTCGATACACCTCAAATCACAAATCGATTAAACGTGAATAACTCCCACAATTTTGAAGCTAGAGTAATCAAATTTGGTAGGTATATTGCTGGTGACCTCCCGAAAAAATTGGATCCTAGGTTAATCGGCCACGCCCATTATTACGCCCACCAGCCCCCCTCCAAAATTAATTTGAAATGCTTATATCTCCCGCAGTTTTAGAGCTAAAGTCACCATATTTGGAATATATATTACTGGTGACGTCCTCTACAGATTACAGAAACAAAATTTTGACCACGCCCACTCCCGCCCCCGTAATCGCGAAAATCGATATACATGAATGCACAATTCGATAACACGTGTATATTTCCCGCAATTTTGAAGCTAGAGTCCCCAAATTTGGAATTTAGACTAGGGCTGACCAGCCCAAAAGATTGCGTCCTGGATTTTCCGGCCACGCCCACTAGAACGCCCCCCAGCCACCCCGCCCCCACGAAACACGGAAGCCTATATCTCGCACAGTTTAAGAGCTAGGGCCACCAAAATTGGAGGATAGACTTAATGTCAGCCCCCCTAAAGATCGGCAAAAAATTTTGGGGCCCCGCCCCCTCCCGCCCCCAAAAATCGCGAAAATTTATATCTTCCACAGTTTCAGAGCTAGAGTCATTAAACTTGGAAGATAGAATTCTGGTCAGCCCCTCTAAATATCGGTAAAAAAAAATTTGGGGCCACGCCACCTCCCGCCCCCAAAAATCGCGAAAATGTATATCTTCCACAGTTTTAGAGCTAGAGTCACCAAAATTGGAGGATAGACTTATTGTCAGCCCCCCTAAAGATCGGCAAAAAATTTTGGGGCCCCGCCCCCTCCCGCCCCCAAAAATAGCGAAAATTTATATCTTCCACAGTTTCAGAGCTAGAGTCATTAAACTTGGAAGATAGAATTCTGGTCAGCCCCTCTAAATATCGGTAAAAAAAAATTTGGGGCCACGCCCCCTCCCGCCCCCAAAAATCGCGAAAATGTATATCTTCCACAGTTTTAGAGCTAGAGTCACCAAAATTGGAGGATAGACTTCTGGTCACCCCCTCTTAAGATCGACCATGCCCCTCCCGTTCCCAAAAACTTGGAATGCCGATTTCGGGTCACCCAAACACCAGCAAAAATTTTCTGTTCACTTGCTTTCAGCTGTTCTTAAAATGGTATCAGAGTATTACGCAGTCGGCTCCGCCCGACTGCAACGTTCTCACTTGTTTTAGACTGTAGACCTCGCAAAACCGCAACAAGTGTGCCTTTTCTTTTCCTTTCCAAGCCAAAAGTGTGTATATTTTATCTTATTTGTATGTCAACTCGAAAATGAATTGTATACCTTAAGAATATTAGAGCGCTGTTTAAATTCCGATTCAAAAACGTTGCAACAGTGAACTCAAGCTAAAAGAACGCATTGATCCTAATAGAATTTCCTATTTGGAGAACGTTTTCTTAACTTAATTACTGAGTATACAAATAAAAAATTATTAAAATAAAGGAATTTTATATAAAATATCAAGATAAGGCCTTGCGGTCAATCTAGTTCGGAATTGTGCGTTTCGAGTGCGCAATCCTTGATTTTTTCTCTCTGTTGGGATGTTGCACTAACCGCGTTAAAGGCTCTATTGGATGGATAGCATGTGTGGCAGGCAAGCCCAGTCACATAATTCAATTGAGTAACAAAGGCTTCGATGCATCCGGGATAAAAGCAGGTAATGCAATTTGATTTGTTAAAAGCAAATTTTCGAAACCACTTTGGGTGGCTGCCTAAAAGCAACTAGCAATAAATGGATGTACAGATACAGATGCAAGGCCAACATACTGTTTAGCATTTTGTTGTTGTTGTTGTAAACTATAAAACTGTGGGTGTACACTGCGCTGAACCATGACATGAATGTAAATATGCACAGAGAGCAGATACACAAACTCGCACATTCATGCACTGCGCTTCGCTGATTTTCAGTAATGCCATAATGTATCTGCAAGTGTAATCAGCTAAATGTATCTCTGTGTATATATAATACACACACGGACACACAGACACACACACACACATGCGTACGGACAGCCATGCTTGATGGTGTGCAAGTTGCAAATGACTGGGCGAACAGCAAATGGCAAAACGCAGCTTAACACACGGCCAAAACGAGTTCTAGATACAATTCGTACATATCTCGTTGGGCGCATCTACTACTAAATGCGAAAACCAGCTGAGCTAGAACACAACAGAGACGAGCGGCTGCAAGTCACATATATGTATATGTGTATGTATATGTATATGTGTATGTATATGTATTAACATGCATGCATGCTCCGTAAACCGGCAGCAGTTGCAACATTTTGCAGATGCAGATACATGCAGCTGAACACACAAAGACAAACACAAACATGCATGTTGGTAGATGCGACTCTGTCTGTGCCATCCGCAACCATCCAATAGTCTAGGCCAGTTGCCTGCTGGGCGCATCTGTGCGCCTGCTCAAATCTGTACATCTTCATTTTTCTAGCGACGCACACAGACAAGCCGAAAGGCGACACATAGATACATACATCTACCTACTGTTGTTGCAGTTGCAGTTGCAGCTACAAGTTGCGAAACGCATGTGGCATTGGAACAACTTTCTTTGTGGCAAGCGGCAAGCGGCCAGCGGCAGTTAACAGATTCTTTTTGCTGCAAGTCACAGCAAGTAATTTGTCCATTATCGCGACCATCAGCTTGTTAGTCAAGCAATTTAGATAACAAATATGTGTATCGATAAATCTTTTTAGTTGCAAACTTTCGACGTAATTCATTTTTCGCTTTGTGTACTCTGAGTGCAAAATCGCTAGCATTCCCAAACGGTGCCTTGATGTCAGTTAGTGTGTTATTGTTTTTAAGCTGTTTACAAATAAAACAGATCAGCTTGTCAGACTTAAATGTGCTCGACTAAGAGATATCCCGTGTTATAGGATTCAGCAACTAAGACAAAATCTATTTTTAATAAAGTTAATTAATAATATTTGAAAATAAAAATAATACATATAATAAATAAATAAAAACATAATAGCTCTTATAACTTTTAAGTTATGGCCCAAAAACGCTGGTCTGAAATCCAAATTTATCGATAACTTTTGAACGGAATGAGTTATCGATCAAATATGTCCCGGTACTACGAAATATGAAGTCTCTAGCTCTTATAGGCGGACATACATTCGGATATGGCTAGATCAACTCGGATCTAGCTTTCTTATGCATGTTACATACATTTACACAACTTCATTATACCCTTTATACTAATTTTTAATGCGTTCTGGGTGCACAAAACTAAAGACAGTAGCATTAAATAGTCAACAATTATATAATATTTCGATTAAAGTTCACTGAAATAGACAAGCTACAGTTAGTCACACCCATTGTAGTAATTTGTTTGTTACACGGTATAAAAACTAATTGAAATAGCTTGGGAACATTTATTATATGTCGGTATGTATGGAAACCGGTTTTCAGCCGACTCGACAACTCCATAGAATTTGTATATAAGCAAAGCACCGAGTGCGCAGCTAGTTGACTAAATGTGACCCATTGGGGAGCCAAATACGAAATACAATTGTGGATTTGAGGACAGAATAGCAGGCACTACTGGTATTTAAAAGATACTGCTATCGTTTGGGCCAGCTTATAGACTGTATTTGCCTGTGTGTCTTGAACGCTTAGATAAATATATAAAAATAAGCGAGAGGCGACGCCATTTTAAACGCTGTTCAGTTGTTGTTTTCATAGCTGCGACTGCTGCTGCCGCTAAATGATGTCATTGCCGACGCTTTGGAATTGGGTTCCAATAGCCAGACAGCCGGTTAAGTTAAGTTCTCGAAAAACGCACCTGCAACAACAACAGCAACAACAACAGAGAACAGAGACGGTTCGAATTGCGAAAGACAAACAGCAGCTAAACTGGCAAGGCACTCACTCGCTCGCTCGGCTTGTGGAGCCCAGACCCCAAGGCAGCAGCAGCAGCAGCGGCAGCAGGAACGGCAACAGCCGTCGATAAGAGGCGATTACCTGATATCTTATCTGCGGGCGTGACTAATTGGCAGCAAACGGAAGAGCAATGAATGGGCGGTGCGAGCAGCCAAGTCAATTTCATGCTCAAGTGAAAAATGTGAAATTTCAACGAAATTCACTTGAGGTAGGTTCCGTAAGCCGCAGAATAATTCCAGCGGCTGCATAATGCAAATACCAAGGCATTTGCCCACTGAAATGCCATTTAGATAGACCGTTCTGCATAGCTATGGCAACGTGAGTAAAACTATCGTGTGCCCAATTTATTTTCGAATTTGAATAACCTTTTTCTTCTGATATTTTCTCGAGAATCATGCTGAATATTTAATAACATATTTCATATAATTACATATTTAGAGACATGCAACACATGTTTAAAAATATCATTATTTGTTTGCTAGCAGATAATATAAATAAAAATATTTTATTTATTTATTTGTCATAGAATAAGAAAACATAATTATTTCATGAATAAGTTCGATTTTTGTTGTCAAACGAAAGAATTGTGAAAAGAACCTCTCTTATACGGACACAAAACGCGTACATTTTGTGTTACGGTTCCGTTTTCGACACAAACGACGACAAACTCTTAAGCTCTTATAATTTTTACTAAATAATTGGCTTTTTGTGCTTGTATATTGTATGCACAGCTTCTACATTTGAAAGTATCAGCTCATCTCTAGCTCTGTAGCTCACCATGGCTGATGCCAAACGACATCAATAGACCGAGAGATTGAGTCAGATTGTCGTTGAGCTAAGAGCAATTCAATTGAAGCACGGCTGTTGTCGCTGATGTTTATTGTTGCTGTGACAACGCGGAAATTGTCTGCAGCTTTCAATGAGCCAAGGGGTTGACGGACCATCAGACAGAGCTTCTAGTATCAGAGGCAACAATGACAGCAACCCATAGCAGAGCACATCCGACGCTTGGAATTCAAACTAACTTCCATTGCAGCCAAAGAGAACATCACCATTATGCTTGTCCATTGTAGTCGTTCATGTTGTTCATGCCAGCGGTCGGTCAGCAACATGTGGTTGCTGTTGCAACATCAACTTGTGGACCCATCGCTCCAGTAAATGTTATTGTTTGTGTTCTTGTGTTGTGCGCTTTATTGATGTAAACGAGCAACAAAAATTTGCATTAGAAGTTCATTAGCGAGTGCGGCTAACCGCAAAGGAAGCTCTAGAAAATGGGGCAAACTGCACAGTTTGAAGAAATATGCAACCGGTTGAAAATTGCATTAAAGAACATACAGATGTATGTTATAATACAGTAATCGCTCGATAAGTTGAACGCTGCGGTTCCACAGAGAATTGTAATTGGGGAATCATTTAATTTACGTGCAAGACAAACTAGGAAGCTAGAATATTGTAAAGCTTCCTCAAGTCCACTAACGCACTCGTCCATAAGCCCACAAAAAGTTAAATTTCCACCTGTTTTAACAAACAAAGAATTATTGTTCGACTGACACACATATAATAATACAATATCTCAGATTCCAACAAATGATTGCAATAAGCAAAGCTGAAAATACAAGTGATTACAGCTTAAGGGTAAATGTACAATATATCTATATTTAATCTATATACATGCATATCTAGCAACCAGGCAACGGGTCGGAATTGGAAAGGTTCCTCCACCGACCCACAGCACCCACCACTTGTTGCTATGTCAACGCTTTGTTTTCGGCTTATAGCTACCGCTACTGATTGTTGTTTACTTGTTATACTCTTTTCGAAGAAAATAGTATATTAAGCTCGTGCTGAAGTTTGTAACACATAGAGGGAAGCATCGGAGACCCCCAAAAGTTGCTGCCAGTATGCTTAGAATGACAAAACAAATTGAGCTAGCCATGTCCGTCTGTCTGTCTGTATGTATGCAAACTAGTCCTTCAGTTTTTGAGCTATCGTGATAAAACTTTGCACAGAGACTTATTATTCAAAGGGACAGCACATTGGTCGGAACTGGCCGGATCGGACCACTATAGTTTATAGCTGCCATATAGCTGGATGTCGGTTTTGGCCATATATCCGATCTTTTCAAAGCTATCGCCTTCAATTTTCTTTTACACTTGAACATACTTATTGCTCATCAATGTTTAAAATTTCAAAACGATTGGGTCATAAATAGCGAAGATATGCGTCATTAAATGTTTTAAAAAAAAGGGGGTGAAAATTGCATAAAGGTTCGAAAAGAGTATAAAATCTTCGGCACGCCGAAGAAAATCAATTCCCACTTGTTTTGTTTGCCTTTCAGCTGCATCAAAATAACGGAAGCCAGTAGAAAAATAAATAATTTCAGCCTGACTCACGAATTACATGCATACTGACCACCGCACAGTTTCAGCCGATAATCGCTGTTAATTGCCAAAGCGGCCATCAAATTGTTTGCCTCCATTAGGGCGACAATTGTCTATTGATTAAAATTGTGGCCGCTGCCGTCTTTTGATCTGTACTTATATGCATATATTTATATCTATATATATATATATATATAGCAATATATGCATGTTGCGTAATTGGAGACTCAATTATGCATGCATGCAGCAAAGTGCTGTAGAAAGAATCTCGCCCCACTGCGCCTCCATATTAATTAAAGACTTAAGCCTCAACTAGCGCGAACGGACGTCTTTTGTTGTAATCATTGTCTTCACGATACGATGCGATGCGATGCGCTGGGCAGATAGCCCAAGCCACAAAGTGGGCAGTGAGTAGTGCCAGAGAGCCTTGTCGGGGGGCGGAGCGATGCAATGGGCAGCGCTGGACAAGAAGCCTAGAGGAGGATAGGGGTGGCTCAGACACACGGATATCAGAGAAACTTCTCTTGCTGTGCAAAAGGGATGCTGGACCGAATTGAAAAGAATATAATATACTGCAAGTAGAGTTCAGTGAACCAAAAAATAGGACGGAAAACAGTCATTTGTGCCAAAGTGCAAATGAATTCCTTATTTAAATGCAACGTACATTTGAAAAGAGATGGTTTTTGAAAACGAGCACAAGTTTTAAAAGCATGCAAATAATAAACAATTTAAACAGTCATCTTTCATATTTAGCCATCGAGAAAATCTTTTCTTAAATCGTATCCTAGAATGGATGTATCTATTATTATTTATTCTGTTTATTCTATTTTACCTATGACAAAAAGCTGTCATAGCTTTTATAATTTGTACATACATTAAACAACAATATGACATTTTAGCAAAAATAGTGAAGGAAGACCAATCGGTTAGAAATTAGAAGCAAAAGCTATAAGTTCTGAATGTTTTTAAATCAAGTTTTTAATTAAAAAATTTTTTGATTATTTATTAGAAGAACTAAAAGACTTAAATTTGCAAAGCTATTATTTGAAGAAAAAATTGTAAAAAATCGCAACTGTAGAGAAATTAGAGGCATTCCTTAAACCAAGAGCGTCTGAAAAATATTTCACAAAATAAATATGTATGTCGGAAAAGTGAAGCTCTGATAATTGACAATTGTGTGTATGTATGTAATTGGTTGCACACATATATATATATATAATTATACTGACCTTGGGCAAATCGCGTATATGATTCGCATCTAGAAAGAGTTCCTCGAGGGTCCGCGAGTAGCGTAGAATTTCCTCTGGCACTTGGGGCAGCGAACAGTGGCGCTTGTCCACAAACTCCACCTGCCTGTTGCAGCCTTTGAAAATTGGAATGCACTTGAACATGGCTGTTCTTGTTGTTGGTCGCTGTCGCAGTCGCTGTCGCAGTCGCTGTCGATGACGTATTTCGTGGTTGTCGTCGTTTTAGGCGTCGTTTTTGCTTTTGTTGCTGCTGCTGCTGTTGTTGTTGTCTTTGCACAACAACAACACACACATAGAGCGTAACGTTTGCAGCATCTGTTGCGAAAACGCACACAAACACGCACACACACACACACTATTACAGAGGCAGCAGGCACGCGCAGTTTTTGTTGCACTTCGGTTTCTTTTGTATTTGTTTGCTTTTATGTGATTTACTTTTGATTTTACTTTTCTTTTACTTTTATCGCACACGTTTAAGCCACATTTTGCGCTAATTTGCTGCAATTAATTAAATAATTATTACGTTTCACTCTTACGCAGTTTTGCATTTGCATTTGTATTTGTTTTCCGTTGCGAAAAGGTAGCAAACGACGCAAAGAAGCGGCACACGGTAAATTTCAGTGCCCTACAGTTTTTGTTGTTGTGACTCCGGAGTGTGAGAGTGAGAGTGCGAGAGAGAGCTTGTGCGAGCGCGCAAACCGACTTAAAGCCTACGAAGTTAGCTGCGTGCGTATGCGTGTGTATGTGTGAGCGAAAGAGCGTAATAAGGAAAATAATGAATAATAATAAATTCTAATTGGCATTGGAGTCTGTTGCTGCTGCTGTTGTTGCTGCTGCTGCTGCTGCTGGACTATTGATGTCGCACTCTGGTCACATTTTATCACGTCTCGCAAGTTTTGATAATTGTTGGCAACGCGAACAAGGCAATCGCCACATTTGTTGCTTCTTCCATACACACACACACTCAGAAATGTGAAAAAGCAGCCAAGCAACAACAACTCACACTGACACTTGACTGGCGGCCGCTTGCGAATAGGCTTAGAATGAGAGAATTGTGAAACACGGGGGGCAAAGCGTAGATGAAAAGCAAAAGCAGCGACGCACCAAACACACACGTAAAATATACAACAAAAAAAACTCCACTTGGTCGAAAAATTCAACGAAATAAAACAAGAGGAAAATTATAATAAACACGGCCAACAACGACACACCCATACACACGCACACACACACACACACACACACACGCACACACACACACACAAACAACAAAAGGCAAAGCCGGGCATGGAAATAGCTGTGAGCTCACATTGGTGCCACTGTGCAGCGTATGTTTTGGAATTTACGCGCAGAGACTCACACACACACACACACATGCACACAATGCGAGCTGCGCAACAACAAAATGCTGGTCATAGGCGGCTCTTTACGACTACACAAATACAAACGAGGTAGGCGTCGTTGTCGTCGGTTTGTATTTTTTTCGCACGCTTCAATTTGCCACTTACATTCGCTTGGAGTGCAGTGCGCTAACAGCAAGATATGGATATTAACTGTACAGAGGCGCAAAAAATAACTTGCCAGCATGCAAGCACATACACACACAAACCCGCGCGCACATACACAAATGGCGTTTACACAAATCAACGTACACAAATTACGAAGCGCAGCGCCCGTCTTTCACACCAACCGCTTGCGACAAAAACAATTCGGCAACTGAACAAGCTGACCGAATCATGAAAGCAAAAATATACCAAAGTGCTCAACAAAATATACCAAAATATACCATCCGAGCATCCAGACGAAACTGTGCGCGTGGTGTTATACTCAAATTGGCACTGTTAGTAGTGAAATGTAAATTTGTATTTTCTGTTTTAAGAAAACACGTGATAAACTGTAGACAAATTTTGTTTACCACGCTATTTAAATGAAAGCTTAAGGCATTATATTTTGAATTGTTTTTCATAACATCAGCCGCTAATTTAAAAACACAATTCGGCAGCGGAACGATGTGACCGCATTCAACTAACAAAATACCATGTTAGCAGGGCGGAATATTTGAAATTTTGTTCCCTAACATATGTTCTGTTAAACTCAAAGTGGTTCTGTTAACTACCGCTTCTGTTAATCGACAACCATGACGTTGGCTGCGCTAAGCTTAAGTGTTGGAAAGCGCTAATAGTACGGATGGACAAGCGCACTTTTTGAATTTCAATAACTGTTTAAAAACGTGTAAAAATGATTACAAAATGATATATGATTGCAAATATTTTTAAATTTTTGTTGTGCAACTTCATAAGTAAACGAAATTGGATATTATTTAAGATTGTTATCGTAATTACAAATTTCATGATATTTAAATATTAAAAAGCAATGTGTGAAAGGTAGAAAAAAAAGAAGAGATACTTATATGTACAATCAATCAAATAGAGGCTAGGCCATTAAAAAATTGGCAAAGTTATGTGAGCTTTAAGCTTAAGACTTAAATGTAGAAAAAATTTAGCGCAAAAACCATGAACAAATTCGGTGCCAGCTTCAAAGTCTGTTCAGTTTAGGCACAGTTAAGTAAGTGGTTAGTGAAAGGGCTTTTGTTAGAATATAAGAGCTATGGATCACTTTATTAAATATTAAAAATAACGATTGAACGTTAAAAATGCCATTGACAAATAAGTTAACAAATCATTTAATTATATTTTCTTTGGAGATAGCATCTAAGATGTATACCTAGTAGGCTTTTCGGTGCCAGTGGTTACACATATACTTATGGCATGTTTAAATTGCATAAGGCTGCCTAGGCTTAAGGCTGCTTAAGGATTTCGAGTGCACCGCTTGAGGAAAAAGAGTGTTGCCTGCTTTTAGGGGCGTGCGAAAACTCACAGCCAGGTGGCTATTTGGACAGCCGCTTTTGGGCTCCGGACAAACGATCTGGCGAGACAACAAATAAGGCGAATAAACCTCAGCGCTGGCAATGTTGTTGTTGTTGGATGTGTTGTTATTGTGGCTGTTATTGTTGCTGCCACTGACAAACACAGCTGTCGAGTGCGGCGCTTAAATGGCAAGTAAACTGCAACTCTTTGCTTTGCTAATTTTACAGTTCGCCTTCGCCTGTCCTCGACAATTGTGTGGGCGTGTGTGTGTGTGCGAGAGAGACAGAGAGAGAGACATCAACAACCTTAAGATCTGGCAGCCAAGGGCATGCGGAGGCGTTTTGCGGGGGCGGCTGTGGGGCGTGGCTGTGCACTTGCTGCTTATTATTTGCACTCGGCGCAAGGCCAGAAGCATAATAAATTGAGAGAAAACGGCGTGCGGTGGGCGTTTGGCTTGTACTGGCAATGAGGTATGCGGTATGGGGTTACGGGTTGCGGCACTCTTTGGAAATCTTTTATTCATGAATGCCGCACCCCGCCCACCGCTATAAAAATTGCACAATTTGAAGAGGTCCTGCCAGCAGCGCCGGCGTCGGCAACGGAGACATTTGGCCAAAATGAAAGGAGGCGAACGAGCAAAAAAAAATATGTGTACGCGCCTCAAGGATTTCGGCAATGAGGCTTGGTCCTGACTCTGGCTGCTGCTGTTGCTGCAGGCGATAGTTGCATAAATCATAAAAGCGCCTGTTGTTGTTGCTGCTGCTGCTGCCGCTGCACGCAAAAGGACTTTACGACACTTAAGCGACAGAGAGAGACGAGAGAGAGAGAGAGAGAGAGTCGCCAAGTATCTGAATTTGATTGCGCGGCCGCAACGTCTGTGCCCCTTAAAGTAACGGTTAACTCCTTCTGCTGCAGCTTTTATTTATGAGGGTTTGAGCACTTGCCTCACCCGGGCACTTGTGGATTTAATATGCAGGCTCAGACTCTGACTGCGACTCCAAATCCGACTCCGACTCCGACTCCGACTGCGACTGTTTGGTTTTATTGTGCTCAAATTGCTTTGCCTACAACTCTGTATCCTTGCGACTTGTTGTAGGTGTCAGAGTTTATGCAACAAGTTTCAACTTTCGCCCCAATCAGATGTTTATTCGTGCAGCTCAACAGCATCTTTAGCACAAATGGGCTTGGCAATAACCCTCAAGGAACCAACAATTTTGCCTACGCAACTCATCTATGCAGCAGGCCAAGGATGTCGTTTAACAACATTTTAATAGACGTTTCTGCGATTACTCTAATGTTATTCTCTGATGCGTACACATTTTATATAATTTCTTTTATTTGTTTATTTATTAAATGCGTTTATTTTAATAGAATTTTCTCAACACCATATACATACATATTTTTGTTTATTTATTTATATATTAAATGTTGACTGCAAACGGTCGATACATGAAAACAATAAAAACAATTCAGAAAGGATTCTCTTCGGCGCACCGAAGATTTTATACTCTTTTCGAACCCTTAGAAAATTTTCACTCTGCTAACTGCAGCACTTTCATATGCAGTAAAAACTCGTTTTATCGCATGGCATTTATTTTTTTTTTGCTCTAAGAATTGATCTCATATGAATTTACATTTTTCTTTTGAAATATTTAATATATTTCCAGTTGTAATTTGAATAATAAGTATCTGTGCAAAGTTTCATTGCGATAGCTTTAAAAAAATGGGATATATGGCCAAAACCGACTTCCAGCTATATGGCAGCTATAAGATATAGTGGTCCGATCCGGCCGGTTCCGACCAATGTGCTGTCCCTTTGAATAATAAGTCTCTGTGCAAAGTTTTATAATGATACCTCAAAAACTGAGGGACTAGTTTGCATACATACAAACAGACAGACAGACGAACATGGCTAGATCAATTTGTTTGTCATTCTAAGCATACTGGCGGTAACTTTTGGGGGTCTCCGAAACTTCCTTCAATGCGTTACAAACTTCAGCACAAACTTCATATACTATTTTCTTCGAAGAGAGAAAAAAGATTTATAAGATGTAATAATAGTAATAGAAATAAATACGTAAGTTAACACAATGTTATTTGACAGTTAAAAAAACTTTAAACTCTACAATATTTTCATAATTTCTTATAGTAAATACTTAATGGAATATAGCATATCACATATACAATAATGTGTTGTGAAATATATAGCCTCAGACTATAGAATTCAACGTTGCCTGCACAAACATAATAATGTTATACATATAATTCAAAAATAATTATAATTAATGTAATTTATTTTGCATTGTACAAGTACTTGTATTTGAGTTAGTCTTTGCTGTTGTATATGCATTTTCCTGGCTTAATTATATTTAGTACTTGCGCAAGGCTTAATTTAGATTATTAGCAGGCGCTAAACGGTACTCAAGAAGGTCCTTACTCCTCCTCCTCCTGCTCCTCATCCTCTTCACTTGGCCCCCTGTGAGCCGCGCACTTAATTTATGAGTCGGCCTGCAATAATTCAAAGTCATAGGCCTCCTGAGACCGTTCAGAACACTCGACCGCTGGCTATAGCTTACATGCCAAGCGGCAACAACAACAACACCAACAACAACAACAACAACAACAACAACAGCATCAGCAGGACCTTCCACACCTCAAAGTGTGTTTGGCCGCTAGCATATTGTATGGCCAAGGAATTTTTAATTAAAATATTAAAGCATCAGCCCGAAGGTGTTTTTTAATCTAGAAAATTGTTTTAATTGTTATTTAGGATTTGTTGCTTTTATTGCTGTTCTTGTGGCGCAATTTATGTGCGCCTAATTAGAACAGACAGCCTCGATGTCAGAGGTGCCTCCGAGATATATACAAACATAAATAAATATGTATACAATTTTTTTAATTCAGATTTCATTTTTCTTCTTGTGTTGTTGCTGTTTTTTTTTTTTTACAAAAGCCGCTTCATAATTACCATATTTTCAAATTACCATCCATACGCCAAGTGCGCCGGGGCCATGGCCAAAGCCGGCATTTTCTTTTACAGTGCGGCCATTAAAGCTAATTGTATGCGTGCGTGGCAGTCGCGGGGCCAAGGACGACGAGGAGTAATCGCAGTCAGAGGTTCAGTCGCAGTCGCAGTCGCAGTCGGAGTCGGAGTCCGAAAGCCAAAGGAAGCCCAGGGGCTGGAAAATGTCTGGGCAACCTTGGCTTGTTGCTGGGCGGTGATTTATATTTAATTGTTGTCATTATGGTCATCAAAATTGTGTGGTGCTGTTGTTGCTGTTGTTGCTGTTGCTGTTGCTGTGCCCAACACCTGCCCAACTTCGCGTTTTTAATACCCAAATGGGGGGGGGGGGGGTCTGAACAAGCGACCTCCCATCCAGCCAACACGTAGCAATTAATTCAATTTGGCGCTCCCACTGTGAGCTATGTGTGAAAGTAGTCGGCGCTTGTTTATTGTCGTCAGTTGACACTTGAAGCGTGTAAATACGCTTAAGATGGCCCAATTGTTGACAAAAGTGCGAGTACTTGGCCATAAAACTATGACGGTCCTTCCTGAAAGCTGCAGGAGCCATTTCTCTTCAGAGCACACGCTCTTCAATATTTTCTAAAGAGCAAACACAGCAAACGTTTCGGAAGTGAAACACTTTTCTCTCCGTCTCTCTGTCGCTCCTTCTCTCAATATGTTTCGTTTCCGTTTCCGTTTGCGTTCCGTTTTGATTATGATGTTGGCGTCGCTTCATTTCAGTTGTTGGCCAGCTTTGGTGCCAAGCGGCTGGGATTAAGCAAGGACTTCTTTTGCAACTGTCGAGCTGCATTCTGATTTTTCGCTAATCGTGCTTAAAGCGATTTGGCGTTTGGAAAATTGGCTAAGAGTTAGCTGAAAGACGCATTTGGTGTAGGGTTTTTCTTATATGATTAGATTCGCAATGCTTGATTAAAGCTTGATGAATAAAGTGGAGTACAAAAAGTAAACGCCTTAGGCACATTTTCACCAGTAGCTTATAGTTTATGTCTGGCTTATGAAACATTTTCATTGAATATACAGCAATTAAACTCAGATTAGTTAAATTTAAATGAAAACATGATTAACAGCAAATGCCTATTGATAGGGGCTATCAATTAGTTACAAACAGAGTCTTAGCTAGTTTTAAATTGGACCAAATGCGGCTTGTTTGATTTTTGCATTTATGTATGTTCATTAAATAATTATATGAATTTGCTTGAGGCAATGTTAAATGGGCTTATTTAAATTATATTGTTTGGTATTTTGGCCAAAAGATAGCATTGCCCATTGTTTTACGCCTGTTCTTGTGAATAATGTAATTTAAAATGTCAATTGCTCGATATAATTTGTTTTCCGCAATTTCGAATTGACGCAAATTAAATTAATTTTATATTTTTTTCTGCCAATCAATTTCGTTAGTTGAATCCATTCAATATGAAGTCTCTTTGCTGTTATTTTATTTTGTATTTTTTTTTGTATGCATGTAATGCATTTAAGTTTAAATAGGTAATTTAATTAAATGTTTTTATTGCATACATGCAGCCAACAATTGTGTAAAATGCAGCTGGCCTTCTCTCTTGTTTCCGCCTGTTTTATTTGTTCTCTCTTTTTACCGTACACGGTGTAATTGCAACCTACTTTAATATTGTTTATATATTTATTTAAAATGTTTTGCCGCACAGACAATTGGAAACCAGCGAACAGATGCGTTGATAAGAACGATTCGTTTCAGCAATTTGCGAGCTGCAGCTGCGAACAATTGTACAAATAAATAACTCCCATGCAACTCGCTTATTATATCTTTTTTTCACGAGGTACTGTAATTATAAATGTGTAACATATTAAATATGTATATATATTGAATATAAACAGTGTATATGATTGTTGTACTTAAAACCATTTCTTTTAGAACAAACTTACCAGCTGCTGCGTAGATTTAACAAATTTATTTAGCAGCGATAGTTTGAAATTAAGTTCATATTTAAAAAGATATGCTGTATTATATAATATCTCGACAATAAACAAGCTACTATTAGTACAGATCAAATGTAATCGGATTACTTACTGTTTAGGCTGCTTGCAAAATATATTCTTATGCAAATACGATTTGAATAATTTTTGGATAAAGTTTGGATAGTGCCAAGTGCGTAATTTATATTGATTCTTTGGCATGCCAACAAGAACTGTTCTTGTTTGCTACAATAAATAACGACAAATGAAGGTGAAACAAATAATCAAATTTCTTCGACATATTTATATGCTTATTTGTGAAAATACTTTGCCGTTTTCCTTTTGATTTTGCGTTGTTAGAGAAATGAAATACGACTTAGTCATTTGCGAATTCGGCAGTTTTCTGCGAAGCATATCAAATCAAGGCGTAAACACACAGTGCGAACGGAAATTCGTTGGTATTCCAGTAGAATGGCAACCACTCGCTCCATCTTTAGGCCAGGTCATATCATTAAAATATGAGGTGGGTAGGAAAGTAGCTCATTAAATGACTAACACAAATAGCTAAAGCTGCTCAAGGCAAAACCGCATTATGTACATAGATACATTTGTATCCACACACATATATACTACATATGTATATATATAGATTTCTTGAAATTGTATATCTTGTGTATTGTTTTTAACACACATACGCACAAGTCAGGCAATAATTACAGCATATACTTTACACATATATATATATATATGTATGAATATGTAGAAATGTGTATATGTTTATGTACTTTGTGGCTATTTAAGAGCTCTATGGCTCAGCTGCTTGAGCTAAACAAATATTTAAGTTGATTGGGCGGGCGCAAATGTAAAAAGTTTCCACTCTAGAGTTCACCAAATTCGCATAAATTCTATGCGTGCCATGGCAGCCGTGAACTTTTTAATGTATTTTAAAACACTTTCCACTAAACATTTTAAGTAAACTGCTCCGCAGTCAACGTCTTCGTTTTCGTCCTCGGCGTCCTCGCCTTCATCATCATCTTCGTATTCATCCTCGCCGGCGTCGGCGTCGACGTCGACGTCGGCATCGGCAGGCGCAAGGATGCCAAGTTGACTTCCTGTGCAAGCGGCAAAGTTTCCAACACTCCTGCCGCTGCTTCCAACTTCTGTTCCTGCGTCGACGGCTCGCCGCTGCACTTGCCCTGCACATTCCATGGAGGCTGAAATCAAGTATTTCATTTTGGATTCAACTGCTGTCCGAGCATTGCAACGCCACCACCAACAGCTCTAGCAAAAGCAGAAGCAGCAGCAGAAGCAGCAGCAGCAACAAAATGGCAAATTAAACCAAGTTCCCATTAGCACAACGAACTCTGAGATACACTCACATCAATTCGAGTAGTCAATATATGTATATTTAGTATGTAACTTTATAAAAGCCCTTATAGTCGAATGGTTGGAGTACTACGATATGATCTTAGGCGTACCATAAAAACTAAGGATCAATGTGGCGTATGCGTAATTAATACAAAGTTGATCTTCGACTGTGCAGTTGCCATAATGTACTGCGATATGATCTTCAGGCGAGCATTCTAACTTAGGATTATATATACTAATATTACTACTAATTGATACCGAAAAATTAAAAAAATAAAAATATTTTTATGCTGCAACTTTATAAAAGCCTTTGTAGTCTTACTTATACTAAGATATTAGCTTGACAGGACCTTTTATACCAAGGATCAATATGGTATAAGTATGTGTATTTATTACAAAGTACTACGATGTGACCTTAAAACAGAGGTACAATGTGGCGTATGTGTAACTATTACAAAGATGATAGTCTGTTAATCTCTCCCTTATATATGATGCAAACCTTGTTCACTTAGACAGCGATTCGAAATATGTTTACTTGTCCTTAATATACCAAACTACATTCAAGTTAGTGTACTTAGCATTTAGATATCATTTGAATATAAATTAGATATTTGTTTCTCAAGCATAAGGCTTGTCACATAGCTCATATTACTCGACACATACCAAGGGTATTGTCGGAATAACAAGAGCAACATCAGCATAGCAATAACAATACCACGTAGAGTGAAAAGTTCTTGGGAGTTTTTGGCTCTGCCCACTGCCAAGTTTCAACTGCCCAGTTCCACAGTGTGACCAGCTACTGGCAGTTGGTTGCCAGCTGAGTTTGGTGCAAGTTTTGCGCTACAAAATGCTATAGGATAAAGTGAACTCCTTTAGCTGAGTGGGCGTGGCAGTGTGTCAATGTTTGCTTTATGTGCCGTGCCTAGTAGTCGCAGGCTAGCTGCAAAAGTTTGTGTTCATACTGTCCCCCCGGGGGGCTTCTTTTGCTGCGACTGAACCTATGCGGGCCTGTTGTCAAAATTTTAATTAATTACAGTCGTAAAACGCAAAAGTTGCATAATTAAATTGTTATTGTTAATAATTAAATAAGCAAGAGCAAACACATTGTCTGTGCGCATTCACAATTTAATTAAGCTGTCAATATTTGCCAAATCTTCTCACTTCGTCTGCCTCGATTTCAAATCACATTTAAATCACATGCATTCATATATATATATATATATATATATATGTGTGTGTGTGTGTGTGTACCACTTTTGTAGTTGTCCTAGTTGCATGTTGCAGAGTAATTCCATGTTTGACCAACTGTTGAGCTACACTTTAGCAGCTGACCTTCACCCTAAGCTGCTCTTGGGCATTGAATAATTAAAATATTTTCAAAATAAACTCTAATGCCCAACACAAACTGAGATTATCAATGACAATGGGCAAAAACATTGCACAAGAAGTTGTCCCATGGGTGGATTTGGGATTTTGGGTTAGGTGTCTCCACATGTTTGCACATTTGAAATGTTACAAAGATTTGTTTAGTTTTCGCTTGAAAATGCTGCCAAATATTTGCAATGGAATTCACAAGATGCCAACCGAACAGAACAGTCTAGAGCAATCCTTGACTATAACGAAAGATAGTTGAGGTCATACATTTATGTGGCCTTTATGCAAAATAGAATTGGATTTGCTTTTAATTGTTTTTAATTAAGTATAATTTATTACGCAAACAACAATAAGCAGATCACAATGCGACATTTTGCTGCTTCTTGCTCTTGTTTACAGTCTTAGGACTTTAAGATGCACTGAAAACAAGCTGCATTTGCATTTTGATGGAACGCACACGATTTGATTACATTAAAAATGTTTTAGAGAGGGGAAACTAATATCCATTCACACACACACTCATATGTATATATATATATATATATACATTTATATATATTTATGTATATGCATATGCTAATGGCACCTAATCCATTTTGGATTTGATTTCATCTCACCAAATAAATTTATGATGACGATGTATATTTTTTTGTCTACCAAAACGATGGTGAAGTGCAAACTTGAAAATGTTCAAATGGTTATAATCGTTATGGATATAAATGCATTAAAAGCACTCATTTTATATTCAAATCCATATAAATTAAGCTTGTAAGGTTAATTCACATTCTAGTGGAAGGTATAGAACACATATTTGCGTTTAACTTCGAAACTCTTATTCTTAACACCCATACCATTGTTTAATATATATATGTATAAGTACCTATTAACAATACATATTGCGACGATAGATAGGTAAAGGCGGTAAACAAGGGGATTGAATCCTTAACATAGTACTTAGGCCAAGGTTCGCCCGTTGTGACACTAGATAACAAAATATTTTTTATTTTTTGGATGTGTGAAATTTGGTGTAATATATTTTCCATTCATGCAACATATCGTATATGATCTAAAAATATAGCTTGAGTAGAAGATATTCGATTCACAAGAACAAGTAGTAGGACATATACTGAGGATATGTTTAACTAAACTTTGCAAGCTATAGAAGAATGCACCATTAAAGTACAAAATGCTTCAAAATCCAAAACCTTCTTGCCTGGTTGTAATTAGGAATTAAACTTAATTAGCGCACACTTGAGACATGCGTGTGTGCTTTTGTGCCAATTATATCGCAATTAGACACCTGCTATTTACTGCATGTGCTGTCTATAAAAGGGCCACCAGACATGTGGCAGTCACAATTCGAGTTGCAACATGTTGACGGACAAGTTTCTCAAGTTGCAGGATGCCCTATTGCGTCTGCTGGGTTTCAATATATTCGCATCGAGTCGCAGCTGGATTTGTCCATACAGGACTATTTACAGCTTAATATCAGTGGTTACATTTATGCCCCTGACTGTAGCATTTTGTGTCCGTAATATGGAGAATGTAAACAAGCTGACCGACGGCCTCTGTTCTTTTTTGATTGATGTCTCGTCGCTGTTTAAGTTCGGACTGATCCTCTGGCTGCACAAGGACTTTCAGCGGCTTATTCAACACTTTCGCAGGCTGTTGACCCAACGTAAGTAAAGTTATTGAAAAGTGCTTATAATCTGTTTACTTCTATAAAGGAAAATGGGTGTATACGGTTTGCAGGAAGTGCGTGAGTATTATTTCAAAGTTAAATCAAATATAATTTATATTTTCGTTCCTAATTACAAGGGTTACTTTCATACTCAAAAAAATTTATACAAGTTTCTTGATAGAGGATACCGAAAATACTTTTGCTACGCCTCTTACTCAACTGTACTAGATCCTTATACTACACTTGTAAAAGAGTACTTCGTAGTCGGCCGAATACTTGCTCTCTTCTTACTTTTAATAAATATTCAGTCATTGTATATTTGTTGACAGAAAGCCGAGAATCAGCTTGCAAACAGATCATCGACAGGATTAATCAACGCGAACAGTTCATTAGCAGATTATACACACACTGCTTCGCATTGGCAGCCGGATCGGCCAGTCTGCTGCCAATTGTGAGCATGATAAGCTCCTTCTTGCAAACAGGCCATCTTCCAGCAGAGCTGGAGCTGCCATTTCCGAGTGTGTGAGTTTAAAAGTTGTAAGGCAGTGTTCGATGGCTTTCAGACTTGCCTGGCGCATTGCAGATTTCCGTGGGACAATCGACATGCACTCAACTATTTGGTATCGTATGTGTGGAATGTTATTACCGGTATGGCAGTCCTTCTCTTCACAGTCTGCTTGGACACGCTCTTCTGTGCACTGACTCACAATTTGTGCGCCCTCTTCGAGATATCGCAGTACAAAATAAATCATTTTGTTGGCGCTAATTTGGAGGAGAGCCACGCCAGTCTGGCCGAAGTATTACTCATACACCAGGAGAGCCTGGACTTGGCTCAAAGCGTTAATCGCATCTTCCGCCCGCTAGTCCAAATGCAGCTCCTTGTGGCCACGCTGCATGTGTGCGTACTAAGCTATCAGCTGGCGGAAAATCTGACACAGCCCGAGGCCCTTTTCTATGCCGCCTTCACAGCCTCAGTGCTGGCTCAGGTTTACGTCTACTGCTATTGCGGTGAGTATGTCAATGCAGAGAGCACCAAGGTCGCCATAGCCATCTACAACAGCGCCTGGTTTGAGCCGAGCTGCTCTTGGTCAGTCATCGGGCAGCCGCTGGTGATTTCAATGATGTGCGCTCAACGTGGCAGTCACATCGATGGTTACTTCTTGGAGGCAAACATGGCGACACTCCTTGCGGTATGTTGTTGTTATGGGTCTAACTTGTCTTGGCAACTGAATGTTAATTTGCAGATTATCAAAAGATCCATGTCGTATATAACAATTCTGCGATCGTTCTCTGAATAGCCAGAATGGCCAGCATTTAAAGAGTAATATGCATTATGTATGTACATATATCTACAAATCAAGAATACTAATAATAAATATAAAAACTTCATAATGAGTACTGAAAGCGAACTAAAAACTGAGATTGGAGTGAAATTTGCTCTCTCGACTGCTGCAAACTGAGTTGATTGGCTGTAGAATTTTACATTTCTAGAGACTTGAGAGCAATATTGTGAATTGTTTTTCTTTCAAAATCGACGAAGTCGACGAACCATGATCAAAACTACTCCGAAATCCAAGATAAGTCTAAGCAAAGTTATGTGAGCTAATAAGTATTTGTGCAAAGTTTCATCGCGATAGCTTTAAAAACATGGGATATATGGCCAAAACCGACATCGAGTTATATGGCAGCTATAAGATATAGTCATCCGATCCAGCCGAATCCAACCAATGTGATGTATGTTTGAAAACATGGGATTTATGGCCAAAACCGACTTCCAGTTGTATGGTAGCTATAAGATATAGTGGTCCGATCCGGCCGGTTTCGACCAATGTGCTGTCCCTTTACATAACAAGTCTCTGTGCAAAGTTTTATCACGATAGCTCAAAAACTGAAGGACTAGTTTGCATACATACAGACAGACGGACGGACATGGCTAGATCAATTTGTTTTGTCATTCTAAGCATACTGGCAGTAACTTTTGGGGGTCTCCGACGCTTCCTTCTATGCGTTACACACTTCAGCACAAACTTAATATACAATTTTCTTTGAAAAGAGTATAAATATTTAAAAATGCAATAAGATTTATAAGATGCAGAAAGATATATTATATATTAGATATATTTCTTGATGAAATTTCTGTGGCTGTGAGGTTCGGAAATCGGAAATAGATTTTTTATCTATTTTGAGAAAAAATGATCGATAAAATGAAATAAACTTGATCTGACTCGAGAAGTCTCTCCGGGTTGAGGGTATAAAAATCATACTTGAATAAAATAGGACTAAGTTGAGGTTTTTCTAAATTCGAGCAACAAGTGGAAATCTGATTGGCATCTGTTCTTTCTCAAACGAATTTAAACAGATCTGATTACTACTAGAAAGGAGACCTTATAATTGTATTGGTGCCTTCTTTACATAAATTTTCATTGCTTTCATTTAACAATAATGGATGATAATTTGCCTTTAACAAACTTTGCTCTAAAAAGTTATTTTTTAAAACATTGGGCTTATGTTGTATTGTTTTACTATTTCAGTTTTCACCGTGTTGCACACAGCTTAATACTTCAAATTATGCTTTAAGCTGTTATGTAAGCCATTGGCTAATTAAGCGATGTTAATAACCATAGGCATGGCATAGTACACGGCCAATACGCAAAATCAGCGCCGCGCCTGTTAATGCCTCATGCATTATTAGCGATTGCTGCCCAGGCTTCGTCCTGTATGTCCTTTTTGTCCTTTTTGCCGCCTGGACATTACACGCACGTATACGTAATAGTTGTTTTCCGAACAACATTGCGGTTTATTGCACATGGAGCCAACGACTATGTATAAAAATTGTAAATGGTCAGAGGACCTTTCCCACATTTAATTCCGCTTTGTGTCTGCCACAGAGTCAAACTGTCTGATTGTATGCGCTTATATGTATATGGGATACAATCATACAATCATTGCATAAGTCTCGCAATGTTGGGATCAATTAATTTGTCAGCTTTTTAAATTGCCTTTAAACAATAAGTAGTATTTATCTTTTATTTTTAATTCACTTTTCATGGGTATATATTTGGAAGGGTATTTCCACTTCGGCATGCCGAACATAATTTGTTTCTTCTTGTTAATCACCAAATAAACAGTTAATAAATATTTACTGATTTGCAAAGCCCTGGGAAATATGTTTGTGTATCGCAATTGCTATTGAGAAGTGTATAGGAAATGGCGTACTCAATGACAAAGTTCCAGCACGTCACACATCCAACATACATACATAAGTGCTTATGTATGTGATATGTCAGTTGCGGGCAAGTTCAGCCGCAAAAGATGCAGACAAACAAAATCAAAGACAGTCCACACAACACTTTTGTAAACGGCGACTGCTGAAAGTGGCGAAAAATACACCCCGAGGGCATTCGACTGACTGCCTTTGTATCTGTATCTGTGTGTGTGTATGTTATCTGTGTGTGTGTGTGTGTGTGTTTGTGTGTGTATCTACAAATGTGTCGTGTTGTGGCCCATTGAGGGCCAATAGCTTCGGTTTAGTTCAATAATGATGCTATTGCAACTGAGCCGCCTTCGAAATATCTTGGCTCTCGCTTGCTCTGTGGCCAACTTATATATATTTATATATATATATATATGTGTGTGGGCGGGCGTTGATAAAATTATATTCAATTGATGCTTGTCGAGTTGAAATGCCATAATAAATTCAATTGTGTCTGAGAGGCCCCCCGGGCGCCTGCCACTATTGTGCCGGCCCAGATCCGGCCAAGCGCGCATTTGGCCTAATTCTGGGGCAGTGGCCCACAAATCGTTTACTGTTTGCTTTTCTAACTTTGTCATATTATCGTCCTCTGTCATTTGGCCTTCTCTTCTCTTCTGTTTTGGCCTTTTACGGACAAAATTCCCTTTTTAATTTGGCAATTAATTGAATCAATCGCTTGCACATCCTGGCATCCTGCCTCGCTATTTTAATGTCGCTAATTTATGTGGTCAATTGTTTTGGTTTTAACGAGCGTTCCGTCCATTTTTATTGAAAAATTGCCTCGTCATGCTCGGTCAAAGCACTTCCGCTCAAGGATGGCCTTTCTAATATTTATTCTGATTTATTTTTGGTCCTTTACAATATGCGCCAGCACTCTGCGGGCTTGGTCATTAATTTGGTAAGGTTTCAACCCGGACATTTGAACAATACAACGACACAAAAGTGAGAATTCTATTTATATATATAGAGATATATATTAGTTTTTTATTATATTCATCATAAGTAACGAATGTTTTTCAATAAATTTCTCGTAAACTAAAGCAAATGGACTTTAAGTTGTGTGTAAATTCCACTTGCCAACTTTTATCTCTCAATTAAAGCGGTAAGAGCACATATTACGTATACGAGGCATGGCAAACAATTTAATTGATGTATTTGGCTGGGCAAGCAGCCAAACCAAAAAAGTAATTTGAATAAACGACGTAGCTGTCTCGAAGGCAGGATATAGCCTGGAAATAGAATCCTGTTTGGTTTAAAAGTCAAAGTACATTAAAGTACAATACACAGTAGACAGTACACAGTGCTGCTAGATTTTTCTGGCCTAGATGAGAAGTTCACACAGCATGAGAAATTGTTATAAAGAGCTAACCGGATATTTTCGGAATTTTTAATTAATTCTCCTGCACATGCACATATACTGCTTACTGTACTACACACACACACACGCACACACACACATATATATATGTAAGCTCGTACACATCCTGAGATGTCCGGCGACTGAGCCTTGTTCTTTTGTTGCCTGGCTGCCTGCAAGTTGCAGCTCAGTTCCTGTGTTCATTTTGCTGTTGCTGCTGCTGCTGCTGCTGCTGCTGCTTCTGCTGCTGCTGCTTCTGCTGCTATTGCTGTCAAAGAGCGAGCGAGGGACGTCAACTGCAACAATTTTCGGCAATTGCTATGAAACGAGGACGCTGCGGCGCCCAGCTCCAGCTCCTAGCTAGGGGTTGGCCTGGACACAGCTGCGCTATGGCATGGCTATGGGTATGGGTATGGCATGGCTATGGCACGGTGCGCACTCTTTGTTGTTGCTCATTCATTGTGCAAAGTTTGTATAAATTTTTGATTTCTTTATACAAAATGCTGTGCATGTCTCACTCCGTCTGACTGTCTGATATTCTGCTGCATCTTCAGCTCCTGCCGTCTCCTGCCGCCCGCCTCCTGCCTCCTGCCTCCTTGTTGTTGCTGTTGCTGGTACTGTTACTGTTGTCGTTGTCGTTGTCGCACAACACAAATGCCATTGATTGAGTCACATCGCCAGGGCATATAAATCTCACTGCTGGGGCATGTCGCTCGGCATGTCTGTCCGTCCGTCTGTCTGTCTGACTTGCTGCCTACCTTAAAGTTTTCGCCGTGCTGCGTCTGCGGCGTTTGACGTAACTTGCCCGATGATTTCGTTATTGTTCGATTGACAATAAAGAATCAACTGAAAGTTCCAAAAGCACAAAATGCCATTGAATTTGCTCACACAGACAGCGGGCCGCGCTGAAGAAGCCGCTCTGTGAACGATGGGCGGTGGGCGGTGGGCGTGGCGCACAATAGTTGCAAGCAAATAAAAATAAGTCGTTAGGGGTTTCTGCAGCTACATACAAAAGCTACCAAATTTGTATGCAAAAATGCAATAACCGAGTGCAGCTTAAATAAAATGCATTTCAATGATTGCATTTCGGATTAAAACAACAAAAATATCAACAAAAAATTTATTAACAACATTGTCGAGTTATGAAATACATTTTTATATTAAAATATTCCAAATGCAGCTTTGCAATTTGGCATGTTTTCTTAAATGCAACTATCTCTCTCGCTTATGGCTTTGCTGTATACCATTTAAGTTTAATGAAGTGCAAACAAAAATATTTTCAATTAGAGTGAAACAATGGCCAAGTAAAACCGAGCAGAACAGAATAGAACAGCACAGCAAACAGTCGAACAAGGAGTACACAAATGCGTAGACACAAAAGTCGAAATGCCTGCAAAATGCAGAACATGTGAGTGGCATGCAAATGCATCTTGCAACACGGTAACGACAACAACAACAACAACAACAACAACGACAGCATGAAGTGCACTCAAAGCTCGAAACAGTAGTTGCTGTCGGCTTTGCATTCGTTTTTCTGCCAAACCTGCTCTTTTCTCTATTTGTCTTATCTGCCAAATAATGCTTTACTCGGCTCTGCTCTACTCTGCTCTGCATCCAACATTGGCAGCAGCTAAGTGATAGTTATTGCAGCAAATTGAAGCTACAAAATAGAAACGCAAAATGCTGATTCGGCTAAAGTACTTCTATGGATTCTAGAAGGATCCAAAAGACCAAAAGAACATCAATATCCACCAATTCATCGAAATGGTTATAAAACATAAGTATTCTACGTTAATATATTCATTTTAGAGAATGTTCATATTTATGGCTTTAAGCTTGTGAATTTAAATGCAAGGAATATAAACATTGATTGTAATAGAACAAGTTTTCTCAGTTCATCTTTAATCGCCTAGTATATTGAGAAAAAAAACTCTTGCCTTGTACTTTCTTCAGCAAAATTACAACTTGTCATCGGGTCTATACTTGAGTGGAATTGTAATCTATGTCTGTATGGTAGTTGTGGCTTATTGTTCCTACAACTACAATAGCAACATCATCAACAGCAATAGCAACAACAACAACAACAACCACAAGGACCATAATATAAGTCAACAATATACGCTGATTGCCATATGCTGAGGAGCTTTAGCTTTCCGCATAACATTCAATAAATAAAATGGCTAAATTACATAAATTTGTCCGCACATACATATATGTGTAGAATGTGTTGACTTTTTTACTGCAGCGACGTGCGCTTTTAAAAGTGCTTTTGATTTGTTGTTGTTGCTGTTGCTGTTGTTGTTGCCGTCGGCATATTAAATTTATATGCCAACGTTTCACGCACTTCTAATTTATGTGGCAAAAGTTTATGTCGCAAGTAATTTTTACAGGCAAGCGACTTTATTTTTTTTGCATTACGCTCTTATTGAACATTTGCCTTATAACGTGTATTTTTTACGCTGGCTATCAAAATTCAAATAGCATTTTGCAATTGTCGCAAAGACGTCACCAGCACTCGAAGCTTTCTCTTTTATTTTCAAACTGAAGATTATTGTTTGCTGCACTCAAACTACGTTCTGCGGACAAACAACTCACCTTGCAATTTCAGTTAATTCATAAGTATGTGGATGTTTGAAACATATATAAAGTTTTCTAATAGTTTGTAAAGCGCTTTATTTCATATTTGAGAGAGCGGAAAATGTTATAAGTACTTTAATATTTATTGTCAGTTTTCTGGGGTACAAGTAAATACCAAGGCCAATGGCTGTGAACTGTACGAACTAAAAATGGTTAGAAGGGTGTAACAGCCATAAGGAAACATCTCCTATCTCATAAAGTGATTATAATCTTGATCAGTATGAAGAGCCGAGTCGATCTAGCAATGTCTGTTTATTTATCTGTAGACGCGGATCTCTTTTTATATCCTGAACCCATACAAAAGGGTATAATGGTTTTGTGCAAAAGTATGTCACAGGTTTAAGGAAGCATCTCCGACCCTATCAACTCCTAAAAAATATTAACAAAGATCGAACACTAAACACAGAAGTTATTTAAGTTTTACCTTTCCATAGTGTGGTGCCTTGCGAAGAAGTTAGCCTGCTTAAACTGCTTGCACTGCTTGCAGTATGTGTGGATGTGCATTGATAGGTAAGTATGAATGGATGTAAGCACTGGGTTCAGGGTATCTCCTAGTCGGGCACTCCTGACTAGAGCACTCATACTTGTTTGTTTAGTTCTAATCTTGTTTAATACCAGTAAACAACATATGACTCAGATATTATAGGATACCAAAATCAGTTTTAGATTCTTGATTGATACAGGCTAGCGTTAAGTCGGAAACTTTAGACTAGATCCAATTTTTATGTTGAGTACAACCAGACATTTTCATACTAACTGCATTCGATGCCAACGTTGTGTTGCCAATAGGTTAACGAATTATAATAAAACAAAATCAACATGAAACCGCTTAAGTGGTTCCGCTATAACTTTCAGTAGGGGTAGCCCCGTCGATGTTCAAAACTTTTCACGCAGCACTTTTATCCAAACAAAAGTGTTTTTATAAACAAAGCAAAAAGTTGTACACATATGAATTGCAATAAATGCTACAAATTAAGCAAATTAAATCGTAGACAAAGCAAGGGCCTTTAGTAATTTCAACACGTACTCAAACTACTGCCAAACAGCTCATTCAAAGGGCGGCTCAAACTTCCGCATGGCACGTGTCCATTCATCAGGCATAGTTGATAGGGAAGGCGACACTGAGTCCAACTTGAAATAGGCATCAAATGTGCTGCCATTGACAATTTGCTTCCGCGTACAAGTTTTTGCCCACTGCCAGTTGCCTATCTTCTCTCTGCTAACCTTTATTCTATGCCCGATTCCTTAGAGCCCCTATCCCTATCCCTATCCCTATCGCTATCCCTATCCCTGTCCTGACTGCTCGCAGTCGTCTCCTGTTGATACTGTTCATGTTTTTGCTGCTTCTTCGTCTGCTTTTTTCATGAGCCTGTTACTTTTACCTTTGCTTTGTCTGCCGCATGTAACTAGCTGCGGGCGCCATATGTTTTTCCGCTTTTACCATTTTCTTTGGCTGACATTTGGCGCTGCGTCTTAGACTGCAGCTGCTTTCCCGCATGCTGTCCAAGTGCATTGACCGACGACCCACTGACCCAAACTGCATATTGAATACTAGATGGATGGCTGGCAAACTAAATGAAAACTAAGTACTTTCAAATTTAATGAAATAATAATAAAGTATACCAATTATAAAGAGCTTTGCACGGCTTACATATGAATTGTGTGGGGAAATGGGTCAATATGAGTGTAGATGTCTGTCAAATTCAGATATTGCCATCTAGAATACGCTCTTTTCAAATATACGTAATATTGTTTTGTTCGATAAAACTGTCATAACTTTTTATACCCTGAACCCATTAAAAATGGGTAAAAAGGCTATTATGGTTTTGTGCAAATGTATGTAACAGGCATAAGGAAGCATTTCCGACCATATAAAGTATATATATTATTGATCAGTATCAACAGCCGAGTCGATCTAGCCATGTCCGTCTGTCTGTCAGTCTGTCCGTCTGTCTGTCTGTATGAACACACAGATATCAAAGACTACAAGAGCTAGATACTTCATATTTGGAACATAAGTTCTCCTAGTCCCGGGACAGATCAAGTTTATTTCATTTGATCGATAACTCGTCGCATTCAAAAGTTATCGATAAATTTTGATTTAAAAAAACGCATTTTTGAAGGTACGACCTTGCAATTTGGTTTGGTAACACATATTATTGACAATTGCTTGCCCCAAAAATTTCAATACGATCGGACAATAAACACAGAAGTTATTATACTCTTTTCGAAGAAAATAGTATATTAAGTTTGTCCTGAAGTTTGTAACGCATAGAAGGAAGCGTCTGAGACCCCCAAAAGTTACTGCCAATATGCTTATAAAAACAAAACAAATTGATCTAGCCATGTCCGTCTGTCTGTCTGTCTGTCTGTCTGTCTGTCTGTCTGTCTGTCTGTCTGTATGTATGCAAACTAGTCCCTCAGTTTTTGAGCTATCGCGATGCAACTTTGCACAGACACTTATTATTCAAGGGGACAGCACATTGGTCGGAGCCGGCCGGATCGGACCACTATATCTTATAGCTGCCATACACCTCAAAGTCGGTTTTGGCCATAAATCCGATGTTTTCAAAGCAATTGCCTTAAATTTCCTTGTACACTTGAACATCCATATAACTCATCGATGGGTAAAATCGCAAATCGATTGAGTCATAAACAGCGAAGATATGCGTCATTAAATATTTTGAAAAAACAGGTGCATATGAGCAAACAAAGTCAAGCGCAAGAAAGCTTTTGATAGTCTGAGCAAACAAAGTCAAGCGCAAGAAAGCTTTTGATAGTCTGCTCTTCAAGGTATTTTGCCACCGATCATCAAAACGGTTTGTGGCGTATGGCGTAAAGAGCCGCGCTAACGAACGCATGTTTCGCAAGTTCAAGTTCGAGCCTCGGCGGCGACTGATTGTTAATTTAATACTTTTTCTTTTTCTTCCTTCCAAATATATAACTGTAATCAAATTAATTTGCTTCCAATAGCTTAGAACAAAAACAATGCCACGCGAAAAAACAAATGCTGACAAACGCGAGTTGCAGGTTGCAGGAAAACAAAAGAAGGAAATTTGTAACAGTCGGCTCTTCAAGCAATTTTGTCAGCGATCATCGAAACGGCTTGTGGCGTAGTGGGTAAAGTTGCGAACTGGTGAGCGAGAGGACCTGGGTTCGAAACCAGCGGCGACTGGTCATTTATTTTCATTTTTTCTTATTCTTCTTTTCAAATATATAATAACTGTAATCAAATTCATTTGCTTTCAATGGCTTAGAACAAAAACAATGCCACGCGAAAAAACAAAAGCTCAGTATAAATCGAGTTTGTTAGCGATTCTTAAAACTGCTTGGTGTAAGCAGTACAAAGCAAAACAAGAAAGCTTTTGACAGTCTGCTCTTCAAGGGATTTTGTCAGCGATCATCAAAACGGCTTGTGGCGTAGTGGGTAAAGTTGCGAACTGGTGAGCGAGAGGACCCGGGTTCGAAACCAGCGGGGACTGGTCATTTATTTTCATTTTTTCTTATTCTTCTTTTCAAATATATAATAGCTGTAGTCAAATTCATTTATTTTCAATTTCCTAAATTGTTTCTAATTTTTTTTTTCATACATAAAGTAGCTTTAATAGAATAATTCAAAAGAAAAATTTAAATTCATTGGCAAACCAATGACACGCGAAAAAATATGGATCTCAAATTCTGAATATAAGCTCTCGTATGTTCAGATTAAGTTTTATGACAATTCAATTTCCGACAGCGGCCTTGAAAGGTATAAGAGCAACAGACACAAAATTTGGTATGTATATTGTAGTATACATATGTAATGTAGTTTTGACTTTTTGGAAAAACTGAAACTTGTATATTGTTCAATTCGGTAGCACTTATGAATGCTAAGGGACGCGTCCACGAGCTGCGGATAGTGAAACGTCCCTGTTTACATGAATACCTTTATATATTTTATTTTATATGTAGGGGTATATGTATGCGACATTAATATCTGCGAATTAAATAAGCAGTCACGGAAAAATAGTAAAAATTGCTTTAAGGTTCGAAAAGAGTATTTAATCTTCGGCACGCCGAAGATAATCCTTCTCCACTTGTTTAAGATTTAACTTTCCATTGTGTGGGCTCAGCGAAATAGCAACTAACTGCTTAAACCGCTTGCACTGCTTGTACTGCTTGTACTGCAGCATGTGTGTGTTTAGATTAATATGAATAATTGTAAGGACTGGGTTCAGGGTATCTCGTAGTCGGGCACTCCCGACTAGAGCACTCTTACTTGTTTGAATTTGGGTTTTCCATGAAAAGGAGAGGTATGCACAACAATAATATTTTTGTCGGAAAACATATGGCTTCAACTATAGGTAAATGATGCACAGCGAATCGAACTGTAAATTAATTTTGTGCTTATATTGATGCAATAAAACAATTTCAATTTAACAAAATGCACTGATGCGAAAAGTGAAATGTGCTGGCCACAGCAGATAGGAAATCAAATGAAATTTAATTAGTGCCAAAAGTGGAAATATATTTCTCTAATGAGATTGGAAAACACCAACCGGTATACACTTTTCATTAGCCAAACTGGCCTCTATCTCTCTCTCTTTCTCGCTATTTTGTTGCTTCTCCTTTTGTAGCTTTCGTTTCGGCCCTAACAGTTTCATTTAATGCATTAGTCAATTCATTTGTTTATCAGCATTAAGCGCATTCAAAAACTTTGTTGGCAGTCAACGAGTTTTTGACCCAACTCAAATTAAACCTGATGGCCAGCTAAAATTTGCTTGTTGCTCGGACTCGGGCTCGCTTATCATCGATTTTATTGGCATAATCAGCGTAGAAATTTTCGTTACCAACTTTTGGCAACTTGCCACGCCTTACAACTAACGCACGCCTTCTCAACCCGTTCAAAAGCGATAAACATTTATCTTCATTATACAATTTGCGGCGGTTCGCTTCACTTGCCTCTTTCTCGCTCCAGCTTCCAGCCTCCAGCCTCCTGCCTCCTGCCTCCTGTCTCTAGTTTCGTCCTTGTCCTAATACTGGGCTCAAAGCTGAGCTGCGCTGCATTTTTGTTATTATTTTGAGCTGCGTAGCCGTCGTCAGCGCCAGCGCCAGCGTCATCATTGCTGCTAAATGAAAAACTTTCCGCAGCGTTCAGAGCCCTTTTTTAATTTTTATTAAGCAGAAAATTGCCTGGCTCCTCCTTCATATACCGCGCTGAAAAAAAGTACAGAAAATGTTAACGTTAAGTAGCACAAAAACAAAAAAGTACCAAGGGGCGACTTTAAGCTATGCCAACTTGACTTGGCTGACTTTCAAAGCGCTACATTAAAATCATTTACTCGGGTCATGGCTGCAGATGAAATATTTCTAAAACTAAAGTGCAATACCTTGCTAATGCGTTCACATTGCATATATTAAAAGGCATATTTGCAAGTAAATGTTTTAAGCTAATAGCAAAGTTTTATGTAACTTCTAAAAACGCAAAAATTAATTGGTTATCCTATTATGTTGTTTACGGATCCGATTTAACTTTGTAGCGCATTCAAGTATTTTATTTGACTGAGCCAATTTTTCTACATGCTTTCCTTTTTTTGTTATCTTTTGCTTTATCAGCTTTTCTTTTAGCGCACCCTCGCATTGTTTTTATTGTTGTTAAAGCAATCTTTTTTAAGCTGATTTACCAGATACCCACAAAAGGGGTCTTCAAAAACAAATTAGCAAATAATTTCCCTCTTATTAGTCAGAGCACGGCTCAAATATTTTCAATCAATGACCAATTCCGTTATTGCCCCGGGGGCAACCTGAAACATGCCCCAGCCCCTTTCAATCGCACGTGTTGGTTGTTTGCACTTTATTATTATTTACATTTTTTGCCCATCCATCAAACGGCGGCCAGAAAGTGTTGTTGTAGTATTCGCATGGTTTTTACTCATTTAAATAACTTGTATGCCACTTAATTATACCTTAAAAAATGTGCAAATTAATGCGCTATCCATTCTCACTCCATCCCTCTATTTTTCACTCTGCCTCTCTTTTGGGCGCTGCTCCTCGTTTATGTGCGAGGAAGTAAGTTAATTAAATTTTAATTTTTATCCCGCAAAATATTTAACAATAATTACGAGCCGTTAGTGTCGAGCTTGCTAATTAATTTAGTTTTAACAATTGAAAACCATTAACGACCACTAAGCGTGCTTTTTATATATATTTTAAATTGGTAAAGCTCTGATATTTGGCACACAGACAAAAAGAAACATTTATAATTGAACGTGCCTTCGCTTACACTATATTTGCAAGCGTAAATGGCTTCGTAATTTTAATCAATAAAGCATATGGAATATTTTATATAAAGTCGCTTCTTCAATACACTTTCATTTTTACATTGTACTTATTTATATATAATCATTTTAGTCAATCCCCTTTTGTGTATCAGTGATGTGATTTAATAACTATGGAATATCCCAACATAATTTTGTACAATCGCACATTTATTCAATGGGTAAATGATAGATCTTAACAATGTAAAATGTACTGTTTTCCTATTGCAATCTATAAACATAAATAGAGTCGCATAAGTTCAATCGATTTACATAATTTGCAAAACGGAATCTATTACACATGCATAAAGCATACGCATCGTTGACCTGGTCACATAAGTATGCTCTTAAAAGCGCAGCATGACACATGCCACGGTCCCCTTCCCAATGCCACACTACAACATCGAAAGCTTTTATACACTGTCGCAGCAAATTTGGCGACGCTAGCTTATTTAGTTAATTATCTCAGATTACTTGCTCTTGATTATTTTCAATCGTCGTTGTTGTTGTAGTTGTTGTTGTTGTTGTTGTGACTGTTGATTGTTGGTTGCTGGTGGCTGGTTTCAGCTGTAAAGTCAGCAACTTTGGTCGACTACTCGTTGGCTGCTCGGAGTCATCATGTTTACTTATTTGAACGCAGCATGCGGCAATGGCGCACAGCAGGACAAAGTCAACTTGGATTTTCTTAGCCGATTGCCTTGGCAAATAGCGGAAAGCTGCCTTGATGTCCGCCTGTCTGGCTGTTCTTCTGTCTGTCTGTCTGTCTGTCTGGGTGGCTATCTCTGTGGCTGATTCATTTGTAGCGTCGCCATATCAACAATTAAATTAAACGTGTTTGCCTTACACAAGCAAGCTTAAGCGCTCAATCAATGTAATCCAGCTGTATACCTCGTCATTCCATGCACGTGCAGCATTTTAAATTACTAATTAATGGAATTTCAGGTAGTATTGCTCTATACTCCTGAGCGCCTGTGCATTTTCCAAAAAAATAATTAGCTGTAGTCTAGCAGGAACGTTTAGCAGCTTTATTAGAGTGCAGGGCACACAATTAAGCTACAGAGTATTTAATTCTCTTTGGCATCATTTTTGTTATTGTTGGGACGCACTTTTTTTTGGTAAACATAAATCATTTGTATAAACAATCATGAATTTATCATGGACTTAAGATTAGTTGTGTTAGCTTACATGCACTGAAACTGAAACTGAAACTGACTCTAAAGGACATACAAAGTCATTGAACTGACTGGTTGCACCCTTCTTAAGCAAGTGTAGAATAATCTGCGAGTTCTTGGGTACTACTTACAGGCTGGCGCTAAGTTAATCGGATTTTAAACATATAGTTTTAAGGCGATAGGCTTTCTTCGGAAATTTTAGCATGTAAAGTGATTTTTGGTACCGTGCAATTCCCTTTAATGTCTTTAAACTCACATAACTTTGCCACAACTGAACCGAGCTTTAAGCACCTTAACAATTAGTTCATGGTTTTTCCTCTATATCTATTCTACGTTTAAGTTTTATTCAATTTAAACCATTTGATTTTTATACTTTTTTCGAATAAAAAGTATATTGAGTTTGTGCTGAAGTTTTTAACGCATAGAAGGAAGCGTCGGAGACCCCCAAAAGTTACTGCCAGTATGCTTAGAATGACAAAACAAATTGATGTAGCCATGACCGTCTGTCAGTCTGTCTGTATGCAAACTAGCCCCTCAGTTTCTGAGCTATCGTGATAAAACTTTGCACAGAGACTTATTATTCAAAGGGACAGTACATTGGTCGGAGCCGGCTGGATCGGACCACTATGTCTTATAGCTGCCATATAACTGGAAGTCGGTTTTAGCCATATATCCCATGTTTTTAAAGCTAACGCTATGAAACTTTGCACAGATACTTATTATTCAAAGAGACAGCTCATTGGTCGGAGCCGGCCGGATCTAACCACTATATCTTATAGCTGCCATACAACTGGAAATAAATTTAATATTTCAAAAGAGAATTTAAATTCATAACTTATCAATTTTTACAGCATTTGAAAGTGCTGCAGTTAGCAGCGGGACACTGGTCTAAAGGTTTGAAAAGAGTATAAAATCTTCGGCACGCCGAAGATAATCCTTTCCCAATTGTTTTTTTACATTTTGACGAAAAATGCATGTAATTCCACCTTACTAATTTGCGAAAAAGACGTTTAGATAGAAGAAAATCAAAATGTATTAATGAAGAGCAAAATATATTCTTTACCACATGAAGCGATTGCTAATCGAAATGTATTTAAATATTTCAGTAGAAAATTTTGAAACTATGCCTAAGACTAACATTGATTTAATGATGCACTTTGGCAATAATCAGGCAATAATGATAACTTCGTACAATTGCAAAAATAGCAATTTAACAATACAAATGTATATATGTATATAGTTAGAGACCAACCTCATGCTATCCGTACGAGGATTTACTCAATAATTAGTCGATTGAATTCTTTTGAATTTGTGAAAATATAGAAAGCTGCAATTTGTCGGCTTAAAATTCATTAAATTGTACGCACGAATTAAATGCCGTTCACATTGTCTGCTGGCATATTCATAGGCATAGGCATGGCAAGTGCTGGCCGCTGATTTCGTTTGCAGACAGTCAGTGGCTGACGCACGTATTGCGGTTGAAATTAACAAGCGTCCATCAGCCAAAGCCAGCATGCCCAGTCCGCTTGCCATTTCCGCTCCCGTTCCCGCTCCCGTTGCCATTGCCGTTGCCATTCCCATTTCCCTGTCCATCTCTATTTGCCATTTTCAACGTGTAACGCAAATAAATACGCAGCTGCAGCTTTGCAAAAGTGGGCTGTTTCTAACCATTTGGAGCGCCCGTTGCAAATGAGCGGCATAAACGCCGAAAGCAGAAAATGCAAGTTAATTACGTTTTTCAATTAAGCGCCAGTCGGTTCGACCGCCGCTTGGTCAGGCACAGTCAGATGCTGCAACAAAAGCCGGCGGGAGTTGATATCGTGCTCATTCTGCAAGTAAGCCTGCAAATTTGGCACTGAAATTGATTTTGCGCTTGTGATACAATCGCGTTATATCAGCTAGCTAGGCAAATGAGCGCTAGTTGAAGATTGAAACCTAGTTTCATTTTTTAAAACAATCATCTTACTGGTAGTCTTTCCTATAAAACTGCTAAATGTGTATAGATTATACTTTATAATGTTTAATTACCATATGTTTTACTAATAAATAAATAGTTGTTGTTTTTGACCTGTCTGATTGACTAGCGACCAATTAGAGCTACGAATCTATAATCGCAGTGATTTCTTTTTCTAATTTACTTATTTGTTCACAAATTACATTGTTTAATATAATCGTGGGTTTTTTTCTCTATATTGCATTTTCGTTTAGCAGAAATCGTATACTTAACACCACTAGCAATTTAATTTTGTAAAGTGTTGCCACTAACATTTGGCATAAGCATACTTCGAGTTACTTTCACAATTTATTAGTTGAATTTAATAGAATTGTATAAATCAAAGGCTTAACTAAGCTGTTTGTAAATTACAAATGTATTATTTATCTTTGCTTTTATATAAACATCAAATTTATTTAACGCTCAAATCTATGTGTCATTGATGTAGTGCATTTGTGCTTCGGCAAACTAGCTGGAACAGCGGCTTAAATTTCTTTATTGGCAACAATTTATATGCGTTCTGTGGCTTTGATATTGAATATTACATATGTATGTGCTCGAAATTGTTGCAATGTTGCGACCACAGAATATAATTCATCATTCATGTGTCCGAACTGACACGTTTGTGGCCACAAGCAGAAATAAAATTCACTTTGTGTGCGGTTGGCAATTTCAGGTTTTTACTTTATTTGTTTATTTTCTTTTTTTGGGACTAACTGTATTAACGCTCAATTTTGGGCTTGCCAAGGCTCGTTGTCATATCAAATATTAACGAGTTTATTCACACAATGCATATTTTCGGTGGGATCATAGCTCAGCATCATAGGCACTCTGAAATTAATCACAAAAATATGCGCTCAAGTAGAAATTTTATAATCATCGCGGCGGTCGATTGGCGGCTGGAAAGAAATTGCCCCAACTGCCGCGTGTGCTGAAAGCATGACATCCAGGTGGTACGTGGTACGTGGCAAGCTGGCTAATAACTTGCTGGTTTTATGGATGCCTGGGCGGCATTAAAATTTAATATATTCTTAATTTTTAAATAGGCAGCGCTGCCAGTACCAACTAGGAGCAGTCGACGACTCGACAACGACGCCACTCCACTCCAAGCCGTATAAATCCAAGATTGTGGCCTCCAACTTGTCGCAAGTGTGTGCAAGTGACTATATACACATATATATATATATATATATATATATATGCATGTGTGTGTGTAAGTATGTGTGTTTGCTATCTTGGCATCATCCATGACTGGCGCTGGCACTAGCCGCTCTCAATGTGCTGTCTGATTGTATGCGTGTCCATGTGCCCATGTGTGTGTGTGTATGTAAGAGTTTGACTGTAATTGAAGCAAAATGAAAATCTTTTATTCATGAGGCTATAAAATTGCCCAATTTTCAGGCCATTAGCAAAATTTACGCCTTTTTCTCTGCACGCAGCGCATAGTGGCCATTAAATACAGTCGCCTGCATAAGTATGCATGCCATGTGGCGGGTGTTTAGATTTCTCAATCGCGTCTGCATTTTATTTTTAAATACACTGTGCGGCATTTAACGCTCCATGCCAAAGCTGATGCTATTAAGTCTGCCTGCAACAACGTGGCGTATACTTGATTTCTGCTCGCCTTATACAATATATAAATATCATCACCTCCAGCTTCCGTACGGCTGCAATGTCAGTGCATAATCCTATTAGCCGCGCTCTGTTTGTATCAAAAGCGGCTTAGATATGTCAACGTTGTAATTAAAAGCAGGCGAAAACATCAATTTCAAGACTTGTCGCTCGAAGGCGCCTTCGACAAACCTACCAAATGCTGCCAAGTCACGCGTTGCCTGTCGACTTTGGCAGCACTCAGGGCTTGAGCCTCCCAATTACAATGTTAATTATGTGGTCAAGCGCATATTGTTGAGCGCAATTTAGTTAAGTACAGTCACCGAGTCGTGAATGATTGTCAATGGCTGCCAAATTTGGGGTTGCATTTAGTTGCTCGTTGAAGTTTAGCTTCAAGTATTGCATTAAATAAATGTCAATTAATTTTACAGTTCATAGTTATAGCCCTAAATTTTATACAAAACTATTTTCAATTATATAGCAACAAAGTGTTTGCAAAATGTAATTGATATAAATCAGTTAATAAAGCTAATAACCTTAGTATATTTTCCTTTTAAGAGCCTCCAAATTATCATGTCGTAAGATTCATGGCCGCCTTTTGCCAATTGTTCAGTTTCTAACATTAATTTGACAGTCTGCCTGCAATTAAAAGCTCCCTGATAATACCTTTGAGTGTTTTAGAGTCACGTGTTTTCGTTGGAGTGCCTGCCTACTAGCTGATGGATTAACAATTTTCCAGCAATTGAATACTGCTGGCAACAATGTCGGCGCTTCAGTGCCCTTTGCCAACTTCAAATTGCCAAGTTGCACAACACATGTTTCTAGTTTATGAGCACTCTTCAGACACATACATATACATTATCACACACACTCACACATTCACACATTATGCGGTTGCTGAGCAGCTAAGCGGCTTGCAGCTGGCACTTTGCCTTTGGTATTGGGGAATCAAAATCGAATGGTCTGTTTGGTTCAATGGCTGGCATTAAAATGCCAAGTCATCGGATAGACAATGCGCACTTTAGTTTGGCTTGTGGCATTTCGATTTTGAGTTAACAGCAGCTCAATTAAACGTACTTCTGTACTTTAAATTTTAGACCTTAAATATTATCAGAAGCTTTACCAGTTTTCCAGCATGAAGCATTCACAACAGAATGGACGGCCAACCTCAGAATAATAAATATGTATATACATACATTCATATTTATGAAAGCCATGCAAGGTCTGTGGCCAGACAACCGATTGAAACTGGACACTCGATTCGAGTGTTATGCGCAGTAGCTGCAAAAATTAAAGCCAAATTTATAGCCAGTTGCTTTTGCCCAGCCCAATACAAACCAGCATTAGAAATCAAACAACAATGGCAGGCATCGTTGGCAAGTTGCTAGCCTCCAATGAACACCCCTTCTGCTACAGTTGGTGTGGCCGTGTTCAACATGCAAACAAATGGTAAAAAAAAATATTATTTACCCACACATTCACACACGGCACACATGTGCACACACTGGCTGGCCGAGCCATACTCATAGCGGAAGTATATAGGGGCATTTAAATATGCAAAGGAAGTGTGCACTTAATTTGTGCCATCCTTGTTGTTTGCCTTTGTTGCTGCAGCATTTGTTCCTGCTGCTGCTGTTGTTGTTGTTGCTAGTTGTCGCTTTTGTTTTTCTACTTATTTTTTTTTGTTTTTTGGCCACACAAACAAAAACAGAACGCCAATCTGACTCTAACCAGAGAGTGCGCAATATTCCAGCTCAAACACAAATCCCAACTAATGTGGGCCGAAAAGTTTTGCGTGCCCATAGACCGAGCCAGCTGACTCTGTTGACTGTTGAGTGGCGAAGGACGAACGGACAATGGACGACGGCTTCGGTGGTCAAAATGTTGGCCATGGCCCGCTGATGCTACTGCATCAGTTGCTTCAGTTGCTTCAGTTGCTTCAGCTGCCTCGGCTGCCTCGGCTGCTTCCAATGCCTTGCTGAGTGGCCGGGTAGCTGGCCATGTGCCATGGCAAAAGTTATCAGTGGGCCGCACTCCGCTCGCAGCTTTTGCCCATTTCCATCTGACAGTTTTAATTGCCTTGAATGTTTGCAAATTTCTTATGGGAAATTGTTGTAGCGTGCGGTTGGCTGGAGCAGCCCACCAGCCATTCAGCCATCCAGCAAGCCAGCCAGGCAGACAGTCAGACTGATAGACAGACAGAGAGACGCCGCCCTTGCGTCGTGCCGGTGCAGCAGATCTTAAGCTTTTAGGAAAAGTTCTCTACGCTGTATTTTTGGAAATGCTATTGCAAAACTTTTTAGATACATGCAGAAGATAAGCTGATGAACATGAACGAGCTACACGGTATACGGGATATGGGGCAGGTGGCAGGTGGCAGGTGGAGATGGAGATGAAGTGCTACACTTGTTTGTCAAATCAATGCGAAACTTCGCCAATGCTTAAATTAATTTAATGGTTACTGCGTAAATGCTAATGGATTGCCTTCTGGGGGTTCCTAAACACATAAAACTGACTTGCCAAATGAGTTGGGTGTCAACTAATAACATCTTGCCGGATTGTTATGTTTTGAAAAACTTGAATTTCAATTCTAGCTACAAATCATCAATCGAATAGAATGAGAGCTCAAGCGCTGTTCCTACTTTGCCTTGTTGAACATTAACACTTGCATTGCGTTGAGCTGAAATGATGCAGTGGACAATGTCCTCCGCCAACTCAATAGCAGGACGCAGCAGGACATCGAGCTACACAGACCCAAGGCCTCATACCAGGGCCCACTATTACGACAATTATGCACAAGCATATTATTTTACACAAAATAACTTTCAAGCAAGCAGAGAATTTCAGCTACCTACCTGTATGTGCATTAATTAAGTGTAAGCGAACTTTAAGGCATTACTCATGCGCTCCGTGTGCCGTGTGCCAGACGAAAGTTAAAAAAGAGCAGAAAACAACAACAACAAGAGGCGTCAGTGAGACGACGGGCAACAGCAAGATAAATGCCTGATCATTATTACACAGCCATAAATAATTCAGACAAACGGACACTGCAGAGACACGACGCACCTTTGCCGAGTACCAACCAGTAAACATAAACATCTTTGCGAGCTGGCCTGGTCTGGCAACGACTATGAAATACCCAGCAGTCACCATAACCTAATACATACAGTGTAGCTCTGTATAAATAAAACGTTTATATAATTATTTGTTTTAAACATTTTACGCTTAAGCATTGGATACAACAAGAACTACAAGTTCCATTTGCACATTGAACACAATACGGATTACCACTGACTGCTCATATACCCATTGTAATTAGTAGTTGCTAGGTGCACGGTTGTAGCCGATGGGCAAATGTTGATGTGGCTACTGTTGTGGCTACTGTTGTGCCCTTTGAATAACAGCTATTAAAGCGGGCAACAAAACAATTATTGAGCATTTAATTGCTTGGCAAAATGTAATTAAGCAAAGGTAGCACACTCTACAATACTGGCGCTTTTGTGCATCTGTCAAAGTAACCACGACGTAAACTTACTATGTACATATATATATATATATATATATGTATATCTACTATGAGTGTTTGCGATTTAAAGCACTGATAAAAATGGTCTATTAAATGCAGTTGAGAGCACTTGACGGCTTTTCGCCGGAGCATTGACAAGAGGTCTATTAAAGGCAGGCGAATGGAATATTTTCGTTGACATAGCAAAAACGATGTGGAGCATACATACGGGTCGTATACGGTATACGGTCATATTCGTATGCGAATTTGTAGCAGCTTTCGACAGTTGCTGGACACGAAGCAAATTCACCGTAAACGCTGTGGCATCCAGCCGAAACTTTGCAGCAAGTTTCAATTTATTAACCAAATAAAATGCAGATAACTGCTGCGGGACACGCAAGACATCGCTATAAGCGGCAGGCGCTGTCGAAAGTTTTGATAGATGCGCAAAGTTTAGCCCGCAGCGGACAGAAACTTCATCAGGAAGCCAGAGAGCTGAATGCGAAGGTGTGCGATCAGGTAAATTTCCTATGCAACTCTTGATTGACATGCACCATGGGGCAACACATAAACGTTTTCATATGGGTATGCAATTGTTTTTTTCTAGCTGCCAACTGTTAGACCGATTCGGCCGCGTTTCAGTAGGTTAACCAGCGATTCCAAAAGGGCGAAAACAAATACAACAAAAAGGGCGCCCTTTTATTTGTTACGCGCCTGTGACTTTCGATGCAATTTCGACCAAACGCGACTGTGCATTTGTATCTATTCGCCTGTATGTGTATGCTGTTATTCGGATTGCATTTTTTTGAAGCCCCAGTTTATGTATTTGTTTTGCAGTTTTGGCCAGCGACTAGACCAGCCAAAGGCGCCAACATATTGGGCCAGCCCAACAACCAGTCAACGGCTGCAGGCGGCAATAATGTTAGGGTTTCCCCCTACCACCACTTCCACTAAATCTAGGGGGCAATACGGCAGCGGGTAGCAATAATTGACCAACCGAACAACCCAGAGTAGAATCAAAGAACTTGCTGAAATGAAATTCTCACGAACTCTGGCAACTGAAGGTTTTTTTTTCTTTTTTCAATCCGGCTTAAATAATATATTCAATCTAGCAATAAATTGTATTTTATTTGTAAATTTTTCTTGTAATCTCCTTAAAGCCCGAACTTGTAATATTCTTATATATTGAGCTTAAAGGTCAGAAAAAAACAAGTGGGTAAGGATTATCTTCGGCGTGCCGAAGATTTTATAATCTTTTCGAACCTTTAGACAATTTTTACTCTCCCATATGCTGTAAAAGTTCGTTTTATCACGTGACATTTTGTTGTTGTTTGTTTTAAGAATTGATATCATATGAATTTAAATTAAATTAAATCTTTTGAAATATTAAATTTATTTCCAGTTGTATGACAGCTATAAGATATAGTGGTCCGATCCGGCCGGCTCCGATCAATGTTATATCTCATTAAATAATAAGTATTTGTGCAAAGTTTCATCGCGGTAGCTTTAAAAACATGAGATATATGGCCAAAACCGAGTTCGAGTTGTATGGCAGCTATAAGATATAGTGGTCCGATCCGGCCGGCTCCGTTCAATGTGCTGTACCTTAAAAATTAAGTCTCTGTGCAAAGTTGTATCACGATAGCTCAAAAACTGAGGGACTAGTTTGCATACATACAGACAGACAGACGAACATCGCTAGATCAATTTGTATTGTCATTCTAAGCATGCTGGCAGTATCTTTTGGGGTCTCCGACGCTTCCTTCTATGCGTTACAAGCTTCAGCACAAACTTAATATACTATTTTCTTCGAAAAGAGTATAAACACTTCGATACATTTGAAGTATTTTCAATGCAGTTGTAAGAGAGTGTTTGTTTTGTATCAAACTTGTATAAAGCTAAAAATTTCATTGTAAACCTAAATTATAAGCATTTGCTATTTGTATTTCAATAGAACACTTAAAGGTTTTTATTTTGCTTTGTTTCTCAGTTTGTGTAGCTGTAATCTATTTACTTTAAATGCTGCCCTGAGGGGCGTGTGAAGTGTATACACGAGTAATGCGATTTCGGGCATCAGTCTTGATAGACAGCTGTCTATGTTTGGGTGTACGTATGCGTGTGAGTATGTGTATGTGTGTGTGCGTTGCATAGGAATGAGCAATGAGTTGTAAAAACTTTTTCGATTAAAGTTCATAATTACAGTTGCAATGTTGCAGCGACTGAGTCAAAGTAAGATGTAGAGTGTCTGTCATTGGAAGTTCTATCTATCAGTCTCTCTCTCTCTCTCTCTCTCCCTCTCACTATCTCTCGCTTTCTGTCTGGCTAACTGCTTTCACATGCTGATTGGCAAAGTAGTTTTAATTGAAAATCTTTAGCTTTCAAACGCATCGTTGACAGAGCAACTATGCGGAGAAACTGCCACATTTTGACCCACAAATGGGGTCTAAGTTAAACGATTTGTATTTGCCTTGAAAGCGCAGTCAGAAAATGACTAGCAGATGCAATAAAAATCGAATACACATTATACATATTATTGTGGCATTGATTGTGGCTATCACAACTTACCAATGCGTTTATATCAATTCATGCGTTAGCTCATATTTTTTTTTTTTTTGTTTTAATGGCAACGCAGACAGAGCAGAGCTTCTTGTGAATGTGCAATTTGTTTAATTTTCCTGAATGACTTTAATATATCAAATGTCGGTGACTGACTCAGTAACTGACTTTGCTTGACTGCCTCTCTCCCTAGATTGTCAATCATGTGCAGCACCCAGTGATGTCATCCATACAGCGACAGGAAACTATGAAAAAAGGAAGAAAAAAAATGGCTAACATGTACATATACAAATACAGACGTCTCATGTGTATACTCAGTATAGTTTATGGCTTTATTGCGCCACTTATTTGCTGTGGGCAAAACGTTTAAGATTTAAATCAGCATTGTCGCAGACAAAAGTGCTTGTGTAATTTCATATATACTTATTAGTATTTTTGGGCTGTCAGCTTGTTTGTTCGTTTCGTCAACAATTTTTCAGAAATCAAACAGATAAAATAAATAAAAAAAAAACACTGGACAGTCTCATTTTGCTTGTGTATTTAGTGAAATATTAAATTTTTGCTTGCAGCTATTTGAATTTAATGAAAATTCCTTCTTTATTTTGGTGTTTTCTTTTCGTATAAAAGTCAATTAAGAAGGATGGCATTCTATACTGACTATGCTCTCCATGAGAGCTGGGCGATCCTTGGCAGCACGAAAACACGACACACAATTGGAAGTCCATGCATAAAGAATCCAATTAGATGAAAATGGTATTGGCACTTGTATTAAAAATTGGAAAAAAGATAATGACACACTGCGATTACAAAACTAATTAATTCTGGTGCATTTGATTACTGATAATATTAAAACTTGTAATAAGCCGCACAAGGTCACTTTGCGAAAAGCTAAATATTTCACTAAGTGGATTTATATTTCAATAATTTTAATTTACAACAAAAAAATATTTTAAAAATGTACAAATACAACTTTATGAACTCCTGAATAAAAACACTTAATGTCAACAAGTCTAAGCCTTAAATTTGTATCATGTTTTCAATTTGTAGTCCGTGTCGAGTTAGACAATTCGACTAGCTCCCATCTCTATTTGGCCTTAAGCTGCGTAACATTCAAAGAACAGGACATAACATTTATATTTGGCTTATTTTATTTAGGGGATAGAGAAATGCTTTACTCAACTTTTCCCAGAAATTTTAGCGAACTTTAAGCTAACAATTATATATCTCAAAGCGACTAAGTCCAATACAAGAAAGGTATAAATACCAAAAAACGCTTTCCAATGAAAAAATCTTCTTGTATCGAATAACAATCGCTTTGCTGTTTTCTTTTTTTATGGTGTTTGTTGGTATTCGGGTTGTATTTTTGGACAGCCAGACGAAAAGGGATCGCAAAAACCATTTTAATCAGAATCTTGTCAACATATTAAGATAATCCGCTTTTAATCCTTTTGTCGACCCAAGGTCGTGATGATGATAATGCCAATGGGTGCGACAGTGTCAGATTGACAATAAAAAACCCAAACTGCTAAAACCCCGAGCGACAACTCACCTGCCTTTTATCCGTTTTGCAGCTTTTGTGCGATGGCTGTAAAAACCCTTTTTATAATTATGATGACAGTAAACAAGTCAGCGAGGCAGCAGCCCTCAGCCTCTGCCATTGCCTTTGCCTTTGGCTTGTGGTACCAGCGACCAACCACTGTGCTGGGCCCTTGTCTTTGGCAGTCGAGGTGGAAGTGGAAGTGGAAGGTCTGGGGATTCGAGCTTTTATTAGCTACTTAGCCATGGCATTGTTACACCTTTCATAATGAATTTCCAGAGGCAAATGCCAGCCGCAACAATGCCAAGACCGAGGATATTTCAATTTAGCTGCTCAAACAGTTGCCACTTTGACGTTTTGTCTGCCGCCTGTTGTCAGTTGTCTGCTGTCTGCTGTCTGTTGTCTGATGTCTGTTGCCTGTTTTCTGACGACGCCTGTTGCCCTGGCTGGAATGTCAGCCGTAAATATTTATGCGGCACAATCCACAGCCAAAGGTGACGCTGTTAGCTTTTTAACAGCTGCGAAATTTGTAGCCTGCCCCAATCTGAGCATTCTGAGGTGTGGCGCACGGGGATGCTGGTTTCAATCTCAACTAATCTGCGGTTAGCCATAAAATGCGAGCACACTGAAGGAGATTGCGGCCGTTCATGTATATCAAAATATTTGAACAATGAATGAATGAATGACAGCTAACTGTCGGCAGTCCATCAATCATACAAATACTTATCGCTATGAAGTATATACAAGTGTTTGTGTGTGTGTGTGTGTGTGTGGCCTATAAATAAGCAAAGACACTTGTATCTGAATCTTTGTTTGCCTGTGGCCTTTTAATTGTTCCACAGCATTCATTTTTCATATGGCGAGCAACTTTAAAGGCGCCTGCCGTCCGTCCATTGGCGTCAATGGGTCTACAGCGATTCGAGATTCTGGATCGGATCTGCTCTGCTGTGCTCTGGTCTGTTCTGCTCTGCTCTGCTCTGTGCACTGTGTACTACACACTTTAAAGGGATCATCAATCTTGTTTAATGGTTGTCCGCACGATTGAATTATTACATGTGTCAGCTGCGCGTGAGTTATTGATATTACGTAACAAATGAAGAAAGCGCCAAAATAAAAATCAAGTAGCATAGCATCAAATTAAATACAGCACACACATAGAGAACACACACACATTAGAGTACAGTCATGATACTCCAGTCCCAACTCACTCGCCCTACAAGGCAGCTGGAGTCGCAGCTGTAGCGTACTTTTATTCGCGAACTCTACTTGCAACCAGTTGCATGTCTCATCGTCAGGTGGCACGTTTCTATTTTTTTTGTGGGCGGCAGACTTAAATCGAAGCTTGCGAAAAAAAGGAAAAGCGATTGAATTGCTTTGCTATGACACAACAAATAAAATCGATAGGCTGAAAAAATAGTCGGGTGTTGAAAAAATTTGACATTTCGGTGTGAGTTTGTCTATGGGAAAAAATGCCAACGTGATTTGCATATTTGTATGGACTCAGAATTGCTCAGAGAAAGAGTCCTTTTGCAGAGCGAAAAAATCAAAGACCCAATGTACAAATTGTCTCTGCAAAATATGTGAGAGCATGCACATTAAAAGGGCAAATTCTTGTAGGCTATTTTACCGATTATACAAAGAATGGAAGTCTGTTTTGTCTATGATATAAGCTTTCCTCTCTATGTACATATGTATGTTGTAAAGGTATTTAACAGAGCACTGTTATTGTTAACATAAAGTTAACATTTATATTATTTAGTTAAATTAAAATGTAAGCTTCAATTTAAAAAACACTCAGGGTATAATGAGTACATCAGGGCAGAGTGAACTTGGAATAAAAAAAAGTCCGAGTCACGTGCGCTGCTTCAGTCAGCTTAAAATGGCTTTTGGAAGAAAAAATCTTAAGCTGTCATTTTATGTTTTATATCATACATTGTGACAGCGCTGACTTTCATCAACCACTATAGTCGTGTGCTCACATACACAGACACATGCTTATGTATGCATAAACATGGATTTAAAGTCCTGTGTGGTGGCTTTATTATGCAATTTTGGCTTAATACGCATACGCCGAGTTGGCGCAGACTGCCTGCCCCCCAGACTGCAGACTGTGTGCAATGGCACGTCGAAAAGCAGAAAAGCTATCGCATATTTATATTGCGGTTAACATGTAATGTTTATTTATGCCGCATGAAAATACTGTCTTGTCTACGCTGCCAGCGGCATTTGCATAATGCAAATTAACTTTTTTCCAGTAACGAGCAAAGCGGGTGCAAATTGTTGTACTGTGGTCATTTTTCGTTCAATTGCATGAGCTTTAATTGAGCAGATAAGTTGATCATTTGTGTACGCTTTTTACTTTTTATTGACAACGTTAGCCCTAGTATATTGGTATGTTGGCTGTGAAGCTGGAGAAACAGCAAACCAAATAGTACCTTCAGATAGAAATTGAAATGGAAATGGAAATGGACATTGAAGGGCTGCAATTTAAAGCATGACACACTAAATTGCAATATTTTGCAGCTAACACTGTCTGAACCTCTTTTGAGTTTCCGATTTTATTCTGGCTTAAAGCGCAAAATAACATTGAATAAAATAGCTACATTTTTTCCATGCTGTTGTTTTGTGTGTATGTTTTTTTCTCTTTCTTTTTGTATGCTGCTTGTTTGTTTGTTTTTGCAGTCAACGTTTCAGCACATTTTATCGCCCATTCGCTCATTCACTTTCTTCTTTCTTGTATCTAAGGCACTTTAAACGCTTTGGGCGTGGCGCCGGTGTAAAACAGCATGAAAACTCAGTCACAGCCATCACAAAAACATTTTGACACTAATTTCATTTTGTACATAGAAGAAAAAGTGAAGCTGTTTTTGTGCTCGGCGAGTGTCAAAGGATTTTCGCCGGCTGAACAAAAAGGTTGAAATAGAATTGTAGACAACACGGCAGGGGGTATAATGGAAAACACATTGCCATAGATATTCTATCCCCTAAGCGACATTCGCTTTTGAAGTTTACGGTTTTAGTTAGCATGGACCCGTTGGATGGCAGTTGCTCTGCGATTTACCAAACATAAATTCACGCCGCATTCTAATTAAAATGCCACACACAAAATATGTTTTAATTTGCCTGAAATAAAAGCCCCACACATTTAATAATTAACATAATTTTTAGGGCACTCAACACTTTTACACCTTTGGGGAACACCAGAGGCATTTAACGCTTCGTTTGGGACTCCCAAAGATTAACTGCCGTGAAAACATTTACCATTTTTCGCCAAAGCCAACAAAATAATGCTAAATGCTACAGACGAAAATTCGGCTTAAGGCTTAGATGGAACCTTCCCAAATTTCGCATACTCTTTCTAATGCGTTTTGTTTGTTGAGAAGATTATTTTTAAATCAATAAAGGGTTTCAAAGAAAATAAAAGAGATTATGATGATGTTCGAACTTAAGTGCCTCGTATAAAGTAATAAATAATAATCTAAATTGATACATCGCATACACAAATGACCACAGACTTTAGAGTAAGTTCACAGTTGTAGCGGCAACAAAACGATTTCCATGACTCGAGTGCTGTGACCAAGAAGAGGGGCTGAAAATTGCAAGTGACATTAAGAAGTCCGCGGGGAGCAGGCACCAAGCAAAAAGTGGCAAAACAAAACAAAACAAAATGTGCGCCATGAAGCAAAACACATTTCGGGCCACCGCAGCAGCTGTAAATCGAAAGTCCTCGCTGGGTAGGACTTCGCTTTGAGAAGTTGGTTAATTTTCAATTTGCGGCCAGTTGAAAAAAAAAATAAAAAGGAAAGGCAGGCATAAAAAGCCTATTTGAATGCAATTCTAGAAAGTAGGACTAGTAAATACCCTGTGGCAGAATGACTTAGGTTAAATATAGCCAGATTTTTCTTTTATATATATGTAACTATTCTAATCAATTTGCAATTGTACATTTGCCGTTAATCGTTAAATACTTCTGAGAAAGTTTTAATATTATGGTTATTTTTCAATTTGCGGCCAGTTGAAAAAAAAGAAAGAAAGGCAGGCATAATAAACCTATTTGAATGCAATTCTAGAAAGTGGGACTAGTAAATACCCTGTGGAAGAATGACTTAGGTTAAACATAGCCAGATGTTTGTTTTATATATATGTAACTATTCTAATCAATTTGCAATTGTACATTTGCCGGTAATCGTTAAATACTTCTGAGAAAGTTTTAATATTATGGTTATTTTTCAATTTGCGGCCAGTTGAAAAAAAAGAAAGAAAGGCAGGCATAAAAAACCTATTTGAATGCAATTCTAGAAAGTAGGACTAGTAAATACCCTGTGGAAGAATGACTTAGGTTAAATATAGCCAGATGTTTGTTTTATATATATGTAACTATTCTAATCAATTTGCAATTGTACATTTGCCGGTAATCGTTAAATACTTCTGAGAAAGTTTTAATATTATGGTTAATTTTCAATTTGCGGACAGTTCAAAACAAAACAAAAAACGGAAAAGCCGGCATAAAAAACCTATTTGAATGCAATTATAGAGAGTAGGACTACGGAATACCCTGTGGAAGATTCATTTGGGTCAAATATAGCATGAAGTTTCTTTTATATGTATCAATTCTAACAAATCTGCAATTGTAATATGCATTTTCTGGTGTAAGTTAAATACTTGTAAGATAGCTTTAATATTGTGGTTTTTATTCAAAATTTAAAAATAGCCGGAAAAGTATAGATTTGATTAGCCTTTAATGCTGATAATGATTGGCACTTTGAACTTCCTGATGGGTCAGCTAAGATACACTTTTTAAATATTCTTTGCGGCATAGGATAAACAAAATGCTGTAAATGAGTTTGACAAAAAGGCAAAAGCAACATTCCCATGCTGATTTTCTATTTTCACAGTGAAATGTATGGGTGTGCAAATGCATAGCACGCACAATTTGCTAAAGAAAACATAAATAGTAGCAACAGCTAGCATATGCCAAGTGTGGGTACGCAGCGGGGTAGGATTGGGGGGGGGGGGATGACTATCCACACAATAAACAACAGAGAAATGTAACCGAGAAAATGAAGTCATGTGCGCACCTGTTCAGTGCAATTCATGTTCATTTGTATTGTTGATGGTATTGTTGTTACTGTTGTTGCTGTTGTTGCTGTTGTCGCTTTTATCACAGCCAGCAACAAAAGCGGACAGCACCGACGTTTGCTGGCCAACGAATCGACGACGTCGGCGGCATGTCTATCGTCACTACATGGATTGTGTCTCCTCCTCCTCCTCCTCCTCCTTCTATGCGAGATTAACACACATGCCTGTCTCTGTATCTGTGTTTGTGTGTGTGTGTACTCGTAAACATGATTGGAAATTCGATCACAGCTGCACACGTAGAGCACATAAATCAGTCCTGGCTCCCTGCCCCATGCTCCATGCCCCATGCCCCAAGCCCCATGCCGCACGCCGGCCTGAGTCAGTTTCAAGCCTTCGTGGCACTCGGGCGACAGACAATAACGTTCACATGGGCATTCAGTTTAGCTGCTGCAGGGTTCACCATTCTGCAAACATGTTTGTTTATATAATGTGAATATGCACAGCTGTAATATGCGAACGTCACAGTGGCACATGCAGTTGCTAAATTAAATAGAATAGACCATCTCGACCATCTCGACCATCATCATCTTATCTATTGGAAACACCAAGTGACTGTCGCCCGACTGACCTTTGTTCAAAAATAATGAAATTAATTTATTCATGTGCGGCTCCGAGCATTGTCATTCCATAATTTGCAGCAACTTAAGCTCTAGCATCGCAAAAATAATTGGTTTAGCAAAGTTAACTTCATTTCAAGACAACCACAAATTTTGTTCACTTAAGCCAATAGCTTATTAATTGCATAAGGTAAACAATAGGATTTGGCAATGATATGTAGAAGAACAATACAAAATGCAGCTAGGCATTAGTGAGTGTAAGAACCACTGGAATATATAAAAGCTATTGTTAGAACTTATTTCGAAAATATACAACATAAGCAAAGCTACATTAGGGAAATTATATGACATACATAAAATTCTGGAATAACATGAAAAAAGCATGTCAGAATTTGATTATTTTTATTTTCGACATTTGGATGCTCTTTGTGCTCGAAAACTCAAAAAGTAATAATTGTTATTAATTTTAAAATTATTATTAAAATCAAATGTGAAATACATGCGGAATTTATGTGCTCTTAAAGTTACTTATACATTACGATCTTTTTTCAATTTATTTTTAATGAATTGCAAGTGAGACAAAAATTCATGGCTAGCTTAGGCAACTATCAAACTTACAGATGAAATGGCGAGTTTGGGGAACTAATTGCAGTAGTAACTGTTACGATATGTCCAGAAAAGTAAATATGCCCGTTTCAAGTGTGTGTGTATTTTATTTTTCGGGCCCGACACTTCATTTTTATTGTCGCATAAATTGTGCAGATGCGAATTGTTTTTAAAGTAAAAAGCGCGGCAACTTTGGTTGATTGTTTTGATGAGCATCGAGCAGAACAGTGAACACGCCACAAGCGCCAACACTCAACCAAATATGTGGCAGGATCTACTCAGAATAGACGGCACATGTCAATGAATGAGACGGAGATTTTTATAGAGCCCCAAGTCGAGTCGAGTCGCGTCGAGGGATGAGGCACACAAAATTGGCATATTTGCCATAGAGAAGCGACGAGCAGCAAGCAATTCATTCATTCATTCGCCGCAGACAAACAATTACAGTTGAAATAGGCAAAACACACACACACACACAAATACACATATGAATGCGCGTATTACCAAATGGATATAAAGACAAGGCGAGGGGGCGGGGCGGTAAGTGGAGTGGAGAATTGGGGGCGTTTGTATGTGGGGGGCCAACGGCGACGCCAATGCCACAAACAGCGACATATTTTCAAATCAGTGCAAAATGGTAACTTCCGCTCGTTAAGCAAGTGAAAAATTAACTCTCGACAGTAATTTGCTTATGCATGGCACGGAGCAGGGATCGGCAGGCTAACGGAACGGAGTCGGCGGGGAGCTTCTGCTGCTGCTGCTGCGTTGATGAGGCGGAGCAACTGACAATGATGGGGCTTATGTGGCGGCGGCGGCGACAACAACAATAATATTGTTGGCGCCATAGTGCGCGTCTGGGCAGTAAATAAAAATAATTGCCTTCTGCTTCACTTCGTTGTCATTTTCGGCTGCTTGGCGGCTATGCGTGTGTGCGTGTGTGTGTGCGTGTGTGTGTGTGCTATAAAAGCGTTACATTATGAGCAAAGCGGCTTAAAACTCTCTCATGCCATAATCAAATAGTTGTAGTTGTCGTTGTCGTTGTCGTTGTTGCTGTGGGCGTGCGATTGGTGTCCTTTTGTCGACTATGTAATAAATGATTACACATTGTGCCCGCTTTCGTTTCGCTTTTTGTGTATCAAATGGCCCAACAATGCGTCACAAACAGCTTCTCGATTTTTACTGTTACTGTTAAATGAAACACGTGCCACGAAAGCAATTTCTGTGCAATCTATGGCGCAAACTGTGCCTGCGGCCCCCACAGTTCGCCTCGGTCACTTTTGCCCATTTAAAACGACCCCAAACTATACTCTCAGAGTGTATCTAGCGTAAGTGTATGAGTTTTTGTTTCAATTTGACGTAGAAGCTTCAGGCTTGCCTGCACTTTTTCGCTGCCTAACGAATTTGGTTAGCTGGCCCAACAATTCAGAGACGCATCCACTATATATCGATGGTAAAAACAAAACCTTCTAGAACTTTCATTTCAGCCATGGAAATAGAAAGCCTTTGAAAGGCATTTCACTTCACTTTTCTGATTGGGTTAAGTTCGGGTTGAGCACAACGCGTTGATGACGCTATCAGCTGAATTATTATTAGTTTATACTGACTATAAATAAATAACTATTTTTTAACTGCACTTGAAACTTAAAACCAATATAGTTATTTTTAGAAAATTCACTTTGAAGCTCCTAGGAAATATACGTTTCCTATAGCAGCTCACATTCCTAACCTTTAAGCTTTAAAGTTAAATGCTTTTATCGACTTATTAACGATGGGAAACTCGATTTAGATAAGCAATTTATGCGAATATTCATAGATTGCAAATCTGATCAAACCTTCTGAACTACACTTCACACAATATGCTTAAGTTTACCTTCCAATTAGGTGAAAGTTTAGCTTGTATAACATTGAAATGGCTTCACATTTGAATCAATGAAGCTAAGTGTTTTGATTACACCTCTAAGTACAACTTATCCAGGATTTCAATTCGATGCTCAGCTTATACACACACCAAAACATCGTTTGCAAAATCAAGCTGCAACATTTCTTACATGAATTTTGTTTTAATTATTTACTGTAGCTACAAAAACAACAACTAAAAGTTATCTAAAAAAAAAAGAAAAATATTCTTTAAAATGGAAATCTTCATTTCCGAGTAAGAAGTTTGCTATTTCCGACGACAAGGAGGGCGGTGTTGGGTTTTAATACGTTGTAATTGGGGGCGGGGCGGCTGCACTAGACTTGCCTTTGCCTCACATATTTTTCGTAATAAATTTGCTGCAGAAACTATTGCTTTCCGGATGACCTTTAAGCGAGCGCTGCAAAGTATGCAAGAAAAAGTTGCCTAACGAAATTAAATTCCAGCGTAGTCGAATAATTTAAGTATTACTCAGAATTTGTTATACTTATTACAAAGTTTACGCAAATGCTTTGCATACGTAATTATTCAATCGCTTTGGCTTCTTATTTGAGTAGTGACTTTAAAGCTAGTTGCCGCAAAACACATTCGCTGCATATATGGAACATGAAATGCTTCTCAAGCTGCGCATAATTGCCATGCAGAGGTGCCAGCTACACTGCTTATCATAAGTGTGAATTCATTTGGTTAATTATAGCATGATTTCAGATTACAATGTGCAAGCCGGTGCCTCTTTGCAATGTGCGATATGTGGGCTTGCTTAAGTGTGGGTGTCGACTTCTCTCTGTGTCTTGTGTGCTTGTGTGTGTGTGTGTGTGTGTGTGTGTGTGTGTGTGTGCGTGTGTGGTGACACACTCAAGTGAGTGAGTGCATGCAGCTGCAGTCTGCCACAAAATGCATGAGCAGCTCAGTACGATTTGCGGTTTTCCGGCCGATCTCGCCAGGACGCTTACCATACTCTCAATGTGTATGGTTACAGATTATGGGAAGAGCCTGAGTGTGTATTAATGAAGTGTGCTTCGTGCTGCAGCCATGTCAAAATTGTTAAACGTGTGCCAAAGTTTGATAATGTGGTAACGAACGCTTGACACACAAATAAACTGTAAATATTTTGCAAACATGAAAGCAAAACAATATATAGAAAAAAAAAAAAACGATAAACAGAATAAAAACAAAGTAATGTTGTGTGGCCAGACGTAGGGCAAACTTTATGTCCACAAACACAAATTACAACTACAAATCCAACACCAACACCAACGAACATAGAAGCGGCAACAACATCGACAACAATAACAACACAAAGTTTGGCTTGCAAACCAAGCCAGGAAAGCCGCTGCCAGCCGAAGCGGACATGTTGCAGAAGGTGCTAGAAGAGAGCGCTGATTTACATGTTGGCTGAACAGGACTCTCACGGCCACTAAATTAGAAGTTACTCTGATGCTGATGCTGATTTTGAACCGGTGAGCCGCTGGCTAGCTGGGCAGCGAAGGGGATTCCATTTTATCTCAATTAAAAGTTGTCCTTCAGCATGTCAGCACCAGCGAAGAGTGGCCCAGTGCGCTGCTAGCCACTTGAAAGTTTATGCCTTATGAGCCGCAAATGGCCACAGGACACGAACACGAATAGGGACTGCCGGCCGCTGGCCTGCCTGCCTGCCTGCCTGCCTGCCTGCCACCGGGATCATAATAAAGACACACGGGCAAGGAAGCTAACTAAGCCTGTGCACAGCGAGAAAAAACAGCAACAAATAAAACTGCTGAGTCAACACGGAGCTGGAGCTCCTGGCTGCTGGCTGCTGCCTGCGACTGGTCGAGTCCTCCTTGGCCCAGGGGTGCTGTGCCGGGAACGGTGTTGCCTCATCATTAGCATTAACTGCAGCAGCAGCCGCCCGCCCGTGCAGGCGGAGACGACGATGGCCACACCTACATGTTTGTCTGCGGCTCTGTATGCTATGTCGCTGTGGCCAAGGTGCGGCTCCAACTCTGGCTCCGGCTGGGCCCGCGCAACCGCAGCAACAGCACCAACGTCATGGCCAAAGCACTAACAATAAAACCGAATGTGTGGCTGGCCAGTGAGGTTGACGGGGACTGGAGACTTGGTGGCATAGTGAATAGTTGCCGGCTACCTTTGCCCGTAGTACTGCCAAAAAAAAAAAAAAAACAAAAAACAGCGAGCGAAGGATGCCATAAAAAGCACAGAGACTGCATTCATTTTGTTTGGCGTTTCTCACTTCGCTATTTGGCTTCTTTTTTTTTGTTCTAACTCATTTTGCATGCAAATAAAAGCGTTATGAATTATTTATGCATGCATCTGGGTTGTGGGATACTGCGGTTTTGGCCGCATTTGCAAGGAACTATTTTATTTGCAATTGGCTTATGTACAATATAAAATTTGTTCATTTGGCTGATTTGCAAACAATCACAAACACTGCTTTTTTTTCCAACCACGATTTGGCGCTTTGGTAAATAAATTATGTTGATGGTGAATAAACCGCATTATATTGATTAAAATATTTTAATTTTTTTGTGATTAACAGAAACTGAAAACATTCAAAGCATTTGTTTGGGTTTGCCACCTTTTATTTGCAGTGCTACTGCTTTTATACCAATGTTTGCGTATATAAATCAGAAAAGTATTCACTGGAAATGTATTAAGTCTGAACTTTGGAAAGCAGATATGGGATTATCCATTTAGCTGCCTAAGTTTTAGATTGCTTAATGCATTCAAATTCAAAATGAGAAAAGCTTAAAGTTATCGTAAACTAATTCGTTGCGACTGGGCATCAATATGTATTATTTCTTTATTTAAAATAGTTTTAATAGTTGTTCGTAGCCTACTCGTGTGTCAAAAGAATTTCAATAGAATTCACGCAAATTTTGTTTTGGAAAATCGAAATGTGTTGCGGTAATATTGCCAGTCAACTTGAAACCGCAGTTGCAATCATGAGATTCATTTGCGCCAAAGTCACTTTGCATTATTTATGGCACTCGGAACGCCGCCAAATTGCGCTTCACCACAGAGAGAAACCGGCGAATCGTTCACTCCCATTCTTGTACGCATTCACTGATATATTTCATATTAATAGCCTGCTTAAAAATGTTGCACGCTACTCATGTGTCTGTCAGGTTGTCTGCCACCCGCTTGTTGTGCACCGGTGGCAGACAAACAACATCAGCAACACACACACACACACACACATCTAGATGCCACGCATTCTGTCAGTCTCCCCGACAATCACTCACTCAGTCAGTCAGTCAGTCAGTCAGCGGGCTACATGGAGTGAACCAAGTACCTGGGCACATACAGCAAAAATGAGGCTCATGTCGCTGTAATCATTCTGGCGCGTTGCGTGATGTATTACAGCGGCATTTGATTGTTCATTTCATGAATTTACACATGTTTACAAACCCTATTTACACCCACGGTCGCCTTTTGCAAACTTTAAACATATTGCACAATACATATGCAACGTTTTTGGCCATGCCACAAAGCGCGGCAGCTTTGCTGTTTATGATGACGAGGCATTATATTGGCCGCATTAGGTTTGTCGCTCACGCACCGTAAATCCCTGTAATTTTATTAAAATATTGTTGGGCTTTGCAACAGCACGAATGTTTGTTGATTTTCGCCAAAGCCGCCTAAGCCATTGCTGTTGAAACGCTCTCAGATTTATTATAATTTCGCCAAGCCAAGAGGCATTCTAATATTTGACTTGGCTCAGTTATCCAGTATTTACCGCCAGGCTGATATTGACAGCGTCACTAGCTCACCAATGGGTTATTCGTATTAAATTCTTATTTCTTGGTATATTTTGCGATCTATGTAGAGTATAGAAAACAACAAGAATCGACGATCACATTTAGGATAACTGTACCTTTGTACCTAACTTGCTAGACAATCATGGGAAACATTTGAATGAAGTCTCCTAAATGGCAATTAAGTCGATTCTAAGAATGTTTAGCAATTGCGGAGTTATTCCTAACCTTATATATTATTTCGATCAGCTTGTTGGTTTTTAAGCAATCAGTTATATCTATATCGAAACAACGAAAAATGCTCAACATTAGTTCCCTTTAGGTTTATATTTAAGTATATGTGAACAGTTAAACTGCATTCAGCAAGGGCATGTAATCGAAATAAGCCGTTATTTTATTTTTATATAAAATAAGATAAGCCATTTGCCCTAGCATGTAGCTATATCAAAGAGTTGTGCCTGGATGGATAAAACGCTTATCTTTAGATTTCGCACGTTTCGCGTTGGCTGCTGATCTCCGTCCATTTAAATGGCCAAAACGAGCGTTTTTAAAGTGTGCTCTTAGGCGCAAACTGCCATTTATTTCTGTGTTTGTGATAAATTTGGTTTACGTGCAACTGTTTGTGTAAAGCAGCTACTTCTCACACATAAGTTCAAGTTTCGGCCAATTTGGGAGAAGACGACGACGACGACGACTTGTTCCATCGAGTGGACCCACAACAAAAGGCAGCCAACAAATTTTCACATCATGCTTAAGTCGCTTAATCCTTTTAGTGTTAAGGCGCGGGCGAAGTGGCAACTAGAAACAGCCAAGACAACATTCGCCCCCCGGCTGCGTATCTCAAGCTCTCTCTGTCTCTCTCTCCCTCCAGCTCTCTCTCTCGTTTTCTAGGAGTACGTATGTGTGAGATGTCTGGCATTACTTAAAAGGAAAACACAGCAGGCGTGGTGGGCTGTGGGCTCAGGGCTCAGGCACACCCACAACGTTGGCATCGCCTTCGGCGAACTCTGGATTTGCGCTTTACACGCGTGTAATGTGCAAAAACTGCGTTTAATGCCGCACTAATCCCTCAACTACAATGCTGCCAATTTACGCAAGTGGCGCGGTTGCTGCGATGGTAACAACGCCTCCGGCGGCGGCTTTGCAGCTTTTCCTTTGGTTTGGTTCGGTTTGGTTGGGTTTGGTTCTCGTTTTCCTGCCGCCTGGCGCTCTACTCGTAAGTGTAATGAATTGGGCGATGGGGCACAACTTTACAAGTAGTAAGTGTATAGCATCAATTTATTTAAGTGGATTTAAGCGGCGCTTACTTTTCGTTTTAGCACATTTGCCAACCAACCACACTTTCTATTCATATGGCAAATCATGGCAGCTCCCAAAATGCCAGCGATAATATTATGTCCAACACAATTCTTAGAAAATGTATTAAATCTTTTATTCTGGGAATTACTCTGTACCATAACTAAATTTGTATGTTCAACGAGCTACTTATGCGACTAAACCATATCTAGACTTAAGCTAATCAAGATTTCTGCATTTATCTCTGCTTGTTGTAAGCAAATTGACTGTTTTAAATCCATTTATCGCTATGCTTTTTGAAAGCAGATCACACGCTCAAGACTGAAAATCACTACAGTTAATTACCTGCTTGTATTAAGCATGTCTGCTATAACTTTAATTATGAACCGTTTAATTAGTATTAAATTACACTGTGCAGAAAAGCAGAAAGTAGAAAGAGTAAACTAATCGTTAGTTACAAATAACATATTGTAAATAAAAGTAGCATTTGTAACTAGAAACTTTGCAAAACTCTTATACTCTTTCGAAGAAAATAATATACGCAGTTTGTGCTGAAGTTTGTAACACATAGAAGAAAGCATCGGAGACCCCAAAAGTTACTGCCAGTATGCTTAGAATGACAATACAAATTGATCTAGCCATGTCCGTCTGTCTGTCTGTCTGTCTGTATGTATGCAAACTAGTCCCTCAGCTTTTGAGCTATCGCGATAAAACTTTGCAAAGACACTTATTATTCAACGGGACATCACATTGGACGGCTCCGGCTGGATCAGACCACTATATCTTATAGCTGCCATACAACTCAAAGTCGGTTTTGGCCATATATCCCATGTTTTTGAATCTAGCGCGATGAAACTTTGCACTGATATATTATTCAAAGAGACATCACATTGGTTGAGCCGGCCGATCGGATCACTATATCTTATAGCTGCCATACAACTATCGATAGATTAAATATTCTTAAAAAAAAAAAAAATGTTTCGCGACAAAAAGATTTGGTACAGCATATGAAATTTCAGTGGTGCAGTGGCAGAGTGAAAATTTAAAAAAAGGTTCGAAAAGAGTATAAAGTCTTCGGCACGCCGACTATAATCCTTTCCCACTGGTTTTTTATTCAATTATCTAGTGACTGAAAATGTTCATTCTTCAAAAAATGAAAAATATAATTCATTTGGTCTTTCGTATAGAAGAAAAAAGAACACGCTTTATGACAATTAAATGTGGAGCTCTGACAGATTGGTTTGTTTTCTGAATTGTTCATATATCAAGTTCAAGCGGCCATCAGCCGTCGCTGCCAGATGACGTGTAACTGTGTGACATTCGCATTTCGATGTGACGATGGCCAGGCCAACTCATTCCGATTGGACTGACCAGAATTGCAGAATGGTTTGCAGACTTAACCAGTTCACAGTGTATTTTCGGCCCGCAGAACTGAACGTTCAAATGAAGCGTTGATTGCAGTGAAGCAGTGCGTGAAAATGGCTCACACATTGTTGTTGTTTGGCTGCCAGCCCATTGTGTACATATCTGCATATGTTTGAGGACTACATATACAGCTACATACATACATATGTATGTACTAATAACTACTCGTGGCTAGTGTGTGTGTGTGTGTGTATCAGTTGGTTGTGGTTGTTGCGATGCATATAAATTGAATTTTTCACAAGCATTATTCGTGTTGATTTGCAGTGTTTCTATTTTTTTATTTTCGTTTTCTTTTTATACCCTGAACCCATTAAAAATGGGTAAAAAGGGTATTATGGTTTTGTGCAAATGTATGTAACAGGCATAAGGAAGCATCTCCGACCATATAAAGTATATATATTATTGATCAGTATCAACAGCCGAGTCGATCTAGCCATGTCCGTCTGTCTGTCTGTCCGTCCGTCTGTATGAACACACAGATATCAGAGACTACAAGAGCTAGAGACTTCATATTTGGAACATAAGTTCTCCTAATCCCGGGACAGATCAAGTTTATTTCATTTGATCGATAACTCGTCGCATTCAAAACTTATCGATAAATTTTGATTTTAGACTAGCGTTTTTGGGACATATTCAAAGTTATAAGAGCTAGAGTCCCCAAATTTGGCATGTATAATCTCGAATAGCATACACATGTAACAAATATTTCACTTTTTGAGTACCACCCCCAAACCCCCCAAAAGTTAAAAAAACGCATTTTTGAAGGTACGACCTTGAAATTTGGTTTGGTAACACATATTATCGACAATTGCTTGCCCCAAAAATTTCAATAAGATCGGACAATAAACACAGAAGTTATTTAAGATTTAACTTTCCATTGTGTGCGGCTCAGCGAAAGAGCAAGCTAACTGCTTAAACCGCTTGCACTGCTTGTACTGCTTGTACTGCAGCATGTGTGTGTTTAGAGTAGTACGAATTATTGTAAGGACTGGGTTCAGGGTATCTCGTAGTCGGGCACTCCCGACTAGAGCACTCTTACTTGTTTTGTTTGCTGTTTTGGTTTTTGTTTCGCCAAACAAGCACGAGTGCTAAGCGCGCCGTGTATTTTAATTGATACCGAGCGACCGCAGTTGTTGTGCATCATTCTGTCCGAGTGGCTTTTCTTACATTTTTATTTTTGATCTGGCCATCGCTTGAAAGTCCATCAAAACAAAATTAATTTGCAGCATTTGGCTTGTATTTGTATTGGGATGGCCACAAAGCTCGTGCGAAAATTGAAACGAAACACTTGAGTGCTAGAGCACTTCACACACACAGAAACACTGACACGGAGGCAGCCACTGGGGGTAAGCAGCGAGCAATGGGGGAGGGCAACTTCTGGCCAAAAACTTTGCGAAACCACTTGAAAAGTTATTTACATTTTAAGTTGTTGAGGTGTTCACACAACGTCGAGTTGTGTTGTGTCCTTGTGATGTGCAAAATAACTGTAGGCATGTATACACACACACAAAAAACACACACACACACACATAGAAGCATACACAGCCACAGACATATGTACACTAACAACAACAGCAACAGCAAAATGTCTGAGGGTGTGTGTCTGTGTGTGGTCGCCGGTGTCAAATCTGAGAAGCACAGCCTTGAGAGGCTTACATAGAAAATCTATTAAATTGCGGTACCCGGCAACAGAGTTCAAGTTGCTGTTGCTGTTGCTGTTGCCACCGCTTACAATTCGTTGCTATTGGTGTTGCTGCTGCTGTTGCTGTTGCTGTTTTTCGTCGTTGCGGCAGCTTCTGGTCGCTGGCAAAGTTTGCAACATAAAACAAACATTGGCGAGATACCCGCAAAGCAGCATCAGCAGCGCATCTTGACTGACGACGCGTCGTCGACGTCGGCACTCTCAATGGCTCACTAAACTTTTGAATAAAAGCAGGCAGGCAGCTAGGCAGTGAAGCAGTGAGGCAGCGAGGCAGGCTGGTAATACTGGCAGGATCTTCAGTGTGCAACTGCAGCAATGAGTTGCCGCTGGCTGTTGGCATTGCAGTTCAGCCGGAAAACATAAAAAACTACTTGATTCTTCCTGTTGGAGTGCCAAAAGTAAGCACAGTAGCGCCACATAATAAATAAAGCAGGCAACGCAGCAGCAACAGCAGCAACAGCAGCAGCAGGAAATATGGCACTTAAAGTGCTTTAAATAACATTAGAAAGTTTAGCTTTGTGTGCGATATGCGATGCGCTCGCTGGCTCTCTTTATATACGCATATATATATAAGTATGAGTATCCCTTGCGCCATTGTCATTGCCGACTTTGTCCGTGTGTTTGACTTGAGCGCAAATCTTTCATGTCGTGACAGTCTACGGTAAAGGCAGCGCCTTGCATTTGTTAAAGTTGTTCATTTGCCTGGCAGTTGACAGACAGTGTAACGACAACGACAACAACAACAACAACGACAGCAACAACAACAATGATGACGGTGACGGAGGCAAGTGACTGCCTCATTGTTTGTCTTAATGCTACAACGCATATGACACTCAACACCACGCCCATGCCACGCCCATAAATAAAACATTTCACTTTGTTTTACTGTCTGCTGCTACGGCTTCTGCTTCTGCTTCTGCTGTGCTTCTGCTTCTGCTTTGCTTTTGCTTTTGTACTGCCTCAAAGCAAACAGCTGGCGAGCAATGCTGCAAGTGTTTGCTTGCTGCGACACACTTTGATTTGACTTGAATGCACAATGGCATTTTATGCTGCTTTGGCGGCCAATGTAAATTGATTCTGGAATGCACTCTGCAAGTGCCTAGGCCAGGACCTTAAGAATCTTTCCTATGTGCTTTTATGGCCGGAAGATTGTCCACTATCCATTATTCATTGTTCAAATCTCAGATCAAGCCAATTAAGAAGTCGTGTGCAAAGTTTTGTGGTTTTAGGAATTTCATTTAAAATCCGCATATGTGTAATATTAATTTGTAAATTAAATTTAAAGTCACTGTTTGCGAAACCGAAATAAATGTGGAAGCATTATCTTCGGTGTGCCGAATTTCCAAGTCTCTGGAAATGCCTTTCAAGCATTAAAAACTTCCATAACGTTGTTAAAACTGATCCGATTGTCGTTTTCGAGCCAGTTTGTATCATATTTTGGCATCTATAATAATAATGCATTTCATTCTGTTGATTTTTTGTGGAAACCTCAATATAAACGTTTTGAATTTATGTATTACTTTTTTATAATTAATAAATAAAACAAAATTTTTAATAAATTTTGGAGTTAGCGGGAATTGAACCTCGAATCACTTGAATCCCCAGGAATTGCGTTGGCTTATGCTTTCAAAACATGGTAAGTATGACAGCTATAAGATATAGTGTTCCGATTCGGTCGGCTATGACCACTATGCTGTCCCTTTGAATAATAAATCTCTGTCCCAGTTTCATCGCTATAGCTATAAACTGAGGGGCTTTTTTGCATACATACAGACAGACAGACGGATATGGCCAGATCAATGTGTTTTGTCATCCAGACAGCAGACTAGTGGTAACTTTTAGAGTTCTCCGACGCTTCGTTCTATTCATAACAAACTTCAGCACGAAATGAATATACTACATATATATTCTCCAAAAAGAGTATTAAAATCATGTTTTAAAATTGACGCATGATGGAAGCAACTAATATATTATTATTATTATTAGTGTTCTGCTTGAATTGCCACATTTTCAAAAGCATACTGGCAAATATAGCAAACTACATAATTACTTCAATACAAAACTATTTTCGACGACTTTCAACTGTGTGCAACAGCTTCCCCTTTGCGAGACTCTACAAAACTAATGCAAATTGCAGACGCTTATTCGGCTTCAATTTTCATTTAAAGTCTCGTAAAACTTTGCCTAATTGGAAAAAGCAAAAATAAGTTAGCCAAAGGAGAAATAGACAATTGAAGCATGCGTGCTCGACTAGCAGATACCTTGCACAATTTCTAATCATAGAACATATAAGTTAACAAAAGACTGGGCAGTAAAAATAAAATCAAATACGCTTATCTTTGCTTTTTTATATTATTATCTAAAGTTATTGTATTTGAAATCGCAGATTGTTCCTCAAATAATTTGGTTATATTTAAATTTCTTGGGATTCTGCTCAGTGCGTAGGGCATTTTGAATCTATTTGATCTCAGCAAGTGCCACAATCTTAGCAAATAGATTGCAAGATAAGACTAGATCAACTTAGCTTTTGTTGTGGATGAAGAATATGTATATATACTTTCACTCAATCTTTGAGATTTTCACAGCTTAAATTGTTTTATCTATTTTTTGTTAGAGAACAGGGTACAATTTAAAAAAAACCAATGCAAATCTAAAGAGCTCAAGTCGCCTTCTGCTTTCATATACTGCAAGCCGCGAAAATGTTTAACTTTTGCACAGTGTCAGCGTCGCTGTCGACAACGTCATCAGCGTTGCCATCTTCAGAGCAGTCCGGCGCGGCAACAATTTAAGCCAGTCGCAAACAATCCGACAACTTCAAAAACTGAGCGCGAAAAGTTTGGCGCCCAAGTACTCTCTGGTATTTTTTGAGATGTGCCAAGAAATTTGTTGACAGCTTGGTGCCTAACTTTAGGCGCATTAGCGCAGTTCAAATATTGAAAAGGCCCGCCAAGTTATTCAATAAATGTCGGCCACGACTCGCCCAGTTGCCGGTGTGTGTGTGTGTGTGTGTGTGTGTGATGAGACTTGTCAGGTTAGTTGCGGCTGTGTGAATTCGTTAGTCTGCCAGAAAGTGCCCAAATTATTGGATTTAACACGCACAGCTCCAACACCAGACGGCAGGATGAGTGTGTGTGCGTGTGTGTGTGCGTGTGTGTGTGTGCGGACTGTAGCCCTCAGTATTCCTTTGGGCCAAAGGCGAGAGCATACAGGCATGTGACCTTCGCCGCCTGGCTAAGCAAATTAATGCGAGTGCATGCGAAATTTAAACGCAATTTAACTTTGCGCTGCCACTGCTTATGGGCCCGCCCGTACTTGCACTTTAATTATGAACTTAAATCGAAAAACTTTGCGCTTACTGGCGGCTGCAGCACACTGTCTATTAGCGCTATGAGTACAGTTTTGGCTACGCGAGCGCGAACCCCGAACGCAAATGGGAATGGCAATGAGAATGGGAATGCGACCACCGCCCGTTCAAACAGACGTTCGTCGCATTCATGGCATTCATTCAGCCGCCGCCTGGTGCCTGCCTGCTGCTTTTATGTATGCAAATTTTCGGGTTGTTGCACTTGCGGCGCTTCGTCGAGAGCTAATTAAATGCGAACCCAAATTGCGTTGTGGAGCCATTGAAAGCAGTACGGGATTCCGCACAAAATATGATACGGCTGTGCGGGCATTTTTAAAGCTAATTTAAAGTGTTGAGCTGGCAACAGCCAACTGGAGACTCTCTAGTCTCCAGTACCCAGTCTCCAGTAGCCAGTCTCCACGTCGGCATGTGGCACACATCACGTGCCGCGCGCGGCACAGCGGCAAAGACATTGCAGTTGAGGTCCGTGCATACCAATGCAGTTAGAAGGCGCCTTTATGACGTCAGTGTGTGCGACTCTTGATGCTGCAGCCAGAAACGCCAGAAACGCGTTGCAGCGTCTGTGTGCCCCAAAAAGTATGCTACGAATTTTAGTGGCTTCTGGCCTTTTGGCCTGTCGCCGTCGTCGCCTAATGCTACAATGCTGCTGCTACAATGTCGCGTAGACTCGCTCGCTTGCTTTTTTCTATTATTTAGTTTTTTGTACAAATTTCCAAAATCAATATTTGCCGAAAGTGTTTTGCATACCAAATAATTTGTGAAAACAACTTGCAAGGCGGCAACAGAGGCAGCGGCCGCTGCCTTTCCTCTCACACAGAGAGAGAGAGAGAGAGAGAGAGAGAGGGCAAATATATTGTAGTGGGAACAGCAGCTAAGCAAATTGTCAACAAATGATTTTATTTTTTAGATCTTGCGGGGGTTTTGCATACACACACACACACACACACATATGCACACACAGACATGTCACGAGCTGCTGCCCTGCCTGGAGCGTTTGCAAACACTGAAAGTTGAAACGCAGTTGAAGTCCTATAGGAAATGAAAAACTGTCCTTGCTCTAGTCGAAGTTCCTAAGCTCTTACATAGAATATTAAGTGCTAAGACTAACACTTAAACTGATTTAATTTGAGGGAAAAGCCAAAACCTGTGCTATTACATATACATACATATGAAACAAAAAACATGATTGTAAAAATAATTGCTATACTCATAATAAACTTTCCTGAAAATGTGTGGCTAGCTCAATTGGTATATATTTTATTGGACGAGCTTTAATTTGTATAATTTCTAGCACATCCTTTTAAAATTCCATTAAATTCAAGTTAAACTGATATGTGTATTAAAAAGCATAAAAAATATTTATTAAAGTTAAATTTTAACACCTAATTTAAGAAAATTTACTCTAATAACTGGCATACATATAGTATCTAATGAAATAATATTATTTTAAATTATATGTACTTATAAATGGACCAGTGATATTTAATTTGTACAGATTTGCACAACAACTTTCGTCAAAAAATATATACTTATCTAAAATGTCATGTAGACCCAGTAAAGTGTATTTAAGCAAAGCTATTGACACATACATGTGTAAATATGCATGTGTGTGTGCGTGTGTGTGTGTGTGTGTGTGTGTGTATGTGTGCACTGCGAATACCTAAGCATGTGTGCATGAGTGTTTTTGAACGGCAGAGGACCTAAGTAAATAAATATTATAGCTTAATGCTAGCAAGTTCTATACAAAGCAGGACCCCGACTATTTGCATTAGCAAGCCGTTAAAGGAGCCGCACTCCGAACTCAGAGACGAACTCATATTTCAGCTATAGCCAACCGACCAGCATCCACCGATGATCCAGCGAAGCGCATTGATATATTACGTGTCAGTAAGCCGAGCGTTAGTTATGCACCGCGATGCCGCGCTGCCCCGCAAGCCAAGCGTACATTGTTGGCATCACTTCCGGATGGCAGTGCAAGTTTGACACGCGCATCAACACGCGCTTTGTCAACCCAACGAGGCAGCTGCAACAGGAAACGCACACGGACACACAAACACACACACACACACACACTCAGATTCAGTAGCGATGGCCTGGCCTGGTTACAATGTATAGGAAATTGGTTTCGCTTGGCTGCACTTTGCTAAAAAAAAAACTAATACTGCGACACACAAACGCACGCACACAAACACACTTGCCGAGGAAGGAAGGCAGCAGGCAGGCAAGCAGCAGGCAGGCAGGCAGTCCTGCTGGCATTCAAGTCAAGCAGGAAGTCTTCAGTGACCGCGTCGCACTCGATAATCAGCAATGGCCGCCAGGCAGGCAGCAGGCAGCAGGCAGGCTAAGCTGGGCGCTCTTCAGGTCCTTGCCTTGCCGGGCATGCCTCGGCTGCTTGGCGTTCTTTGAACCTACAATTAATTTACTTTGTTTTTCCAGTTGACCAGACATTAACATTACTTGACTTCCGTGCGTGCCAGCAGCGCCACCAAGCGTCGCACATATGAGCTCGCTGATTGTCCTGGCGGGGTCCTGGCGGCGGGTGCGGCCAGCGTTCTGCTGCTCAATTGCTGACCTGCCATATGCCGGCATTTAGCCATTTACTTACTTTAAGCATCATAAATTATTTTAAGCTGCTAAGCTTGTTGTTCTTATTGCCAGTCGTCGCTCCCAGCGGCTTCTATTGGCTTCCCGTACTCCTCGATCCCATTGCTCGGTTTTTGTGTTGGCAATTTGATTCGGTTCACGGACAAAATGGTCTAGCTATTATACCGTACCTGCTCGCTAACCGACCTATCCCACCTTTTGTTCCACCTAACGACAGCTATTTGTGCAGTTTTTGGCAGTCCCGTTTATTTATTATACTTTGTGGTGCCGCTCAATTTGTTTATACAATATTGCTGCGTTGAGTATCTCAGAGCTCTTTTATATGATCTCGTAGTTGTCTGGCATCAAAGAGAATAATTTCGATCCCATCAAATCAAAATAACGACAATCATTACAAATTTGATCATTTATCTATCAATGATTTTAATTAGTTGTACATTATCGATGGCAGAATCTATAGTAATTAATTATCGAGATGGGTTATCGCTAGCTTGGCTGCTGTTATCCTTTTTCCATCGGCACTGTGAACAGATTAATGAACGTGACTACAAGTATCTTTTTTCGCGTTTTTTTTACTGTACACCCTCGTTAATTTTGCAATTTCTCCCCCGCAATGTCAACGAAGACCACGAGCAAATATTTTGCTTTTGTTTAAAGGGGAACCGTGCAGCACATTTGCATACATTGAATTTAAATATTAATTTGCTGCAAGCTGTCACTCCCATACCATCAAGTATTATCCAAGTAAAGCCCGATCAGCACTGCAGCTGGATACCAAAGAAATGCGGGTGGCTGGCGGTCACAGGAGCGTGGACAGCACCACCGATTCATTGTGGGTTACTGGACTCAATTTTCAGTTTGGCTTAACGTGAAATGCGACGCAACGACAACGAAATTGAATTTGTGGCATGGTGACATTGGCGCTCTAATTGAAAGGATTAACGAGTGATGTGGCTGGGAAGGCGGGAGACGCATGCAAATCACTTGAAATTGTAATAATAAATTAGTGCTATGCTAATTTAATGGACTGCACTGCTATAACAAAGGTATTAGGGCAACATTATTTCCTTGATGACCTTAACAAAGTTAAAGTATACTCAACACAATAATCATACGCTGAACCCATTCAAAAAACTGGGTGTATGAAAGTATAACCAATCCTAGAAAGTATATATATATTATGGATTTCAGGGATTTAGCCATTTGCAGTTTGTCTGTTTGCCCATCTGGTTAATAAAAACTAATATGTTATATTGGTTATTATCACAGTAAAAAAGTTAATTTAGCTTAGAATAATTTTGCGGCCTAATTGGGTTTTGTTGTTTGGCTTACCAAATGGATTAACGAATTAACCGTACCGTAAAGCATACATTTAAAATAAAATTAGTTAACCTGAAACTGCATTCATGATTGGCAATTAAAGCTGAACATTGACCAATCCAAGGTATGCCACTAATCAATATGCGTATACATAATAACACGCGTGCATTGTTGAATCACACCTCCATACACATTCCTATATACACTGGGCTGCATAAATATTTTGACAAGCGATTATCTAAACCTTCATTCGTCGTTTCATTACTATCCAGTGTTATGTAACGGAATTAGTTCTACTCTTAAATATCATTTAAATATTTGCATTCCACTGGCTCGAAATAAAATAAATAAAAAAAGTAAGGTCAAGCTTATCAAAATATATATAGCGACCAGTGTACTTATGAAATATGAAAAACAATTGCAAATGCCACAATTTAAGCATATTATGTTCAAGAATTTGAATTTTTAATTTCACTTTTATGAACATTATTTATTTGGCAGCATTTTAATTGATTTTAATTGTATTTTGTATTCGACTTTTATTTATAATCCATGACTGATTGCAAATGTTTTGTTGGCCATCCTTCATTGCAATTATATTCGAATGCTCTATCATAGAAGGTAGTGTATGGATTTTATACCACTCTTGTTGATGCTTGATGAACTTCACTTTCTTCCACACCAGAGACTTGAAACTTTGCAATTTATACTCATAGTTATCTGCATCAGACAAAGTGTAGAATTTGTTGACCTACATCTAATCTAATCAGCAGCTTTCATTTTTAAAGTCTGTCAAAGCTGGCTAGAGGGGAACTATTGTCTTTACTCCAGTACACAGTTAATGCAGCCGTAATTGTCGGTTGAAATGCGCCTACCCACAAAATAGTGAAATCGACTGAAATAAACTTAAATATCGTCGCCTCAGTAGGAAAACAACCAATTACTTGTTTAAATTATAACAATTCCATCGGTTGGACTTACTGAAATAGCAGTAAGTCAATCCCACAACAAAATACATTTTCAAATTATAACGTAAGAGATACTCGATGCTGATTGTCACAGTTAAATAACAAATACAAAATAAAGTTACTCTAAGCACTAATATATTTTACAGATTATATTTTTGTACCCTGAACCCCTTTAAAATGTGGAAATGGTTATTGGTTTAGTGTCTATTAAGACAGTGATAGTTTGTCTCCAGCTGCTGCTCCCAGTCGGTTACATCCTTCTTACTAGCTCATAATAATATTTGAAAAATGCACCAAACTAAAATAATTGTTTACCATAAATGCATAATATCGAATTTGGGCACATTCGTGGCATTGTTTAGTTACATATACCATCATTTGTTGTAGACCCAAAATATGAATAATTTATGATATGGCAGACAAGTGACCATTGACTGGCCAAAAATGCAGCATCACTCAAATTAGAAAACCTAGGGGCGCAATTACCCAAACCCGCAGACGCGAGCAAATTGAAATACAAAATAATTTGCCCAAAATAATTTAAATTATGCACAGATTTTATAGGCAGCTCACAACATGCATTTGGCTCTAATACACATGTACGAGTGTGCATGGATATACATAATTACATGTGTGTGCACATGATGCACAGGATGCCTGCATTTGTAAATAAGGCAATGGCATTTTGGATGTCGGCTTTAACTCGAGTATGATTTAATTAAGCCACAGCCAATTTGAATTCATAGCACAAGTATGCGCATTGATGTGTATATTTCAGCACACTACAATAGGAAGTTACAGCCATACAATTATTACGCGAGTGCAACTAGTTTTTACTATACCCTTAACTTATTGAAAATGGGTAAATACGAGTATAATGAAGTTGTCCATCTGTCTGTTCGTCTGTCTGTCTGTATGTATAAACTTGCGAATATAAGAGAATATAAAAGCTAGAGACCTCATATTTGGCATATAAGTTCTTGTAGTCCCTGTAGGCAGAGCAAGTTTGTTTAATTTGATCGATAACTGCTTAAACTGCTTGCACTGCTTGCAGTCTGTGTATGTTTGTATGTATGTACACTGATAGGTTGCTATGAATGCATGTACTGAGTTCAGGGTATCAACTAGCCGGGCACTCCCGATTATAGCACTCCCAGTTGTTTTAAATTAATAAGTCAAAAAAGTGTTTTTTGTTTTAAAGTACTCAAGAGCTCTCGTAGCACTCTTCTTACTTTAATAATTGCAGTTATTATACTCATTTCGAAGAAAATAGTATATTAAGTTTGTGCTGAAGTTTGTAACGCATAGAAGGAAGCGTCTGAGACCCCAAAAGTTACTGCCAGTATGCTTAGAATGACAATACAAATTGATCTAGCCATGTCCGTCTGTCTGTCTGTCTGTCTGTCTGTCCGTCTGTCTGTCTGTCTGTCTGTATGTATGCAAACTAGTCCCTTAGTTTTCGAGCTATCGCGATAAAACTTTGCACAGAGACTTATTATTCCAGGGGACAGCACATTGGTCGGATCTGGCTGGATCAGACCACTATATCTTATAGCTGCCATACAACTGGAAGTCGGTTTTGGCCATATATCCCATGTTTTTAAAGCTATCGCGATGAAACTTTGCACAGATAGTTATTATTCAAAGAGACATCATTTTGGTCGGAGCCGGCCGGATCAAAAAAATTGTTGTTACGCGATAAAACGATTTTTTTATAGCATATGAAATTTTAGTGGTGTAGTTGGCAGGGTGAAAATTGCCTAAAGGTTCGAAAAGAGTATAAAATCTTCGGCACGCCGAAGATAATCCTTCCCCACTTGTTTTTTTGCACTCTAATTTAAAATCAGGATGCTATCATAATACATATTTTATTTAATAAAATGTATGGTATATGTATATTAAATTTATGCAATAAAAACGTCCAACATAATTGTGAAATGAAATTAAAAAGCATTTAATTTATATTAATTAAAGGTAATAATAAACGCGTTAAGTAAATAATATTGTTGTGGTTTATATATCAGCTGAAAGAATGTAAATGAGAAGATTTTATTTACTTTGAGTATATTTACATGAATTGTTTTACAGTCGAATGGTGCTGTGCAAAAGTCTTCAGGGACATTGACGCATAATCAAATAGAGTGCTTTGCCATCCCAACGCATCCCAGCCCATCCCATCCCATCCCACTTTTGTGACCCATTGGTTTATAGTTAATTTGTTGACCCATATCTCGTGCCAATGCCCCGCCCATCTCTTGGCATTAACAAACCAACTAACCTTTGCCGTTTGCCCTCCCGACTAATAATTAAAGCCACATGCCATTGTCACGCCCAGCAAAGCGCGTTTGACATTGCAGCTTGGCTCAGTTGGACACCTTGACAGCAAAACCAACAATCTCTTTTCTCATTCTAGCAAATGGCACACACACACAAAGCCACACACACACACACACAGATTTTGCCACTCTATGGTCGTCTAATTGATGTAACAAGTGTTTGGGCCATGTACTGCTGGAATTTATAAGTGGCAAAGTAGTCAGCAGAGACAGCACAGTCAACAGCCCAAGTCCAAGATGCTTGTCGATAGTTGGCCTAGGGTCAGCTCGGCGACAGCGTCGCCCCCACCTGCCCCGCATCCCCCCACCCCTTCCGTTTCGTCCGGAGCAGATTCGCACTCAATACAAAGCGACACGTAGAGCAGGCCAAGAGAGCGAACTGTTCGGAGCCAAGTGCTGATGGCCCAGACAACTGCGACTGCGGGCTGTTGCTTGTAATAAATTTGCTTGAAACATGCAATGCCCGTGGGACAAATGCCGACAACTCCCTCACTCTCTCTCCCTCTATCTGTATCTTTCTCTCTCTCGCTCTGTGTGTGTGTGTGTTTCCATCTCACTGGCTGGCTAGTTGTCTGGCTTTTGTTCTATCCAACGCTGATGATGTCGGTTTGCCGTGCAAAGCCACAAATTGCCACTTGGCTGCCCGCTCGTGCCAATCTGTCGTTATGTTGGTTGCTGTTGCTCAATTCGATGTTGTTGCTGTTGTTTGAATAAATCTAAAGAAATAGCATTTAATGTCTATTTGCAGCAGATTAAGATAAAAAGCATTGCATGGCGCCGCCAGACGTTGGTCGAGTCGCCTGGGATAGGGATAGGGATTGGGATTGGGTTTGGGTTTGTGATTGGGACTGGTGCTTAGAGTGGATTGCAAGCTGTCGTCCGACAGCAGCTTGACCGTTCGTGCGGCTTATCGATTTTGGGCCGCATTGTCCGGGTGCCATGGCAATGCCTTTGAAATGACACGCTCGTAACTGCCACAAACAAGTGAGACAATCAACACTCGATAAAGCAAACACTTCTAAATTAATTAAATTGCAAATATTCTTGAAGCAACTGCAGCCGCATTGGCTAAGCTATTGCTGCACTTACCGCACCCAGAGCAAACCTCCTCCCATCTACCCCCGCTCTACATATAGTTAGTTGTCAACGCACTCGTCAATAGTACCGACGCTGCTCAAAGATAATCCAGGCCATCAATAATGCAAACAGATCTTGGTGCTTCGGTCCTTCAGTCCTTTAGTCCTTCAGCCCTGGCATTGTTTGCTTTTCTCCGCCCTCAGATGCTCAGTTCCGTCCTCTTTTATTAGTTTTTTTTTTCCAGTGCCATCTCTTTTGCGTTTTCTATGGAAATACTTGGACGTGTGTATGTATGTGCTTTTGTTTTCTCACAGCATTTTCCTTCATTTTGCTGTCGGCTATTGGCTGAACAATTTGACTAAAGATTTTGCAAATTGAGTTTAGTTTGGCTCAAAGTCGAAAATTAAATGAAATATGGTCGATGGCAACGACTTGTGTAGATAAGTGATATGCCTATGAAAATCAAATCACAAGACCATCCAAATGCTGTCACCTAAAACAATGCAAAGGTCAAATGTCCACATCAATCAGAGCAGAGCCGGCAGTTAGAACATGTGTATTTTGTTTGCATACGCCCTTTATGATTATACTGTCATATATTTAATTCAACATAAGTGCATACATAAATTACGGCGGCATGTTCATTTTTCAACTGGTTAATGAGCGGAAGTGGTCATCGTTATGTGTTTCAAGTTGTATATGTCGCGGTAATTAATTACAGTGTATGGCTGCATGTGGGTATGATCGTTTGATGCGGTCGTCCCTCTGTGTGTGTGTGTGTCTGCGTGTGTGGGCGTGGCATCGTCAGGTGTGTAGGTAGCCGGCACAGCATTATTAATTACAATTAGCCGGGAAAGCGGGTGTGTTAATTTGTAAAAGTGAAGCTGTTATTTTCCGTTGAAATGCTCAACGCAAACGTTTAATTTATGGGCCAGCTGTTAAGTGTTGCACTTTGTGTGACAAATGGCTACATAGTTGCATATGCAGCTTTGATTTTTACATCTCCTACATACATATATAAAGCAATTAAAACTATGAACTCATGGCATATTTCGCACAACTGCGATATGGCTTATTGCAACAAAGATGTGGCCCTGCAAGAAAGTGACTACACAGGACCGAATGATATATGTATGCTTAATACTTAATACCACTATTTAAGAAATGGATCAAATATACAAATTGAGCTTTGATGTGCAATTTTATTTAACTGGCATAAGATTAATTGAAGCTTTTCATTTTTTGTTTGGTTGTTTTGGAATGCAAACATATGGGCAACTCAATAAAATTACGCTGCCCAAAGGCAGTATTTGAAATTAAATTGTTCTCATTCTCATGTGTGAGAAAGTCTGCTGATTTCGCTAAGCACTGTGGTTGAAGTTAAACACACTTGGAGCAGCCGGGTGTTTAGAGGGTTTTCCAGCTGGACTAGGCTGTCGCTGGCCTGGTCTGAAAGAGATGAAGTGACGTAAATTAAATTAGTGTCAAAAGAGCATTGTGAGCAAGCGTGAGTGAGTGTCTGTGCGTGCCTGACACGGCCGGCAAACATAATGACCACCACCGGCAAAGGCAACAACCAACAAATGCACGGGGCATGGGGCACGTGGAGAGTGGCACGGGGAGTGGGGAGAGGGGAGAGGGGAACGGGGCAAAGCAAAAATTGTATGCAAATTATGCTTGACATTGTTTCAGCGTACTTTTTGGCGTACGAGCCAAGACAAAAGCTGACATTTAGCCCAAGGAGAAACAGAGACACTGCGAGCAATGGGTAGAAGTGTGGTGTGCGTGAGTGTGTGTGTGTGTGTGTGTGTGTGTGTGTGTGTGTGTGTGTGTGTGTGTGTGTGTGCAGCCGGTTGAAACTTTGTGACATTTTTTGGCGCGCACAGCGGAAACGTGCAAAACTGGCAAATTTATAATGAGACGCGGGTTCAGCGCCACTCAACTGCCAACGGCATTTTCTTTTGGTCTGCTAAGCACTAAGCGCATTTGTCGCTGGATTCTGGGTTCTGGGTTCAGGGAGCGCTACAAAGACCGCTTCAAAAGGTTTCGAGGCGTCAAAATGTGTTTAGCTGGCGCAGCTTGTGGCTAATACCTGAAAATGCTTTTAGAGTTTCATATTTTGATTTATTGGCTTGCACACACACACACACACATTCATACACATGCAAGCATTAGCAGCGTATTGCAAAAGCATTTGCATTTCGAACATGCCATGACTGAGCACACAAATTGATGTATGGGACTCGAACCTGTTACATACATACTTCTCTCCCAGCATCACCGTCAGACTCTCTGGCTGGCATTGGTCCTGCTGCTATCGTCGCTTCAGCCTCCTCCTCCTCCTCCTCACCACCACCCCGCTGACGTCAATTTATTACATTATTGATATTAAACGCCGACGGGGCGTACTCGATTTAAATTTAAATTTCAATTCGAATGCATAGCAGGACATTCGAGCGAGCCACTCTGATCATTGTTTCCCTCTCGGTCTGCATCGAAATTAAATTTCACGCATAATAAATGCATATCCGCGCTTAATTGTGATAGTGCGCCATCTTTAACCAATAAATAAGATAACAAACGGCCATGCATTTGATCACATACGTACATGTATATGTACATATGTACATACATACATAAATATATGCATATATTTAGCATTTGCATCCAATCCAATCGAATAATCCGATATTATTTTCATTTCGATTTAAAGCAATCAAATAATTTTCAAATTGAAATACTTTAAAATTAATCAAAAGGTGAGTAATCTGCATTTTAACAGCTTTATCATACTCTTTGTGTCCGTTTTAATGGGAACAAAAACCAATAATGGCTACAAATTATGTTTCAACTGTGCGATTTTATAATTAGCTTTTATGCTTATATGCGTAGACTAGATGTCGCTATAAGAACTTCCTCACTAGTTCAGTGCAACACTCTAAGTATTTGGGAGATCCCTCTTATATAATCATCAGTAATCACCAATCAGAGAACAAAAGTCTCTGTTGAATGCAATCGAAGAAGTCTGTTGTTATGGCATTAGTTTTATTGCTACGCTGTCATCATTACTAATCGTAAAGATTAATGAAAACGCAATTATTCTTATAAGTATAAGGAAGCCCCTTATCAAATATACAATACAACTTTTCGCAGCCTTGTTGTGACTTTGCTTATTTTATTTAGCTCGCTTAACATGTCATGCTTACTGTCAAACACATGTATACCCTGTTCAAATTTTAAAGTGCTTAAGGAATATATTATAGCCATCTACGCCACATTATTATTTTCATATAGAGAAGATACATAAAATAAAATCAACACCAACGGAAGAATAGATTTTGCAATTTGAATCTGCACTTTCGATATTACGAAATAATAACGGCTAAATATAAGAATATATTCTTGGCTTAAGAATTTTGTTTGTTTTGTTGCTAACTTTTTCTCTTTCTAAGAAAGATGATTTACGAAGTTTCAGCCACTGACAATAGATAGAAACGAGTTACAGTTTCGAACAAATATGTGAGTTATTCGTAACTAATAAATAAAACAAAGCAGATGTATAGATAATATAAAATATTCTATAATCCAGGATATTTTAATGATGATCAGTTTCAAATGTTGCACTTTTTTTTTCATTTGTCATGGCTGATAGTAAAAGCGTAAATGCGCCAATTCATTCTGAATTCAAAAAATTGTATATTTACCTACCCGCCGCACCACCGGGCCAGGTTTGCACCCCGTCAAACATAGTAGTCAACTGATAAGGGCAGCAGCGATAAGAGGCAAATCCACAACAATTGGACCAAAACAAACGGTGCGCTTCTTGAGAGAGGGGCAAAAGTGGGTGAGGTAGTAGTTCGCGGCCCGAACATGATAAGAGACAGCATTCGGCATTCGGCAGTAGACTATAAAGCTGCCTCAACATTTTGATGTTTAGTTTAAAACTGACCGTCTATGCGTATACTTGATAATTGCAATGATTGTAGTACCACTTTTGCTAGCAGCAGTCACCATGCTCTACGTCTACCTTAAGTGGACCTTTACATACTGGCAGCGGAAGGGCTTTCCCTATGTGGGAGCTAATATACCCTTTGGCGGCCTGGACGCAGTGCGCAAGGGCAAAAGGTCCTTCGGACTGGCCATCTATGATTTGTACCTGTCCAGCAGGGAGCCCTTCGTGGGCATCTACCTGACGTTGAGGCCAGCGCTGCTGGTGCGCGATGCTCAAATAGCTAACGATATGGTGGTCAAGGACTTTGCCAGCTTCCACGATCGCGGCGTTTATTTGGATGAGACGCACGATCCCCTCTCGGCGAATCTGTTCGCCCGTGAGGGCAGCAACTGGAGAGCTATGCGTGCAAAGTTGACCCCCTCGTTTACGTCGGGCAAGCTGAAGGGCATGTTTGGAACGGCCGAGGACGTTGCAGACAAGTTGTTAGCCCATTTGAATTCACAATCAGACCAGAAGGGCACCGTAGAAGTCGATATCAAGACTCTGATGTCCTCGTAAGTTAATAGTTAGACAATCGATGTCTATATATATTCAGCTCACCGACTCTAATTTCAGCTATTTGGTCTGGATGTAGACAGCTTTTCGCAGCCCAACAATGAGTTGCGTAGCATAAGTACAAAAGTTCTCAGCAACAGTTCCAAGAACCTTTTGCGGGGAACGACGTTCTTCTTATATCCCCGGTAAAGTAGAGCCCAGTCATTTACCATGCTCAACAGTTGACACGTTTATCATTTTCTGCTAGCGTGGAGAAGCTCTTCAACCGTCTGGGCTGGACTGCAAGCGGTTTGAACGACATGCGCGATCTGGTGCATCACACGATTTCCATGAGGGAGGCACACAATGTGGAGCGCCGCGACATGATGCAACTGTTGCTGCAGCTGCGCAATAACGGCAAGGTCAGCAATGATGATGGCGTCTGGTCGGCGAAAGCCAACGGTGAAGGCCTTAAGACAATGACGAAGGATACCATTACTGCCGAGCTGTTCTTCTTCTATATAGCTGGCCATGAAACGACTGCATCGACGGCGGCATTCACGCTGTACGAGCTGACCCAGAATCCGGATGTGCTTGAAAAGCTACGGGATGACATCAACCAGGCGCTGGCTAAGCATAACGGAGAGCTCAACTATGATTCCATACAGGACATGAAGTACCTGGAGCTGTGCATTATGGGTATGTCTGGTTTAGATCTTCAAGCTGCCCTGACTCTTGTGACATCTGTCATTTGTGCCGCTTTGTAGAAACCGGTCGAAAATATCCCGCCCTGCCGCTACTGAACCGCATGTGCAACCAGGACTATAAGTTGCCGAATAGCAAGCTGGTTCTCAAGAAGGGCACTGAAATTATCATATCCTTGATGGGCATGCATCGCGACGAGGAATACTTTCCGGATCCACTCAGATATTTCCCGGAACGCTTCACCGATGAGCATAAAAGCTACACGCCTGCCGCCTATATGCCCTTCGGACAGGGACCGCGTAAATGTATTGGTAAGCAGTCGTAAGACACTCAGCTGTACATTATTTTTCTGACTTTGTGCTTTGGACTCATTTGCAGCGGCCAGAATGGGCCAGTTGAATATTAAGATTGTGTTGTCCAAAATACTTACTAACTTTACCATTGAGACTTGCAAGCAGAAGCACGAGCTTGAGTTCCTCCCATACGGAGTTCCTATCCTATCTAAGGATGGCGTACCGGTGAAACTCACTAGGAAGGAGAAGCCGGGAACTGCATAGTTTGCTAAAAGTCCGCATCAGTTTTAAATTGATGAACGGAGAAAGTTCTCTTGCTGCATGTACAGTGGGTATTTAATATACTAAATAAAACACCAAATAGAAAATGTTAAAAGAACTATTTTTAAATGTAGCTAATAATGAAAGAAACCAAACTATAACACCCAAAGGTATACAAATATGCAATGAAAATAGCAATGGAAAAATGCACTCAAAGAAAGTAGTCAATGTTTAAGACTTTTAAGCCTCTTAGAAAATGTAACGTTAATGTAGTCATTTTATACAATGGTCTCAAACAGCTATTTTTTAAGATTAAAAATAACTGGGTTGCAGATCAACTTTTCCATGACATATCTTTGCCTGCGTTTTGTATTTAATTTACCACTGCTTCTTCAAATTTAAACAAAAAATTGTTGTTGATGAGGCATTTCAAAGTTATTTACGCACGTACCCAATGCCGCTGAGCAGCATTGTTTCCTGTCATTATTAAAATAATAACTGTTGGTTTATTAAACTTCTTCGGCTTTTGCCAATTGCGCGTAACAACTTGGTGTCGTCAGTTTTTACTTAAAAAGCGCCTGTTGCGGACAAAACGCGGTTGGGCATACGGCCGGCATAATGGGGATGGAGAGAGGAGAGAGGGCTGCTGCCAAAGCCATTCACAAGTTGACTAACTTTTAATGCCGCTCACTTAAAAGTTGAAGGCGTCTGCAACGCCCATCTGCCACATCATACGTCTGCCAGCTGCAGAGTATACGGACGGTATTGTTCCCGCCATGCGCCACGTTCTTCTTTTTAAGAACTTGGTGTAGCAACTGTATGCAGGAATTGCATACAAAAGGTTTGGCTGAATATACACATATATTTTAACTTTTGTCTACTTAGTTATGCAACTATTTTGCAACGTGCTGCGAAATATTTATTGTAGTTGAGTATCTCACATTTAATTGGGCGCTGCATAAGAGAGTACGAACTTACAGTTAAATATTATTGTTGCTGAGAATCACTTGCTATTAAGGGATGTACAGTTATTAGTATGAACATCGATTGGAAGTATGAAGTATGTTTCTAACAGCAGCTAATGGTCTGCTCACCGACCCACATAACGTCCAGAAACTGTTTTCGTTTCGTCCATTTCAAACAACATTAATGTCCGACACATGCAAACAGTAACTCAGACGCCAAAAAGGAGAGCGAAGGGCGGCAACTGAAAGCGCTTCACTCTCGTCTTCGTCCTCGTCCGTCCTCGTCCTCGACCTCGACCAGTTGCCATCGCATATGAGCAGTGTCAAGTGCGCACTTCTCGAGGAGCAGAAGGAGACATGCGGCCAGAGCGGTGGGCAGCAACCAGTCAGTTGCCAGCCACTTGGACACATGTAATAATTCAATTGTGTGAACATCTATTAAGGAAGATTGATGACAAACGGCGTTCATGGAGACCCGGTGATTGCTGTGTGAGTTGCCTCTGCTCTTGCCTCTGCATGTGTGTGTGTGTGTTTCATCTGAAAAAAGCTGGCACAATAAATGAATAAAAGTGCAGTCGGCGAAGGAGCAACTGCATCAAGTGGCCCCATCAGCGCATCGTCCTGACGACTTCACGCTTCATGCCAGATGTACAGATGTATGTAAGTCCCAGTAGTCGTGGCTAGTATATAGTTTAATTGCTTTAAAGAGATACAAAATCGCTGCCGCTGTCAGTGATCTGTGACGTTTCAGCGATTGAAATATATGCTAGCATTAAAGCTGTTCAGTACGAACATTGACATACACACATAGTACGTACGACTGTCGCCCCATCCTTTACTTGTACCTAGTTGAGATGGCATTGAAATGAGCTTAAATAGTCAATACTTTAACGTTTAGAGAGCGTACGTTTCGGTTGCGTCCTTTATGTCAATACGCCTGAGTGCTTGCCTCTATGCTTGCACTAAAAAAGAGTGCGATAACTGGAAACAAGCTGACATTTATGCAGTTTGCCCAACCAGCCTGCAGGCAACTACTCAAGCACATCAGTACACTCAGAGCGCACATATTTTGCTGTTTCAGCAGCAGGGGCATAGACCGAAACGCAGACGACGACGGAGATGGGAACGGAGATGGGGACAGAGAAGGAGATGGAGACGCGGACAAAGCCAATACAAGCAACTAACGAGCTTATTTCCAGACAGTAGGCAACGCAGTCGCAGCGCCACTCGGTGCTGGAGATGGAGCTCAAGCCTGGCGGCGGCATCACATGCATGATTGACTGCGCAGTTGTGCAGCGTTTTGCTCTGCGAGACTGAGAGAGAAAGAGTGAGAGAGTGAGAGAGAGAGAGAGAGAGAGAGAAAGAGAGAAAACGAGTGAGAGATTGAGTCCTTTGCTAGTATGTGGACTAGTCGATGCGGAGAGGGGCAAAGGTGTCACTATCGATTGTCATAAACTTGGGGCACATGTCTTCAGCTTGGACCGACTTCATTTGAAAGTTTGACGAGCTGTTGCTGCAGCTGGAGCAACAAAGAGCAACAACAAAAGGACACTAAGGCTTAAACTAATTAAACGTATTTCACTTAATTATGGTCAGCAGGGCCAATGGCCAATATGGCGTATACTCAACGCCAACTGCCATCAGGTAGAATAACGAGCTTAAGCACGGCACTAAGCGTTCGCCTGTGGATAATGAAGAGGCCAACGGAAGCTGTTAATAAAATTGAATTAAAAACTGTAGTGTGCACATCGAAAGCGAACTAAGATAAGGGGCATAATATTAAATTTAGCTACTAATTAAAAGTTGATTGTTGCTAAGCCAGCAACTCAACAAGAGTTGCCAGCAGCATTTTACAATAAATTGTGAATGGAGTAACTTGAGGTTATCGTGCTGGCACTATTTAATACACAAATATATTGCTATGGCAAATTAATGTATTTGAATTCTCGGGTATTGTTTTGTGGTAAGGATGCAGCCCTTTGTTGACTGCTCAATTACTAATAAGTCATAATTAATTTAATCCAAGTGCTGTACTCAATTAAATTTGATTGCACTAACAAATATCGAACACAATTGAGTGGAAGCGTTGACCGTGCTGTAATACTATGGCAGTAGTCAACTCGTATGTGAACTTGATTATTGTTAAATATATCGGCCATGGTTTATTGCCAAGCAGCACGCACAACACACTCACACACACACACAGACAGACACACACAGGCAAACAGATATACAAATGTTTCGAGAACAAAGGCAACAATTAAAACAAGCAATTAACAGACCATCAATTTGAGTATTTTGCCTTGTCTGATGTGTGATGTCTGCTGTTTGTCGTTTTATGTTTGGCCAATGCGATGGCGATGACGAAAACACAACGATAACAAACAAGAGAAACCAATAAAATGAGCTTGTCATAAAATTAACGTATTTATAAGGCAAACAATGCAAAGATTAACAAACGCCATCAGCAGCAGCGGGCACCACACGATTAATGTGATGACAAGGACTCGCTGACAATGCCAACGTCGGCTGGCATTTTCAGGAGCACTCCGCCTCATCGAACAACGAGCCATTTATAGACAATTTTTGTTTGCACTCGGTTGAGAAGCTGTGAACGAGTTGCGTGAGAAATAACTGCCACTTAATTTGCACAGCCCTGATCCAACTCTCTGTCGCAGTTCTCCCATTTCGCAAAGTGAGAAGATAAATATGCTGGCAACACTGAGCTGCTGTATAAACTGCTGTTTATGACAGACATCGCAACAAAGTCGAATTCGAATGCGTGACGCGAGCACTCGTAAAACGAAAATGTGCACAGGATTTTCCATGCATGCCGTTTATAGTGATCCTGTCGAAGGCGGATAATTTGACTCTGGCTAGACATTTGAAAGTATATAGTCGAATTAAGATTTGATTATTTAGCAGATGACTTCTAATATATTTTAAAATGCACTATTTAGAAGGCAAGGTACTAAAAAATACATAATACAAATGTGCCAATAAAAACACCTCAATATCAGCTTTGGAAGAAGTAAGTTGTTTGGCCACAAAAGAAATTGTTTGCTCAAAAAGAAATTTAAGAAAAAGTTACGGTGGCTTGAAATCTGGGAGACTTTTTTTTGGGTATTTCAGAACTAAATGTAGAATTAATATAGAGATTAAGCTATGTGCAGAGATACCTCGGAATCAGAAATGGTAAGGGGTTGAAATCAATTGTTTTGTAATTAAAAAAAGTACTTGAAACTAGTATTGTGGACTGACACCTGTCACGCTTGATTTGAGTAGGGAAAACTTGATTTTTTTCTTTGTATACTTTCCCAGCAAACTTATTTACTTTTTAAATGCATACAACTTAAATTTTCAAAGTAATCTTCTTTATGTCCAATCGCTGAACTCATCGAAATTTGTGTAGTTCATAATACAATTATGAGTTTTCATTGCCTGCAGCTATTTGGATTGTGCTTATGTAGGTCGAGATGAACTTGTAGTCTCCTGCTTGCTTGCATCGTTATGCTTTGTATGTATAAGTCGAACTTATTGCGGTTATAAAGGACCCAGTTTTGTTCGTGTTGTTGCTGGCATATGCACGACAGATGACGAACACTTTGCGCCTTTGCCCACAAATTACTGCAGCCCAATTGATCGATTGTCTGAGAGGGGTGAAATGACTCAGAGTGAAAGAGACAGAAAGTGGGTAATGAGAGAGACACACACACACACACACACGGATAGAGAGAGAGAGAGAGACAGAGGAACAAGAAGGGCCTGGCGTATTGCTAAAGTGTTGGCACTGATGGGTAAAGTTACTGAGAGCAAGACGTTTTATGATGTAAGCCAGTGAACTGTAGTAAACGATTTGTTGTTGCTGGCGTTGCACGCAGCAGACACACGTACATAGATACCCATACACTCACGGACACAGACACACGCACACACACAGCCAAACATATGCACACACGAATTGAATTAAATTGGATTCGTTGAGTTTGTGTAAACAAAATTTAATGTCTTTTTGCTTTTGAAGTAATTCCCTCAAATTCATGCGCATGCCACACACAGAGACCGAGTAGAGTAGACAAAGGTGATGGGTGGTGGGTGTTGGGTGTTGGGTGGTGATTGTGGGAGATGGATAGGGAGGCTGCGGGACGTCATGATGTTGATATGTCTGACATAAATTTCATCAACTGTCTAAGTTAATGACAGTAAATTTGTTTGAAAATTGCTTTAAAATGGCAAAGGCAACCAAGCAGCGCAAAAACAGACTCGGCCTCTGGGAGAGAAAGGGCGCTCGTTGGGCTGTTAAGGTAGGCACACCCCATCCCCATCCGCCCTCCCCCATGCATATAGACACACAAAGATAACACACACACACACACACATGCTTATAGAGCATAACACACACGCAGTCACTTGGCGCCATGTCGCAGTGACAGCCGTGCGCCAAAGATGCCAGCCAGCACAGAAGAAATGACTGAATTCAGCGAAATGTGTCATGATAACTCAAATAAAGAATAGAAAAGCTGTCGGCCTGGCTGCGCCGTAGCCGCCATCGGGACCGAGAGCCAGAGCCAGAGCCAGAGCCAGAGCTGGAGCCGGAGCCGGAGCCTACTCGCGAGTCAGTCAGCCAGCCGCTAAATGCAAAATGTGCGACTCTGCGGAAGCGACACACATGGAAAACGAAAGGAAGGAAATATATATAAATGGTGGGGCTTAGGGCGGGCTTGAACCAACTTATTACGTAAAAGTGAATTTATGAAGTGAAACGAGTTAAATGCCAGGCCACAAGCAGTCACGGGGCGGGGCATATAACAGCAGCAGCAACAACATGGGGCAACAGTAGCAGCAGCAACTAAGAAATCATTTGTGCTTGTTTTTGCGCCCAATTTTTAATCTGATGATGTCAACACAAATTGTGGTACAAAGTCGAGAGCACGCTTCCCTCCTCCCCACTCTCTCTCTCTCTCGCTCGCTCGCTCTTTCTCTTTCTGTGCCCATTACCCTGAAACATTCAAGAGCCGACAGCCGAAAAAAGCCACTCAAGGACTCTGCAAAATGCTTTGCCTGCAAAAGGTTAGCCGCCGAGTGTCAAGTGAAAAGTGGAAAGCGCGCCCGCGACTCCCGACTGCGACTGCGACTGCGACTGCGACAGCGATTGTGGGCACATAGGGAGGGAGCCGGGATGGGTTGGGGTGCCCGTACGGGTACGGGTACGGGTGCGGATGAGAGTGTACTGTGCGGCCTTGTAGTGTCACTAGCAGCATATAAATTTCTGCGAAGGTTCTCTTTTTATAATACCCTGTACCCAAGCAAATTTATAATTATGGGATAGCAACATTGTTGACACGTAAACACTCAAATGAATGCTTGCCCAAACCCCCAAAAAGTATGCTATTAAATTCTGGATTTCATTTTATTCTTAGATTCAAATTTGTTAGATTGCATCTCCGCTCAACCCCTTAAGTAAAAATTCAAAGATAAATATATACATATATGTATTTAGGCTTTTTTTACATATTTCCTGTATTTATTTGCTATTTGTAAGAGATAAACACACGAGCTGGGTACAGGGAACGATTTAGCCCATCAGCATTGCCTAGACCAGTTTCACTGGTTATTATTATATTCTTATATTTTTTTGTATACCCTGCTTCATAAAAGCTGCAATTTGCAGTTGCTGCTCGAGGCGAAAGCACAGCATGTGGCAGGGAAGCGTCGCATTAATTTAAGGCACTGCGGCATGAAGGATTTTTCTGGCTTGCACTGCTTGGTGTTTTGGTGTCCTGAGTGTCTCTGCTACTTAGACAGGTTTCTTCGCACAGCCCATACGTGCACGGGGCAGGTAAAACTCATTTGTATTACGACCTGTTAGCGGCTCTCTACGTAATTATGATATGAATTGAGTTAATGTGTGTTATCATGAAATTTTAGTATGCACATTATTAGGTAAGTTTTAGACTCATTTATCTTTATGTTGTATCCAGCATGGAAGGAATAAATGCAGTCAACTATTTACGTTATGCAACATGATTCCAAGTGAAAACATGTCGAGACAGGCATCCTTTGAAACGGTTTTTATTTAACATTTTTAATAACATTTAAACTTGTAGTGATGCAATCGAATGAGTTCTTTTTCAACACATTTTAATATCCAATCTGCCGATAGCATTCGCGCCATGAATTCCAATTAAGACGTTTGGCTTGTTTCGCCGCTCGCATAGTGTTCAAGTGCATTTAATTAAACAAGAACTCGAAATGCAATTAAGTCGAGCAAATAAGCCGTGGGAGAATGCATGCGATAACATTGGCGCTTGCCGCGCTGCAGCAGCGCTGCCCGTGGTGTTTTAGTTAATAGATACCGTTATGGCATCATTTGCCACAACAAAGCAGCCAGCGCATATTTGTCCTTATGCCTTTTGACCGTATCTGCAGCCATGCTTAAAGTCACGTTGTTTGTGCTTGTTTGCGTGTTTGCAATTGTGTATGTGTTTGTGTGCATATTGTGTTGGTATCATGCTATAATTATCGGCATCCACAAGTGTATCAAATTTACGACACACACTGTACATGTGGTGCTTAATATAATAGCCGTGCAGTAGCCCCGAGGTCAGGTCAGCAAAGCAAGCAGCAGGGAATAACAACAAATACAATCTAAAGATAACAATGACAAAGCCAAACAACATTGCCCAATTAAATTGCATTCCGAAGGCGTGCGAATTATGGAAGCGCCGTGGTATGCATTGCAAATGTCGTTTATTACATTTTAAATCAATAAACTAAAGGCGGACGGACAAGAAGATGCCACGACCGAAGCCAAAACCTAGCTGGGCCAGTGGCCGTGGCAGCTGGAGCAATTTAATGAAAGTATCACAATGATTGGTTTCTGTTGGCAACTAAGCAGCAGCAGCAGCAGCAGCAGCAGCAGCAGCAGCAGCAGAAGCAGAAGCAGCAACGTCGCCGATGGCCAGCAAAAATGTCGGGCATAATGAATGGCATTGGCGCAGAGACTGGGCGCCATTGCCATCGTCCGAGCTGCATTAGTCGCCAGCATGGAAATGCTATATATAAAAGCCGGACAGGAGCCGGAGCGTTGGCTGACAGGCAGCTTAAATCCAGCCGAAAACGGAACAGCGGAACAGCACGACCAGCAGCAGCAGAAGCAGCAGCAGCAGCAGCAGACGAACATCAGCCACTGTTGGCCACTGGCGGCGGCCGGCCCTTTTGCAAGATGCATTGTTTGGCGTAGAATTTAATTTTAGTTTAACTTTGTAATTTATCGATGCCGTATGTCGTCGTCGTTGTCGTCCTCGTCGTTGACTCGTACCCTGCCTAGTCGACGAAAAAAATGGCGATGAGCAAAGCGAAAGACACAGCTCAAGACGCTCTACAGCTGCATACACTGAGTGGTTTGGCGTTGATCAAGTGGTCGCTGCACCGTCGACTACCTTCATTAGTGTTTTGTTTGGCTTTGGGTAACCATGGGGGCCAGCCGCAGTACTACTAGTGGTTGCTCTTCTTGTTCTAACGCTGAATTTGATGTGGGTGGTGTACATGTTGAAGTTTACAAAACGCACAAGTTGCCATCGCTTCTTACCAATTGCCAGCTGCATAAGTCTCCGACAGCTATACACTACCCAAGGATAAGTAAGTTAAGTTCCTGGCAAATTGTATAACGTACTGAAGAACAATATTCGACCACATAAAATGATGCATCATATGTTTCATATCACGATATTCCAGAGCGAAGCTGTAGGAAATCGAATGTCATCTCTGTGGGGAGAAATATTTGTTAAGTACAAATAGTATACATATATTTGCGTTGCGCTTACGTGTGACCAATCATGTCCATCTATATATTATATATTCTAATAGGTTCACTATGCAATATCGCAGGATACGCATTTATAAAGAACAAAATACTTCCCCAAGGGTATTCGGTCTTCGGTATAGCAAATATGTCTGTTTTTCTACTTTTCTTGTATTTTTTTCTTTTCTTTTTTACCCTTGCATTTGTCTTCATCGACAGCCAAGTTGTTGGCTCTTTCATTTTTCTTTTGGCCGAAAAACTTTTGACTCATTGTTTGGTCGCATTCGTATTCCCTGTCCCATTCCCATTCCCATCCCCATTCTCGTGCCCATTCGTTTTCTCGTTTGCTGTCTGTCATTGGGTATCAGTAGCTAACTCGTTTGTCTTTCTGTGCACTTTACGTATACGTAATGACAATTAGAATTGACATACTATGGTCCGCAAAGTTTACCCAGCTGTTCGGGCTTTGCCTCTGGCTGCTGTTTCTGTTTCTGCTTCTGCTGTTATTGTTGATTGCATCTAATCCCAAAGATTTTAGAGTTGCCGCTGCCATTGCCGTTGCAGTTAGTGCCAGCCACCCCAGATATACCATGCCACTCCATTATCTCTTAATGAACAAGCTTGAAGGTTAGAGTTAATACACAGTTGCATATTAAATACCCTTTAGTCGTTTATTTCCAATTCCATAAAGTGTTCGTTGTAACAGAGTCTTACTTCTATTATAATACATACATATATAATTGTGACTTTTATTTTGATCTGATTATGTTTATTTGAATGAATAGTTTGATTAACTTAAGTGAGGGTATACAAATAACAGCCATCTTGTTAGAAGCCAAGAGAAACGACATGCATTGAGGTTTCTGTTTTGTGCGGATAAGTTTTTGTGGCACTCTCAAGAATACTTTTGAGAGCACTTGATTTATTTATACTCACAGCTTAGTCATAGCGGACAATTAATATGCTCGCATTAAGAATATGCGCTCAATTAGGCATGATTAGTCAAGCACGTGTGACCACGCCCCGTCCATCGGTTGGACGCGACTATCTGACTGGGCAAACATATGTCTAAATGTCTGTCCGTCTGTCTGTCTGTCTGTCATGTACATGAAAATCCAATTTCGCTTGGGTTTCATTAGCAGCTTGGCCTTGCCATCGTTGGCCGTGGTTTCGGTTCGGTTTTGGTGGCTCTACTTGATGGCTCAAGCAATTTCACTTTGCGCTTTGCCACAGATGGGGGTACAAAACCGCAAAAAATAATTAAGCGCTCGACGACATTGGCGCTTGACAATGACAGCAGCTAGCAAGAGCAATAGCAATAGCAATAGCAATAGCAATAGCAACAGCAACAGCAATAGCAGAAGGCTGCATAGGCAAACGGAACGTTATTGAAATATTTGTTGGCTTTTCGTCTGCGAAAGTCTGCCTAAGTCTGTACGCAAAATTGAAAATCTCATGTCACAGCATCAGAGGCAACAACAACAAACATCTGCCGTGTGCCGCCGCATTTGGGCCCGCGGCATGTGCGATATTCGACTTGTTATTGAGTTGTCTGTCTATCTATCTATCAGTCTATCTATCAGTCAGTTAGTCAGTCGGGCAATGCTCAGTGCTCCATGCTCCGCTAGGCTGGTCGAAATCAAATGAAGTGAAATCGATGCGCCGCTGACTCTATTCATATGAGCAGCCGCCGGCCAGAAATCCACTGTGAGCGCTGGCGCGACTTTTGGGTAGGCATGTGGGCATTTTAGCATGTGGGCATGCGGGCAGCTGTCAATGTGTCTATGGAAATGTATGCCGTATATTTGAGTGGATTTACTAACTGATTTTGTTATACACTCGACTCAACGGGCATGCGAAATCGCTGACTGTGATTTTGTTCATATCCCTGCGCCCTGCGCCTCTCCTGGCTCCCCTTAACTGATGTTGATGTCGATGTCTAAGTGCTGGGGCTGGAGCTGGGGCTGGCTGATGCCAGTGTTTCATGCTGACAATCAAATTTGTTGACGTGGCTGGGTTATTACTTCATAAGCAGAAAATCAGCACAGCTCTCGCATTGTCAATTATCAGCAATTCTTTGTCAACTGCTTTGGCTGTGACTGTGTCTGTGACTGTGACTGTCGCTGTGGCTGTGGCTTCAGCTTTGGCTTTGGCTTTTGGCCCTGCTCTCCCAATAACAGCGCCCATTAGCCATTACATTCGATTTCGCATGCGAATCTCATTTGCCAATGGCATTCACCATTAGCACTCGCTAAGCTCATCTAGGGTGCCAAATACATTGGAAAATTGGAGCACTGCACGAAAACGCTGCCAATTGTCAGATGCGAGGCGACGAGGCGGGTTCGAGGTCTATAATAAGATGTGCAATGTAATTGAGCTCCTCAAAATCAATCAGACTTCTGTGCGTGGCAAGGCAAACAAACCTTAGGTTAAATTGATATACCAGCACTGATGAGTTTGGCGTGAACTTTCCAATTCACGGGCTAAAAGCATACAAGAGTTCACAAAGTGCACACACATACTGAAATATGTACATACAAAATGTATATTCTGTTCGGGGTGATTGCAAAAATTCTAAATATATATTGTGGTGAAAAACCATTTTTTTTTTGTCAATTGGTAAATTAGCTGTTTCATTAGAAATTTTAAATATTTAGAATTTTCTCTTATTTCGTGAGTGCTATAATGATATGTAGGTACTACAATAATAATAAGTAATATTTATATAAATACTCACCAATTTGAAGTGAAGAGTAAAAGAAGAAAAATGCTTAAGTTGTATAGTTCTTGACTAAGAAATACCCTGTATATATAAATAACATCTATGCGAACTGGCGTTTTAATCCTATGTATCCAGACCTAAGAAAAACTATAAGTGTTTGTTGTGATTAATAAATATATACAATATTCTAATATCAAATATATTTCCATTTTTCATTACATAACTTTTTCAACCAGACTTTAAACTTTAAAAGGCCGAATGGCTTAGCTAGGCTAATCCGCTTTATTATACCCTGAACTTTGTTGGGTACAGGTATTAAATATTTTATACATATACATATACAATCTAAATATAATAATAATGATGCAGACATAAATAAATATGAACGTTTTTAATTAGTTTAATTCTTTAGAAATGTTGCATCAAATGACAGAATACTATTTGATCATAATACTGTGAATGGATTTAAATGTTCATTTAATTAAATGAACTTCATGAACATCTGCGATTAATGAATGAGTACATTGTTTGAGCAAATGCCTACCAGCTCATGCTCATTCTCAATCATTTGTCCAATTAGTCATTAATTTTCTTATATACAACTACCCAAATATATGAAATGCAATACTATACAGAAAACAAAACCGGTTTTATTTCCAGACAAACAGTGTTTTGGTTTAATATTGTGTATAAAAATAAAAATAAAAACTTATTCATATAGATACAACTTAAGCTTAAAATAACTTACACCTTAAAATAATATCCATAAGGTTTTAAAATTAAACTTTTATTTGTAACTGTGTAACTGCGAAACTAATTTTCCATATTATATGTTAAAATATAAGCACAACAAGCAAAACATTAAAGGAAGCCGAATCTATAAATCTGGTAGTCATCATTTGAATTTCACTCAATTCAATGCGAAATAGATGACAGTTAAACTACATTGAGTAGTTAATATGTATGAAATAAATATACCAGTTAATTTAAATATCAGTTGAGGTAACAACAATCATCATAATCGAACTAATTGGCAAATTGCTCTGCATATTGCATTCAAATAAATAATAGAATCTAGTCTTATAAAAGGTGAGCACAATTTGGCAATTGGCAATTTATACTCTTTTCGAAAAAAATAGTATATTAAGTTTGTGCTGAAGTTTGTAACGCCTAGATAGAAGCGTCGGAGACCCCCAAAAGTTACTGCCAGTATGCTTAGAATGACAAAAACAAATTGATCTAGCCATGTCCGTCTGTCTGTATGTATGCAAACTAGTCCCTCAGTTTTTGAGCTATCGCGATAAAACTTTGCACAGAAACTTATTATTCAAAGGGACAGCACTTAGGTCGGAACCGGCCGGATCAGACCACTATATCTAATAGTTGCCATACAACTCTAAGTCGGTTTTGCCCATAAATCCGATGTTTTCATAGCAACTGCTTTCAATTTCCTTGCACACTTGAACATCCTTATAACTCATCAATGTTTAAAATTGCAAAACGATTAAGTCGTAGATATACGTATATTAAAAGTTTTGAATAAACAGGTACATACGATATTTTACTGCATATGAAACTTCAGTGGTGCAGTTGGCAGAGTGAAAATTGCCTAAAGGTTCGAACAGAGTATAGAATCTTCGGCACGCGGAAGATAATCCTTTCCCACTTGTTATATGCTCGTTTTGTCAAACTGTGATTATTTCTATCTATCAAAACTAATTGGATGATAAACGCTAATTTAAGAATTCTGTGAATGTTGCGGCTGCTCACTTATCATCTGATATCATCAAATATAGTCAAGGACCCGGCCAGAACCAGCCAAAAGAGATGGCAATTGCGATGCTTTAAGTTCGGTTATGATAAAAACGACAATGACGTAACCAAAACATAGATAGGCAACTCAACGGGGTACCACAAAAGCCATTTCCGTTTCAACGGAAAAAAAGAGAACTGTTTAGCTATAAATGTGCAGAAAATATTCGGAAATAAGTAGTCATTCACATAGAGTTTGAAAACGAATACTGTACCAATCATCACTAAAGCACTGACGGCTGATCAGCCGTCGAGCCGCGCAACAGTGGCCGGAACTTAAAATGGATTTTGCGGGAAATCTCATTTGAATACGCAACGGGGAAACTACTCAGGGGCATAGCCGACGAAGAAATGCGCTTTCACAATATGTATTAATATTCTTTTACAAATACTAACTACATATAAATATATTTCATATAATACGAAGCCAAATAGGTCAATCTTGTTTTGATCTCGGTGTGAATCTATGATAAACGCATGTATTTATTTGGACTAAAATACAAAAGCTGACTTCAATTATGTAGAGGTGCAAATATGACAGCATTGCATGCTAAAAATATCAGGTTTATACCGATGCTGCACACTTGTGTGGTATTAATAGAGGAGCGAACCGGAGCGAAACCGTAATCGCATATGCCCGACCGCAAAGCAACCCATGCCTGTGTGGATTGCTTGGAATATGTATGTTTATATATATATATATGTGTGTGTGTGAATGTGTGTGTATTTGCTTGTGTGTGTACATTGGGTGGACATTGCTAATGGGCACTGTATGGCATAAAAAGCTTGTTCTATGCAGTCGTTTAGCTCAACCACAACATTATGTCGAATGCCGGAATCTTCAATGTGCTGTGCTCTGCTGCTACTGCTGCTGTTCCCTCTGTTGCTTTATAATAGTGAGTGAGCAAGCGCATAGTTTGCTGATGTGCTTCATTTTGTAGGTACAGACGATGTATTGGGGTTGGGTGAGGTTTGGAGCTGGTGGGTGTGGTCATTTGGAGTTTATGTTTGGGTCATGCTTGAAGGTATTCATTTTCATTCTCCCTACCTAAAATGCAACTGAAATATACTGGCATTCCTGTTTGCTACTGCTACTGCTGTTGTTGTTTGAGCTTTTTGGCCAAAGAATCTCTGCGTTGGCCAAAATAAGCTATACGAAAATAATAAACGAGCTACCAGTCCTATAATAACGAAATGCGACGGCAGTTCAGTTAAAAAAAAGTGCCCCTCGAATTTGTAACTGTCGCACAATTTAGCCTTGCAGTGGCTCCTAGTTGTATTATTAATTTGTTTTCAAATATTTATAAAAAAAAAACTCTCATTTCTCTTTGAGCTGAAACTTAATTCAATTGCCTCTGCACTTAAAAGGAAGTTTTTGTTACCAAAGCACTGAGCAGCAGACACGCAGGCAGAGGCAGAGGCAGAGGCATAGACAGAGACAGAGTCAGAGTAGGAGACCGAAAACGAGTTGTTGCTCGTTTGGGCCAAGTCCATTAAGATGCTTCAATTATTAATTAGTCTTAAAAGCAACGGCAATGCCATTGCCTTTATTTTTTCCTTCTGTTCTTAATCGCAAGCGAGCGTTTGCATTTAATTATAAGTCACACGGCCCAAAACTTGATTGTAACTTCAAGTCTCGTTTTGCTGACCCGCATAAAAAGGGTATATATATAAATATATATATATATATATATGTATATATACTATAATTTATGTATGTACATTAAGCTTATGGCACCCAAAAACAGAAATAAATAATATATGTAATATAAGGGGGCTAGGTGGCGGCAGCACGCGGCTATTGATTGTGAAAAATTCCAATGGCTGGCCAATTGGCTTTTGCCACCTGACAGTTCAAACTTTTGCCAAACACACATGCACGAAATCATATTCACGCACAACAAACACAAATCTTGCACACACACACACACACACAGGCACACACACACATGCAACGTGGACCCACAGACGAAGTGAGCCTTCAACGGCACAATTTCGTAATTTTTATGGCAAAAGTTCTCTAATCAAATTTAATGAATTGTGAAAAAGGCAACAAATAAGTAGAGGACAACTTTGCTGCAAAGTTTGTCCTGGCTGATTTTTCTTATGAGTAGACGTTACTTGAACTGCCTCCATCTCTGCGCCGACATCCTTAGAATGTCGAGGACTTGGCTTCGATTTGCCAGCGCTGCCAGCCCTGGCTTGTAAATTGGCGGATGTGATTTTTGTGGGCTGGCATTACTAAATGCGGCATCAGATCCGTGGGCCACGTTGAAGTCTAACAAATGCGCACAGTTAGCAGGCAGCCATTGAATTGTTGTGCTGCTATATATACATATATATATATATTTATTATATATAGTATATACAAGCATGCTCAGCGTATTGACTATGGTTGCTCTTTCCCAGTCATTTTGTGTGGCTTGTTGTTGGCCCTTTGTTGTGTGCCATTTGAAGAGCGGGACCCGTCATTGTTGGCCCTTCGAGCACTTTACTGGGCAAACTTTGTCAATGTAACGGAAAACTGCGTTTAAGTAAATTTTTCATATGATATTCGCTGTGACTAGAGCACGTAAACTGAATGTGAGCAGGGTGCAGATGAGCTGCCGACAGTCCCGAAAGACAAACGCACAGGAAATACAAATTGTGCGATTCCATCTTGCGATTGAGCTAACTGCATATACAGCCAAGTTAATTGCATTTGAAAAAGGTTTTCAAAATCATGTCGCTATTTCTGCTGCAGCAGGCACCCTGTATGCCTCTGTATACAAGAGGCCGATTCTCTTGTCGTCTGCACCTATAATAAGCAAACCATAAATTCTTATATTTTATTAATGTGATTTGAACGCGTCGAGTTTCTTGCCAGTTGCCATATGAAAGTATTAATCAAACTGGCAAAAAAAAACAAAAATAAGAGAAAAAACTGTAGCGCACATTTCAGCGCTTGCTGCAGCTACAAAATTTAGGCGATTTTTCATAATGTTTTCAACGTTTTCCTTTCGGTGCTATGGCAAAGTTTACTCGCAAAGCAAGCGAAAATAATTTACGCATTGCCCAAAAATATCCTACAACATTCATGCTTGTGGGTGTGTAAAGTATATGTGTGCGTGAGCTTGGGGCATCATTATGATTACTTATACGCAGCGTTTGCAACAATCATGCGCCGCGTTATTAGCTGTGTCAGCACCACAAAAATAATGACAATGAGAATATGCCACGAGTATTCGTATTATTTGTCTGTTTGCCTGTGGGTGTGTGTGTGTGTGTGAGTGTGTGTGTGTGTGTTTGTGTGTATGCCTGCTGACAAACTGCCAAATGAATGCTTGTTGGGAATGGCATTGACGGTAGTTTCCAGCGCGCTCGCCTCCTAGCTGGCTGCTTTAAGCCGGCTTCGTAGTTTCCATCATCTGTTTGCTCGCTTTGCCTAACTGAAATGTTGAGATTTATGTCTTGACATGATCTTTTGTGCTAACAGCTAAGAAAATATTTTGTGAAATAATACACTGTCTTACACATATACTGCCATTTTGGGGGCCTTAAGTGGCTTGTGCTGAGTCATCTATTTGGTATTTGCAGCATAATTAGCTTGCTGAGTGCGTGAGCGAGTCGAGTCGATTTCCACAGTCTCTCTGTGTCTACACTGTTTTCTGTTCGTGTCTCCGGTTCAGTTTATGTTCCCAACCTTGTCATCATGAGCAGCCCAGTTGTATGCTTGTCGTACATTCTGTCAATTTGAAGTTTTTCAGACGCGCGCATGTGAACTCTGTCGATTGGGGAGCACGTTTGATGACTTCGTGCTTTAGCGCTTGCACGCTTAAAGCCTGGTTAATTATAGCTGCAAATGCTTGAAATGGTCATGTGCCGCCTGACCTAGCTCGGGTCCCATTCACAGCCACATCAAAGTCTGCGCGACCCTTTTTTGTTTTAGATATATTTTTTTTGATTCCTTTGCTAATTAAACATCAGCTGACTGGCCATTTTCAGACGGGCTCAATTTTTATCGCAATATAAATGTTGTGCTCATAACTTTTTTCGTCTGCAAATTGAGTTCATTGCACTTGTCAGCCAAGCAGCCAGTCAGCCAGTCCGGCAGCCGGCGGCATGCAGCAGCGGCCACGCGGCGTATGCGCAATATTTGCTGGTTGTGCAGCATTTCTTTGGCACTTGGCTGGATTCGCTGTTGGCCGGATGGCCAACGCAGTCAGCTGAACTTTGACAGTGCTGGGCTGTAATTTATGACTTGTTTTACAACACCCCCGCATAGCACTCAAACACACACACACACACACACACAGAGAGAGAGACACCCACACATATACATATACATAGAGCAATACAGCATCGATAGATGGCGCCACTCGCGAGCAAGCGAAGTTGAAATATTTATGGAGTTTCTTTTGGTTACATTTTTGTGAATTCTACTCTTATGTGGTTTTATCTAAGCACCACGCCCACGCTCACGCCCCACAATCATGGTTACTAGTGGCAGCTGGCTGCTGGCTGTTGGCTGTTGGCTGTTGGCTGCTGGGTGACTGGCTCGCTTAGTCAACAGTTGACTCCGCTTTTGTTTATGACATGTCCCCTCATTCATTTTAATTAATTCCTGCTCACATTTTGCGCCCATGGCAATGACGTCGCAGTGTAAACAATAAAGAAAAACGCACACAAAGAAGCACCAGGACAGCGTCAAGTGCCTGGACCCGCACTCAGACTGCGTCACGGACTCTGACATAGATACAGACTCGTACTCGGACTCGGACTCGGACACCGACATGGATATGGATATGGGTATGGACATTGGTGAGTGTTGGTCTTATGTAAAAATCACGGAGGCGTTTATGCTGGCCAACTATTTTTATTTTCATTTTTATGCACATTCTTGACGTTGCCTTACAAGTTGCCAGCCATGGTTGAGATGTCCTGGTCATGGCACGTCCACGGGAACGGTGCGGGGCGGGGCCGGGACTCGGGTACTATTGGCGTAGTTTATGGAGCCATTTATGACGATTCAACATTTTTATTTCAACCGCAGTGCACAGAGGAGCAGCGGCAGACACAACTTAAATTTACTGCTTGCCAAAGCGCCGTGTGGGCAAATAAAAACAAAAGACCACAAGGCAATCTTTGGGGAAAACAATGCCAAAACAGCGGAAAATGTAGATAGAGGGCAACCATAGATAAAGCTTAGATGTGCACAGCGTATCGAGTTTCTATTATCTCTGGAAAACGTCGCGACGTCTAGGAGTCGAAAAGTTTTCACGCAATGGGCAGAGCAGCTTAAAACAAAAAAAACAAGTGGGGAAGGATTATCTTCGGCGTGCCGAAGATTTTATACTCTTTTCGAACCTATAGGCAATTTTCACTCTGCCAACTGCACCACTGATCGTTTTTAATTTAATTCATTGCCAGTTGTATAGCAGCTATAAGATATAGTGATCTGATCCGGCCGGCTCCAACAAATGTGATGTCTCTTTGAATAATAGGTATCTGTGCAAAGTTGTATCGCGATAGCTTTAAAACATGGGATATATGGCCAAAACCGACTTCGAGTTGTATGGCAGCTATAAGATATAGTGATCCGATCCAGCCGGCTCCAACCAATGTGATGTCTTTTTGAATAATAAGTATCTGTGCAAAGTCAATCATTGCGATAGATTCTAAAGCATGGGATATATGGCCAAAACCGACTTCGAGTTGTATGGCAGCTATAAGATATAGTGATCCGATCCGGGGCTCCGACCAATGTGCTGTCCCCTGGAATAATAAGTGTCTGTGCAAAGTTTTATCGCGATAGCTCAAAACTGAGGGACTAGTTTGCATACATACAGACAGACAGACAGACAGACAGACAGACAGACAGACAGACAGACGGACATGGCTAGATCAATTTGTATTGTCATTCTAAGCATACTGGCAGTAACTTTTGGGGGTCTCCGACGCTTCCTTCTATGCGTTACAAACTTCAGGACAAACTTAATATACTATTTTCTTCGAAAAGAGTATAAAAACAAAAACGACAGAAAAAAGTAAAAATAAATATAGCTGTGCAGGAAAACATAAAGCAAAAGCGCCCGCAGCAGCCGGAGCAGCAGCAGCAGCAGGAGCAGGAGCATCCACGGCATAGTCTGCGTGAGCACAATCGCATAATGAAGAGCGCGTCATTATCCTGAAGATACATAAACAATACAACAGCAAGAGCAAAAAGAGGCAGACGACCTACCTATAGCTTTAGCTTCGGCTTTGGCTTTGGCAACGCGCAACTATGCTCAACTATAAGCCAAACAAGCAGCTACAATAATAACAACAATAACTAGAGGTTACAAAGCAAGCGAGTGGAAAATATGTTTGCATTGTTCTTGTTTTTCTCATTCATTTCCCCCTTTGCGTTTAATTACCAAGCAAAGGCAGTTTCTTGAACTGCCCTGAAGCACACTACCATCGAAAGTTTTCCAGATGAAAAGAGAGCAAAAAGCTACGAATTGTTTGCCTTTGAAACTTAAGGATAACCATACAATTGGTATATCCTGCAGAGTAGACCAGATTGTGTGGAAGGTGATATGTGCACGATTATATTGTCATATTCTGTTACATTGTCGAATATTCGATTAAACAATGCCAATAATACACTTACAATTGACTATTTTTAGCAACTGCACACAATGTTCACCATCATAGTTTTAAAGGCTGCCAAGAGATTTGATTATGTCAACTATTTTATTTGATTCACATACATATTTTCAACATTGAATGTTTGCCTAGGGCTATTGGAGTTGGTGCTGCACATATACATTTAGACTTATTTTACACTGAGTGAGTGTACCTATCTTTAAATGTGTAACGCATGTCGAGAATATATGGATATATATTCATGATCTAAGTGGGGGTAGTCGCTTATGTTTTCTTCAATGTTGGTTACACTATTGTAAAATATCGAAATATCGACAATTATTGTCATCAATAGTTTTGCAGTTAGGATATCTAATCGTCGCTTTCCCGATGTTCCCTGTTCTCTTTTGTTTTCATTCAGTTTTGTATTTGTCGTGCATACATTATATTCTTTGATGAAATAGTTGATGGATACTTGCAGATAAAAATGCAGCTAATGTTATTACAAATCTGGCAATTTCGATAAAAACAATAAAGCTGATTCGGAGAATGTAAAATGCACAAGTTTTTTTTATAGCTTGTACTCCTTAACGATATGCAAGCAGGGTATCATGACATTGTGGAAGAAACTGTCTGAAGCACAATCAAGAATAAATATATATATATATAATTTCTCCAGATTCGCTTAAATCGATATAAATTTATTTCATATAGAAAAAATTCACAATATTTGAAAAAATAAATATATATTTGTTATTTTTTGTTTGTATAGATACAAAATAAAAACGCTTCCTTAATCCTGAATATTATTACCGAATCTCAGAATCAATGTAGTGTCTTTTCGTAAAACAATAATAAATATTCATTTATGTTCAATTAGTCAACTTTAATTTATTCCTCATAGTGCCAAACCAGTTTCTTTTACAATTGATTACGAGGTATATTCTAGTCGAGCACACGCGACGAGCGCACTCTTACTGATTCTTTATTGAAAATATGGACATTTATTTTGTCATTCATTTATATTATGTATTATGCTTTAATTACATTTTTACAGCTTGCGGCAAATTCCGAATGCGAGAATTCTCAACTGGCTGTTTGTGGCTTTTAATCATCAACAAATAGATCGCATAATAATGAAGCATTGCATTTTTAGGGATGATTCGAAACTGTATTGCTTGCAAAGGTACCCGAGTGATGGGATATGGGGGATGGGCTTAGGGCAGCAGCCACAAGTGTTCATTTGTGTTAAGCTTGCAAAATTGTTTTGCTTATTATTTTGCTGTGCACGTTGCACATGGTGTATGAGTGATGTTTATATGAAAATTATGCAAAATGCATATTAAAAAATATATACAAAAACACAAAAGGGGCAAAGCTCGCTCGTACGCTTGCCCTCTGCTGCTGTGTGCTGTTAAAAATGTGAGCCAAGAGCTTCTTATGGATTAAGCATGCCAGCAATTTTGGCCGCAGTGCAACAAAGAGAAGCCCAGAGAAATGAAATAAAATAAAATAGAATAAAAGGTGTATGAGCAACAGCGAGACCAGCAGCTACAAAAATATTTAATAAATTTTACTAGTAAACAAGAGCCAGGCACACGTTGCACCATAAAAAAATACAGTTTAAGCTCAGTTTATACTACCTTGCTTTCAAATGTAAGAAAGGTATATGTGTGTCTTTCACTTTGCATATTGCTGATCTGCTGCATTGATCAGAGAAAATATTCGACCACCAAAGATTAAAAAGAAGGTTATTATTCGAAAAGATAAATTGTATTAAATGCATAATTGTATATCAATAAATATATATGAAGCTGCAGAAACAGAGTATGTTGTAGTCTGCGCTTACTGACTGCAAAGTTCTTTTTTTTGCATACATGTTGCTGCTGTTGTTGTTGTTGTTGTTGGCTGTACCTCAGCGAGCGTAGCGCCAAATGTTAATGTTAGCTGCTGATGCCGTCGCAGCTGCAGCAAATCTGTTGCAAGCAACTCGGCCCACGGCCAGCCTTGGGGCGTGGCACAGTAGGGTGCGGTGTGGTAAGGCGTTAACGCTGGCCATGTCAATAAAATTAAAGTGCGTCGACTGTGGAGCGCTGATGATGGTGATGGTGTCGGTGTTGTTGTTGTTGTTGTTGTTGTTGTTGTTGTTGTTGGTTACGGGGACGGTGACGTTGGATGGTAACGGATGTTTGCACTTTATGTATGGCACATTTGGCTTTAATGCGGCATAATCACCAAACAATTTCATTCCTCACACTCGCAACCGCAAACGTCATTGTCATTGTCATTGTCTTTTGTCTCTTGTCTGTTTGCTGTTGGCTTTTGACTGTTGGCTTTTCTGCGAATGTCAACAGTTTTGCAGGCTGCACGCACAAACATGGCAAAACGCATTTAAGGAGCGTGCGGATGTTACCTCCCACAAACTCACACTCCTGCCAATGCCAGGCAATGTGTACACACATATGTCTGTGTGTGTGTGTGTGTGTGTGTGTGTGTGTTTCGGGTCACTTAAGTTTTATGTGGCACAACGCGTTACCAAATTGCGTTCAAATTGCGCACACAGATAACAGTTTTTCATTACGGCACATAAAAGTGTTTGGATGCTATTGTTGTTGTTGCTGTTGTTGCTGTTGTTGTTGTTGTGGTTGGTGTTGCTGTTGTCCTGGCAAATTGCTGTGCCAACACGTGCTTCACTTTGCAGCGCATGTCAGTGGGCAACTGAGCAACAGGCGCTGCGTTGTCCAGCTTGCGGCAATAAAATTGCTTTTGAGCGGACTCCCCAATCCCCCCTGCCCATTACATCACTGTACATTTCCATTCCGTTGACTGCGCTCAATTCTCATTCGTCAGCACAGCACAGTCACACAGTCACATAGCTGCTGAGGCAACAGCACTTAGCTGAAGGCCAGTTGCCGCCTATAACTAGTTATAAGTTGGCTTATTTAAGCACTGGCGCCAGCTGTCATTATAGCCAACTCGTCAGCATCAGACAAGTTAATTTTTCAACTGCCTAAGCGGTCGGAAGTGACGTCGACTTTCGACTTGCCGCACTGATTTAAATATGTCGCGTATGAAATAAAAAAGAGGCCACAATGGCAATATTTTCTTATGCCGCTGCGAAGTGAGATTGATTGGCGCCCGTCGAGTGTCTGTCTGTCTGTCTGTCGGTCTGTGCGTATGTGTACTTATGTGTGTGTGTGCCTTTGTCTGTGGCCGTGTCTGCTGTGCAATTTGCCAGGGCAAAGTTCTGGCTGGCATTGTGTAGCATGCTTTTAGGCGCTGACAATGAGCAACTTTTGTGCTTATCATGCGTGCAAGTTTCGTCGACGTTTTAATTGAAAAATACTTAGGAAACTCTTGTCTTGTGCTTGTTTTCCTAGTTGTCGTAGTCATAGTCGCTGTCGCTGTCGCTATCGCTATCGCTATCACAGTCGCCGTTGCCGTAGCCAAAGTCGTCGCAGTCGCAGTCGCAGCCAAAGTCTGCTTCAAGTTCAAGAGAGTGTCAAATGGCAAACACTTTAGCTGGAGTTCGGTGCCCAACCTCAGCTCAGCTTAGCTCTGGCAGCTTCTGCCGCTTGAGTTCAGTAAGAACACTCGCGCCGAGCTGCAGGTGTGAAATGCACACGCAAGTCATGGCAGCGTCTGCGATAGCGTTAGCGTTGCCTTTAGTAAATAAACCCAACCTGATTTTAATTGCCGGCTTAAGCAGCGTCAACGACTGCCTCATACATAGACCATAGACGATAGACACGAGGGCAGCACTCCACTAAAAATGTCCCAGTAACCTAAAACAGGAACAGGCTTTCACTAAATTGCTCTCTTAATAGAGCACAACTCCCGTTCTCTCTCACTCTCACTCTCTCTCTCTCTCTCACTCTCTCTCTCTCTCTCTCTATCTCTATATCCATTGCGCTCTTCAGCTTGCTCTTATGCAGCGACGGCTGTTGTCGCTAGTATTTTTAATTTTGCTGGGATTATGGCAAGCTTTTAATTTACACAACTTCAACTCCGCTCGAATGTGTGTGTGTGTGTGTGTGTTTAGTTAACGTGTGCTCAGGTTTGACTTCGACTATGGCCATGGCCACGCATCACGTCCATTTCATGGCTGGTTGCACGTTTCACTCTTTCTTATGACGCGCTCGTAAAAAGAAACGGCTGCCGGGTGCTGCCCTGTCTGAGTTGCCCGAATTATTTCCATTAACTTAAGCATTGCACATATACATATATAAATGCATGTATGTGCGTACATACACATATATATATATATATATATATATACTTGCTCTTGGACCTGTTTGTCACTGTAATAAAGTTGGCAACAAATTGCCGGGCGGCGTGTACGTTTCTTGA